>CM046881.1:367610824-368810824 GCA_025667525.1 Glebionis coronaria
TTAGGAAAAATATTGGTAGCTTAATATAAAAAGGTGTTAAAGAAATATATAAAAATGTAAACAAATGAAGACATGAATGTTTAAAAAAATATTTTAAAACATACATGCACTTAACGTTTTCAAATTAAGAAAAAATATTTTTTAATTACGTATCAAATTAATTGACATGTTAAAAAAAACAATAATTTAGTATAAAAAATTAAATAATCGACATGTTTAAAATTATATTTTTTTAATATTTTAAAAACAACAATTTAGTATAAGAAATTAATCGATATGTTTAAAAAAAATAACAGATCAAATACTTTTTCTATATCTGAATACTTTCTATAAATTGGAAACAAATCACATTTACTTTTATGCCCTTATGGACTTTAATCTAATAAATTAAATGAAATTAATAACTTAATTCTGATTGGTCAATTATAGTTCTGATAGTTCTGACACTAATAATGGTTCTGACAAGAAAGCCTCCCTATATATATATATATATATATATATATATATATATATATATATATATTATATATATATATATATATATATATATATATATATATATATATATATATATATATATATATATATATATATATATATATATATATATATATATATATATATATATATATATATATATATATATATATATATATATATATATATATATATATATATATATACACACAAATACAAATATGATTTCAAAACACTAATTCGAAACACTACAAAAATATCGCTACACACCTCCCCGACAGCGGCGCCATTTTTGATATCGTCGTTTTCATATGTGTGTCATATTCCACGAGCGAGGTTTGAATGAAAATCCGCGTGTGAATGGAAATCTGCGTATATGTCTCAAGTTTCATGCTCGAATAAAATAAGGGTATATTTTTTTCTAAAACTATGGGAAAAACATTTAAAGAAGGAGAATTTAAAATAAAGGGCGGAAATAAAACTAACGCATACTAAATTAATCTTAGAACTACGGGGAAGCATAATAAGACATTGAAATAAATCCTAAGTCTATTTTTATCATAAATAAGGTAAGAGAAACTAAAAGTCAAAAGCTAAACTAAAAAAAATAATAAACGGAAAAACACGACATTTAAGCAAATTAATAAAAATTAACTTACAAAGCAAAATTTAATTTGCTTGAGTCCTAATTGATTAAAAATTTTTTACAAAAAAGAATTATATTTTTTGACTTTACATTGTTTATTATGAATTAAAAGATTTTAAACTAATTAAATGATTAAAAATAATAATTAGTTTTATAAAAATACTAAAAAATACATAAGAGTAGCTAAAGTGATAAATATGCTAATAAAAATGAAACTTCAACAAGTGTTGATCTAAATAAGCTGTTAATAAGCCTATTAAAACTATTAAGCTAAACCAATAGAAAGGTTTATATAAAACAGTTTGAAAACTATTAACAAATACATGTGTATTACAGTTGGGTTGGGAATGTCTTTGTAAGATGCAGGAATGTGAAGCAACGAGGTCAGGGGTTCGAGCCTCTCCCCTACCTCAAATTTTAAAAACGTTTTCTTTTTCTTTTTCTTTTTACTCTCCTTTTTTTTATTCTTTATTTTTTTACAGGCAAAGAAATCAAAAACATACTACTAAACCACAATTTGGTACAAGTTTTTTCTTTTTGTTTCTTTGCATCACAGGTTCAAAGTAGCACGTCTAATTTCTAACAAATGGGCTTGATAAAACAACATTCCAAACTCAAATTAAAACACTACTTGATTATATCAAAATAAAATAGCAACATCAAAACTTAACAGTTAATGACCTGTTGGTCCTGTTTAACTCGTTACCACTTATTAACCTTAAGCTATTAACTCGTTTATATGATTCAAGTGTCTTGTTTTATTAAACAATAAGAACTACGAACAAATAAAACAACAATATCAATTACTTTTCAACATATAGACTTTTATTAAAACACAATAAAGAATCTATAACCCACTTTGTTTGCGGAATAACAAAGTGGTTGAATGACAATGTTGCGGTGATTTCCTCTACTTAAACTTCTAACCAAAGTCAAGAGTTTAAGTCTCAACCAAAACGTTCATATGCCTTTGGCTATATGGTTTGTTTGATGTTAGGAGAGAAATGGATATTAGAAGATTTTTATCTTTCTAGTCCAAGGGTTAGTAGGTTCTCTCCCAAATGTATTATTTTTATAGGAGAAGCATATTAGGGTTTACATTTCACATGCTCCCTTGCATGTGTTTATCCAATGGGTGGTTGATGCCCATGCTAGATAAATAGTACATAGTAAAAATAAACTAATCTAAGAAAAGATAAAGGTTGTACTTATAGCTAACATTACAAGCAACCTTTTCCTACTTTGACTTAAAGTAATCTTTTCCCGACTAATGTAAACCTTTATTGTAACACCTCATATTGATAATGGAATGTCACACGTAATTATGGCGTGTCATCAAAGCATACAAGGATAAATGTCTAAACATTACATGACCATAAAAGGAAAATACCGGAATCAAACATCGGTAGTCCAAAACTAAAGCTCATCACACACAAACATAAGTACTGTAATAGAAAGGACTAAACAATGTCCATGGAAAGAGTATTGATAGGTGTGAAAACATCCATCCTTTTACCACTTATTTCTTGCTAAACAAGACCAAATGCGTATTTAATATCATTTGTTTGGAATTATGCGTGGTTTGTGTGTTTGTTGTGTTTTCAGAGCCAACCGGATAAATATTGAAGAAAACATGGGACTGCATGGGTTTTATTGAAGAAGAAAGACGAAAAGACGAAGTCTATAGTCCAAGAGATGCAAAAGATTTGAAGTCAATGGGCCTATTTGAATATTTATCGAAGAAAAGGACCAAAGATGGAAGATTTACCTATGTTGAAGAACTCAAGTCTATTAAACGAAGAAACTAAAAGACGAGTTGAATTTATTCGTCGACAAATCCCGAATCGAAATCGAAAACTTCAACATTTCTGAAAAGACGAGAAGACAAGAAGAAAGGGAGAAAGCCCACTCACCCACCAACTTGAAGACCTATAAATAGGACCTCCCTTCACACATTTTAGACTAGTTTTTCATTTTCCAGTCTTTTCTTTTCTTTGTTTTCGTAGGTAACCAACACCATTAAGGTGGTGGTGATTTTTCATTTTGATTGATTCACAAACCTTGTAAGTTTTAATTCTTCCTTTTGATTGTTTAACATTAATCTTTCAGTATCATCTTTCCTTTAATCTTGTTTATCTTCTCTTTTTGATTCAAAGTCTTAAGTTTCTATTTGGTTGATTTTGATCTTTAAAAGTAAGTGGGTTTTGTGTTTTGTTGTTTTGGTTTGATGATTATGATGAGTGGATGATTAGTGGTTAAATTGGTTTAAGTTTTGGTTAAAAACTTGGTTGATTTTGGGTTAAATTCGTTCTTTTGTTATCTCCCTGTTCTTCGCATCTTCAAACTACCCAGATTCCGAATGAAAGCAATTTATTCCGGATGAAGGATTAGTTCCGGATCAAGGGTGTTGTAAATTTATTCCGAACGAAGCATTTTATCATTTATTCCGGGTCAAGCATAAGATTCCGGATCAGCAGTTTTCATTCAGTCATTCCGAATCAGGTGTTCATCCGGAATAATCAATATTCCGGATGAGTATGTATATTCCGAATCAAAGTTTTTGAAAAAGTATTCTGAATCAGTTTTTTAATATTCCGAATGAAGGTTCTGTCAAAGTTATTCCGAGTCAAGTTTATTCCGAGTAAACCAAATTGTTCCGAATCAAGCTTTTTAGTATTTTATTCCGGATCAGTGAAAGCATTCCGAATCAAGCAAATGTTCCGAATGAGCAAATATTCCGCATGAGCATTTTTCATTTAAACATTCCGAATGAGCAGATAGTCAGCAAAATATTCCGAATCAGTTTTCTTTTCCATTATTCCGAATAAGCACTTTAATGTTCCGAATGAGCTATTATTCCGCATGAACCATATATTCCGGATGAGCACTATTATTCCGGATCAGTCTTTATTCCGAATGAGCATCATTATTCCGAATCAAGTATTTTTCATCAAGGGTTATTTCACTGTTTTGTTTTACTGTTTAATTGTTTAATTTTAATTCAAACTTTATTTAATTAACTGCTTTTAGTTTAATTTTATATCTTTTCACACTTAAATCTTTTTAGTAGAATAGAAAACCAATCCCTTTTTAGTAACCAAGAACAACTATTCCACTTGAACTGTGATCGATTCGAGAAGATACCGAGAATTTAATTGAACCCATAACAAAAACCCAGTTATCAAATGGCGCCGCTGCCGGCTCTTTTTGTAGAGATTAACGAAACTTTGTGATAAATTGGTTTTTGGGATCCGTTCACCGTGAACGTTACTTTTTCTCTAAAATTTTCAAAAACCCAAAAAATATAAAATTTTCAAAAATACAAAAAAATTAAAAAACATAAAAAACCAAAAATATTTCTTGCTTTGTTAGTTCTTTTGCAGGTGTATGCGCACTCGATCAACGTCTTATCAAGAGCCCAAGACTCTCGATAACTTAGACATGGATAACAACAACAACAATGAACCTCTACCGACAATCGCCCTATGATCGAACTTTTGCAATCACATGTAGAGGGCAACAACGATCCTATTGCCATACCCGCGATTGCAGCCAACAACTTTGAGCTCAAATCCGACTTTATTCAAATGGTCTCAGCTCAACCATTCTTGGGGCGTACCATTGATGATCCTCATGACCACATCAAAAGGTTCCTGCAACTCACGAATACGGTCAAATTCAATGGTGTTCCACAAGAGGTAATCCGTTTACAACTTTTTCCTTTCTCCTTAGAGGGACAAGCCCGGCATTTGCTTGCAAAGGAACCGCCACAAAGTATTCTTACGTGGACGGACTTAGAGACCAAATTCATAACTATATTTCCCCACCCTCTCGTACTACCGCTTTGCGGAATGAAATTCTTAATTTTGAACAAAAGTAAGATGAAACTTTTAGTGAATCTTGGACCGTTTTAAAGACCTTTTAAGAAAGTGCCCACAACATGGTTTTACCAAAGTGCACCAAATTAATACCTTTTACAATGGTTTAAGCATGAATGATCAAGATTCACTAAATAGTGCCTCGGGGGGTAATATTTTGGTTAAGAGTTCTAATGCCGTTTGGGATATTATTGAAATAAGTCTAGAGTGCAAACCAGAGTGTTCGGACCAATGCCGCTAGTGCTAGCACTAGTTACAACGACAAGAGGCTTGACAAAATTACTTCGCTTCTTGAATCGCTTGCTGCCCACACCGCTAACAACACCAAAAGCATCAACGCTCAAAACGCTCAAGTCAATGCTGTAAGCCAACCATGTGAAATATGTGGGGGTCCTCACTCTTACACTACTTGTACCTCCACCCAAGACTACCCATGTGAGAATGTTAACGCAGCATACGGTACCTATCCTCCAGCCGGTTATCAAGCACGTCCTCTAGGAGACCGTAACTTGCTCAGCTATCGCTCAAACAACTTTCTCTCACCGCCCAGTTTTCCTCCAACCAACAACAAAACCTAACCGAACCAACCAAAACCAACCTCGAGCACCTTACCAACCACCTCAAAGACAACATATCCACCTCAAAATCCTACTCAAGTTTACCAACCCGCTCCTTACCAACCACCTACTTATCAAGCACCTCCTCCTACCCAACCCATCGTTTTTAACCACGAGGTCGAAACGTACATGCGGACGAATGATGTGTTGGTGAAGAATCTGCAGACCCAGATTATTAATTTGAAGGGCGACATGGTGAAACAAGGGAATGATCTTAGAGCCGATATGTGAAATTATTTGAGTAGTCAAACGAATGACCTAAGGGACATGATGGCTGGTTTCTTCCAAGGTAATCAACCCTCTTCTTCGGGTACTCTTCCGAGTAACACCGTTGCTAATCCAAGAGGGGAGATGAAAGCAATCACCACTCGCAGTGGAAAAGGTACCAAGGAACCCGAGCTTCCTATACCTACACCGGTGATTGTGACAAAGGAAAACGAGTCACCTACTCATATTCCTCAACCTTCTACTTCTCCAATTCCTCCACCTCTTACTTCTACCCCTCCACCACCCAAGTATGTGAGTGATCCTAATATCCCAAAGACTTCCTCTTCTTCTGATATACCTTATCCCTCAAGATTGAGGAAAGAGAAGCTCAAAAGCAAGGACGATATTCAAGTTTCAAACTTTCTCAAAATGTTTAAACAATTGAATTTCAACATCACCTTCGCTGAGGCTCTCGCTCACATGCCTAAATATGCGAAGATGTTTAAGGATCTTCTTAGTGACAAGGAAAAGCTTCTCGATATTGCTAATACCCAACTTAATGAGAATTGCTCCGCGGTTCTCTTAAGGAAATTGCCAACCAAACTTGGTGATCCGGGTCGCTTATTAATTCCTTGCAACTTCCCGGGAGTAGAGAATTGCATGGCCCTAGCCGATCTAGGTGCTAGTATCAATTTAATGCCTCTAAGCGTTTGGAAGCAATTATCTCTCCCTGAGCTAGTCCCCACCAAAATGACTTTGGAATTAGCTAACCGTACGGTTGCTTATCCAGTGGGGATAGCCGAAGACGTTTTTGTAGGAGTCGACAAATTCACTTTTCCTGCCGATTTCGTCGTAGTCGACTACGAGATGGATCCTCGTATTCCATTAATCGTTGGACGTCCATTCTTGAGGACCGGTCGCACTCTCATCGATGTAGAAGCGGGTGAGCTTATCATGAGAGTTGGTGAAGATCAAATTGTCTTCAACATGGGTAAGATTTCTAAACAGCCTTATTCATACGAGAGCGTTAATTGTATCCCGTTCTTGATGAGGCTTGTGAAGAACACTTTAAAGATGCTTGCAAAAGTAGTCTTACCTCTCTTCCCATTGTTGAGACCGTTGCCTCTGTTGCTCCATCACTAACTCCATTTGGAGAAAGTGATTTCCTTTTGACATAATTTGAAGCCACTTTGGGAGATGTGAACTTACAATATGACGATTCTCCCACCGATTGGGAAGAAGACATTCGTACCATTGAGAAACTTCTCAATGAGGACCATATTTCTCCACCATCTCCCAAGGATATTGCTATCGATGAACCGAATTTGAATCCACCTTCCATCAAAAATCCTCCGGATTTAGAGCTTAAGGAGTTACCGTCCCATCTCGAGTATTGGTTCCTTGAAGACAAGAAGAAGTCGCCCGTCATCATCGCTAAGGACTTGAAAGAAGAAGAAAAATCTCGCCTTATCACCGTGCTTAAAGATCATAAGAAGGCAATTGCTTGGAAAATTTCCGATATCTGCGGAATTGATCCAAACTTTTGTACTCACAAATATCTCATGGAAGATGACTTTAAACCCGCAATCCAAAGCCAAAGAAGGGTTAATCCTCAAATTCACGACGTCATCAAACAAGAGGTTATCAAACTTCTTGATGCCGGCTTGATTTACCCTATTTCGGATTCGCCATGGGTAAGTCCCATCCATTGTGTGCCAAAGAAAGGCGGAATAACCGTTGTTCCCAATGAACAGAATGAGTTGATTCCTACTCGTCTCGTTACTGGGTGGAGAGTTTGTATCGACTATCGCAAACTCAATGATGCCACGAGAAAAGATCATTTTCCTATTCCCTTCATGGATCAGATGCTCGAGCGTCTAGCGGGTAATGACTATTACTGCTTCTTAGACGGTTTCTCCGGGTACTTTCAAATTCCCATCAATCACAAAGACCAAGAGAAAACCACATTCACCTGTCCCTACGGAACGTTTGCTTACAAACGCATGCCTTTCGGTTTATGCAATGCTCCTAGGACGTTCCAAAGGTGTATGATGGCTATCTTCCATGACATGGTTGAAGAAACTATGGAAGTCTTCATGGATGATTTCTCGGTTTATGGCGACTCTTTCTCTGCTTACCTTGCCAATTTGGAACGTATGCTTAAGCGGTGTGAAGACACTCACCTTGTTCTAAATTGGGAAAAATGCCATTTCATGGTAAAAGAGGGCATCGTGCTAGGACACAAAATCTCCAAAGCCGGTCTTGAAGTGGACCGTGCTAAAGTCGATGTTATTGCAAAATTGCCTCCACCTTCAACCGTGAAGGGTGTGAGAAGTTTCCTCGATCATGCGGGCTTCTACCATTGATCCATCAAAGATTTTTCTAAAATCGCTCGCCCGATGACCCACCTCTTGGAAAAAGATACTCCTTTTATCTTTTCCAAAGAGTGTATTGAAGCCTTCAACCTTCTTAAGGATAAGCTAACTAAGGCACCGGTCTTGGTTACCCCTAATTGGGAGCTGCCTTTCGAGTTGATGTGTGATGCTAGCGACTTTGCTATTGGAGCGGTTTTGGGCCAAAGAGTGAATAAACACTTCCAACCGATCCATTACGCTAGCAAGACAATGACGGGGGCTCAATTGCATTACACGACAACCGAAAAAGAGCGTTTAGCTGTTGTCTATGCTTTTGAAAATTTTCGCCCCTATCTTGTCCTTTCTACCACCATCGTGTATACCGATCATTCCGTGTTGAATTACTTGATGACTAAGCAAGATTCTAAACCAAGACTTCTTCGTTGGGTTTTGCTACTTTAAGAATTTAAAATCGAAATTCGTGATAAGAAGGGAGCTGAAAACCTAGCCGCGGATCATCTCAATAGACTTGAGGATCCTTATCAAGGGGATCATTCGAACAAAGAGATCAATGACTCTTTCCCCTGGAGACCTTAATGTCTATCAACTCGAATTTTGATGAAACCCCGTGGTTTGCGGACATTGCAAACTACTTGGCGGGTGGAATTCTCATTGACGGGTTAACATCCCAACAAAAGAAGAAGTTCTTTAAAGATATTAAGACTTACTTTTGGGATGACCCGTATCTCTTCAAACAATGCGCTGATTTGATTATTCGCTGATGTGTTGATGGACCGGCAGCTTTAGATATTCTCGAAGCTTGCCACAAAGGACCCACCGGTGGTCACTTTGGTCCTAACTTCACTGCTAAGAAAGTGTTTGAATCGGGATTTTATTGGCCCTCCATTTATCGTGACGCTCACGAAATGGTGAAAAATTGTGATGCTTGCCAAAGACAAGGCAAGATCACACATAAAGATGAGATGCCTCAAAATTTCATACAAGAATGTGAAATCTTTGATGTATGGGGCATCGACTTTATGGGGCCATTCCCTTCATCTAAAGGAAACAAATACATCCTTGTAGCCGTTGACTACGTTTCTAAATGGGTTGAAGCCAAAGCTTTACCCACTAATGACGCAAGGGTGGTTTGTAACTTTTTGAAGTCGCTATTCGCTAGATGTGGTGTGCCTCGTGCCATTATTAGTGATCGCGGGACTCATTTTTGCAATGATCAATTCGCCAGAGTCATGGCTAAGTATGGTGTCAATCATCGTCTTTTCACCGCATACCACCCACAAACTAATGGGCAGGCTAAAATCTCTAACCGAGGGTTAAAGCGAATTCTTGAACGAACCGTGGGAGAGCATCGTGCCTCATGGGCCGATAAACTTGATGATGCTCTGTGGGCTTTCCGTACCGCGTACAAGACTCCTATTGGTTGTACACCATATTGTCTCGTGTACGGGAAAGCATGCCACCTCCCCATTGAGTTGGAGCACAAGGCTTACTGGGACTTGAAGTGGGCTAACTTCGACATCAACAAAGCCGGTGACCTACGCAAAATCCAACTCAATGAGCTCAATGAAATTCAGAATGATGCTTATGAAAATTCCTTGATCTATAAGGAAAAGACTAAGCTCATTCATGACTCTAAGATTAAAAACCGAGAGTTCCAAGTTGGAGACAAAGTTTTACTCTTCAACTCTTGGTTGAAAATCTTTTCGGGCAAGCTGAAATCTCGTTGGTCCGGCCCATTCACCATTGCCCAAATGTTTCCATATGGTACTCTCGAGCTCGCTCAACCTAATGGACCTAATTTTAAGGTGAATGGCCAACGAGTGAAGTTGTACTTTGGTGAGGAAATCTCTCATGAGATGATTCCATCCCTCACCACGTTTCCCATGAAATAGTTTTGGGTCGAGTCAGGCTCGTGACTCGGTTATCAAAAACAAGCGCTCCTCGGGAGGCAACCCGAGTTTCTATCCCTTTCCGTTTTACCTCCTAAGTGTAGGGGGACCGGTCTAGGTTGTTTGTGTTTGTGTGGTGATGTGATTACAGGGATGAATGCACTTTTGGAACCTTTGAAGAACCGTGCTCCCGTGTTATCCGCAATCCGGTTCTATCTCTCAACTATCGTGATTCAATTTTCTTCATACTCACCTTTGAAATTGATCACGTTAGTTTTCTCCTCCTTAACTTGATTTAAACAACGTGGACAATGTCATAAGTGTAGGGGAGACTTTTCCCACATGCTTAAACATTGAGGACAATGTTTATATTAAGTGTAGGGGAGACTTCTATCGAAGTTTTAAGTGGACTTTTCCATTAAAATGCCTTCATTTAACCGGAAAATCATCTTTTTCAGCATTTTTCAAATTTTTAATTAACTTTGGCCATATAGTCGTAGTTTTTAAATTTTTATCGTTGCTTTCATATGTATATATTCCACAATAAAGTCAAAAAGTATTAATAAAGTGGTGTAGCAAGTTTAGAAGTCTTTGACATATTAGGCCCGTTGCGATTATTTTGACTCAACCCGAATAGACTTATCCAAGTTTATTCTAGCAAGTATCCTTAACCATGTAGACCTTAATTGGTTTATTAGGCTAAGCATCCACGAGTCTCATTACTTGAGATTTTAAATTGTGGAGAATGATAAATGATACAGTCAATTATAAGTCGGTATTCTTGCACAAGCACACTTGGTGTGATTATAAGCCTATTCTCCCATCGCTTGCTAATAATTTATCTGCAATAAGTAAGGTCGTACGATTTCATTGAATAACTTAGATTCTAGCCCAAGATCGTTTAAAAGTTGCTTGGTAATGATAAGAGTTCATAGCCAAGGCATAACTTATGAAGCGGGGGCGCGAAGATTGGCGAGTCCGAAAAGGCCCTAACAAGGCATGAGGATTCCATTTTATTGCTAAAAATCCAAGGTGATGTGAAAAGCATTATTCCCAAAATCAATATGAAGGATCAAGACTCACGACGAAAAGCAATCAACTCCCATAAAGATCATGGAGAAGTCTATCCGAAAAGACCCTAACAAGGTATGAGGATAAATAGATCCAAGTCCGAAAAGGAGGCGGATCGTTGTATCTCAAAATCCCAATTAACAATTGAAGAAATAATGATGAAGTCGTGGTCAACAAAGTTGGAGTATCCCTCAAAAGTCTCCAAGTGAAGAAACTCTATTAACGAAGAGAAGACCATTATCTCAAGAACGTCTCTCAAGATAGGAAGTATGAAGTACATGCCAAATATCGGCCCGAGAAAGGTCTCAAATCGTGAAGCGAGTTATGCCAATATATGAACTTTTTGATATCTCGAGAAGCAGTTTTAAGAGATTTTGTCCTTTAGCTAACTATTAATCAAATCGTCCTACTTTGCTTTCAGCCTAAATAAACTATCGAAATAAGTCCAAAAATGCATCTTCATGATCATTCTAAGACAAAAATAAAATATAAGAGATACACCTAGGAATAAGGGAGTTTAAGCTTATAATTAAGCCATGTGTGTAAGTGTTTGTTTTGCTAACTTATAATAACAATGATCTCGCTTTTTAAGCTTGGTTTAGGGAACGTGAAACTTGAGGGTGATAAATCTTCGCAACACCGAAGCCCTAATGTAAGTCTTAGATCTCTTTGCAAGTTATTTCCATGTAGCTATTTTCAATTGAAAATGGTTTTCTATCCCTTTTGTTTCCTTTAAAGTTTTATTTCCTCATAGTAGTTTAAATTTTGTTTCATTAGTATATTAATAAGGCCAAGGTTGATTGATTATAAGAAAAGTGTAAATTTGCTTTATCACTAAGCATTGCATGAGGGCATGGCAATGGTTAAGTGTAGGGGATTTGATAGGTGTGAAACATCCATCCCTTTATCACTTATTTCTTGCTAAAACAAGACCAAAATGCGTATTTAATATCATTTGTTTGGAATTATGTGTGGTTTGTGTGTTTGTTGTGTTTTCACAGCCAACCGGATAAATATTGAAGAAAACATGGGACTGCACGGGTTTTATTGAAGAAGAAAGACGAAAAGACGAAGTCTATAGTCCAAGAGATGCAAAAGATTTGAAGTCAATGGGCCTATTTGAAGATTTATCGAAGAAAAGGACCAAAGATGGAAGATTTACATATGTCAAAGAACTCAAGTCTATTAAACGAAGAAATTAAAAGACGAGTTGAATTTATTCATCGACAAATCCCGAATCAAAATCGAAAACGTCAACTTTTCTGAAAAGGCGAGAAGACAAGAAGAAAGGGAGAAAGCCCACTCACCCACCAACTTGAAGACCTATAAATAGGACCTCCCTTCACACATTTTAGACTAGTTTTTCATTTTCCAGTCTTTTCTTTTCTTTGTTTTCGTAGGTAACCAACACCATTAAGGTGTTGGTGATTTTTCATTTTTGATTGATTCACAAACCTTGTAAGTTTTAATTCTTCCTTTTGATTGTTTAACATTAATCTTTCAATATCTTCTTTCCTTTAATCTTGTTTATCTTTCTCTTTTTAATTCAAAGTCTTAAGTTTCTATTTGGTTGATTTTGATCTTTAAAAGTAAGTGGGGTTTGTGTTTTTGTTGTTTTGGTTTGATGATTATGATGAGTGGATGATTAGTGGTTAAATTTGTTTAAGTTTTGGTTAAAAACTTGGTTGATTTTGGGGTTAAATTCATTCTTTTGTTATCTCCCTGTTATTCGCATCTTCAAACTACCCAGATTCCGAATGAAAGCAATTTATTCCGGATGAAGGATTAGTTTAAATATTCCGGATCAAGGGTGTTGTAAATTTATTCCGAACGAAGCATTTTATCATTTATTCCGGGTCAAGCAAAAGATTCCGGATCAGCAGTTTTCATTCAGTCATTCCGAATCAGGTGTTCATCCGGAATAATCAATATTCCGGATGAGTATGTATATTCCGAATCAAAGTTTATGAAAAAGTATTCCGAAACAGTTTTTTAAATATTCCGAATGAAGGTTATTGTCAAAGTTATTCCGAGTCAAGTTTATTCCGAGTAAACCAAATTGTTTCGAATCAAGATTTTTAGTATTTTATTCCAGATCAGTGAAAGCATTCTGAATCAAGAAAATGTTCCGAATGAAAAAATATTTCGCATGAGCATTTTTCATTTAAACATTCCGAATGAGCAGATAGTCAGCAAAATATTCTGAATCAGTTTTCTTTTCCATTATTCCGAATAAGCACTTTAATGTTCCGAATGAGCTATTATTCCGCATGAACCATATATTCCGGATGAGCACTATTATTCTGGATCAGTCTTTATTCTAAATGAGCATCAATTATTCCGAATCAAGTATTTTTTCAGTAAGGGTTATTTCACTGTTTTTGTTTTACTGTTTAATTGTTTAATTTTAATTCAAACTTTATTTAATTAACTGCTTTTAGTTTAATTTTATATCTTTTCACATTTAAATCTTTTTAGTAGAATAGAAAACCAATCCCTTTTTAGTAACCAAGAACAACTATTCCACTTTGAACTGTGATCGATTTGAGAAGATACCGAGAATTTAATTGAACCCATAACAAAAACCCAGTTATCAAGTATCAAAGTAAAGATAATACATAAAGTAAAGAAAGCCTAGAAAGCTTCCAATCCATATTCACGTACGCTTAAAGTCTACGAGCGTCCTTGAGTACCTAACGTTTTGGGAACATAGAAAAGGAAAATGGCTGAGCAATACGCTCAGTGCACGGATGTACAATAAAGCATGAATAGTATAAGCATATAAGCATATAACAGCGGAAGAAACTAAGTCCCAAATAACCCGGTTAAGTCTTGGTAAAACTGGTTTTTATAGTTTGAAAAACCTTATGTTTATCTTATAAAAACTGTTTAACACACTCTACCATTAGCCAATATAGGTCATGAAAATCCACCGTGCATGAATACTTGGAGGGGTGACCTCATCATGCAAATTAGAGGGGCTGCCTCTAATTTAATATACTGGTTTAGGTAGGAGGGATCAGCTCCTTGTGAAGGATGCAAGGCATACACCAAATTCACACTGATTAATCTGCTGAAAACATGTAACTAGTATGCTCCCATACGCCCCATATGATAAATATAATAATATGGCCAAAAGCTGAAGGGACGCCACGAGCAATCACTCCGCCGTGGGGAAGTCATAACACCAGTGCCTCTAATGTTATGGTTATGGTACCTCCATAACTAGGTGAAACTGGTCATGCATGTATATGACTATAGGTATTCTAAATTAAACATAAGCAAATCAAACATATACACTTATACTACGGGAAAATATTTGGCTGCATACGGGGAATCCTAATAAGGAAAGAATGTCCATACTGAAAGGACGGGAATCCGTACCTTATGTCCAGTGAACGAAGAAGACGAACTGAGGGGAGTCCTACTTCGGTATCACTAATGCTACAGAAATACATACGTGTATAAGTATCTGATTACTAAATACATAACTAGTTTTATGTCATGTCTTAGCTTATTTTATACGTTCATGTCATGTTTTACTGTTTTAAGCTTTAAACTGTGTTTATCTTATATTCTGTCTATTCTGATTAAGTATTTCTTGTATTTCATGTATTATTATGCTTACTGTGTAATAATAAGTAACTTTCTAAAAATAGCAGGTTTCCTAAAATAGAAAGTTTCCAAAAATAGAAAGTTACCAAAAATAGAAAGTTTCCAAAAATAGAAAGTTTCCAAAATAGAAAGTTTCCAAAAATAGAAAGTTTCCCAAAATAGAATGTTTCCAAAAATGGAATTACTGCTTAAAATAGATAAGTTTCTAAAAATAGAAAGTTTCCATAAATAGATTAGCCTCCTTAATTAAATAAGTTTCTAAAAATAGAAAGTTTCCATAATTAGATATAAGCTGGTTAAATAAGCTAAGTATATAAGCTTAATTGTTTTCTGATTATTTTTCTAAGTCATAATGATATAAGGTATAGTTTATTAATTACTACGTGTAATTTAAATAAACTATAGGTTAAAAGTATTTAATTAAATATATCATGTTTTTAATTAAATAAAGTTAAATACTTAGGTTAAAACATGTATTATTAATTATTAATAATATAACCTAAGTCATGTTAATTAATTAATTATAGCCATGGTTTTTAATAATTAATTAATTATAAAGTCTAGAAAAATAAATACTTAGGTTAAAACTCCATGATCTAATAATTAAATTATAACCTAAGTCATGTTTTATTAAATTAATCATGTCATATTTCATTAATTTAATTTTTACCATATGATTATTAAAACATAACCTTAACATAAACCATGAACCGGATCGTGACTAGAAACCATGAACCGGACCCGTAATCAACACAATACCCCGAACCACTTCGGGGTTTCCCCCCTTTTGCTGCTGCCGTGGGACCCACACCACCAAACCGAGACCTTGAGGTCTCGATGGTGGTCCATATGTCAAGCCGAGACCCCCTTGGGGTTCGGTTTAGGCGCCGGCCACAACGAACACCCTTAAATCCTCCGTTTTGATTTATCCCATTACCATTTACATGTTTGATTTATGTTTTTAATTAGCTTTTTAAAAACATCATGTTCTTATTTAATTTATTAAATCAAAACAAAAAGAAAGAGGATTAAAAAGATATACCGAATGCGTAGATCAAACGAGGATGAACACACACGAACACTTACACCAAATTCAAGATCAAAATCAAACAAACACCCCCCTTTGGTGTGTTTATATACGGCGGCCAAGAGAGAGCAAGAAGGAAAAAGGAGAAATTCTGTTTAGGTTTTTGATGTTTTATTGTAATGTGAAAAAGTGACCAAAGATTTTACGTTTACCCCATGTTAGTAAAAATTTTGATGGGCTTGGCCCATGGCCTTGGTGTAGCCGCGGGTAGGGGCCCCACATTGGGTACCCGTACCATTTCCCGAGTCTAATTATTTAAGTGTTCGTTCGTGTTTAGTCGTGTTCGTGTTTTATGTGTTCTCGTTAAATAACCGTGACTTAATATATTTATTCATATTCGTAATAAATATATATATGTAATTAATATTAGCTCGTGATTAAATTACGTTCATGATTTCATGATCGCATGTTCGTGATTAATTATTGTTTAAATAATTATTGTGCGTTCGTACGTAATTAATACTTATCGTGTTCTAACACGTACGTGATACGTAAAATTCAAACAGGTGAACGTAATCATACTATTAAAGGAAAGTTTTTATCTAGTACGTACGATCTTAAGGGTACTATTCATGGTAAAAGCATGCGGGTTTTACAAATCTTCCCCCCTAAAAAGAATAATTCATCCCCGAATTATAGATAAAGAAAACTGAAAAAGAAGAACATACCCGAATTCAAAATATGAAATGAGGGTAAGAAGCCCGGATAGACTCCTCTGTTTCCCAAGTGTCTTCCCGCTCGGTATGATCCCTCCAAAGGATTTTGACGAATGGAATCGTCTTCCTTCTCATGACTCGTTCTTGTTTGTCAAGAACTCGTTCAGGTTCTTCTATGAAGGTGAGATCTTCATGTATTTGTTCCAGTGGATACTGAACCATGTGAAGGGGATGATACTGGTACCCTTTGAGTAAGGACACATGAAACACATTGTGTACATGCGAAAGCTGCGGAGGTAACACTAATCGGTAAGATACTTCACCGAATCGTTCAATTATATCAAACGGTCCGATGAAACGAGGACTGAGCTTCTCTTTAATCCCAAAGCGTTTAACACCACATACCGGTGAAACCTTAAGGAATACGTGATCTCCTCCGTTAAAATGTATGTCCCTACGATGCTTATCGGCTTAACTCTTCTGACGTGACCGTGCTTCCTGAAGTTTCTGCTTAGCTACTGCGATCCTTTCATTGGTCATCTCTATGATTTCTGGTCCTTCAAGTGTCCGCTCGCCAACCTGATCCCAGCAGATTAGGGCGCGACACTTTCTGCCATACAACATCTCGAAAGGAGCACACTTGATACTTGCGTGCCAACTGTTGTTGTATGCAAACTCCACCAAACAGATATAATCGTCCCAATCACCCGTCCATTCCAACGCACATGACCTCAGCATGTCTTCCAATGTTTGAATTGTTCGCTCCGACTGTCCGTCTGTTTGAGGATGAAAAGCCGTGCTAAGCTTAAGTTGTGTACCCCAAGATTTCTGCAGACTCTTCCAAAATCGCGAAGTGAAATGAGGATCTCTATCTAAGACGATGTTGGATGGTGCACCGTGGAGTCTCATGATCTCTCTTCTATACGTATCAGCGAGTTTACTTACCGGATCTTCCTTGCGGATCGGTAAGAAATGAGCTGATTTGGTAAGTCGGTCTACGATAACCCAAACTGCATCGTGCTTCCTCTTGGTAGGCGGAAGACCAGTAACAAAATCCATGGTGATATTGTCCCACTTCCACTCTGGAATATCTAACGGTTGAAGGAGACCGCCAGATCGCTGAGGCTCGATCTTAACCTGCTGGCAGGTAAGACATTTGGAGACGTAAGTGGCCACATCCTGTTTCATACCACTCCACCAAAAGTATTGCTTGATGTCATGGTACATCTTAGTCGAACCAGGATGTATAGAGAATGGGGAGCTATGAGCTTCTACTCTGAATTCCGTCTGTTTCTCCAAATTATGTACTATCGCCCAGATTTCTCCATCATCTTTCTGAGCTTCCTTGATCTTAGAGAGTAACTCGGGTTCTACTCTAAGATTAGCCCAGTAACTGTGTTGTCCATGTACCATGATCTCGATGTCTAGTCGCTCCAAGTCTCTTATGATTTCCTCCTAATTTTATTGCCATAGATCATTCCGGACTTCCTGCTAAGAGCATCTGCTACTACATTTGCCTTTCCGTGATGATATTGTAGATTAATGTCATAATCCTTCAACAGCTATAACCATCTCCTCTGTCTCATGTTCAATTCACGTTGAGCGAAGATATACTTCAAGCTCTTGTGGTCCGTGAAAATGTCACGTGATTCTCCATATAAGTAGTGCCTCCATATCTTCAATGCAAACACGACTGCAGCAAGTTCCAAGTCATGCGTGGGGTAATTTTCTTCATAAGGCTTAAGCTTCCGTGAAGCGTACGCGATCACTTTCCCATGTTGCATGAGAACACAGCCAAGTCCCTTCCCCGATGCATCACTATAGATTTGAAATCCACCCGTACCAGATGGGAGAGTAAGAATAGGTGCAGATACTAGCTTCTGCTTCAGGTCTTCAAAGCTCTTCTCTCGTTCTTCAGTCTAGACGAATTTCTCCCTATTCCGCATCAGTTTGGTCAATGGTAGTGCTAAGCGGGAAAAGTTCTCCACGAACCTACGGTAATAGCCAGCTAAGCCCAAGAAACTGCGGACTTCCATCGCTGATGTCGGCCTCGGCCACTTAGTAATGGTCTCAACCTTCGCTGGATCCATAGTGATTCCTTCTGTTGATACAATGTGAACTAGGAATGCCACCTTGTCTAACCAGAACTCACATTTGGAGAATTTAGCATACAGCTGCTTCTGGCGAAGAATCTGTAGTACTGTACGAAGATGATCTTCGTGTTCCTCCTTGGACTTTGAGAAAATCAGGATGTCATCGATGAAGACAATGACGAACTTTTCCAGAAATTCATGGAAGATTCTGTTCATCAAGTCCATGAACACTGCTGGAGCATTTGTCAGGCCGAATGGCATAAGTACAAACTCGTAGTGGCCATAGCGGGTACGAAAAGCAGTCTTGGCGATATCCTGCTCCTTGACCCGTAGCTGATGATAGCCTGACCTAAGATCAATCTTGGAGAAGTGTTTGGCCCCTTGGAGTTGGTCAAACAGACCGTCTATACGCGGCAGTGGATACCTATTCCGTATAGTAATCTTGTTGAGCTCGCGATAGTCTATGCAAAGACGCATACTGCCGTCCTTCTTCTTAACAAATAAGACTGGTGCGCCCCATGGAGATGCGCTCGGTCGAATGAAACCTCGTTCTAGAAGTTCTTGCAGTTGATCCTTCAGCTCCTTCAGCTCTATGGGAGCCATGCGATAAGGAGCCTTGGAGATCGGTTCAGCTCCTGGAATAAGCTCGATATTGAATTCCACTTCTCGTGCAGGTGGTATGCCTGGAAGTTCTGCTGTAAATACATCTTGGAATTCCGACACTATTGGTTGATCCTGAATTGATGGAGATTCAGCATCCATTTCGTGAACCGTAGCTAGATAACCCTCGCAGCCATGTGACAGTAGTGCACGCGCTTGCAGGGTAGATATGATTTGTACAGACCGTCCGGGTACAAATCCGTTATGAATGCACTCCGGTGCATTAACATCACCGAAGATAACTCGATATGAATGGCAGTCTATGGTAGCATGATTCTTGGATAGCCAATCCATGCCCAAAATCATGTCGAAGTCATTCATGTCCAGCAGAAGTGCGTCAACAGGACGAACCTTGTTGTCACATTCTAGGGGAAGACTCTTGTATACATGGGTGATTAATACAGAGTCCCTCAAAGGCGTGGAAATAGCAAGTCTATTCTCTAGTGGCATGGGGAGCATCCTAATGTTCTTAGCATAAGCAGTAGAAATGACCGAGTGAGTAGCACCCGTATCAAAAAGAACACACACAGCTTGACCATATATATACAAGATTCCAGTGATGGTACCTGTAGACTTGTTGGCCTGGTCTCGAGATGTCGTGTAGACACGCCAAGTGGTAGGAGGCGGCTTGGTATCAGCATGTCCTGATGTGCCCTCCATTTCGCCCTTTCGACAATCCTTCATGATATGGCCAGGAAGAGCACACTTGAAGCATGCGTCAGTGTTACGACGACATGGCTCTGGGTGCCTACGGTGGCAAGTAGAGCAAAGAGGATGAGTATATCCTCCAACAGGTGCTCTGGTTGGCTGAGGACCTGATAAAACATTTTACGTAAGACATGATAATAGGGTATAAAGGACAATGCGGATAATCGTATGATTGAATACCAGTGATAGCTGGACGGCTAGGCTGTGAACCTCTCTGGTTCTGGTCCCTACCGTTTCCATGGTTCCTGGTAGAAGTTTTGCTAAAGTGTCAGAATGTGAGTTATAACATGAAATCATTAGAAAATGCGTAAGTATTAGGACTTGTTGTCGTTGGAGTGTCTAGCGTTGTTACGGTAATTATCATTACCGCCACGCCTATCCGTAGCAGAACGGTCGTTAGTCTGACCGTTTCCCTTGGGCTGATGAGGCTGTTGTTGAGTAGCCGGCTGAGACCGGTCCCCAGTTTTCTGCCTGGAAGATACAATTTAAAGAGATGAATAATTGACATATATGGAAAGAATATGGATTGGTCACCGCTTGAATACGAATGTTTACCTCTTGTCGGGTTTCTCAGCTTCCCCGAACTCATCTCTCTCATGCAACATCTCTAGCTTACGTGCCGCATCGGCCACTTGTGCTACAGTGGTGAACGTAGCACACACCAGATTGTTTGCGAACGATATGCGAAGAGCCCACCTAAAGTGGTGTGCCTGCTCTTCAGGAGTACCTGCTGCTGCACCAAGGAAACCAGCTAAGCGAAGAAAGCGCTGCATAAACTCGTTGCTATTCTTCCCAGCTCTCTGTCGGATCCCATGGTACTCCCTCTTGAGCTTGTCCTGCTCAGCCTTGGGAAAGAACTGCTCCATCACCCTATCTTTGAACTGAGCCCAAGTCAAACCAGCAACCCACTCGTCACCTCCCTCAGACTGCATCAATGCTAACCACCAATTTAACACATCGCCTTCAAACTGGTAACATGACAACCTCGCCTTGAACACGAGGTCACAACCCATAGCATTGAAAATCTTCTCGATGTGAGCCAACCAGCTTTCAGCATCACTGGGGCTATTTGTTTTCTCAAAAACTCTAGGACGGAGCTTGTTGAATCTCTCTAGCCATACTGCCAATGTCGCTGAAGGAGGAGGAGGAGGTGCTTGGTTATGCTGCTGATTGTTGGCAGCTTGAACCTCAGCCCTGATGTCGTTCCTCAGTTGAGGAAGCAAAGCTTTCATTGCAGCTTGGATTGCAGCATTGAGTTGTTCCTGTTCGCATGTGAGAACCATCTGACAGTATAACATAAAACATATGATTAACAGATCAAAACATAACATATATATACATGAAAAAAAATTATACCAATAATCCAGAGAAAAATTTTATGCAAGAAAATTTGTGTATGAATGCATGATGCAGTTTTATGAAAACTTTTGTATGCTCGAGAGTGAACGCCTATGGTCAGTTCACCCAAAATAAAAGACATGGCGAGGGGACGCCTATGGGTCGGTCCTAAATTTAAAAGTTTCGATAAAACACATGCGACTAAATAGGGCCAGTCCTGTACCAACCATTACTTAGTCATAAACCTGCGACAATGACGTATATATGTATGCATAAAAATGATGAATGCATGAAAACGACTGTCAGTTCTAGGAAGACCACAGTGACTACCCACTAATCACAGGTCATATTTTGAGAGCCTACAGGTCGAAGCCTTGGCTCTGATACCATAATTGTAATACCCCATTTTGATAATGGAATGTCACACGTAATTATGGCATGTCATCAAAGCATACAAGGATAAATGTCTAAACATTACATGGCCATAAAAGGAAAATACCGGAATCAAACATCGGTAGTCCAAAAGTAAAGCTCATCACACACAAATATAAGTACTGTAAATGAAAGGACTAAACAATGTCCATGGAAAGAGTATCAAAGTAAAGATAATGCATAAAGTAAAGAAAGGCTAGAAAGCTTCCAATCCATATGCACGTACGCTTAAAGTCTACGAGCGTCCCTGAGTACCTGCCGTTATGGGAACATAGAAAAGGAAAACGGCTGAGCAATACGCTCAGTGCACGGATGTACAATAAAGCATGAATAGTATAAGCATATAAGCATATAACAGCGGAAGAAACTAAGTCCCGAATAACCCGGTTAAGTCTTGGTAAAACTGGTTTTATAGTTTGAAAAGCCTTATGTTTATCTTATAAAAAACTGTTTAACATATTCTACCATTAGCCAATATAGGTCATGAAAATCCACCGTGCATGAATACTTGGAGGGGTGACCTCATCATGCAAATTAGAGGGGCTGCCTCTAATTTAATATACTGGTTTGGGTAGGAGGGATCAGCTCCTTGTGAAGGATGCAAGGCACACACCACATTCACACTGATTAATCTACTGAAAACATGTAACTAGGATGCACCCATACGCCCCCACATGATAAATATAATAATATGGCCAAAAGCTGAAGGGACGCCACGAGCAATCACTCCGCCGTGGGGAAGTCATAACACCAGTGCCTCTAATGTTATGGTTATGGTACCTCCATAACTAGGTGAAACTGGTCATGCATGTATATGGCTATAGGTATTCTAAATTAAACATAAGCAAATCAAACATATACACATATACTACGGAAAAACATTTGGCTGCATACGGGGAATCCTAATAAGGAAAGAATGTCCATACTGAAAGGACGGGAATCCGTACCTTATGTCCAGTGAACGAAGAAGGCGAACTGAGGAGAGTCCTACTTCGGTGTCACTAATGCTACATAAATACATACGTGTATAAGTATCTGATTACTAAATACGTAACTGGTTTTATGTCATGTCTTAGCTTATTTTATACGTTCATGTCATGTTTTACTGTTTTAAGCTTTAAACTGTGTTTATCTTATATTCTGTCTATTCTGATTTAGTATTTCTTGTATTTCATGTATTATTATACTTACTATGTAATAATAAGTAACTTTCTAAAAATAGCAGGTTTCCTAAAATAGAAAGTTTCCAAAAATAGAAAGTTACCAAAAATAGAAAGTTTCCAAAAATAGAAAGTATCCAAAAATAGAAAGTTTTCAAAAATAGAAAGTTTCCAAAAATAGAAAGTTTCCAAAATTAGAAAGTTTCCAAAAATAGAATTACTGCTTAAAATAGATAAGTTTCTAAAAATAGAAAGTTTCCATAAATAGATTAGCTGCCTTAATTAAATAAGTTTCTAAAAATAGAAAGTTTCCATAATTAGATATAAGCTGGTTAAATAAGCTAAGTATATAAGCTTAAGTGTTTTCTGATTATTTTTCTAAGTCATAATGATATAAGGTATAGTTTATTAATTATTACACGTAATTTAAATAAACTATAGGTTAAAAGTATTTAATTAAATATATCTTGTTTTTAATTAAATAAAGTTAAATACTTAGGTTAAAACATGTATTATTAATTATTAATAATATAACCTAAGTCATGTTAATTAATTAATCATAGCCATGGTTTTTAATTAAATTAATTATAAAGTCTAGAAAAATAAATACTTAGGTTAAAATTCCATGATCTAATAATTAAATTATAACCTAAGTCATGTTTTATTAAATTAATCATGTCATATTTCATTAATTCAATTTTTACCATATGATTATTAAAACATAACCTTAACATAAACCATGAACCGGATCGTGACTAGAAACCATGAACCGGACCCGTAATCAATACAATACCCCGAACCACTTCGGGGTTCCCCCCTTTTGCTGCTGCCGTGGGACCCACACCACCAAACCGAGACCTTGAGGTCTCGGTGGTGATCCATATGCCAAGCCGAGACCCCCTTGGGGTTCGGTTTAGGCGCCGGCTACAACGAACACCCTTAAATCCTCCGTTTTGATTTACCCCATAACCATTTACATGTTTGATTTATGTTTTTAATTATCTTTTTAAAAACATCATGTTCTTATTTAATTTATTAAATCAAAACAAAAAGAAAAAGGATTAAAAAGGTATACCGAATGCGTGGATCAAACGAGGATGAACACACACGAACACTTGCACCAAATTCAAGATCAAAATCAAACAAACACCCCCCTTTGGTGTGTTTATATGCGGCGGCCAAGAGAGAGCAAGAAGGAAAAAGGAGAAAATCTTTTTAGGTTTTTGATGTTTTACTGTAATGTGAAAAAGTGACCAAAGATTTTACCTTTACCCCATGTTAGTAAAAATTTTGATGGGCTTGGCCCATGGCCTTGGTGTAGCCCGCGGGTAGGGGCCCCACATGGGGTACCCGTACCATTTCTCGAGTCTAATTATTTAAGTGTTCGTTCGTGTTTAGTCGTGTTCGTGTTTTATGTGTTCTCGCTAAATATTAATTGTGACTTAATATATTTATTCGTGTTCGTAATAAATATATATACGTAATTAATATTAGCTCGTGATTAAATTACGCTCATGATTTCATGATCGCATGTTCGTGATTAATTATTGTTTAAATAATTATTGTACGTTCGTACGTAATAAATACTTATCGTGTTCTAACACGTATGTAATACGTAAAATTCTAACACGTGAATGTAATCATACTATAAAAGGAAAGTTTTAATCTAGTACGTACGATCTTAAGGGTGTTATTCATGGTAAAAGCATGCGGGTTTTACATTTATAATACCGAAGTGTCTTCAGTATCCTAGAGGAGATTGACATCATTCAGTTTGGTATTGTCTGTGACAATCCGTCAATTTACGATTGATATTTTATTCTCAAATATTATTTGAAAATATTATTTTAATGTTACAATATGAACTCACTTATTTTTGGGAAGAAATTTGGATTTACGTCTTGGAGTAGCGTCGACTACGTCTAAACCGGAGGATTCAACGTTACGTGCTTACGTTTACATACACCGTCTTTGGTGACAGTCCGACATTTTAGAAAATAAATTTATCCGTAAATATTATTTTGGAGTTTTAAATTTGTGTTGGTTCATAAACTCACAAATTTATGAGAAGAGATTAGGACTTACGATTTTATTTTAACATCCTTTACGACTAAACCGGAAACCTTAGGATTACGTACTTACGTTTTCGAACTCAGTTTTTGATGAGACAATTTTTATTGGATTCGTTTTATGACGTTGATTCATAATTTATAAAAACGTTTTTCGTAAAACGACCCGAGGGCACGCAAATCGAGGAAACTAGAGTCGAGGAGTACCCGTAAATTAATAAGGGGATGAAACAAGTTATACTTGTCCCACCCCCTCACCATGGGCGGCAAACCTTGGCCAACACACCTCACAAGGTGTCACTTTTATACATGTCTAAGAACACATGTCCTTAAACTACCTAAACTACTAGCAACATTAACCAAACCACTAAACATAAACTATCTACTTTCATTTCCTACATGCAAAACTAAGAAAAGCTCTCAAATCTCTCTCATCTTTCTCCTCTTGGCCGTCCATCATAGCACCTCCACCACCATTCATCCAAAAATTTCTACCACAAATCATATGTATAACTTGCATATGATGGAAACCCATTGAAGATATATTGATTGGAGGTGATCTTAACATCCAAAAAGGAGTTTCCATGGAGTTTATGGGCTGATTTTCAAGAAGGTATTCATGCACATGAAGATCTCAAGGAGTTCATTTGCCAAGTTAAAGATGTGATAACAAGAACCAAGTCTTGTTCATCATTAACCTCATCTTTTCATCACTAATGGTGGTATAAAGATTGTCCTCCTCATCTTCTTGTTATTTTGATTATATAAACATGTATTTTATTTCCTATTGTATATATTTATGATGATTATATGATGATAAAAATATTATGTGGGGATTTGTTGTTGATAATCATAGATAAAAAGATGAAAAACTATAAGTAAAAATGGGTAAATCTTGTTTAAATGATAGGCTGTATAAAAACAGTAAAGAACCATATGGTAAACTGATAAAATGATGAAGTAGAATCCATTTACAGTAAGCTATGGGTCTTTTACACATGTGAGAGTTGGCCATGCAATGGAATCAAAATAATGAGTGAGATATGATCAAAACAAGTTTAGGGTATAAATCTGAGGTTACTGTTTTGGATGATTTTTAGAAAATACTTAAAGGATTATTCAACAGTAGCTATAGAAGAGTTAAATGAAGAACATATTATGTAGTTTATGTGATAAAATTTTGAGCTTCTATCTCCATATAGAACTCAAGATATGGCAGTTTTGATGAAAATAAAGATAAAAATCATATTTTGGAAATTAAAAGTATAATAATAATATATAAGCACTCAAAATTTTAATGTATAAAATATAAATTAAAACCCACTAACTCATGGATTATATTTATATAAATATGTAAAAGGTGGAATAAGTGTATAAATGATAAAAATGGTAACTTGTTAAGTTTTATAAGTTATAAAACTATAAACATGATTTTTACGACTTTTTCGGCTATTGCTGTAAAATTAACGTTTTTGTTAAATAAAACTTAGATGGTTGGACCCGTCTAATGAAAACTTTATAAAACTTATATACTGATATATAGACATGTATAACAAGTAAAAACCGATAAAACCCGAACTATAGGACATACGGACGTTAACGGACTAAATTAACGTTACTGGACTAATAATACAACCAAAATGGACTAAAATACTTATGAACTTATTATTGGGCTTTACCCATTTGGGTCCAACTTGTAAAGTTTAAGTACTGTTAATATAAGTACAAAATGGATTAAAATAAGTTAAATAACTTATAATAATCTTATTGGACTTAAGACACGTAAATAGGTAAAACGAGAAAACTAGTATAAAAGTTATCAACACATAACACAAAAATGAGTAAATGAGGATATGTAAACCCACTTGATCATCATATATATATAATCATCATATGTATACATAATTGGTATTTTTATAAAGTCATTGGACATGAGTCTAAGACTAGTATTATTTGTCTAGGTTTCCGTGATTGAAGCACGTACCGTACGTCTGAATCGCCGATAACCCGCCTTCCCACATCAACGTGAGTTCATAGCCTCGCACTCTTTTAAATGTTTTTATAAATGTTTTATAAACCCGCGAGGGAGATAACATGTTAGTTTTATAAAATAGGACACCATTTGTCCCGATTGTTTGTTTATTGATTTTGGACCCGAATGATTGAATGACCCGATTATATGACCCGATAAATGATTAATGGACCCGATAGATGAAACAAAATGGATTATTAAAGTTAGGTTATGTCACTAAAAGTCCCATTAGCATGAATTGTGAACTACCGGGATTTGGTAGACGCTTATGCATTTAATAGTACTATTTGGGGACGATCACCCCAGTTCGCGCCTTGACGGTTGATCCCCGTCGTGCCACATTGATTGGTAAGCGAATTTATGTATGAGAAGATTTCCATAGCGTGACCTTTGTGACGACACGCTACTTTAGATGGGCAAAATTGGTATCGGGTTAGCTACCCGTTGTTGGTTTAGTAAGGTAACAATGTCATGCGGCTTATAATAATCCAAAACTAACGAAATACTATTAGACGCTTCGAATTACGATGTATTGCCTGACTAGCAATACAGGGTCATACTATTGATATTATGTTCGTGTTTTGGTTTTCATAACCATATTCATATAACGGTTTTTATTTCCATACAACGTCTTAAGACGTATTGTATGATGTTTTTAACGACAATGATTCGTATAATGGTTTTTAAGGCTAATGCCTATATTATGATTTTGATAAAGATTTGTATAAGATGATTTTGGCTGTTTTATGGCCTATTACAATGATTTGTACGAAATGATTTTTGGTACTAATTTTATACCAAAGTTATATTGATGGAATTTATTAAACTCTATGAATTCACTCGGCGTTATCGCTGACCCTTTTCTTTTAACATGTTTTGTCTCAGGTACTTGAAGGTAATTCTCGGGAAGACGGCAAGAATTCATGGCCCGCACTTAAACAATATTTTCCATTCAAATACTTTGTAAAACTTTGTATGAAATAATATGACTTGGGACCGATGTAACTTTGATATTTATGAATGGAAATGATTTATTATTAAACGACGCGATTTTTATGCGTTGTCTATGATGTGAGTAATGTGCTATCCCGTAACACCAACGAGTCTTCCGCTGTACTGAGTTGTATAAATTTGGGGGTGTTACAGTTTGGTACCAGAGCTCTCGTTATAGAGAACGAAAGATTTTTAAAACCAAAAGTTTTGAATAAAACATTTCAAAATCTTTTAACTATAAACATTTTTCTAAAAATGTCTAAAAATCTTTTGACTATAACGGTGCCGAAGAATTCCCGAGTTACCGACAAGGCCAAGACTGAGAAGTGTTATTTTAATATATATAACTTGGATTATATATATATGATGCAATTTTATTACATGGTTGTTTGATGATTATTTTGATTTTTATACGAGGTATTTATACGACGTAGATTGTCGCAAGTAACCCTGAATTCCCTAGTAAATTAATCGAAGCTATTCTCGTAGGAATTCTATCTATCCAATATCTAAACCAAGTTGTGGATATTTATGATCCCAACAAATGGTTGATATTCGTAGAAATGTAGATATTAGTTGATTGTGAAATTGAAAAAGAATTGGCGAGATTAAATCTGATATCGATGTCATGACGATCTTTCCTTATAGAGTGGAGTTTGACAAAACGTTATCACCTAGAAAGATGTCATCTGATTCGTTGTCATCCAATTCTTAAATTGAAATCGAAAGGGTGAATGTTGCACTTGAGGCTGTCATTGGAACCATTACCCAAAAGCCTCATGCCACTAATACCTTTCCGAGAAGTCTAGTTGAATGATCAAGTCATTTCATATTAATGACTCATTTGATAATTGTTGTAGTAAAAGCTAATAGGATTGGAAATTAAGTGTTGATTCATATTGAGATTGTATTGCCTTTACAAGGCCTAAGAATAAAGTTGAAAGTATTGGAATATGAAGTAGGATATCGAATTGAGTATAAAATTGGTTGAAACTTGAATAAAGTAAAATTTAACCCGTATGAAATATGAGATTGATAATAGGAAGTCGTTAAGTTCTGCGATTGAATTATAAGGTTTTAATTAATTTTTGATTCATTTTAAGGGTTGTTCCAATGCCATTGTCCATTGACGAGGATGCCTAGTGTCCAATAAATAAATTGAAGAAATCTTCTTTTGAATTGAGACCGATGGATCTTCTGGGACATGTGGAACACCTAATGACTCTTGTACATTAGTATTCATTTTGGTATCTTTTTAAAATAATCCCTAACTTAACTGAGACATCAGTTGGTAGGATGAGTTCTAAGAATTGTATGACATAGTGACATGTAATGTGTTACGGTACAATTTTGACTTGTTTGTGATTAATGAAAAAGACTACCTTTGATTGCTAAATTCTACATGTATCGATGTTATCTATCTTTTACTGCTTCATCCTAATGACCGCATTAGTGATGCAACCATTAAACAAGTACTCATCTCGATTTGAGTTATGTTGTGGATTATTCTTCCTGAGTGCCATCGAGGTCATGAACCTCATGATTAATTGGCTAAGTTCATTTCCTATCATATCGTAGTTAATTCTTGATGAACAACTCTTCATCACCCTTTTGCAGATCACACCTTATTTTTATAAAGTTAAAACGGTATCCTTTGAGAAAATTTAATTTTCATCACAATAAGGATTATTCAAAGTGAGATTTATAAGTGACTGATATCAAAATGAAGTTGTTTAAGAGACGATTTGGAAACTTAATTATTTCCATAACAAAGAAAATCTTTGTAAATGTATTTTTGATTCTTATTTAAGAATTAAGCATGAAAATGTTTTTATTATAAACATGATGATAAAATTTTGACGAACTGAGTATTGCATCGTTAATCTTGAAATTGTATATAGTTGCGCGCCTACATACAATTTGGAATGGACTATGCAAGACTGATTAGTAGTCACCATAAAACTAATGAATAAACACTACATTTTCTTTGAAGATTGTGAAAGATTAAATTTTATGAGATCTGCAAGAAGTGAAAAATAAGGACATAGTGTTAGGGACACCTACATATGTGCCTATAGCATCTATTCTTCTGAGTTGAATTTACTCATCAGTGGAAATTGTCTTATTTGACAATTGACAATTCTTTCTTGTCCAATTCTCCCGTAGTGAGATTCTTAGGAAAAGTATCTGATTACCGAGTGTTAATACCCGACTGGATGTATCAACGTTCTTATCATTTCTTATGATTTGATTTCATTTGAATGACCTGGGTAACGATCCGAGGAGCTTTTGAATGCGTACTCAAATTATGAAAACATGGGATATGTTCATATTCGTTAAATGTTTTCATCTGTATCTGATTTGAAATTCTCTCGCATAGATTATGTGTTGACCTTACTCTTTTAATAGTAGTTGTGTATCCTAATATACCTGAATTTGTGAAGGATTATGAATTATTATTAGTCTTTTGAGAAGTTCACATCTTATCGACGGCAATGAAACTGAAAAGTTGATAATGCCGATAGAATGGATTGATTGATTATGACATGACGACATTGTCTGAATTGATGGGAACTCGAGTAGAATTCCCTAAATGATAAGATGTTGATTATAAAAAATGATCTAAATAATTCTTGGTGGATGACGATATCCTGTATGTAGACTTAAAATTATACCGTGAATGGTTGTGAACTAGTTATAGGTACTATAATCTAGAAAGAAGTTAATATGAATTTATTAAAAGATGTTTATCTTATCTGAAACTTTAGGAGGTATTTGTTGGTGAATTACCTAGACTTTCGCCATTAAGGCAAGTTGAAATTGGTATTGATTATATTTCTGGTGCTGCACTTGTGGCTTGTGCACTGTACGTCAGCACCATCTAAATTAAAGGAATTACCGTACAATTGAGAGAGTTGTCGGAGAAAGATTTTATTATACCAAGCATGTCATCCTGAAGAGCTATGGTGTTATCTTTCCTTATATTTATAGATTACTATAAACTGAGTAAATTGACAATCGAAAACAATATCCATAACTCGAAATGGAAGATTTGTTCGATCATTTACAAGGTTTTAGCGTATGTTTTAAAGATTTGATCCACGGCATGGTTATCATCAACTTCGCATCTGCGAAAAAGATTATCTATTCCAATCATTACATCCAGAACTTGTAATGAACATTATGAGTTTCATGTGATGACGTTTGGATTGACTAATACACATGTAGCATTCATAAATTTGGTGAATCACGTGTGTAGGCTGTAAATTGATAAATTCATGCTTGCGATCATTAAGGACCATTTGCTTGTTTATAAGAATAAGAATGAGTTAATTATCATTTATAGATTACCCTGAATTGGCCGAACGATAAAAACCTGTGCCTTGAATAATTAACATGTGATTAAAGACTTAATAATTTACATGATTTAACCGTGTGATTAATAGATAATGGAAGCTATATTGACTTTTCAAAGATTAGAACCATTAACACTTAGGGATTAAAAACTTAATCCTTTACATAAAATGACCATTGGATTAATAATGGTAAGATGTATGCATATAGACTCTTCAAATTAAGAGCCCTTTTAAGACTTTGAGTTATACTAAAAAGAAAGTGCAAATATATTTTGACAAATATTTTAACAAAGGATTTTAAGGGATTATTCCCTTATACACAAACCATTTAACTAAACTTCTGTTTAGGGGTAAATGTTTGTGTATACTTCTAGACAACTTAAGAAGAATTGAGGAAACTATATAATTTATGACTTGAAATTTGAAACAATAATTTTTGCTTTTCCACTAAGAAAATTTTTGACCAAAGTATAAACAAAGGTTTTTCGAACATTTACGAATCTTAATAAATATTTTCAATAAATCAACAAAAATCTTGTTAATTAAATCCAAATTTATTTTGAACATTTATATAATTGGTCGAACTAAGAAATATAAAACTTTTACGTTTACGCTTCATAAAAATTAACTAATAATTATTAAATTAATTATAATAATTATCGACGCTTTAGACGTCGGATTGAGTAAAACGGATAAAAATGATAGTTGAGAAGAAACTAAAACTTAGAAAATGTGAAGAAAGAATTTTGAATAAATACAGTTGTGATATTTATTTCATCAGGAAGGTGAACGTAATTACTGACGCATAATATAGAAAGAATATCTGAGTGAATTGTGAACATGATAATTACATCATCATGAGAAGTGAATATAGATACCGACGCATTATGTAGAAAAGATAAAGAACCAGTTAGGACATGTTCCTTAATAATGAAGGTGCAAAATAAAATTTGCCGAACAATTTAAAATATAGCCGATGATTGTAAAAAGGATAATATAGATAATAAAAGGGGTTCACGGCTAATGTGAACCATTAAAATTGAGAAGCCAATAGCGTTAAATGTATAAAAGGCCACTGGTGGTTGCCTAAATATGGAGATTGTGAGACATAGTTATGTTGGAATTTGTAAGTATAAGTATTATATGTATGTCATTTCTGACTAAAAGTATCTTTGTCTGAAGAAGTTGTACTAATGGCAAATTATGAAGGCAGACATCGCCTCATACATTAGTAAACGTCTAGCTATTGCAAAGGTCATCATCTGAATTTGATTTGATTTGGGTCATCGTCGACAGACTGACCAAATCTGCTAATATCATTCCCGTTAATGATAAATGCAAAAGAGTTATGTAAACATAGTGTGCCTGTATCGAACATCTTTATCAAGATCCTCGCTTCGCATCGAATTTCTAGAGATTTGCTCAGAAATCATTGAGAACGAACCTTGATGAGAGTACTATGTACCACCCCAAATCGAAGGGACGAGGCAAAGTAACGATACAAGGTAATATAAGTGATGTTTTATGTTTGAATGATTGACCTTTGGTAAATAGACCGTATAATCGTTTTCCTTTGGAGAGATTATCATTGATAATCATCATATTAGGATTGAGATCGAATCTTGTTAGGATCTAAATCTTAGAGCATCTGTAAGCAAGAGTTGAGATGAAGACACCCGACATACACCCATTGTGTGTTGGACATGTCTCTTAGGTTTAAGGTTTCCTATGATGGCGAACCTATCCTTGCAAAATACCCGACCCGCGAGATCTGAAATGATTATTGAAATTAGGATCTGATTATTGACTGCCGGTAGTGGGCAAGAGGTTATGTGAATATGAAATGTAGATCTTGAAGTGCCAAATGGGTAGCGAAGTTATGCCACAATTTTTAACCTTGGAAAAATGAATTCATGATCTGACAAATCATGGGATACAAGTCCCCGTTGTATGGGACCATCGAGATGATATAAAAGATTGGTTTGAAAGGCATATAAGCTGGATCTACCCTAGGACTTCAACGACTGCGTGAATTATGTTTCGTATATCGAACTTGATGGAATATCTATCAAGTAAAATCTGATTGTTCTTAGTAGAGCTTAGATCGGCGAAAAGTTGCATTCATCAGAAGCCCGTGATCATCATGGATAGAGAAAGTAAGTCAACATTTAGCCTGATCTTATTCCCGTAGTTATGTTTGATGAAACTCGCGTATTGTAATGAATTACACTTGTGAGAAAAGACCGAATGTGGAGGAAATACCCACATGGCTTTAACTCTATAAGAAGCGAGTAGTAAGGTAAGATGATCTTTGAGGACAAAGATCCTGTTTAGGGGTAAATGCTGTGACAATCCGTCAATTTACGATTGATATTTTATTCTCAAATATTATTTGAAAATATTATTTTAATGTTACAATATGAACTCACTTATTTTTGGGAAGAAATTTGGATTTACGTCTTGGAGTAGCGTCGACTACGTCTAAACCGGAGGATTCAACGTTACGTGCTTACGTTTACATACACCGTCTTTGGTGACAGTCCGACATTTTAGAAAATAATTTTATCCGTAAATATTATTTTGGAGTTTTAAATTTGTGTTGGTTCATAAACTCACAAATTTATGAGAAGAGATTAGGACTTACAATTTTATTTTAACATCCTTTACGACTAAACCGGAAACCTTAGGATTACGTACTTACGTTTTCGAACTCAGTTTTTGATGAGACAATTTTTATTGGATTCGTTTTATGACGTTGATTCATAATTTATAAAAACGTTTTTCGTAAAACGACCCGAGGGCACGCAAATCGAGGAAACTAGAGTCGAGGAGTACCCGTAAATTAATAAGGGGATGAAACTAGTTATACTTGTCCCACCCCCTCACCATGGGCGGCAAACCTTGGCCAACACACCTCACAAGGTGTCACTTTTATACATGTCTAAGAACACATGTCCTTAAACTACCTAAACTACTAGCAACATTAACCAAACCACTAAACATAAACTATCTACTTTCATTTCCTACATGCAAAACTAAGAAAAGCTCTCAAATCTCTCTCATCTTTCTCCTCTTGGCCGTCCATCATAGCACCACCACCACCATTCATCCAAAAATTTCTACCACAAATCATATGTATAACTTGCATATGATGGAAACCCATTGAAGATATATTGATTGGAGGTGATCTTAACATCCAAAAAGGAGTTTCCATGGAGTTTATGGGCTGATTTTCAAGAAGGTATTCATGCACATGAAGATCTCAAGGAGTTCATTTGCCAAGTTAAAGATGTGATAACAAGAACCAAGTCTTGTTCATCATTAACCTCATCTTTTCATCACTAATGGTGGTATAAAGATTGTCCTCCTCATCTTCTTGTTATTTTGATTATATAAACATGTATTTTATTTCCTATTGTATATATTTATGATGATTATATGATGATAAAAATATTATGTGGGGATTTGTTGTTGATAATCATAGATAAAAAGATGAAAAACTATAAGTAAAAATGGGTAAATCTTGTTTAAATGATAGGCTGTATAAAAACAGTAAAGAACCATATGGTAAACTGATAAAATGATGAAGTAGAATCCATTTACAGTAAGCTATGGGTCTTTTACACATGTGAGAGTTGGCCATGCAATGGAATCAAAATAATGAGTGAGATATGATCAAAACAAGTTTAGGGTATAAATCTGAGGTTACTGTTTTGGACGATTTTTAGAAAATACTTAAAGGATTATTCAACAGTAGCTATAGAAGAGTTAAATGAAGAACATATTATGTAGTTTATGTGATAAAAATTTGAGCTTCTATCTCCATATAGAACTCAAGATATGGCAGTTTTGATGAAAATAAAGATAAAAATCAGATTTTGGAAATTAAAAGTATAATAATAATATATAAGCACTCAAAATTTTAATGTATAAAATATAAATTAAAACCCACTAACTCATGGATTATATTTATATAAATATGTAAAAGGTGGAATAAGTGTATAAATGATAAAAATGGTAACTTGTTAAGTTTTATAAGTTATAAAACTATAAACATGATTTTTACGACTTTTTCGGCTATTGCCGTAAAATTAACGTTTTTGTTAAATAAAACATAGATGGTTGGACCCGTCTAATGAAAACTTTATAAAACTTATATACTGATATATAGACATGTATAACAAGTAAAAACCGATAAAACCCGAACTATAGGACATACGGACGTTAACGGACTAAATTAACGTTACTGGACTAATAATACAACCAAAATGGACTAAAATACTTATGAACTTATTATTGGGCTTTACCCATTTGGGTCCAACTTGTAAAGTTTAAGTACTGTTAATATAAGTACAAAATGGATTAAAATAAGTTAAATAACTTATAATAATCTTATTGGACTTAAGACACGTAAATAGGTAAAACGAGAAAACTAGTATAAAAGTTATCGACACATAACACAAAAATGAGTAAATGAGGATATGTAAACCCACTTGATCATCATATATATATAATCATCATATGTATACATAATTGGTATTTTTATAAAGTCATTGGACATGAGTCTAAGACTAGTATTATTTGTCTAGGTTTCCGTGATTGAAGCACGTACCGTACGTCTGAATCGCCGATAACCCGCCTTCCCACATCAACGTGAGTTCATAGCCTCGCACTCTTTTAAATGATTTTATAAATGTTTTATAAACCCGCGAGGGAGATAACATGTTAGTTTTATAAAATAGGACACCATTTGTCCCGATTGTTTGTTTATTGATTTTGGACCCAAATGATTGAATGACCCGATTGTATGACCTGATAAATGATTAATGGACCCGATAGATGAAACAAAATGGATTATTAAAGTTAGGTTATGTCACTAAAAGTCCCATTAGCATGAATTGTGAACTACCGGGATTTGGTAGACGCTTATGCATTTAATAGTACTATTTGGGGACGATCACCCCAGTTCGCGCCTTGACGGTTGATCCCCGTCGTGCCACATTGATTGGTAAGCGAATTTATGTATGAGAAGATTTCCATAGCGTGACCTTTGTGATGACACGCTACTTTAGATGGGCAAAATTGGTATCGGGTTAGCTACCCGTTGTTGGTTTAGTAAGGTAACAATGTCATGCGGCTTATAATAATCCAAAACTAACGAAATACTATTAGACGCTTCGAATTACGATGTATTGCCTGACTAGCAATACAGGGTCATACTATTGATATTATGTTCGTGTTTTGGTTTTCATAACCATATTCATATAACGGTTTTTATTTCCATACAACGTCTTAAGACGTATTGTATGATGTTTTTAACGACAATGATTCGTATAATGGTTTTTAAGGCTAATGCCTATATTATGATTTTGATAAAGATTTGTATAAGATGATTTTGGCTGTTTTATGGCCTATTACAATGATTTGTACGAAATGATTTTTGGTACTAATTTTATACAAAAGTTATATTGATGGAATTTATTAAACTCTATGAATTCACTCGGCGTTATCGCTGACCCTTTTCTTTTAACATGTTTTGTCTCAGGTACTTGAAGGTAATTCTCGGGAAGACGGCAAGAATTCATGGCCCGCACTTAAACAATATTTTCCATTCAAATACTTTGTAAAACTTTGTATGAAATAATATGACTTGGGACCGATGTAACTTTGATATTTATGAATGGAAATGATTTATTATTAAACGACACGATTTTTATGCGTTGTCTATGATGTGAGTAATGTGCTATCCCGTAACACCAACGAGTCTTCCGCTGTACTGAGTTGTATAAATTTGGGGGTGTTACATTGTCAAACCAAACTGAACTGAAAGCTCTTCTTTCATGACTTGTTCTTCCTCAACTAGACCGCCTAGTTATTGAAGCAAAGACTCCTTTGTCTTCTAAGTTCTCTCGTAGAGGAAAGCTGAACATCCTTCAGCAAAACTTTTCTTCAGTAGGAACCTTGTTCCTCTGGTCATGCTTTAGCAAAACCACCTTTCTGCTGAACATGAAGTACTTAGGGGGGTTTTATATTCAAATCCTAGAGTTGCTTTGGTGTTAGTAAATACTGACCCAAAAACCTCCCCCTATGTGGATATACAAATAGCCTAAGTTAAAGTCAGTAGTAAGTGAGCATAAAAACTTCTTCTTACATGCACTGAACAATAAAGTAACTTATAAACATCTAATAATCATTCATTCATACAAATTACAAAATACAAAATAAAATTACAAATGATTATCTTATTTCTTCTCAGGCCTAAGTTCTTCAATAACTGGAGTTTGCACCAGTGGATTCATGTTTCTGACATCCACAACTCCTAGCAAGCACATGCTAAAAGTTCTTGCAACTTCAGTCAAGCCTGGACCCCTATGGTGAATGTAGAAGGTTTTTTGAACATTCCATAGAAGCTCGTTGTTCATATCGTCTAGATCGTTGTTGCCAACAAAATTTTGCCTTTAAGGATGATTAACAAAATCATCCCCAGTTCTGCTTCTAGAAGTACATGTCTAGGGAGATGATTCTAAAACTGAACGACTTTGTATTTCTTCGTAGTGACAAAGATTTCACCAACACCAGGTCTGACTTGATTAGCAAGTATGTTCACCTGCATAATGGGTTCTTGTTTCTCTAGTGAAATATCAACATTAATGTTGAGGACCTCACCTATTTTGTCGTGATTTCTCTTGGAGTGAGAAGTTCTGGTGAAGACTTCATCCCATCTTTTGGTTTTATTTTTAGCTAGCCTTTGTTCCATTTCCAACCATTCAGTAGGAGAGAGATCTTTGGCTTGAAAGTCGTCCAAAGTTTCATTAGTGCCATCAGCCCTATAGAACTTGAGATCAATGTTGCCTCTGGTGAAATCATATCAATGTTAGTGATCTCTAAAGGATTTTTCCTGTTCAGCCTAGTCATACAGAACGTTTCATATGAAATTTTCTTTATGAAAATTTCTTCAACCTCTGACTTCCTAATTTCGTGATACAGACTTTGCTTCAGGTTTATTAGCTTATCAACTTCATTTAGTCTGAACACTTTGTCAATTTCTTCTTGGGTGACCACACCAGACTTGATCAGTCTTTCGTGAAGAGTGTGATCACCTTTGTTTTTGGGATGAATTGGAGGAGAACCATCATAAGTCATATCATTACTGGTGGTGTGACCATCAATATGACTGTCTTTTGCTGAAGACTCTCCCTTAGTCTTAGCAGGGCTTTATTCAGTAAAAGGTGACACAAAGCTTGTCACTGGTTGCTTCTGAGCTCTCTTCATTGCATGCCTTTGAAATAAATTTTGAATGCTATTGGTTTTCTCCCCCTCTGCATAAGAATATGTAGAAACTTCTGCTGACACATCATGAGGAAGGAAGGAAGCAATAGAGTCAAGTGAAGATTGTACCTTGGCTAGCATTGTTGTAACATTATCAATAGCAGCAAGTTTTTGTTGAACCTCTTTAGAGAGAGTCAACTTTTGTTGTTCCAGCATGGCCACTCGATTCTTGATCTTTTACACAGAGTCGCATAATTCGTTTACTTGATCATGTACAGGCACAAACTCTAAATGAAACTCCATAGAAGCATTGTTGATGGAGTCCATAAGTGAGGACATCTCTTGCTTCAGATAAGTGGTAGTGACCACACCCTTCACCGTTGGCTTTACAGCCGCAAGCAAGACATCCTTAATTTGCTCAGCAGTTGGAGGAGTTAGTCTTGCTTTGAGTGTGACAATTTCAACATCAGTAAGATCCTTATCTGCTTGGAGCTTAAAAACATGTGACTGAAGAACCAACACTTGATTGGTCAGTTCTTTTACTTGCTGATCTCTGGGAGAGGGTGGCTTTGGAGTTTGATCAGCAATATTGTCTTCTGGATCACTCTCATCAAGATTGACTGGTGCCCTTTCATCGAAGCCAAACTCCTTCTCCAGATCTATGGAAGACATATTGAACATGAATGTAGGAAAGTGTCCTACCTTGGCGCCAATGGTAGGAGGCACTTCCTCAGATGCCTTCTTGGCTCCAACATCATCACCTCCAGTGTGAGGATCAGTTTCAGCTTCTTCATCACCAGGCTTGGTTTGACCTGGTGGATCCTGAGAAAAAGTCCCTGGTGAGTTTAGATCAATGAGTATGTTTTTGTTCCCTTCAGTAGGACCTTGCTGTTAGGCGACTACATCATTAGGAACACACTGGCCAGGTTTAGCATCAACTGCTATGTTTGTTGACGCCTCACGCCCTGATGCTGACTCAGAGTGACAAATGAAAGGATCTGGTAAGGAAATTGGTAATGAATTCAAATTTAAAGTGCTTACCGATGCTGACTCCACTCTATTGAGCTGAGGGTGAGCTCTTTATTCACCCTTATCCCCTAAAGAAGTTGGGATAGAGGTTGCCTTCAAAGCCTCTTTATGCATGCCACCTCCAGCAGGTGCTGAAGTTGGCGTCTGGCTTGGGTTATGATCCTTGGAAGAGGACTTAACTTACTTCGAAATGTGGCCTTAGGATACATCAGATACCTCCTTTGATGAATGATCTATGTGGGAACTCCTCTTCTTTGACTCACGTTTGGATTTCTTACTATTGATCTAAGTTTGCTTCATACGTGGTCCAGATGAAGCTCTGGGCGTTTTGCCTTTTAGATCCCCTTCTCCAGTTGGAGTACTGTCTTTTGGAGCTTTGTACACTATTGGCCCCTCTGTTGAACACATGGCCATCATGGGTGGTGTGAAAGGAGGATCAATGGTGCTAATTGGAATTTTCCAGTTCTTAAGCCCAAAAGGTTGAAACACCAATTTTTCTCCTTGAAGCTGAGCATATGAGTCTCCAAGATGGTCAGCAAAATTAAGAGACAATAATCTGGTATACACCACATTTTTCTTCATGTTCATTTTCTTTAGTTTACCATGAAGATCTTCAAAAATTAACCTCCCAAAATCAACTTTGACCCCTTTGGCCAGACAGTATAAAAATTATAGCATCTTTTTGATTTATTTGATCAAGGCCACCAGTTTTACCCCCCAAACACTCAATCAGAATAGTCATCAGCAACTTCCACTTAGGTGGTAAGCAGCTTCTCTTCAGCCCACCCTTGTTAGTTATTTCCCTAGTATACCCATTTTCTTTGAATAATGTTTTAACCACAGTAAAATCATAAGGTATAGCCTCATAATCACTAGCATTATTGTAAAACCCGCATGCTTTTACCATGAACAGTACACTTAGTAAACGTACGTACATATAAAAACTTTCCTTTTATAGAATGAACATGTGTCACGATTATTAATTACAGAAGTTATGTACGTATTATTACACGATAAGTATTAAGTACATGATAGTACATGATAATTATTAACAATAATAATTATAATCACGAACATGAAATCATGAACGTAAAAATCACGAACATTTAATTACGTACTTAATTAATATAATACTATTAATATCGTTAAGTACAAGTATGTATATATAAAACGAACATTTAATTATATTAGAACACGAAAACACGAATATACGAACACGTAAATTATAACACGGGAAAAACTTCGGGTTTTTCTCATATGGGCCCCATATGCCGCGACACCAAAGAGACAAGGGCCAAGCCCATGTTGGTTTTTACTAAAATAACAAAAAGGGGAAACATGTTTTCACTTTACAGAGTTTTCTTAAAAAATCAAAAAACCCTAGCCTCCTTGTTTCTTCCCTTTGGCCGCCGGCAACAACAACACCAAAAGTGGTGTTGGTTTGGTTTTGGGTTGATTAATTCAAGTAGATGGTTCGTGTTATTAACCTCCATTCGTTACACGCATTCGGTAATCCGTTATCCCTTTTCTTTTTAATTAGTTTCATTAATTAAGAGCATGAAATCATGGGGTTTATTAAACAAGTAATTCAAACATGTCATGTAATCATGGGGGGGAAATTAAGGGATGTTTCAGGTTGGTTTTGCTCGGCCGACACCCAACCGAGAGCCCCATGGCTCTCAGCTTGTCTTGGTTCGCACCAACAACTGAGACCTCGTGCCTTGGTGTGGTTGGTCTCGGTCGGCAGCAGGAACAACGGACCCTACGTGAGTCGGGGTAGCCTTGTAGTTTGATTAGGGGTCTCGGCAGAAACAAGCCACCACCACCGGCTCAGCCGATGGCGGTTTTCGGTCAAGCAGGGGGAACCACATGCAACAGGGGGAACCACCGGCACACAGCCGATAGGAAGCTTGTTGTGGTCAGCGGCTAGCCGAGAGGAAACCACCAGCGGCAGCCGGTGGTGTGGTTACACAAGCAGTGGCAACCGGCCGAGCCGGTTTGCCACTGTTAAGGGTGTGTTTGGTTGGTCCGGTTCATGGGGTTTCCGGTCTGGTTCACGACATGTCTAAATTAAATTCACGGGTCCGGTTCATGACTAAATTTGTACAAGTATTTATTTTACAACTTATATTAGTTAACAAGAGATTAAATTAATTAAACATGACAAATAATTAATTTAATTTAACATGAACTTAGATTAATATTATCATGAAATAATAACATGTTTTAACCTAAGTATTTATATATTTAATTTAGAATATAGTATTAATTAATTATTAAGACATGGAATATAATTAATTAATAAACATGACTTAGGTTATAATTAATATAATATTAATACATGTTTAACCTAAGTATTTTATACACCTTAATTTAATTAAATCATGCTTATATTTAGTTAAATCATATAACTATAGTTTATTTAATTAACATGATATTATTAATAAACTATACTAATAATCACATGATTCATGATATTTAACCAGTAAACTTAAGCTTATATTATTAGTTTATTAATCCAGCTTATTTCTAAATATGGAAACTTTCTAATTCAGGAAACTTACTATTTTTGAAAATTTTATATTTTTAGAAACTGATCTATTTTAAGAAGTTAATCTATTTTTGGAAACTTTATATTTTTGGAAACTTTCTATATTTGGAAACTTTCTATTTTTGGAAACCTGCTATTTTTAGAAAGTTACTTATTATTACACAACAAGTATAATAATACAAGTAATACTTAATCATAATACATAGAATACATGATTAACACAGCATAACATTAAAATCGTAAATCAAGACAAGAACCTATAAAACAAGCTAAGACATGATATAATCAGTTACATACGCAGTAAATAGAATACATATGTATGTCCCCTATTTATGTAGCATTAGTGAGATCGGAGTAGGACTTTAATTCTTTCGTCTTCTTCGTTCTGGACACAAGGTATGGATTTCCCGTCCCTTCAATATGGACATTCTTTCCTTATTAGGATTCCCCGTTTGTAGCCAACTGTTTTCCCAGTATTGTTTTCTATGTTTGATTACTTATGTTAGTCTAAGAGCCTAAGCCGTATACATGCATGACCAGTGTCACCTAGTTACGGAGGTACCATAACCATAACACTTGAGGCACCAGTGTTATGACTTCCTCACTACAAAGTGATTGCTCGTGGCGTCCCTTTTCAGATTTGGCCATTATATTATATTATCATGTGGGGCATATGGGTGCATCCTAGTTACATGTTTTATCAGTATTATCATAGTGATTGCGATGTGTGCCTTGCATCCTTCACTAGGAGCTGATCCCTCCTACCTAGACTATTTAATTAGAGGAAACCCCTCTAATTGCATGACGAAGTCTCCCCTCCAAGTATTCATGCACGGTGTAACCTCATGACCTATATGGGCTATTGGTTAATTAATACAGATTTTTCATAAAAACATAAGTCTTTTCAAACTATAAAACCAGTTTTATGAACATGTTCCAGGTTTTCTAAGACTTATAAATTTCCGCTGCTATTAAGTCATTATTATGTGTCATTCAATCATACTATGTCATATATCCATTCACAGAGCGTTTTTGCTCAGCCATTACTTTCCTTTCCATGTCCCAAAACAGCAGGTACCCAAGGACAGACTTGAGCATATAGAGGACGTGCATAGGATGGAAGCTGCCTTAGACTTCTTCTCCTTTTGCCTTCTTATACTTAAGCTTATTTTGACACTTGTTTAGTCCTTCTCATTTCATTTACGTTATTTATCTATTGGGCTTATGTGTGGGAACCGATGTTTGATTCCGGTCTTCCCTTTTGGTCATGTCTGTTTTAGTACATATTACCTTGCATGCTTTGATGACACGTCATAATTACGCGTAACGGTCCACTTATCAAAGTGGGGTGTTACAATTATGGTATCAGGGCCAAGGCTTCGACCTGTAGGCTCTAAAACTCGACCTGTGACTAGTGGGTAGTCACCAAAAGCTTCCTAAGTCAGCGCTTGTTATTTCACGTGTTGATGCTTTCAGCACATTGTTGTTTTAACCATGATGTTTTCATCGGTATTGTTTTACTAATATGGATGGACAACCGTCATCCATACTTAGTTATGTGTCATTGTTTCATGCATGATGTTCCTTGTGAACTGTGGCTAATGTAGACTGAACCCCAGTAGTTCATAATTGGTCACATAAAATTTTTTTTGTTAAGTTTTGACAGTTGAGTTTCACTCATTTATTCCATGTATTATTGTTGCAGGTATTTTGACTAAGTAATGGTTGGTACAGGACATGCCATATTTAGTCGCATGTGTTTTTAATCGAATCATTTTTTTATGAACCGACCCATAGGCGTTCATCCTCGTCATGTCATTTTCATTATCATGCATTCATACACTGTTTTCATGCATAAATTTCATGATTTCATGCATAAAATTTTTTCTCATGATTATGTATTATGTCCTAATCAAATAAATCATGTCAAATTTTGTTTTATGAACCGACCCATGGTCGTCCACACCAGCGATCTTAGGATTCATTTCATTACTGTCATAAAAAAATTCATGTCCCTCATAAGTTACTATGTCTTTTATGTCAAGCATGTTTTCATATTATCATGGTAAACTTTGTTTTCATGCTGATTATGTTGTATAATCCTTCATGTTAAGTTGTTTCATGTTTCTTCATGATGATTTCGTCTTCATGTTGATTACGTCTTACGTCTCTTTTGTTGTTTATGCTTTCATGCAAGACATTGTTGGATTTCATTTAATCCTGATTTCATGATAGTCATGGTTAGTTTTTATTAATCATGCTTTCATGAAAATCATCGTTGAATGTCGTTTAACTACACTTTAGCGTTTCTCTATGCAACCAGAATGATGTATATGCTGGCATTGCCAGGTTATCATGATGGTTTTCTAACCGTTCAACCGATTATGTTCTTTTAAAATATTGTCAGATGATCGACCTTATACTGATCATTTCATGTACATTCCAGGTGTATTCCATGCACCGTATCCCATGTGTGTTACACGTACCTTAATCCATGTGTACTTTACTTGCAATGCTCCACGAGTATTCGCTAGTCGATTATAAATCATCTCAGGCGTATTCCACTTGTTGATATGCTACCAGATGCTGATGCCGCTCATAACTGGGAGATGTTACTAAAAGTTGATGCTGTTGACTATTTGGAGACGCTATGAGATGCCGATGTTGTTCACCGCTTGGAGATTTTACAAGACGAAGACAAAGGCGTTAGATCAAAGCGATCGGACGAGAAGATTCTTCACCACCAGAAGATTTCCATCAATCATTGTCCCTAATTCTTAGTTACATGTCACACGTCATTAGTGGTCTTTCAGTGATATGATTGAGAACCGGTACTAGCCGGCCACTAAGCTGAAGGGTTACATGAATCACAGTCATGAGAATGACCGTTGTGAAACTGACAGACAAGACGATAGTAACCACTAATGTGATAGAAACTATCCTAGCAATCATAACAGAAGCTCCGGTCACGGACGTGATCGAAAATACAAGGGTCAACAGTCCAACCGATCCGCCAATTCTGGCATGATAACCTAAGATTTACAGTTGTAATTGTTTCACACCTCGAGACACATGTCAAGACACCAGTCAAGACACATGTCATACGTATATTTCTCAAGACACGAGTCAGGACACATGACTCACGTCTACCTTCTGAAACAACCCTAAGAAATTTAGGGTACCCTCCAAGGGGTACATTCATTTTGTTGTACCATGTATTAATCAGGCCACAAGAATCTCAGTACCATCGCTGGTGTATTATTCACGTTTGGACACGCATGATTCGTTCTAAGTGAGATAGGCAAAACACATTCAGTGAGATATGTCACGTTTGCTTCATGACACTTTCATTTCTTGATTTCATATTTCATATATCCAAGACCATAAAGGACGTCATTCGTATCACCCATGTATACGGAGGTTTTCCTTCAGTCTAATGAAAAGATCCAATCTGCTAACGCACTTACCTCGGACTGATGCGAGTTAAGATGATTTTGATTATGGACTAAGAACAGCAGCTCATGCTATGGTTAGTCACCATTCATAACATAGTATGTACAGCGATGTTCAGGCTACTGAATACATTCAGCAAGATTTTCCATAAGGAAAATCTGTACAATAATTATGCTTTACAAGCACGTGTTTGTTGTTCCATGGCTGCGAAGATTCTAGCTATCATTGATGACATGATTTCTGATGTCCCTTACTCGTAACCAGCTGATTATTCCAGAATCTTAACACATGTATTCCAGAGTAACCTTCTAGGAGAGGGACGGTAACATAAGATTATGTGTCGACTATCGTCGATTTAAACATATCACCTTTCATAACCGTCATCCTCCTCCACGTACTGAAAATTGTGTGTGAGCGACTATAAAGTGCTAAACCTTTTCCAAGATCGACTCATGATCATGCTGCTAACCTTGGCAAGTGAAAGAGCAGTACATTTCCATGATTGCTATTCGTACACGACTTGGTCATGCTAAATTCATGATTTTGTATTAGTCTCATAAATGCTCCAACAGCATTATGGACTTAATTAATTGAGTTCCATGAACTCATAAACAAATTCATCAGTGGTTTTCATCGAGGACAACTTGATTTTCTCTAAGTCTAGAGAAGAGGAGGAAGACCACATTTGCACTATGTTGCAAAATCTACGACAGGAGAAATTTCACCCTGAAATTTTATAATATAAATTTTGGTTGATTACAGTGACACACTGAATCACATGGATTCTCACGGTTAATTTTACCATGATTCACCTTATGCGTGACAGTGAGAACCCTACACTACATTAGGTGTTCCAGAAAATCCTACACTAAGAGAAGTCTAATTACGGAGACTCATAGTTTCGCAAACTCCTATGTATCAAGTTTCTATGAAGCAAGATATAGTTACGTACATATCTAAGTACCTGTCATACCAACAGGCTAAGATAGAACACCAACAGACGGGGATGTTTATCCACCATCAGAAATTGTGATCAGAAATGTTACAAGATCTCCATGGATTTTGGTTACCAGATTACCACAAACTCAGAAGAAGCATGAAGCTATCTGGGTTATTGTCAATAGTTTGACCAAGTCTGTAGAATCCTTACATCCACAAGGATTCCAGAGTCAGCAGATTTTTGGACATTTTCAAGGCAAGGATCATCCGATCACTTGGTAATCCCTCAGCTATCGGGCCAGACAAAGGTTCGCATTGTGTTCCTTATTTAGGTTCACGTCCTTGTTCTAATTTTATGACTTGCTTTCGCCCTCACGTTCATGACACTGTTCATGTTCATGATCGTATCCTGGCTTACGATTTACGTTTTACTTTTCATTCCGGAAAGTTGTGAAGAAACTTGGGAGATCAGCCTCAAGTTTGATAAACTTTCCATCAACCCGTATCAGTGGCATTATCTCCTCAGTTATCTCATGTTCATGATATGTTTCATATTTCATGTTCATTCCACGTTCCTCATATCACGTTCACGATATGTGGCACGTATCATCGTTCACCAGATGTTTCTTATTTTACACTCACCATATCTCCACGTATCACATTAACAATTGTTCACGTATCACGTTCACAATTGTTCATGTACTACATTTCAGTATGTCTCGCGCATCATTGCTAAGACATTACTAATATCAGTTATTCTATGTTATTTTGCATCGTAACGTATCATTTACCCTTGCACTTTAATTCTTATCCACTCGATTAGATTCAGAAGGATCTATCTTACGTTGATAACCAGGAACTTTTACGTATTGTAAATTCAAGGTCAGGAGGACCAAGATTTATAATTTGTGTCAAGATCTTGTGGAGGAATCATTCCGAGAGGGAAGCCACTTGGAAACGGACGAGTCCATCCGGATTTTACCCTCTCGTCATTCCATAATTCGGTTATCTTCTATTCAGGCACGTCACGTTCCATGTCCTTGTCAGTCATGTCGCGTTCATGTTCTTTTCAGATTATCTTATCTATAATTCGGGGATGAATTATTCTTTTTAGGGGGGAAGAGTTGTAAAACCCACATGCTTTTACCATGAGCAGTACACTTAGTAAACGTACGTATATATAAAAACTTTCCTTTTATAGCATGAACACGTGTCACGATTATTAATTACAGAAGTTATGTACGTATTATTACACGATAAGTATTAAGTACGTGATAGTACATGATAATTATTAACAATAATAATTATAATCACGAACATGAAATCATGAACGTAAAAATCACGAACATGTAATGACATACTTAATTAATATAATACGATTAATATCGTTACGTACAACTATGTATATATAAAACGAATATTTAATTATATTGAAACACGAAAACACGAATATACGAACACGTAAATTATGACATGGGAAAAATTTCGGGGTTTTCCGATGCGGGCCCCATATGTCGCGACATCAAAGAGACAAGGGCCAAGCCCATGTTGGTTTTTACTAAAATAACAAAAAGGGGAAACATGTTTTCACTTTACAGAGTTTTATTAAAAAATCAAAGACCTTAGCCTCCTTATTTCTTCTCTTTGGCCGCCGGCAACAACAACACCAAAAGTTGTGTTGGTTTGATTTTTGGTTGATTAATTCAAGTAGAGGGTTCGTGTTATTAACATCCATTCGTTACACGCATTCGGTAATCCGTTATCCCTTTTCTTTTTAATTCGTTTAATTAATTAAGAACATGAAATCATGGGGTTTATTAAACAAGTAATTAAAACATGTCATGTAATCATGGGGGGGAAATTAAGGGATGTTTGGGTTGGTTTCGCTCGGTCGACACCCAACCGAGAGCCTCATGGCTCTCGGCTTGTCTTGGTTCACACCACCAACCGAGACCTCCTGTCTCGGGATCGTTGGTCTCAGTCGGCAGCAGGAACAAGGGACCCCGACGTGGGTCGGGGTGGCCTTGTGGTTTGATTAGGGGTCTTGGCAGCAACAAGACACCACCACCGGCTCAGCCGGTGGCAGTTTTGGGTCAAGTAGGGGGAACCGCAGGCAACAGGGAGAACCACCGGAACACAGCCGGTAGGAAGCTCGTTGTGGTCAGCGGCTAGCCGAGACGAAACCAGCGGCGGCAACCGGTGGTGTGTTTACACAAGCTGTGGCAACCGGCCGAGTCGGTTTGCCACTGTTAAGGGTGTGTTTGGTTGGTCCGGTTCATGGGGTTTCCAGTCCGGTTCACGACATGTCTAAATTAAATTCACGGGTCCAGTTCATGACTAAAATTGTACAAGTATTTATTTTACAAGTTATATTATTTAACAAGAGATTAAAATCATTAAACATGACAAATAATTAATTTAATTTAACATCAACTTAGGTTAATATTATCATGAAATAATAACATGTTTTATCTTAAGTATTTAATTATTTAATTTAGACTATAGTATTAATTAATTATTAAGACATCAAATATAATTAATTATTAAACATGACTTAGCTTATAATTAATATAATATTAATATATGTTTAACCTAAGTATTTTATACACCTTAATTTAATTAAATCATGCTTATATTTAATTAAATCATATAACCTATAGTTTTATTTAATTAACATGATATTATTAATAAAGTATACTAATAATCACATGACTCATGATATTTAACCAGTAAACTTAAGCTTATATTATTAGCTTATTAATCTAGCTTATTTCTAAATATGGAAACTTTCTAATTCAGGAAACTTACTATTTTTGGAAATTTTCTATTTTTAGAAACTGATCTATTTTAAGAATTTAATCTATTTTTGGAAACTTTCTATTTTTGGTAACTTTCTATTTTTGGAAACTTTCTATTTTAAGAAATCTGCTATTTTTAGAAAGTTACTTATTATTACACAATAAGTATAATAATACAAGAATTACAAGTAATACTTAATCAGAATACATAAAATACACGATAAACACAACATAACATTAAAATCAGTAAATCAAGACAAGAACCTATAAAACAAGCTAAGACATGATATAATCAGTTACGTACGCAGTAAACAGAATACTTATACATGTCCCCTATTTATGTTGCATTAGTGAGATCGGAGTAGGAATTTCATTCTTTCGTCTTCTTCGTTCACTGGATACAAGGTACGGATTTCCCGTTGTAACACCCCCAAATATTTATACTTTAGTTCAGCGGAAGAGTCGTTGGTGTTATGGGATAACACATTACTCAAATCATAGACAATGCTTAAGAATCGCGTCGTTTAATAATAAAGCATTTTCCATTCATAAATATCAAATTACATAGGTCCTCAGGTCATAGTATATCATACAAATTTAACAAAACATTTGAATGGAGATTTTATTTGAATGCGGGCTATAAATTCTTGTCGTCTTCCCAAGAATTACCTTCAAGTACCTGAGATAAACATGTTAAAAAAGTCAGCGAAAATGCCGAGTGAATTCATAGAAGTTTAATAAAAACCATTAATATATCACCGGTATATATATAATCATTACCGAAAATCATTTTGTACAATTCTTTGTCGTAGGCCATAAAATAGGCCAAAGACATTTTATAAAAATCTTTGTCATAAATCATAATATAGGCTTTTGCCTTCAAACCATTATACGAACCATTTTCGTAAAAACATCATACAATACGTTTTATAACGTTGTATAAAGTTTAATAAAAACCGTTATATGAAAATGGTTATGTAAAACCAAAACACGAACATAATATCAATAATAAGACCCCGTATTGCTAGTCAGGCAATATATTATAATTCAATTCGTACATCAGTAGTTTCAATATTGGATTATTATAAGCCGCATGACATTGCTACCTTACTATAACAAACAACGGGTAGCTAACCCGTAATTCCTTTGTCCATCTAAAATAGCGTGTCGTCACAATAGCCACGCTTATATAAATCTTCTCATACATAAATTCGCTTACCACTCAAGGTGGCACGACGGGGATCAACCGTCACGGCACGAACTGGGGTGATCTTCCCCAAATAGTACTATTATATGCATAAGCGTCTACCAAATCCCGGTAGTTCACAATTCATGCTAATGGGACTTTTAGTGACGTAACCTAACTAATAATAATCCATTTCATTTCAGTCATCGGGTCATATAATCATTTATCGGGTCATATAATCATTCGGGTCCATATCAATAAGCATACGATCGGGACAACTAGTGTCCTATTTTTATTAAAACTAACATGTTATCTCCCTCGCAGGTTTATAAACATTTCATAAAACATTTAAAAGAGTGCGAGGCTATGAACTCACATTGGTGTGGGAAAGCGGGTTATCGGCAATTAGGATGTATGGTACGTGCCTTGATCACGGAAACCTAGACAAATAATACTCGGTCTTAGACTCTTGTCCAATGAATATATAAAAATAATGGTTATGTATATATGCTGATATCATAAGTATGATGATGATCAAGTGGGATTTTATCTCGTCGTACAACACTATAGTTGTTATGTGTTAGTCAATTTAGACTAGTTATACTAGTTTCAATCCAATTTCATTAAGGCCCAATAAGCCCATTTATACTTTTAATACCAGGCCTATACTCATATGTTGGGCCCAAGTGGGTTAAGCCCATGAGTAAGTCCATTAGTGTTTAGCCAAGCTAGTTGGGCTAGTGGTCCAATAAGGCTACTTTGGCCCGTTAATGTCCATAAGTTATAAAGCTCAGGGTTTACCAGTTTTTAGTTGTCAAATGTACTTACATATCAGTAGATGAGTTATAAAAAGTTTACATTATACGGGTCTGACAGTCTAAGTTTTATTTGGCGAAAACGTTATCTTTCAGTTTTAGCCGAAAAGACGTAAAACTTATATATAGTTTTATAACTTTAGAAAACACTTGAGTTTGTACTTTTATAAAAATGTCATACTTATTTATCATAGTATATAACTCATTTTATAAATATTATCATTAGTTAGTGGGTTTTATATATGTATTTTATAATAATATTACTTGAGTGCTGATTTTATATTATATACTTTTATTTACAAATCTGATTATTAAAGTCACTTTCACCATTTTGTCATATCTTGAGTTCTACAAGGAGATAGAAGCTCAAATTTGGGCAGCACAAACTATATGATATGTGCTACAAATAACTCCTATATCTACTGCTCATTCATCCTCTAAGTATCCTTAATCATTCGTCCAAAACAGACTATACAGATTTGAACCTTAATAGTATTTTGATCATATCTTGCTCATTTTATTGATTCCATTGAGTGGCCAACTCTCCACATATGTAAAAATCATATATCTAACTGTATATTCAATCATCCAAGCCTTTTTACCAAGTTATCATATGGTTACTTACTGTTTTATACAGCCTATAACTTTAGTCAAGATTTTAACATCTTTTCATGTAGATTTTAGTCTTTTTAACCAAATCTATTAACACAAAATCCCCACATAATATTTTGATCATCATTCATCATCATATACATATACATTTATAAAGAATATACATGATTGCTTTTACAAAATAACAAGAGGATAGGAAGAAACAATCTCTATACCAACCAAGATGATGAAAATATGAGATTTTGATGAACAAGGCTTGGTTCTTGTTACCAAATCTTCAACTTTAACAATGGACTTTTTGAAATCTTCAAGTGGATGAACACCTTCTTGAAAATCAGCCCTTGAACTCCATGTAAACTCCTTTTTAGTTGTTAGGATCACCTCAAATCATCATGTCTTCAATGGGTTATCATCATATGCATGTTATACATATGATTTGTGGTTAAGATTTTTGATCAATGGTGGTGTTTGTGGTGTATATGGGACGTTCAAGGAGAGGAGGGAGAGAGTTTTGGGTGGTTTTGCATGTAAAGAAATGAGAGAAATGATTTAAATTAGCTAGTTTTATGCTTTGGTGGTTTTTGTAAGATATTAAGGACAAGTGTCCTTTGTATCTTTGTTAGCTTGCCACCAAATGTGGTGTGTTGGCTAAGTCTTGGCCACCCGTAGTGGGGGTGAGGCAAGTGTAAACTTGTCTCATGTCCACTAATTTACGGGTACTCCTCGAATCTAGTTTCCTCGATTTGCGTGCCCTCGGGTCGTTTTACGAAAAACGTTTTTATAAATTATGAATCTACGGCACAAAATGATTATAATAAAAATTGTCTCATCAAAATGGAGTTCAAAAGCGTAAATACGTAAACCAAGGGTTCCGGTTTAATCGTAAAAGACGTTAAATTATGCACGTAAGTCCTAATTTCTTCTCGTAAATTTGTGAGTTTATGAACCAACACAAATTAAAATTCCAAAATAATATTCAAGGATAAATATTTTCTGAAATGTCGGACTGTCACAAAAACGATGTATGTAAACGTAAGCACGTAACGTAGAGTTCTCCGGTTTAGACGTAGTCGATGCTACTTTAAGACGTAAACCCTTATTTCTTCCCAAAAGTGAGTGAGTTCATAAAATAAAAATAAAATAATGATTTTAAACAATACTTGAGAATAAAATATCGACCTTAAATTGACAGATTGTCACAGCAGTTACCCCTAAAGAGGATCTTTTTCCTCAAAGATCAATTGATCTTACTACTCGCTTCTTATAGATCAAGACATGTGGGCATTTCCTCAATATTAGGTCTTTTCTCTCAAGTGTAATTAATTACAATACATGAGTTTCATCAAACATAACTACGGGAATACGATCAAGCTTAATGTTCACGAGTTTTTGATGAATGCAACTTCTCGCTGATCCAAACTTCATTAAGAAACAATCAAATTTTCGCTTGATAAATATTTTATCAGGTTCGATATACGAACATAATTTATGCTGCCCTTGAAGTCCTCGGGTAGATCCAGCTTATATGCCTTTCAAACCAACATTTTACATTATCTCAATGGTCCCATACAACGGGGACTTATTTTCCCATGATCTTTCAGATCATCAATTCACTTTTCCATAATGAAAAATTCTCAGCATAGCTTTGCTACCCATCCTGCACTTTAAGATCTACATTTCATATTCACATAACCTCCTGCCCACTACTGGCAGTCAATAATCAGATCCTAATTTCAACAATCATTTCAGGTCTCGCGAGTCGGGTATCTTGTAAGGTTAGGTTTGTCATCATAGGAAACCTTAAACCTAAAAGACATGTCCAACTCACAATGGGTGTATGTCGAGGATCTTCATCCCAACTCCCACCTATAGATGCTCTTATATTTAGATCCTCACAAGATTCGATCTCGATCCTAATACGATATTATCAATGATAATCTCTCCAAAGGAAAACGATTATCCCGTTCATTACCAAAGGTCATTTATTCAAACATAAAACAAGACTTTTAGTGTTTGTATCATTACTTTACCCTGTCCCTTCGATTTGGGGTGGTAAACAGTACTCTCATCAAGATTCGTTCCCAATGACTTCTGAGGAAATCTCTAGAAATTTTATACGAAGCGAGGATCTTAATAGAGACGATCGATACAGGCACACTATGCTTACACAACTCCTTTAAATACAAAAGAGTCAAATTCTTCATCGAGAATCTATCATTAACGGGAATGATATTAGCGGATTTGGTCAGTCTGTCAACGATGACCCAAATCGAATCAAATTCAGATGATGACCTTGGAAGATTTGTGATAAGAATCCATGTTGATTCTATTCTATTTCAAAACAGGAATGATAAGTTGTAGAAGCAATCCTTATGGATTTTAATGTTCAACCTTGACCTTTGCAATAGTTAGATGTTTACTAATGTATGAGGCGATGTAATAAGTGTGAAAACACTTATCCTTTTACCACTTATTTCCAATAGTAACAAGACCAAAACGTGTATTTTATGTCATAAAAGTCAGAGTTATGCGTGGTTTGTGTTTTTATTGTGTTTTAGGACCAAAAGATGAAAAAGGAAGAAAACACGGGCTTTCACGAACTTTTATCGAAGAAAACGAGAAAAGACGAAGTCAAAAGATCAAGAGTGCAAAAAGAACGGAAGTCCAAGGCCTATTCTGAAGATTTATCGAAGAAAAAGTCTAAAGACGAAAGTTTAATGAAGTCGAAGAACTCAAGTCTAATAGAAGAAGAAAATTATAAGACAAGTTCAATTTATATCGACAAATCCCGAGACGACGTCGAGAAAGACAAAGAATTTAAATCAAGTCGAGAAGAAAGAAAGAAGGAAGCAACACATGCACTCCCCACCTCGTATGTATACCCTCCTAATGACACATTAGGAGGGTGTTAGTTAATTAGTTCATTTTTCAATTTTTAGTAGTTTTAGTTTTTAGAGAGAGAAAGTGTTTAACTTTCTCTCACTAGGAAAGTTTCATCTTTTTATTCCTTTCTTGTTGAATCAAATCTTTACTTTTAAGAGTTTAATATTGTTGTGATTTTTAATCTTCTCCTACCTTTCTTTATTTTGATCTTGATTAGTGATAATCTTTGATTTTGTTTTCATCTTGATGTTTATGTGATTAAAAAGTTTGTCTTTTTGATCATATCTAATTTTTTATACGGATTAAGTTTTGAGCTTTTCATGCTTATTTGTTTAGTTTGTGTTTAGCTTATTTATATTTTAAGATTTCTTAAAGTTTTAGTCTTTTTAAAGTTTGATTTAAAAGTTGAGCTTATTTAAAGTTTAAAAAGTTCTTATTTCATGCTTATTAGTTCGGCTTATTATTGATTTGGTTACGTCTTGGTTTGAGCTTATCAAAAATAGCTTTTAAACTTAGCTTATTTCGAATCTTAAAATCATCGGAAAAGGGTAAACCCCCTTTCCGATTGTGTATTCTGAATACCCCATCATTCCGACTGCATCACTATCATTCTGATCACAAGGATCGGAAAAGGGTTTTATGTTTCCGATCTGGATTCCTTTCTGGATTCTGATTGTGTCATTATAGCTTATTCCGACTGTAGTGTCTTTTCTTGTATTTCGACGAGATTCATTTGCCACATTCCGATTTGGGTGGATTTCGATTGCTTTCCGATTGTCATTCTGATCGCATTCCTTTTGGCATTCCGATAACATTCCTTTTGGTGCATTTCGACATGATTCCGACAAGCATTCCGATGGGATTCCGATTAGCAACATTCCGACGGGTTTAATTTCTTGTTTTTACAAAGTTTTAAGTTTTAAATTTATTACGTTTTAATTCCACAAATTTCACGTTTACCGAAATCTCTATTTTTACCAAGTGTTTTTCTAATTTTGTTTTTTAAGTTTTCAATCTTTTTTTAACTCGTCATTTTAGTTTAATTTTTAAAGCTTTTATTTTACTCAACGACATTTTCATATTTGCTATTAGTTTAAAATAGATAACCAAACCATTTTCTTTTCCACCAAGAACGACTGAGTCGCACTTTCTACTAGTAATCAATTCAAAAAGATCGGACAACAACTCTTTTTATACTTGGTAAAACCATGTATTAAATGGCGTCGCTGCCGGCTCTTTTCGTTAAGATTAACGGTTTTAAGTGAGAGACGCGTTGGATTTTGGGATCCGTTCATTTTTTAACGTTATTTTTCTTGCTTAAAAATTTTCAAAAATCCATAAAAATTACTCCCTCCGTCCCACTTTTATTGTCCCCCAACAAAAAGTTTTCATTTTAAGATATATTCAATGAACCTGGACATTTATTGTTACAATGACAATTTTATCCTATTAAATACAATTAATGTAGCAATTACTTTCCATATAAAAGTGTATAAGATGGGTAATATTGTAAAATTAATAAATACAAACATCTTAATAAAGAAAGTGGACATGATTTTAGGACAAACTAAAATAGTAATGAGGCCAATTAAAATGGGACGGAGGGAGTAAAAATTTTCAAAAATCCAAAAAATAGAAAAACATAAAAAAAACCAAAAATATTTCTTGTCTATTTTTCTTTTCCTTTTGTAGGTGTGTATGCGTACTCGTGCTCGTAAGAAGAAAGTAGCTCAAGCCGAAGTCATTACTCCACCTATTGTCACCATGGACAATCAACCAATGATCGAGCTTTTGCAATCGCACGTAGAGGGCAACACCGATGCTATCGTCATACCTGAGATTGGAGCCAACAATTTTGAGCTCAAATCCGGCTTTATTCAAATGGTCTCTGCTCAACCTTTCTTGGGGCGTTCGCTTGATGATCCTCATGACCATATAAAAAGGTTCCTTCAACTCACTAATACGGTTAAGTATAATGGGGTTTTACAAGAAGTGATTCGCTTGCAAATTTTTCCTATCTCCTTAGAGGGACAAGCCCAAAATTGTCTTGATAAGGAACCGCCACAAAGTATTCTTACTTCTACGGATTTAGAGACCAAGTTCATTAATTACTTTTTCCCACCCTCAGGTACTACCGCTTTGCGGAATGAAATCATTACCTTTGAACAAAAGTACGGTGAGACATTTAGTGAATCTTGGGACCGTTTTAAGGAACTTTTACGAAAGTGTCCACAACATGGTTTCACAAAAGTACATCAAATTAATACTTTTTACAATGGTTTAAGCATGAATGACCAAGATTTACTTAATAGTGCCTCGGGGGGTAATATTTTGGTTAAGTCTTCTAATGCCGCTTGGGATATTATTGAGAATAAGTCCAGAGTGCAAACCAAGAGTGTTCGGACTAATGTGGCTAGTGCTAGCACTAATGAGAGAGACAAGAGAATTGATAAGCTTACTTCGCTTGTTGAAACACTTGCTCTCCAAACCGCTAACAATACCAAAGCTATCAATGCACAAGTTAATGCTATGAGTCAGTCATGTGAAATATGCGGGGGGATCTCATTCATACACCGATTGTCCTTCGACTCATGACAATCCGGAAATGTGTATGCCGACAACGGTAACTTTGCTACGGGAGGCTATCAAGCACGTCCTCAAGGTGACCGCAATTTGCTTAGCTATCGCTCAAACAACTTTCTTTCACCACCTGGTTTCCCACCACAAAACCCAAACAACCTCAATCGCAACAATCAAAACCCACCACGAGCTCCAAATCAATATCAAAACCAAAGAAACCCATATCCACCTCAAAGAAACAATCAAGTTCACCAACCACCCGTTTATCAACCACCTGCCTACCATGCTCTTCCTCCCACCCAACCCACCACATTTAATCAAGAGCTTGACACTTACATGCGGACTAATGATGTGATAGTGCAAAATCTTCAGCGGGAAATGGCCAACATGAAAGCAGATATGGTGAAACAAGGGAATGATCTTCGAGCCGATATGCAAAACTCTTTGTCAAGACAAACGAATGACTTAAGGAACATGATGGCTAGTTTCTTCCCAAGTAATCAAGCCTCTGGTTCGGGTTCTCTTCCGAGTAACACCGTTGCTAATCCAAGAGGGGAGATGAAAGCAATCACCACTCGCAGTGGAAAAGGTTTAAAGGAACCCGAGCTTCCTATACCTACACCGGTGATTGTGACAAAGGAAAACGAGTCCCCTTCTCTAATTCCTCCAACTTCTACTCCTCTACCTTCTACTTCTCCAATTTCTCCACCTTCTATTTCTCCAATTCCTCCACCTTCTACTTCCACCCCTCCACCACCCAAGGATGTGAGTGAGAATTCCATTCCAAAGCCTTCATCTCAACCCAATATACCTTATCCCTCAAGGTTGAGGAAAGAGAAATTGAAGAACAAGGATGATATTCAGGTTTCTAACTTTCTCAAAATGTTTAAACAACTGAATTTCAATATCTCCTTTGCTGAGGCTCTCGCTCACATGCTGAAATATGCTAAAATGTTTAAAGATCTTCTTAGTGATAAGGAGAAACTTCTTGACATCGCTCAGACCCAACTTAACGAGAATTGCTCCGCAGTGCTCTTAAGGAAATTACCCACCAAACTTGGTGATCCGGGTCGTTTTCTCATTCCTTGCAACTTCCCCGGGGTAGAGAATTGTATGGCCCTAGCCAATCTAGGGGCTAGTATCAACTTAATGCCTCTAAGCGTTTAGAAACAGTTGTCTCTACCTGAGCTAGTCCCTAGACGAATGACATTGGAATTAGCTAACCGTACGGTTGCTTATCCAGTGGGGATAGCCGAAGACGTCTTCGTCGGTGTCGACAAATTCACCTTTCCGGCGGATTTTGTTGTCGTTGACTACGAGATGGACCCCCGTGTTCCATTAATCGTTGGACGTCCATTCTTGAGGACCGGTCGCACTCTCATTGATGTAGCCGCGGGCGAATTAATCATGAGAGTTGGTGACGATAAAATCGTCTTCAACATGGGAAAACTTTCTAAGCAACCTTCTGAGAACGAGAGTCTTAATTTCATTGATGTTCTTGATGAGGCTTGTGAAGAACATTTCAAAGACGCTTGTGAAATTGGTTCTTCTTCTCTTCCCATTGTTGAGACCGTTGCCTCTATTGCTCCATCACTAACTCCATTTGGAGAAAGTGATTTCATTTTGAAAGAATTTGAAGCAACTTTGGGAGATGTGGACTTGCAATATGACAATTCTCCCTCCAATTGGGATGAAGACATTCGTACCATTGAGAAACTTCTCAATGAGGACCATATTTCTCCACCATCTCCTAAGGATATCTCTATCGATGAACCGAATTTGACTACGCCTTCCATCGACAATCCTCCGGATTTAGAGCTTAAGGACCTACCGTCTCATCTCGAGTACGTTTTCCTTGAAGACAACAAGAAGTCACCCGTCATCATCGCAAAGGACTTGAAAGAGGAAGAAAAATCTCGACTTATCGCCGTGCTGAAGAATCATAAGAAAGCGATTGCTTGGAAAATCTCTGATATTCGTGGAATTGATCCTCACTTTTGCACACATAAAATTCTCATGGAGGACGACTTTAAACCCACTATTCAAAGCTAAAGAAGGGTGAATCCCAAGATCCATGACGTTATCAAAAAAGAGGTTATCAAACTTCTTGATGCGGGAATGATCTACCCTATCTCGGATTCACCATGGGTTAGTCCCGTCCATTGTGTGCCTAAGAAAGACGGAATCACCGTTGTGCCCAATGAAAACAACGAGTTGATTCCTACTTGTCTCGTTACAAGGTGGAGAGTTTGTATAGACTAATGCAAACTCAATGATGCTACGAGAAAGGATCATTTTCCCCTTCCTTTTATGGACCAAATGCTTGAACGTCTAGCGGGTAATGACTATTACTGTTTTCTAGACGGTTTCTCGGGGTATTTTCAAATTCCCATCGATCCTAAAGACCAAGAGAAAACCACATTCACTTGTCCTTATGGAACATTTGCTTACAAACGAATGCCTTTCGGCTTATGCAATGCTCCTGGGACTTTCCAAAGGTGTATGATGGCTATCTTCCATGACATGATATGAGCAAAAACTCATATCAATTAATCAACAAATCACCCTAAAACACGAGGAAAGTACCTAACTTTTGTGCTATAAAGCGGAATTATATGGTATGTTTTGTGTTTGTGTATAAATAGGTAAGAAGGATGCATTTTCAAGCAAACAAGAAGAAAATCAAGCTTATTTGGATGAAAAAGACAAAGAAGGATCAAAGATGACAAGACTTTGAAGATAAGGGACCTATCTTGACAACACTCCAAAGTTGAAGGACTCAAAGTGTAAATTTGCCAAAGTCAAGATAAAAGTCAAACATAGTCAACTCTTCAGTCAACCAAGTCAAAGGGTCAAACTTATCAAGAATGCAAGTAGAAGGACCAATTATGCCAAAGGAATGAAGTTCTAAGCTTGAATTTTGAATCTGCCAAAGTACAAGGGCTGAAGTTGCCATTTTTCAAAGATAAAAGGAACTCAATCCGTGTGATATGGCTGAGAACCAATGGAAATGCAAGAAAAATGAGTCTTGGATTGCCAGCTATGTTGACCAGTCACCACTTCATTTAATAGCCGCAAAGCAACAGTAGAATTCCACTAACTCAATTTCAACCAATAGCAGCTTGCCAACCAATAACCAATATATCCAAAATTGGATAACGATCCGTGTGACCATTTTTCACCCAATCATAACATGCCACGTGGCCTTCTTCTTCAACAACGAGCCCAGGAATGATTTCTAGCTACACTTATTTTCAGAAGATGATTTCTACATGAAACCTGCTCGTTTTCAAGAGAGGAACACATTGGGAACAACTAATCAAGCTCAAACTCAAGGGATTAAAAACCCCCAATTCATGAAGAACACAAGGATGAGCAATTAGCAGTTTGAAGACACGTGGCAACAATTAAGTGGTTGGAACACGTCATCAACCCCAAAACACACTCAATGTTTGTCTATAAATAGAGATAGAACTCTTCATTTGTAAAAGCAGCTTAAGTGTGAAATTTTCACACACTTAATTTTCTCTCCTTCATCCTTAGTTTTTAGCAGTTAGTATAACAAACTCAAGAGTCTGACAAGCTCTTGAGTTAGTTATCTTAGTTGTAACTACTTTACCAGACTTGTAACCAACTTTTACCTTCAATAAATAAAATCTCCTTTAATCTCCTTCAATCTACTGTTCATTCACTGCATCATTGTTATCCTAGTGCTGTTATGAGCTTTTTGTGATTACCATTGATCATGGGAAGTTGTTATTGAAGATTGTAGCTGTTTCATACTAGTTCTGTTCATCCAGTAGCAGTTTGAGTTGATTTTGAAGCAGATTTGTGCAATAATGGTGATGATGATGATGTTAGCTGGTTGATTAAGTAGTTGATAGTGTTAAGGTGATGGTTAACACTATCTAAGAGGCTCAGCGCCTACCTACTCCTTCAGTGGAGGCCTTTGCTAAAAGGTTTTCATGTTTCTGATTTTGGTTCCTCTCAACAGTACATGCATGCTTAATTCTAGCTTAATCTTGTTTGTTGATATGATCAAGTGTGATTTGAACTGATTTTGATGTTTAGATAGCCTATTGTTAGATTGATACTTGTTTCTATCTTATTACTTGTTTCTGATTACATTTTATCAGTCATACTTAGTTTGCTTGTGCATTTTGAGTCTTAACTTGTTATACTGCTTGTTATTGGTTCCATTACACTACATTTTGGTTATTGAGTCTAGCTTGATATCACATTTTAACCAGTTAAACCAATTGCTAAAATTTCCTTCACAAAAGTTTTTCAAAATCAGTTAACTAGTGTTTGGATTTAGGTGTAATTGGAGTTCAAGTTTTGTTAAGGTGTTAGTTTTGTGCACTTATATTCACTCAGTCATTGTAAACAAAGTTCAAGAGTTTTAAAGTCAAGTGACAAGTCAAAAAGGCAATTGGTTGAATAAAAAGTATGGGTCAGTTTTAAGCTTTGTAAGTGCATAAAAAGTGTCTGTTTTCAAGTGCTTAGCATTTACTCATCTCTTGATGAAATTACTTCAAACCAGCTCTCATTTGTCATTTCACATCTGAATATTAAGTTCTTTAAAGGAAATTGTACAGTTCTTAGATTCCAGGGAGATATAAGCAATTTTATAAGCTGTTAAGCAGAAGCAAGTTTCTGTGAGAAAAGTCCTAATTGGTTTCTCATAACAGCAAATCTACTTCATAAACTACCCCATTTTCTTTCATAATCATGTTTAGAAGTTGTTCTTGAGTTAATCTTGAAGTTTTGAAGTTTTTCAAAATTTGGTCAAACTTTGGTCAAATAAGCTAGTTTTAGCTTATTTTCATTTTCCAACTTCATTTCTTGATCATTTTCAATTCCAAAAGACATTCCAGACTCCTAATGAACTGACAATCAAGATTTGGCAATAAAATAAGTTTGTGCAAGTCTGGATTATTAGAAAGCTTATTTGTGGCTTATTAAGATTGGCTTATTTGAGTTTGACTGAGTTTCAGGCTTATTCCTTTTATCAGCCTAAGTAAAAATGAGTTTTAAGCTGTTTGCAAGTTGTTTGAGCTTATTTGGTCAAGTATAGAGCTTATACGAGCTTATTAATCCTCCTAGCCCGTTTTTGCCAAAAGTTACACTTAATTTGCACTTTAGTCCTCCTATTTTGTTACTGTTTGCATAGCTGGCTAATCTTTCATATAATTTGGGTTTGCATTTAATCAGTTTAACACCCCCCAAATTTACACAATTAATACAGCGGAAGACTAGTTGGTGTTACGGGATAGCACATTACTCACATCATAGGCAACGCTTAAAAATCGCTTAGTTTAATAATAAAGCATTTCCATTCATAAATATCAAATTTACATAGGTCCCAAGTCACTGTCTTTCATACAGGTTTTACAAAGCATTTGAATGGAAATTATTTAAGTGTGGGCCATGAATTCTTGTTGTCTTCCCGAGAATTACCTTCAAGTACCTGAGATAAAACATGTTAAAAGAAAAGGTCAGCGATAACGCCGAGTGAATTCATAGAGTTTTATAAAACCATCAATATATCATCGGTACATAATTATTACCGAAAATCATTTTATACAAATCTTTGTAATAGGCCATAAAATAGCCAAAGTCATTTTATACAAATCCTTATCAAAAATCATAATATAGACTTTCGCCGTCAAAATCATTATACGAACCATTGTCGTTAAAAACATCATACAATACGTTTTATAACGTTGTATAGATTAAATAAAAACCGTTATGTGAATATGGTTATATAAAACCAAAACACGAACATAATATCAATGATAAGACCCTATATTTCTAGTCAGGCAATATATCGTAATTCGATGCTTTAAGCAGTATTTCGTTAATTGGATTATTATAAGTCGCATGACATTGTTACCTTACTAAACCAAACAACGGGTAGCTAGCCCGAAACTCAATTTGCCCATCTAAATTAGCGTGTCGTCACAATAATCACGCTTGTGTAAATCTTCTCATACATAAATTCGCTTACCAATTAAAGTGGCACGACGGGGATCAACCGTCAAGGCGCGAACTGGGGTGATCGTCCCCAAATAATACTATTATATGCATAAGCGTCTACCAAATCCCGATAGTTCACAATTAATGCTAATGGGACTTTTAGTGACATAACCTAACTTTAATAATCCATTTTATTTCATCTATCGGGTCATTTAATCATTCATCGGGTCATATAATCATTCGGGTCCAAATCAATAAACGAGCAATCGGGACAAATGGTGTCCTATTTTATAAAAACTAACATGTTATCTCCCTCACGGGTTTATAAAACATTTATAAAAACATTTAAAAGAGTGCGAGGCTATGAACTTACGTTGATGTGGGAAAGCGGGTTATCGGCAATTCGGATGTACGGTACGTGCTTCAATCACGGAAACCACCAAGATTAAGTAGTTTGAAGGATCAAGACTTGGTTTTGGGTCACCAAATCTTATGAACTCTTGTATGAAATCTTCAAGATCACCAAGGGAGATGTTGGTCTTTGAAAATCAGCCCTACTCAAAAGGGCTTCATCATATGTGTGAATAACACATGATTTCATGGTTAAAGATGATCAAATGAGGGTGATTAGGGGTGGTTCTTGGACGAATTTTAGAGAGAGAGGGAGGAGAGTTGTGTGAGATTTGCATGGAGTTGAATAAATGAAGTTGTTAGTTTGTGTTGAGTGGCTTTGTTGTGCATGTAGTTTGTGTAAGTAGCTAGGACAAGTGTCCTAGCTTACTTAGTAAGCTTTGACACATCTTAGATGTGTTGGTGAATTTTTGGCCACCCATTTGTGGGGTGAGGCAAGTGTAAACTTGTCTCATCCCACTAATTTACGGGTACTCCTCGATTCTAGTTTCCTCAATTTACGTGCCCTCGGGTCATTTTACGAAAAACGTTTTTATAAAGTATGAATCAACGGCACAAAACGAATCTAATAAAAATTGTCTCATCAAAAACGGAGTTCGAAAACGTAAATACGTAATCCTAAGGTTTATGGTTTAGTCGTAAAGGACGTTAAATTAAAATCGTAAGTCCGAGTCTCTTCTCGTAAATTTGTGAGTTTATGAACCAACTCAAAATTAAAATCCCAAAATAATATTCACGGACAAATTTATTTTCTGAAATGTCGGACTGTCACCAAAAACGGTGTATGTAAACGTAAGCACGTGGTAGAATCCTCCGGTTTAGACGTAGTCGATGCTACTTCAAGACGTGAATCCAAAATTCTTCCCAAAAATAAGTGAGTTCATAATATAACATTAAAATAATATTTTTAAATAATACTTGAGAATAAAATATCAACCATAAATTGACGGATTGTCACAATCAGTCCTTTACTTTTCCAAAATTGTCATTTTCAGTTTGTTAGTTTTAAAGTTTGTTACAAATTAGTTAGTAGTTTGGTAAATTTGCATAGTTAGTCCTCATAGTTTTGTGATTATACATTTCAAGCATATTAGTTTTAAGAATTTACATTTTCAGCACTTTAATTCCATAGTTTTACATTTTTGTCCTTATTTGAATAAAAATTTGGTAAATGCTAATTGTTTTACGGATACGTAGTTAATATTTTGCACGTTTTTACTTGATTGCTCAAATAGACATAGAAAATCCAAATAACCCTACCAACCAAAAACGATCATAAACCTGATTTTGTTAGGACTTTCAATTGGTTAAGAATCGAGAAAACGAACTTCAATTATACACAATTTCAAATGGCGCCGCTGCCGGTTCTTACTTTACGAGAGACTATCAATTGACGGTTTTCATTGGCTTTTGGGATCCGTTCACCTAGTGAACGTTATTTTTACGTATCATAAATCAAAAACAATAAAAAATCAAAAAGATAAAAATATAAAAACTAAAAAATAAGAAAAACAATTCTTTTCCTAAAGAATTGACCAAACAAATTAAAAAATCCAAAAAGCAATCTTTTTCCTAAGAGATTGCACCCAAAAATATATATTATTGGATTCCCTCAGTTTTTGTGTACATATAGTATTTTCTCTAAAAAACCCATAAATACAAAAATATTTTACATATATTATTATAAGTAAATACGTTTACGTATAAGAACAACCAATTCACATATTCTCCATAAGTATTGCCAAGGCAATACACCGTGTTGAGGGGCGTTCCGGTCCTTGACACGCGTATCGATCAAACTCAATAAAGCAAGAATAGATAAATACTTCCAATAAGCAATAATTCGAAGAATACAAACAATTAAGTGAATATAAAGGCGATGTGCTATAAAATGCCATCTAAGGGTCAATAGGTACTTAAGTGCTTCGCGCCACCTAACCCCCCGTTCACTAGTGAGTATTCTAAGAAGGAAGGCTTCATTAGGGGTCTTGCACCCAAGTAGTGCATACGTATATTATTATTTTCTTGTGGATATTTCATATTGAAACTCGAAGAGGATAATCCTTTTCTCTTCAAAGTCACACGAGAGCTTCTCTCTCATTCCTCGTATTGATTTGCATGCTCACTCGCGGGCGTGCACAAATACCGATTGGTGTACAACCCCTTCCTCCAAAAAGGAAGAAAAAGAGAAAGAGTAGGAACACTACCGTCCATCAAGCCGATCCCGAGAATCGTGCTTTGATCCATCCACAACAAGAAGCCATGGCCGGAGTTGATACTCGACCTTTGATGGAGCACTTGTAATCTAATGTACAACGATATGCCGATGCTATCAAGATACCCGATATTCCCGCAAACACATTTGAGCTAAAAACATCCATGATTAACTTGGTTTCAAACACACCTTTTTATGGGAACAAGAATGATAATCCACATGATCACCTTAAGAAGTTTCTTGCTCTTTTCAACAGTATTAAGTACAATGGAGTTCCCCATTATGCCATTAAGTTGATATTGGTGCAATTTTCACTAAAGGGTCCGGCTAAGCATTGGTTAGATACACAACCACCTGAGAGCATTTGTAACACCCCCAAATTCATACAACTCAATACAGCAGAAGACGAGTTGGTGTTACGGGATAGCACATTACTCACATCATAGACAACGCTTAAAAATCGCGTCGTTTATTAATAAATCATTTCCATTCATAAACATCAAAGTTACATCGGTCCCAAGTCATAACATTTCATACAAAGTTTTATAAAATATTTGAATGGAAAATATTGTTTAAGTGCGGGCCATGAATTCTTGTCGTCTTCCCGAGAATTACCTTCAAGTACCTGAGATAAAACACGTTAAAAGAAAAGGTCAGCGATAACGCCGAGTGAATTCATAGAGTTTAATAAATTCCATCAATATAACTTTGGTATAAAATTATTACCAAAAATCATTTCATACAAACCATTGTAATAGGCCATAAAATAGCCAAAATCATTTTATACAAGTATTTATCAAAATCATAATATAGGCATTTGCCTTAAAAATCATTATACGAATCATTGTCGTTAAAAACACCATACAATACGTTTTGCAACGTTGTATAGATTAAATAAAAACCGTTATATGAATATGGTTATAAAAACCAAAACACAAACATATTATCAATAGTATGACCCTGTATTGCTAGTCAGGCAATACATCGTAATTCGGAGCGTCTAGTAGTATTTCGTTAGTTTGGATTATTATAAGCTGCATGACATTGTTACCTTACTAAACCAACAACGGGTAGCTAACCCGATACCAATTTTGCCCATCTAAAGTAGCGTGTCATCACAAAGGTCACGCTATGGAAATATTCTCATACATAAATTCGCTTACCAATCAATGTGGCACGACGGGGATCAACCGTCAAGGCGCGAACTGGGGTGATCGTCCCCAAATAGTACTATTATATGCATAAGCGTCTACCAAATCCCGGTAGTTCACAGTTCATGCTAATGGGACTTTTAGTGACATAACCTAACTTTAATAATCCATTTAATTTCATCTATCGGGTCCTTTAATCATTTATCGGGTCATACAATCGGGTCATTCCATCATTCGGGTCCAAAATCAATAAACAATCAATCGGGACAAATGGTGTCCTATTTTATAAAAACTAACATGTTATCTCCCTCGCGGGTTTATAAAACATTTATAAAAGCATTTAAAAGAGTGCGAGGCTATGAACTCACGTTGATGTGGGAAGGCGGGTTATCGGCAATTCGGACGTACGGTACGTGCTTCAATCACGGAAACCACCAAGTTGATGTAGGTTATAATCAAAACATGGTTTTGGATGGAGAAACTTATGATGCACCAAGACCACCTTCATGACCACCATTCTTCATAGAAACCTTGTGGAAAATCAGCCTCAAGACACCATGAAAACTCCTCCTTGGATATTATAAACACCACCAATCAATAGGGTTTCAAAGGGGCTTCAACATATGTAGAAACAACATAAGGTTTATGGTTAAATTTAGATCAAATAATGGTTATGGATGGTGAAGGGGACGGCAATAATGGGAGAGTAGAGAGGATGTTGAAGTGGTTTTGCATGTAGGAAATGAAGAAATGGTTTTAGCTAGTTGGTTTTGATGAGTTGTTAGCTTACAAGGTAAGCTTAAAGGACAAGTGTAAGTTTTAGCTAGAAACTTGACACCTAAAGTGTTGAGGCACTAGTTTGGGCTGGTTTTGGAGTGGGGTGGGACAAGTGTCCCACTTGTCTCATCCCATTTATTTACGGGTACTCCTCGATTCTAGTTTCCTCGATTTGCGTGCCCTCGGGTCGTTTTACGAAAAACGTTTTTATAAATTATGAATCAACGTCACAAAACGAATCCAATAAAAATTGTCTCATCAAAAACGGAGTTCAAAAACGTAAATACGTAATCCTAAGGTTTCTGGTTTAGTCGTAAAGGACGTTAAAATAAAATCGTAAGTCCTAGTCTCTTCTCGTAAATTTGTGAGTTTATGAACCAACACAAATTTAAAACTCCAAAATAATATTTACGGATAAATTTATTTTCTGAATTGTCGGACTGTCACCAAAGACGGTGTATGTAAACGTAAGCACGTAACGTAGAATCCTCCGGTTTAAACGTAGTCGATGCTACTTCAAGATGTAAATCCAAATTTCTTCCCAAAAATAAGTGAGTTCATATTGTAACATTAAAATAATATTTTCAAATAATATTTGAGAATAAAATATCAATCGTAAATTGACGGATTGTCACAGCATTTACCCCTAAACAGGATCTTTGTCCTCAAATATCATCTTACTACTCGCTTCTAATAGAGTTAAAGCCATGTGGGTACTTCCTCCACATTCGGTCTTTTATCACAAGTGCAATTCGTTACAATACGCGAGTTTCATCAAACATAACTACGGGAATAAGATCAGGCTTAATGTTGACTTACTTTCTCTATCCATGATGTTCACGGGTTTTTGATGAATGCAACTTTTCGCCGATCTAAGCTTTACTAAGAAGAATTCAGATTTTAACTTGATAGATATTCCATCAAGTTCGATATACCAAACATAATTCACGCAGTCTTTGAAGTCCTAGGGTAGATCCTGCTTATATGCCTTTCAATCCCAACTTTTTCATCATCTCAATGGTCCCATACAATCGGGGACTTATATCCCATGATTTGTCAGATCATGAATTCATTTTTCCAAGGTTAAAAATTGTGGCATAACTTCGCTAACCATTTGGCACTTCAAGATTTACATTTCACATTCACATAACCTCTTGCACACTACCGGCAGTCAATAATCAAATCCTAATTTCAACAATCATTTCAGATCTCGCAGGTCGAGTATTTTGGAAGGTTAGGTTCGCCATCATAGGAAACCTTAAACCTAAAAGACATGTCCAACTCACAATGGGTGTATGTCGGGTGTCTTTTTCTCAACTCCTGCTTACGGATGCTCTAATTTCTAAATCTTAACAAGATTCGATCTTGATCCTAACACGATGATTATCAATGATAATCCTTCCAAAGGAAAACGATTATACGGTTTATTACCAAAGGTCAATCATTCAAACACAAAACAGCACTTATATTACCTTGTATCGTTACTTTACCTCGTCCCTTCGATTTGGGGTAGTACATAGTACTCTCATCAAGGTTCGTTCTCATTGATTTCTGAGCAAATCTCTAGAAATTCGATGCGAAGCGAGGATCTTGATAAAGATGTTCGATACAGGCACACTATGTTTACATAACTCTTTTGCATTTATCATTAACGAGAATGATATTAGCAGATTTGGTCAGTCTGTCGACGATGACCCAAATCAAATCAAATTCAGATGATGACCTTTGCAATAGCTAGACGTTTACTAATGTATGAGGCGATGTCTGCCTTCATAATTCGTCATCAGTACAACTTCTTCGAACAAAGATACTTTTAGTCATAAATGACATAAATAGAATACTTATACTTACAAATTCCAACATAACTATATCTCACAATCTCCATATTTAGGCAACCACAAGTGGCCTTTAAAACATTTAACGTTATTGGCTTCTCAATTCTAATGGTTCACATTAGCCGCGAACCTCTTTTTATTATTTATATTATCTTTTTTTTTACAAACATCATTCATATTTTATATCGTTCAGCAATTTATTTTGCACGTCCATTATTAAGAAATATATCCTAATTGGTTCTTTAACTTTTCTACATAATGCATCGGTATCTATATTCACTTCTCATGATGATATAATTATCGTGTCCATAATTCACTCAGGTATTCTTTATATATTATGCGTCAGTAATTACGTTCACCTTCCTGATGAAATAAATATCACAACCGTATTTATTCAAAATTCTTTCTTCATATCTTCTATGTTTTAGTTTCTTCTCAACTATCAATTTTATCCGTTTTACTCAATCCGTCGTCTAAAGCGTCGATAATTATTATAATTAATTAGATAATTATTAGTTAATTTTTATGAAACATAAAAATTTTAAATTTATTAGTTCGACCAATTATATAAAATGTTCAAAAATAAATTTGAATTTAATTAACACGATTTTCGTTGATTTATCGAAAATAATTAATAAGATTCGTAAATGTTCGAAAAACCTTTGTTTATACTTTGGTCAAAGTTTTCTTAGTTTGAAAAGCAAAAATTGTCGTTTTAAGTTTTCAGGTTATGGTATAAATGGTTTTACTCAGTCCTTCTTAAGTTATCTTGAGGTATACACAAACATTTACCCCTAAACAGAAGTTTAGTTAAATGTTTAGTGTATAAGGGAATAATCCCTTTAAAATCCTTTGTTAAAACATTTGTCAAAGCATATTTCCATTTCTTTTTGGTAAAATCCAAAGTCTTAAAAGGGCTCTTAATTTTTGAAGAGTCAATTTATATTCCATTATCCTTTTAATCACATAGTCAAATCATGTAAAGGTTCAAGTCTTAATCACGTGTTAATTATTCAAGGTTCAGTTTACACTGTTCGGACAATTCAGGGCAGTCTATAAATAATTATTAACCCATTCTTATTCTTATAAACAAATAAATAGTCCTTAATGATCACACGCATGAATTTATCAAATTTCAGCCTACACACGTGATTCACCAAATTTATGAATGCTACATGTGCATTGGTCAATCCAAACGACATCACGTGGAACTCATAATGTTCATTACAAGCACCGGATGTAATGATTGGAATAGATAATCTTTTTCGCGGACGTGAAGTTGATAATAACCATGACGTGGATCAAATTGCTAAAACCTTGTAAATGATCGAACAAATCTTCCATTTCGAGTTATGGATATCGCTTTCGATTGTCATTTTACTCAGTTCACAGTAATCTATAAATATAAGGAATGATAACACCATAGCTCTTCAGGATGACAGGCTTGGTATAATAACATCTTTCTCCGACAACTCTCTCAGTTGTACGGTAATTCCTTTAATTCAGATGGTGCTGACGTACAGTGCACAAGTCACAGGTGCAGCACCGGAAATATAATCAATACCAATTTCAACTTGCCTTAATGGCAAAAGTCTAGGTAATTTACCAACAAATACCTCCTAAAGTTTCAGATAACATAAACATCTTTTAATAAATTCATATTATGTTCTTTCTAGATTATAATATCTATGACTAATTCACAACCATTCATGGTAATATTTCAAGTCTTTATGCAGGATAAAATCATCCATCAAGAATTATTCAGATCACTTTTGATAATCAACATCTTATCTTTTAGGGGAATTCTACTCGAGTTCCCATCAATTAAGACAATGTCATCATGTCATAATCAATCAATCCATTCCACTGGCACTATCAACTTTTCAGTTTCATTGCCGTCGATAAGATGTGAACTTCTCAAAAGACTAATAATAATTCATAATCCTTCACAATTTTAGGGATATCTGGAGACACAACTACTATTAAAAGAGTAAGGTCAACGCATAATCTATGCGAGAGAATTTCAAATCAGATACAAACGAAAACATTTAACGAATATGAATATATCCCATGTTTTTCATAATTTGAGTACGCATTTGAAAGCTCCTCGGATCGTTACCCAGGTCATTCAAATGAAACCAAATCAAAAGAAAGGATAGGAACGTCGATACATCCAGTCGGGTATCAACACTCGATAATCAGATACTTTTCCTAAGAATCTCACTACGGGAGAATTGGACGAGAACGGAATATCAATTGTCAAATAAGACAAATTCCACAGATGAGTAATTTCGACTCAGAAGAATAGGTGTTACTGGCACATATGTAGGTGTCCCTAACATTATATCCTTATTTTTCACTTCTTGCAGATCTCATAAAATTTTAATCTTTCACAATCATCAAAGAAAATTTAGTGTTTATTAATCAGTTTTATGGTGACTACTAATCAGTCTTGCATAGTCCATTCCAATTTGTATGTAGGCGCGCAACTATATACAATTTCAAGATTAACGATGCAATACTCAGTTCGTCAAACTTTTATCATCATGTTTATAATAAAAACATTTTCATGCTTAATTCTTAAATAAGAATCAAAAATAAATTTATAAAGATTTTCTTTGTTATGGAAAATAATTAAGTTTCCAAAGCGTCTCATAAACAACTTTATTTTGATATCAATCACTTATAAATCTCACTTTAAATAATCCTTATTGTGATGAAAATTCAATTTTCTCAAAGGATACCATTTTAACTTTATAAAAACAATGTGTGATCTGCAAAAGAGTGATGAAGAGTTGTTCACCAAGAATTAACTACGATATGATAGGAAATGAGCTTAGCCAATTAATCATGAGGTTCATGATCTCGATGGCACTCAAAAGAATAATCCACAACGTAACTCAAATCAAGATGAGTACTTGTTCAATGGTTGCATCACTAATGCGAACATTAGAAAGAAGCAATAAAAGATAGATAACATCAATACATGTAGAATTTAGCAATCAAAGGTAGTCTTTTTTTTATTAATCACAAACAAGTCAAAATTGTACCGTAACACATTACGTGTCACTATGTCATACAATTCTCAGAACTCATCCTACCAACTGATGTCACAGTTAGGTTAGGGATTATTTTTAAAAGATACCACAATGAATACTAATCTACAAGAGTCATTAGGTGTTCCACATGTCCCAGAAGATCCATCGGTCTCAATTCAGAAGAAGATTTCTTCAATTTATTTATTGGACACTAGGCATCCTCGTTAGTGGATAATGGCCTAGGAACAACACTTAACACGAATCAATAATCAATTAAAGCCTTATAATTCAATCACAGAACTTAACGACTTATATTAACAATCTCATATTCCATACAGGTTAAATTTTACTTTATTCAAGTTTTAACCAATTTTACTCAATTCGATATCCTACTTCATTATCCAATACTTACAACCTTATTCTTCGGCCTTGTAAAGGCAATACGATCTCAATATGAATCAACACTTAATTTCCAATCCTATTAGCTCTTACAACAACAATTATCAAATGAGTCATTAATATGAAATGACTTGATCATTCAACTAGACTTCTCGGAAAGGTATTAGTGGCATGAGGCTTTTGGGTAATGGTTCCAATAACAGCCTCAAGTGCAACATTCACCCTTTCGATTTCAATTTAAGAATTGGGTGACAACGAATCAGATGACATTTTTCTAGGTGGTAACGTCTTGTCAAACTCCACTCTATAAGGAAAGATCGTCATGACATCGATATCAGTTTTAATTTCGCCAATTCTTTTATCAATATCACAATCAACTAATATCTACATTTCTACGAATATCAACCATTTGTTGGGATCATAAATATCCACAACTTGGTTTAGATCTAGGATAGCTAGAATTCCTACGAGAATAGCTTCGATTAATTTACTAGGGGTTTAGGGTTTCTTGTGACAATCTACGTCGTATAAATACCTCGTATAAATATAGAAATAATCATCAAACAATCATGTAATAAAATTACATCATATATATATAATCCAAGTTATATATATTAAAATAACACTTCTCAGTCTGGCCTTGTCGGTAACTCGGGAATTCTTCGGCACCGTTATAGTCAAAAGATTTTTAGACATTTTTAGAAAAATGTTTATAGTTAAAAGATTTTGAAACGTTTTATTCAAAACCTAAATTTTAAAAATCTTTCGTTCTCTATAACGAGAGCTCTGATACCAAACTGTAACACCCCCAAATTCATACAACTCAATACAGCGGAAGACTAGTTGGTGTTACGGGATAGCACATTACTCACATCATAGACATCGCTTAAAAATCGCGTCGTTTATTAATAAATCATTTCCATTTATAAACATCAAAGTTACATCGGTCCCAAGTCATTACATTTCATACAAAGTTTTATAAAATATTTGAATGGAAAATATTGTTTAAGTGCGGGCCATGAATTCTTGTCGTCTTCCCGAGAATTACCTTCAAGTACCTGAGATAAAACACGTTAAAAGAAAAGGTCAGCGATAACGCCGAGTGAATTCATAGAGTTTAATAAATTCCATCAATATAACTTTGGTATAAAATTATTACCAAAAATCATTTCATACAAACCATTGTAATAGGCCATAAAATAGCCAAAATCATTTTATACAAGTATTTATCAAAATCATAATATAGGCATTTGCCTTAAAAATCATTATACGAATCATTGTCGTTAAAAACACCATTCAATACGTTTTGCAACGTTGTATAGATTAAATAAAAACCGTTATATGAATATGGTTATAAAAACCAAAACACAAACATATTATCAATAGTATGACCCTGTATTGCTAGTCAGGCAATACATCGTAATTCGGAGCGTCTAGTAGTATTTCGTTAGTTTGGATTATTATAAGCCGCATGACATTGTTACCTTACTAAACCAACAACGGGTAGCTAACCCGATACCAATTTTGCCCATCTAAAGTAGCGTGTCGTCACAAAGGTCACGCTATGGAAATCTTCTCATACATAAATTCGCTTACCAATCAATGTGGCACGACGAGGATCAACCGTCAAGGCTCGAACTGGGGTGATCGTCCCCAAATAGTACTATTATATGCATAAGCGTCTACCAAATCCCGGTAGTTCACAATTCATGCTAATGGGACTTTTAGTGACATAACCTAACTTTAATAATCCATTTAATTTCATCTATCGGGTCCTTTAATCATTTATCGGGTCATACAATCGGGTCATTCAATCATTCGGGTCCAAAATCAATAAACAATCAATCGGGACAAATGGTGTCCTATTTTATAAAAACTAACATGTTATCTCCCTCGCGGGTTTATAAAACATTTATAAAAACATTTAAAAGAGTCCGAGGCTATGAACTCACGTTGATGTGGGAAGGCGGGTTATCGGCAATTCGGACGTACGGTACGTGCTTCAATCACGGAAACCACCAAGTTGATGTAGGTTATAATCAAAACATGGTTTTGGATGGAGAAACTTATGATGCACCAAGACCACCTTCATGACCACCATTCTTCATAGAAACCTTGTGGAAAATCAGCCTCAAGACACCATGAAAACTCCTCCTTGGATATTATAAACACCACCAATCAATAGGGTTTCAAAGGGGCTTCAACATATGTAGAAACAACATAAGGTTTATGGTTAAATTTAGATCAAATAATGGTTATGGATGGTGAAGGGGACGGCAATAATGGGAGAGTAGAGAGGATGTTGAAGTGGTTTTGAATGTAGGAAATGAAGAAATGGTTTTAGCTAGTTGGTTTTGATGAGTTGTTAGCTTACAAGGTAAGCTTAAAGGACAAGTGTAAGTTTTAGCTAGAAACTTGACACCTAAAGTGTTGAGGCACTAGTTTGGGCCGGTTTTGGAGTGGGGTGGGACAAGTGTCCCACTTGTCTCATCCCATTTATTTACGGGTACTCCTCGATTCTAGTTTCCTCGATTTGCGTGCCCTCGGGTCGTTTTACGAAAAACGTTTTTATATATTATGAATCAACGTCACAAAACGAATCCAATAAAAATTGTCTCATCAAAAACGGAGTTCAAAAACGTAAATACGTAATCCTAAGGTTTCCGGTTTAGTCGTAAAGGACGTTAAAATAAAATCGTAAGTCCTAGTCTCTTCTCGTAAATTTGTGAGTTTATGAACCAACACAAATTTAAAACTCCAAAATAATATTTACGGATAAATTTATTTTCTGAATTGTCGGACTGTCACCAAAGACGTTGTATGTAAACGTAAGCACGTAACGTAGAATCCTCCGGTTTAAACGTAGTCGATGCTACTTCAAGATGTAAATCCAAATTTCTTCCCAAAAATAAGTGAGTTCATATTGTAACATTAAAATAATATTTTCAAATAATATTTGAGAATAAAATATCAATCGTAAATTGACGGATTGTCACAGCATTACCACATGGGATGGTTTCACTAAGAAGTTTTTGAACAAGTTTTTCCCCCATCTAAGACCACGACTTTGAGGAACTTAATTATAGGCTTTCAACAAAAACCTAGTCAAACATTTAGTGATGCTTGGGAGGAGTATAGAGAGTTACTGAGGAGATGCCCTAACCATGGATTGGATGAAGTTCACCAAATCAATACTTTCTACAATGGCCTTAAACCTCATCACCAAGACTCACTCAATGCTTCCGCGGGAGGGAATATTCTTCTTAAATCCATTCAAGAGGCTTGGGATATTATTGAGACCAAAGCAATGGTGCAAACTAACACACAATTTGATGAAAGAGTACATGTCATTCAAGAAGGAGGTTCTAAACCATTGGAGACTCAACTCATTTCATGCATTCAAGCATTGACTCAATCTCAAAAGGAAAATCAAACAATCATGCAAAACACTCAAAATATGCAAGAAACAATGATAAATAACTTTATGAAGCTTTCTATGGGCAATCATTCCACAAATGATGTGCATGCTATTACTCTTTCATGTGAGACTTGTGGAGGTCCTCATTCCTATCAACAATGTGATAAGGTGCAAGGTTATCAAGGGGAATGTTATGCTTACCAAGAGGAACATCGTGAACATTTCAATCCAAACATCAATCCAAATAACCTTTCTTACAAGTCTCAAAATTACCTTACTCCACTGGGATTCCCACCCCAACCACCCACCCAACCTCAACAAAATCCTCCTCAATTGTTACAAAGAAACCAAGGTCCAAGACCACAATACCAAGGGAATAACTACAAGGCACCTAACAACTTTCAAAATCAAGGATTTAATCCACCACCCCCACTTTCCCAAATCAAGGATACCTTCAAGTTCAAAATCAAGGATATGGGCTACATGATAGTCATGAGTATGTTGAGAGGATAATTCGTGAAAGTGAAAAAAGAATGAATGAGCAAATGAAACTTTCAATGGAGGAACAAACTAAGAGGCTTTTGATAGCATTTAATCAAAGACAACAAGGGGCTTTACCATCTAACACACAAACAAACCCGAGAGCAAATGTCAGTGCTATCACAACAAGAAGTGGAAAGAAAACTCATGATCCTTCACCACCCAAACCTACTTTGGTAGAGCCTACTATGATTCCTTCTTGTGGTAAGCCTTCTACATCTAGTTCACCATCTTCAAGTTCTTCCATTTCTTCCACTCCCACACCTACTCATGAAGAAACCAACAAGGAAAATCCTTCTTCAGCCATTCAACCACAATCAAAACCAAGTCTCCCTTATCCATCAAGATTGAGAAAGGAAAACCTTAAGAACAAGGATGATATCCAAGTTTCAAATTTTTTGAGGATGTTCAAGCAACTTAACATAAATATCTCCTTTGCGAAAGCTTTAGCCAATATGCCTAAGTTTGCTAAGATGATCAAGGACTTACTTTCTAACAAGGAGAGATTGGTAGATTTGCCTAATGCTTCCTTGAATGAAAATTGCTCCACGGTTTTGCTTAAGAAGTTGCCTACTAAGCTTGGAGATCTGGGGAGGTTTTTGATTCCTTGCAATTTCCCGGGGGTGGAAAATTGCATGGCTTTAGCGGATTTAGGAGCAAGCATAAATCTCATGCCATTATCGGTTTGGAAGAAACTTTCACTTCCCGAGCTCACTCCTACTAAGATGACTCTTGAGTTGGCCAACCGTACTATAGCTTATCCGGTGGGAATTGCGGAGGTTGTTTTTGTTGGGGTTGATAGATTTACTTTTCCCGTGGATTTTGTGGTGGTTGATTATGATATGGATCCTAGAGTACCTTTGATTGTTGGTATGCCATTTTTTAGAACGGGTCGAACTCTAATAGATGTGGCGGAAGGTGAACTTACAATGTGGGTAGGAGACGAGAGAGTTGTGTTTAACATGGGGAAGTTGTCTAAGAAATATAATGAGCCCGAAGCGGTAAAACATATTGATGTTGTGAATGAGGAGGAAACACAAGATGATATCCTTGATGAAGTTTGTGATGAATATTTTTATGAAGCTTGTTCAAGTGGAGATTATGATTTACCTCATGTTGAGACTATTGCTTCCATTACTTCATCATTGGATTTTTATGATGAAGAATCTCTTCTTTGTGATTCACCAACATATGATGACTATAGTGATGATGAGATTTCTATTTGTGACTCTACATTTGTTGATGATCATACTTCCTTGAGTTTTGAGGAATCACCAATCTTTGATAGCCCAATCTATGATGTTTATGGTGATGAGGAGGATTCTATCATGGACGAGAGTGATGAGTTTTTAGAGGTGGATATATCTTTTGAGTACACTCTTGGATATCTTGATGAGGAGGGGGACATACTCTATCTAGAATCTCTATTGCATGAAGATCCTTTACCTTCCTTTTTGTCCACTTCAACCCTTCCATGTGATAAAGGAAAACAAGCCATGATGGTTCCTTCTAAGAGCTTTCTATTACCCATAACTCCAAAACCTTTCTCTCACCATGTGACCTACAAGGGATAATCTTCTAAGGCAACCAACACTTGTTGTTTCCCATCAAGGAACGGTTTTTTGATCCTGGCATAGAGCTTGCTAAACCATCTCAGTATCCGCCTGATGCAACAAAAGGACAACTTTGGAAAGATTTGAGAGCTTTACCCTATCACCTTTTGGAGAACATATGGGCAACCATTTTGGAGAACAACACCACATCACCTTTTTCACCTTTGCTTGGGAAGTTAGTTGTTAAATTGTGTTATAAGTGGGATGGTAATTATGTAATTGATCTGGGGGATATTTATGGAGTTTTGATAAATGAAAACTTGTTTTACCTCATCATGGAGATTCTTCTTAAAAAGGGCAAAACTTTTCTTCTCCATGATAGGTTTTAGACACTTTTGAGTGTGGAATGAGTCGAGCTAGAGACTCCTTAAATCAAGCTTGAATAACTAGGTTTAGAATTGTTAGAACTAGAGTGTTGTAGGTTAGAAATAAGGATACCAAATTGATGAGAAGTGTTGGGGTAGACCTTCTTTTGTCTTCATGATGTTTTAGGGTTGCTCACTCATCACGTGCTTTGGAGCTTATGGAGGAGGCCCTTGTATCCGGTTCACTTCGTTACTATTGTGATCTTACATAGATACCTTGTGCTTTAAAAATGAATTCACTATAGTTGATCTTTCCTTAACTTGGGTTAAGCAAAGTCTATTCAATGTCATAAGTGTAGGGGAAGTTTTATACTTCCATGCTCTTAAACATTGAGGACAATATTTAGCTTATGTGTAGGGGGGTCTTCTATCGAAATGACCTTACCTAGAACTTGTCATTGACTTTCATGATAACTTGGAAAATTAATTTTTCGAACATTTTTCAAATTTTTGATCTACTTTGGCCAACAAAAATATGCATTCATAATTTTTGCATAAATCATTTTTCATTTGAATAACACATTTGCATTGTATATATTTCTTCTTTTATTTTTCATCAAAAATATATAAAAAGAAAAAAATATATATAATAAAAACATGGTTTAACAAATTTAGACTTCTTTGACATATTAGGCCCCCCATGGATATTTTGACTCAACCCGAGTTTGCTTATCTTAGCATTCTCTAGCTACTATCCTTAACCATGTAGTCCTTCATTGGTCTATTAGGCTAAGCATCCACCAATCTCATTCTTTGAGATTTTAAACTTGTGGAGAATGGGAAATGATTGAGTTGAAGCAAGTATAAAAGGGCTAGATAAACTTCATGATAATTACTTGTGGCTAAACCCTTCTCTTCTTTACCTCTATTTTCTTCGCATGTATATATGTTAATAAATAATCAAGAACGATTTTAATCGGTTTGTAGTCTCTTATGCATTTTTTACTAATCTTTCATGGTTGATATAAGTACGTCTTAAGATTCTAAGTTAGAATGTTTTATGTGTACTAGACTTATGTCATGCTTAATACTTAGCGGGTGATTTTCCTTTTATTATTTTCAACTTTCTTTGTGAGGAATAAAGAAAAATAAGAGCGGCTTACAAAAAAATGAGTGGCTAGAAAAAAAAATGGAAAAAAAAATTAAAAAAAAAATTATACAAGACTCCCAAGAGGGGCAGTGAAGTGTTAATTATAGTAACTATTAGATTCCAATATTACCTTGACGGGTTGCGGGGATTTAATAGTTGCACCAATCCAATATTACGCTGACGGGTTGCGGGGATGAAGATCCAGAGTCTCAAAAAGATGACGGATATAAATTATTGCGTGAGTTTTATTTTTCTTTCCTTAGCGAGTGTGTAGCTACTTGTTAATGATGACATGAGGATTTTACACATAAGGCGAATGACCTATTATTCTTGAGACGGACTTATATTAATTGTGAGCGGTTTTTCAATTAATGGATGAGAAGATTACTTAGGATTAAAACCATGCTTCCTTATTTTTGGATTTTGCATTTCTTATACTTCACGCTTTAAATAATGACAAATTTTCCCAAAAGCAATTTGCTCGAATAATAACCGGTTCCACATTTAATTATCATGAATAAGTTGATGCACTTTTTTACTTGTGAATGCAATGATCCCATTTTTAAGCTTGGTATGGGGAAAGTGAAAATTGAGGGTGATAAGTGTCCATGGTACCAAAGCCCTAATCTAAGTCATTGATTTCTTTATGAGTTATTTCCATCAAAGCCATTTCAAGAAAAATCCAAAAAGATATAAATAGAATTGTTTCTTTTACATTGCATTGTTCAAAATCAAAATCATGCATCATGTAGAGTAGCATAGTGTAATAGCATTCCATATTGGCCAAGGTGGGCTAATTATGAGGAGAATGTAAATTTGTGCTTTAAAATTTCGCATTGCATGAGGTCATGGCAATGTTCAAGTGTAGGGGATTTGATATGAGCAAAAACTCATATCAATTAATCAACAAATCACCCTAAAACACGAGGAAAGTACCTAACTTTTGTGTTATAAAGCGGAATTATGTGGTATGTTTTGTGTTTGTGTATAAATAGGTAAGAAGGATGCATATTCAAGCAAACAAGAAGAAAATCAAGCTTATTTGGATGAAAAAGACAAAGAAGGATCAAAGATGACAAGACTTTGAAGATAAGGGACCTATCTTGACAACACTCCAAAGTTGAAGGACTCAAAGTGTAAATTTGCCAAAGTCAATATAAAAGTCAAACATGGTCAACTCTTCAGTCAACCAAGTCAAAGGGTCAAACTTATCAAGAATGCAAGTGGAAGGACCAATTATGCCAAAGGAATGAAGTTCTAAGCTTGTATTTTGAATCTGCCAAAGTACAAGGGCTGAAGTTGCCATTTTTCAAAGATAAAAGGAACTCAATCCGTGTGATATGGCTGAGAACCAATGGAAATGCAATAAAAATGAGTCTTGGATTGCCAGCTATGTTGACCAGTCACCACTTCATTTAATAGCCGCAAAGCAACAGTGGAATTCCACTTACTCAATTTCAACCAATAGCAGCTTGCCAACCAATAACCAATTTATCCAAAATTGGATAACGATCCGCGTGACCATTTTTCACCCAATAATAACCTGCCACGTGGCCTTCTTCTTCAACAACGAGCCCAGGAACGATTTCTAGCTACACTTAATTTCAGAAGATGATTTCTACATGAAACCTGCTCGTTTTTAAGAGAGGAACACACTGGGAACAACTAATTAAGCTCAAACTCAAGGGATTAAAAACCCCCAATTCATGAAGAACACAAGGATGAGCAATTAGCAGTTTGAAGACACGTGGCAACAATTAAGTGGTTGGAACACGTCATCAACCCCAAAACACACTCAATGTTTGTCTATAAATAGAGATAGAACTCTTCATTTGTAAAAGCAGCTTAAGTGTGAAATTTTCACACACTTAATTTTCTCTCCTTCATCCTTAGTTTTTAGCAGTTAGTATAACAAACTCAAGAGTCTGACAAGCTCTTGAGTTAGTTATCTTAGTTGTAACTACTTTACCAGACTTGTAACCAACTTTTACCTTCAATAAATAAAATCTCCTTTAATCTCCTTCAATCTATTGTTCATTCATCGCATCATTGTTATCCTAGTGCTGTTATGAGCTTTTTGTGATCACCATTGATCATGGGAAGTTGTTATTGAAGATTTTAGCTGTTAGATACTAGTTTTGTTCATCCAGTAGCAGTTTAAGTTGATTTTGAAGCAGATTTGTGCAATAATGGTGATGATGATGATGTTAGCTGGTTGATTAAGTAGTTGATAGTGTTAAGGTGGTGGTTAACACTATCTAGGAGGCTCAGCGCCTACCTACTCCTTTAGTGGAGGCCTTTGCTAAAAGGTTTTCATGTTTCTTATTTTGGTTCCTCTCAACGGTACATGCATGCTTAATTCTAGCTTAATCTTTTTTGTTGATATGATCAAGTGTGATTTGAACTGATTTTGATGTTTAGATAGCTTATTGTTAGATTGATACTTGTTTCTAGCTTATTACTTGTTTCTGATTACATTTTATCAGACATACTTAGTTTGCTTGTGCATTTTGAGTCTTAGCTTGTTATACTGCTTGTTATTGCTTCCATTACACTACATTTTGGTTATAGAGTCTAGCTTGATATCACATTTTAACCAGTTAAACCAATTGCTAAAATTTCCTTCACAAAAGTTTTTCAAAATCAGTTAACTAGTGTTTGGATTTAGGTGTAATTGGAGTTCAAGTTTTGTTAAGGTGTTAGTTTTGTGCACTTATATTCACTCAGTCATTGTAAACAAAGTTCAAGAGTTTTAAAGTCAAGTGACAAGTCAAAAAGGCAATTGGTTGAATAAAAAGTATGGGTCAGTTTTAAGCTTTGTAAGTGCATAAAAAGTGTTTGTTTTCAAGTGCTTAGCATTTACTCATATCTTGATGAAATTACTTCAAACCAGCTCTCATTTGTCATTTCACATCTGAATTTAAGTTCTTTAAAGAAAATTGTACAGTTCTTAGATTCCAGGGAGAAATAAGCAATTTTATAAGCTGTTAAGCAGAAGCAAGTTTCTGTGATAAAAGTCCTAACTGGTTTCTAATAACAGCAAATCTACTTCATAAACTTCCCCATTTTCTTTCATAATCATGTTTTGAAGTTGTTCTTGAGTAAATCTGGAAGTTTTGAAGTTTTTCAAAATTTTGTCAAACTTTGGTCAAATAAGCTAGTTTCAGCTTATTTTCATTTTCCAACTTCATTTCTTGATCATTTTCAATTCAAAAGACATTCCAGACTCCTAATGAACTGACAATCAATATTTGGCAATAAAATCAGTTTGTGCAAGTCTGGATTATTAGAAAGCTTATTTGTGGCTTATTAAGATTGGCTTATTTGAGTTTGACTGAGTTCCAGGCTTATTCCTTTTACAAGCCTAAGTAAAATTGAGTTTTAATTTGTTTGCAAGTTGTTTGAGCTTATTTGGTCAAGTATAGAGCTTATACGAGCTTATTAATCCTCCTAGCCCGTTTTTGCCAAAAGTTACACTTAATTTGCACTTTAGTCCTCCTGTTTTGTTACTGTTTGCATAGCTGGCTAATCTTTCATATAATTAAGGTTTGAATTTAATCAGTCCTTTACTTTTCCAAAATTGTCATTTTCAGTTTGTTAGTTTTAAAGTTTGTTACAAATTAGTTAGTAGTTTGGTAAATTTGCATAGTTAGTCCTAATAGTTTCGTGATTTTACATTTCAAGCATATTAGTTTGAAGAATTTACATTTTCAGCACTTTAATTCCATAGTTTTACATTTTTGTCCTTATTTGAATAAAAATTTGGTAAATGCTAATTGTTTTACGGATACGTAGTTAATATTTTGCACGTTTTTACTTGATTGCTCAAATAGACATAGAAAATCCAAATAACCCTACCAACCAAAAACGATCATAAACCTGATTTTGTTAGGACTTTCAATTGGTTAAGAATCGAGAAAACGAACTTCAATTATACACAATTTCAACATGGTTGAAGAAACTACGGAAGTCTTCATGGATGATTTTTCGGTCTATGGCGATTCTTTCTCTTCTTGCCTTGCCAGTTTGGAACGCATGCTTAAGCGGTGTGAAGACACTCGCCTTGTTCTAAACTGGGAAAAATGCCATTTTATGGTAAAAGAAGGGATTGTGCTTGGACATAAAATCTCAAAAGCCGGTCTTGAAGTGGACCGTGCTAAAGTGGATGTCATAGCCAAATTACCTCCACCTTCAACCGCGAAGGGTGTGAGAAGTTTCCTTGGTCATGCGGGCTTTTATCATCGATTCATTCAAGATTTTTCTAAAATCGCTCGCCCGATGACACACCTCTTGGAAAAAGATAATCCTTTTATATTTTCTAACGAGTGTCTTGAATCCTTCAATCTTCTTAAGGACAAGCGAACTAAGGCACCGGTCTTGGTTACCCCTAATTGGGAGCTACCTTTTGAATTGATGTGTGATGCTAGCGACTTTGCCATTGTAGAGGTTTTGGGAAAAAGAGTGAACAAACACTTCCAACCAATCCACTATGCTAGCAAGACAATGACGGGGGCTCAATTGCATTATACCACTACCGAAAAAGAGCTTTTAGCTATAGTGTATGCTTTTGAGAAATTGCGCCCTTATCTTGTTCTTTCCACCACCATCGTGTACACCGATCATTCCGCATTGAAGTACTTTTTAACTAAGCAAGATTCCAAGCCAAGACTTCTTCGTTGGGTTTTGCTCCTTCAAGAATTTAAAATTGAAATTCGTGACAAAAAGGGAGCCGAAAACCTAGCCGCGGATCATCTAAGTAGACATGAGGATCCTTATCAAGGGGATCATCCGAATCAAGAGATCAATGACTCTTTTCCCCTTGAGGCCTTAATGTCTATCAATTCCAATCTTGATGACACCCCGTGGTTTGCGGACATTGCAAACTACTTAGCGGGTGGTATTCTCATCGAAGGGTTAACACCCCAACAAAAGAAGAAGTTCTTTAAAGATGTTAAGACTTACTTTTGGGATGACCCTTATCTCTTCAAACAATGTGCTGATCTGATTATTTGTCGGTGTGTTGATGGACCTGCAGCTTTAGACATTCTCGAACCTTGCCATAAAGGACCCACCGGTGGTCACTTTGGTCCCAACTACACCGCGAAGAAAGTGTTTGACTCGGGATTCTATTGGCCCACCATTTATCGTGACGCTCACGAGATGGTTAAAAATTGTGATGCTTGCCAATGCCAAGGCAAGATCACACATAATGATGAGTTGCCTCAAAATTTCATACAAGAATGTGAAATCTTTGATGTATGGGGCATCGACTTTATGGGGCCATTTCCATCATCTAAAGGGAACAAGTACATCCTCGTAGCCTTTGACTACGTCTCTAAATGGGTTTAAGCTAAGGCTCTCCCTACGAACGATGTGAGGGTGGTTGTAAACTTTTTGAAACAACTTTTTTCTCGATTCGGTGTTCCTTGTGCTATAATCAGTGACCGCGGGACTCATTTTTGCAATGATCAATTTGCTCGAGTCATGGCTAAGTACGGTGTCAATCACCGTCTTTCCACCGCTTATCATCCTCAAACAAATGGTCAAGCCGAGATATCTAACCTTGGATTGAAGCGAATTCTTAAACGTACTGTGGGAGAGCATCGTGCCTCGTGGGCCGATAAGTTAGACGATGCTTTGTGGGCTTTTCGTACCACATATAAGACCCCGATTGGTTGTACACCTTATCGTCTTGTGTACGGGAAGGCATGCCACCTCCCTATTGAGCTGGAACATAAGGCATACTGGGCCTTGAAGTGGGCTAACTTCGACATCAACAAAGGCGGCGATCTTCGGAAGATTCAATTCAACGAGCTCAACGAACTAAGGAATGAAGCTTATGAGAACCCATTTATCTACAAGGAGAAGACCAAGATCATCCATGATTTAAGGATTAAGAACCGAGAGTTCCACGTTGGTGATCAAGTTTTAATCTTTAACTCTCGGTTGAAGATCTTCTCGGGAAAGCTAAAGAGCCGCTGGTCTGGTCCGTTCACCGTCGCAAAAGTCTTCCCATATGGCACCATTGAGCTTTCTCAACCAAATGGGTCCAATTTTAAGGTGAATGGTCAGCACGTGAAGTTGTACTTTGGTGAGGACGTCTCTCATGAGATGATTCCATCCCTCACCACGTTTCCCTTAAATTAAGTTCTGGGTCGAGTCAGGCTCGTGACTCGGTTAACAAAAACAAGCGCTTCTCAGGAGGCAACACGTGATCTTTCCTTTACCGTTTTCATAATAAGTGTAAGGGGAGCCCCGTATGTGTTTGTTGTCTTGTTTCTTCTAATGTGCAGGGATTTAAGCTTCAAAGATCCATTCTCGATGACTTTTGATGAACCGTGATCCCGTGCTCCCGTCTTCCCGGTTCTATCCTAAACTGTTGTGATTCAATATTTCATATCTTATATGTTCACATTGAAATCACTATAGTTGTCCTTTCCTTAGCAAGTTTTAAACAACGTGCACAATGTCATAAGTGTAGGGGAGTATACTCCCACATGCTTAAACATTGAGGACAATGTTTATATTAAGTGTAGGGGGACTTCTATCGAAGTAAGTGGGCTTTTCCATGAATTTGTCCTCATTTTAACCGGAAAATTTAATTTTTCAACATTTTTCAAAAAAATTTAATCTATTTTGGCCTAGTTGTATAGTAGTATTTTCTTTTGTTATCGTTATTTACTTTCCTTGCTAAAATAAAATTTTCAATAAAGTGGTTTTAAATTTTTCAAAGTCGTGAATATTTTGACTCAACCCGAGTTTACTTATCTAAGTTTACTCTAGCTAGTATCCTTAACGTGTTTAAGTCAAGTTTTGCTAGGCTTTTATATAGGGAACTTTAAAACGCGAAAGTCTTAACTCTCACGGGTTAAGAACAAGAACTTTTCGCAAGTTCCTATAATTGATCCTAGAGAGTCGTTTATCAAGGGAACTTTAAAATGCGATTTCTTAACTTGAAAAAGTCTAAGAGTTTGCAAGATCTTATAGATGACTCGAAAACCCAAAACTTTGATTTAATTGGCTAAGCATCCACGAGTCTCATTCCTTGAGATTTTAATCTATGGAGAACGAGAGATGATAGAGTCAATTATAAGTTTGGTATTCTTTCGTGAATTTATGTGAGTTGATTATAAGCCTATTCTCCCATCGCTTGCTAATAAATTTATCTGCAATAAATAAGGTTGTACAATTTGAAAAGTTACTTAGCTTCTAGCACAAGATCGTTTAAAAGTTGCTTGATATTAATTAGAGTTCATAGCCAAGGCATAACTTATTGAAGCGGGATGCGAAGATTGGCGAGTCCAAAAAGGCCCTAACAAGGCATGAGGGCTACATTTTGTTGCTAAAGATCCAAAAGTGATGTGAAGAATCATGTATCGAAAATCAATATGAAGGATCGAGACACATGACGAAAAGCAAATACTCCCCTAAAGATCATGGAGAAGTCTATCCGAAAAGACCCTGACAATGTATGAGGATAAATAGATCCAAGTCCTAAAAGGAGGCGGATCTTTGTATATCAAAGTCCAAAATAAAGATTGGAGAAAAATGAAAAAGTCGTGGTCCAAAGATGAAGAATCTCTCAAAACTTCAAGTGAAGAAATTCCTATTATGAAGAGAAGACCATAATTTCAAGAACGTCTCTCAAAGATTTGAAGTATGAAGTCGCTGCCAAATATCGGTCCGAGAAAGGTCTCAAATCGTGAAGCGAGTTATGCCAAGATATGAACTTTATGAGGTCCCGATAAGCAGTTTTAAAAGATTTTGTCCTTTAGCTAACTATTGATTAAATCGTCCCACTTTATTTTCAGCTTAAATAACTATTGAAATAAGTCAAACAATGCATCCTCGTGATCATTTAAGACAATGTTAAAATATAAGAGATACACCTAGGAATAAGGGAGTCTAAGTAAATAATTGGGCCACATGAGTTCGTGTTAGTTTGCTAACTTATAATAACAATGATCTCGTTTTTAAGTTTGGTATGGGGAACGTGAAACTTGAGGATGATAAACATTCATGACAGCCAAAACCCCAATGTAAGTCTTTGATTTCTTTACTTTTCTATCTTTTTAGTTTCCTTAAAGTTTAGTATTTAATAAAGGCCAAGGTGGGTTATTTATGATGAGAAATGTAAACTGTGCTTTGAAATTAATGCATTGCATGAGGGCATTGCAATGGTCAAGTGTAAGGGATTTAATAAGTGTGAAAACACTTATCCTTTTACCACTTATTTCCAATAATAACAAGACCAAAACGTGTATTTTATGTCGTAAAAGTCAGAATTATGCGTGGTTTGTGTTTTTATTTTGTTTTAGGACCAAAAGATGAAAAAGGAAGAAAACACTGGCTTTCACGGGCTTTTATCGAAGAAAACGAGAAAAGACGAAGTCAAAAGATCAAGAGTGCAAAAAGAACGGAAGTCCAAGGCCTATTCTGAAGATTTATCGAAGAAAAAGTCTAAAGACGGAAGTTTAATGAAGTCGAAGAACTCAAGTCTAATAGAAGAAGAAAATTATAAGACAAGTTCAATTTATATCGACAAATCCGAGACGACGTCGAGAAAGACAAAGAATTTAAATCGAGTCGAGAAGAAAGAAAGAAGGAAGCAACACATGCACTCCCCACCTCCTATATATACCCTCCTAATAATACATTAGGAGGGTGTTAGTTAATTAGTTCATTTTTCAATTTTTAGTAGTTTTAGTTTTTAGAGAGAGAAAGTGTTTAACTTTCTCTCATTAGGAAAGTTTCATCTTTTTATTCCTTTCTTGTTGAATCAAATCTTTACTTTTAAGAGTTTAATCTTGTTGTGTTCTTTAATCTTCTTCTACCTTTCTTTATTTTGATCTTGATTAGTGATAATCTTTGATTTTGTTTTCATCTTGATGTTTATGTGAATAAAAAGTTTATCTTTTTGATCATATCTAAGTTTTTATACGGATTAAGTTTTGAGATTTTCATGCTTATTGGCTTAGTTTGTGTTTAGCTTATTTATATTTTAAGATTCCTTAAAGTTTTAGTCTTTTTAAAGTTTGATTTAAAAGTTGTGCTTATTTAAAGTTTAAAAAGTTCTTATTTCATGCTTATTAGTTCGGCTTATTATTGATTTGGTTATGTCTTGGTTTGAGCTTATCAAAAATAGCTTTTAAATTTAGCTTATTTCGAATCTTAAAGTCATCGGAAAAGGGTAAAACCCCATTCCGATTGTGTATTCCGAATACCCCATCATTCCGACTGCATCACCATCATTCCGATCACAAGGATCGGAAAAGGGTTTTATGATTCCGATCTGGATTACTTTCTGGATTCCGATTGTGTCATTTTAGCTTATTCCGACTGTAGTGTCTTTTCTTGTATTCCAACGAGATTCTTTTGCCACATTCCGATTTGGGTGGATTCCGATTGCTTTCCGATTGTCATTCTGATCGCATTCCTTTTGGCATTCTGATAAAATTCCTTTTGGTGCATTCCGACATGATTCCGACAAGCATTCTGATGGGATTCCGATTAGCAACATTCCGACGGGTTTAATTTCTTGTTTTTACTAAGTTTAAGTTTTAAATTCATTACGTTTTAATTTCAAATTGCACGCTTACCGAAATCTCTATTTTTACCAAGCGTTTTTCTAATTTTTTTTTTTTAAGTTTTCAATCATATTTTTTAACTCGTCATTTTAGTTTAATTTTTAAAGCTTTTATTTTACTCAACGACATTTTCATATTTGCTATTAGTTTAAAATAGATAACCAAACCATTTTCTTTTCCACCAAGAACGACTGAGTCGCACTTTCTACTAGTAATCAATTCGAAAAGATCGGACGATAACTCTTTTTATTCTTGGTAAAACCCTGTATTACGATGTTTTCCTTCATAATTTGCCATCAGTAAAACTTCTTCAGATAAAGATACATTTTATCAGAAATGGCATGAATAGAATAATTAAACTTATGAGATTCCAATATAACTAAATCTCAAAATCCTATATATTTAGGCAACCACAAGCGACCTTTTATACATTTAACGCCATCGGCTCTCATTTCAAATGGTTCTTATTAGCCGCGAAACTCTTTATTATTTATGTTATCCTTCTTACAAGCATCAGTTATTTCTAAATTGCTCAGGCAAATTATTCTGCACTGTCATTACTAAGGAGCACATCCTAATTGGTTCTTTATTCTTTCTACATAATGTATCAGTATCTACATTCACCTTCCCTGATGACATAATTATCATGACCACAATTCACTCAGAAATTCTTTCTTCATATTTTCTAAGTTTTAATTTCGTCTCAACTATTATTATTATCAGTTTTGCTTAATCCAATGTTTAGAGCGTCGATAATTATTACAAGTAATTAAATAACAAATATTTAATTTTATGAGATGTAAACATAAAAATTTTAAATTTCTCAGTTCGTCCAATTATAGGAAAAATGTTCAAAAATAAATTTGAATTTAGTTAACACGATTTTTGTTGATTTATCAAGAATAATTGACAAGATTTGTGAATGTTCGAAAAATCTTTGTTTATAGTTTGGTCAAAATTATCTTAGTTGAAAGGCAAAAATTGTCGTTTCAAATTCCAAGTCATGGTTTAAATGGTTTTCCTCAATTCCTCCCAGGTTGTCTTGAGGTATACAAAAAAATTTACTCCTAAGGGAGTTTTGTTAAATGATCTGGGTATAAGGGAATGATTCCTTAAAATCCTTTGCTAAATATTTGTCAAAACATTTTTGCACTTTCTTTTTGGTATAACCCAAAGCCTTAATGGCTCTCATCTTTGAAGAGTCAATATAGATTTCATTATTTATTAATCACACGGTCAAATAATATAAAGGATCAAGCCTTAAATCACATATTAAATATTTAAGGTACAAGTTTTCATTGCTCGGCCAACTCCGGGCAGTCTATAAATGATTATTAACTCCTTCCTATTCTTAAAAACAAACAGATGGTTCTTAATGATCACAATCATGAATTTATCAAATTACAGACTACACACGTGATTCACCAAATTTATGAATGCTACATGTGCATTGGTCAATCCAAACGACATGACATGAAACTCATAATTTTCATTACAAGTTCTGGATGTAGTGATTGTAATAGATAATATTTTTCGCGGACGCGAAGTTGATGATAACCATGTCGTGGATCAAATTTCTGAACATACCCTAGAACCTTGTAAACGATCGAACAAATCTTTCATCTTGGGTAATGGGTATGAATTTTGATCGTCAATTTACTTAGTTCGCGGTAATCAGCAAATATAAGGAATAATAACACCATAGCTCTCCATGATGACGAGCTCGGTAGAATAAAAGCTTTTTCCGACAACTCTTTCAGTTGCATGGTAACTCCTTTGATTCAGATGGTGCTGACGTACAGTGCACATGTCACAGGTGCAGCACCGGGAACATAATCAATACCAAATTCAACTTTCCTTAATGGCGAAAGTCTAGGTAATTCACCAGCAAATACCTCTGAAATTTTAAGATAACAGAAACATCTTTTAATAATTTACTCTAAGTTCTTTCTAGATTACTAGATCTATGACTAGTTCATAACCATTCGTGGTATAATTTCAAGTCTAAATGTAGGATATGGTCATCCATCAAGAATTATTTAGATCACCTTTGATAATCAACATTATCTTTTAGGGGAATTCTACTCGAGTTCCCATCAATTTAGACAATGATATCATGTCATAATCAACCAGTCCATTCTAATGGCACTACCAACTATTCAGTTTTATTGCCATTGATAAGATGAGAACTTCTCAAAAGACTAATAATAACTCATAATCCTTCAAAAATTCAAGGATATCTGGAGACATAGGTAATATTAAAAGAGTAAGGTTAACGCATGATTTACGCGAGAGAATTTCAAATCAGATAAAGACGAAAACATTAACGAACATGGATATATCCCATGTTTTCATGAATTGAGTACGCATTTGAAAACACCTTGGATCGTTACCCATGTCATTCAAATGGAATATAATCAAAAGAAATGATAGGAACGTCAGTACACCCAGTCGGGTATCAATACTCGGTAATTAGATACTTTTCCAAAGAATCTCACCACGAGAGAATTGGACAAGAAGGGGAGGTCAATTGTCAAATAAGACAATTTCCACAGATGAGTAAATTCGACTCATAAAAATAAATGGTACGGGCACATATGTAGGTGTCCCTAACAATATGTCCCTATTTTGCACTTCTCGCAGATCTCATAAAAATTCAATCTTTCACAATTACAAAGAAGATGTAATGTTTATTAACAAGTTCATGGTGACTACTAATCAGCCTTGCATGGTCCCTTCCAAATTGTACGTAGGCACGCAACTATATACAATTTTAGGATTAACGGTGCAATACTCAGTTCGTCAAAACTTTGTCATCATGTTTAAAATAAAAATATTTTCATGCTTAATTCTGGAATAAGAATCAAAATGAATTTACAGAGATGTTCTTTGTTATGGAAACAATTAAGTTTTCCAAGGTGTTTCATAAACAACTCTATTTCGATAATGATTACTCATAAATCTCACTTTGAATAATCCATATGGTGAAGAAAATTCAATTTTTATCAAGGGGTACTGTTTTAACTTTATAAAAACAATGAGTGATCTGCAAAAGAGTGATGAAAAGTTGTTCACCAAGAACTAACTACAATATAATAAGAAATGAGCTTAGCCAATTAATCATGAGGTTCATGACCTCGATGGCACTCAGGAATACAAAGAGAATAATCCACAACGTAACTCAATTGGAGATGAGTATTTTTTCAATGGTTGCATCACTAATGCGAACATTAGGAAGAAGCAAGAAAAGATAGATAACATCGACACATGTAGGATTTAGCAATCAAAGGTAGTCTTTTCATTAATCACAAACAAGTCAAAAATTGTACCGTAAAACATTACGTGTCGCCATGTCATACAATTCCAAGAACTCATCCTACCAACTGATGTCTCAGTTAAGTTAGGGATTTTAAAAGATACCACAATGAATACTAATCTACAAGAGTCATTAGGTGTTCCACCTGTCCCGGAAGATCCATCGGTCCCAATTCAGAAGAAGATTTCTTCAATTTATTTCTTGGACACTAGACATCCTCGTCATTGGACAATGGCCTAGGAACAACCCTTAACATGAACCAACAATCATTTAAAACCTTATAATTCAACCACAGGACTCATCGACTTCCTCTTAATAATTTCTTATTCCATACGGGTTAAATTTTACTTTATTCAAGTTTCAACCAACTTATACTCAATGCGATATCCTACCTCATTCTCTAATACTTTCAACCTTATTCTTAGACCTTGGAAGGGCAATAAAAGCTCGATATGAACAACACTTAATTTCCAATCCTATGGCTCTCACAACAACAATTATCAAATGAGTCACTAGTATGAAATGACTCACACATTCAATTAGACTTCTCGGAAAGATACTAGAGGCATGAGGCTTTTGGGTAATGGTTCTGATGTTTCGTTGATAGTATATGTGATAATTAAGATACGTTATAGGGTAAATTAGAAAATTACCTTTAGGAAAAAGTAATAGACTAATATTACCAATGACGAATTCAATTAAACACGTGATGAACCAAGTTCGTTGTACACGAAGATCGAGTGAATCTGAGACGTTTCGTTTCGTTTTGGACAATTGATTTGAATTGGTTTTCGGTTTTTTAAACTAAAATTAAATCTACCAATTTTAAATCTATTTAAAATTATCCTAAAGTGCATGAATCGTAAACCCCGTTATTATTTAAATCTAAATCAATTACTTAAAATATAAAACTATTTAAAAATTTAACTATTAAAAATATATAAAATTTAATCTATTAAAATAACTTTAATTCTATTTAAAAATCTAATAAACTTTTTAAACTAATTAAATTTACTTAAACCAAATCTAATTTAAAACTATTTTTATTTAAATCTAAAATAATAAAATTCTGATTATTTGAAAACTAATTAAACTTTTAAAAATTAATAAAAACATTTTTTATTTTATTTTTATTCTATTTTTATTTTTATTAATATATAAATTTATACTAAAACGAATTTTAATTAACAAAATCTAAAAGAAATAAATGTTTTATAAAATTTAATTACTAATTTAAATAAGAGTAATTAAAACGTTTTAAAAAAAACTAAAAATTGTCAGTTTAGAAACTCATATAAGGGTGACGAAATGCAAGTAAATAACCAAAAGAGCTAGACAGCTCAATGGTTAACGCGTTGAGTATATGAGGGGCAGGTCTCGAGTTCGAGACCTGCTGGTAACATATTTTGGAATTTATTTATTTTTTTGGAAAGAAAATACTTATGCCAAAAAAAACTTATAACACAGTAACATAAAATCAAAATTAACAGTTCTAAGTACTCTCCTCAGCAACGAAAACCAGTTAATAAAATTCTTAGCAGAATCCAAATCTACAAAAAAGCATCAAAATCTACAGAATCCATAATCCTAACGATCCTATCAACTCTCAAATACAACCAAATAAACCAATCGAGGCAGCGGATATGACCATGACTCACAGCTAATTCAACTTAGCCAAGAAGAAATACACACAATACAATTAAAATGCAAAAAACTTCTATCACCCTAACACAGTTGAAACAAGCAGTAGCATACAGACAATCAAAAGATAAGAGAAAATTACAACTAGGAACGCAGGCAAATTATAGAAACGCAACAATAAGAAGATTCAAACAGATACGACACAGAATAAACCAAAAATCAGTTATATAGCAACTATAAATAAATCTCAAGAAATTCTCTATAAGAACGAGCAGATAGAAATCCAACACCTAAACATTCCAATGCGAGTATATAAGCTATAAATCTATAAGCATCTAATTCCTAGCATCATACAAAAGTTCAACTAAAACTCAAGCGAGATTAATGCACAGACTTAATACGACATCTAGATCCATTGCTCTTACAATGACAGCATAATCAAATAGGCTAATAGACCTTAATTATCCAAATACATCAGATAACTAAATTAACCAAAGTAAAGAGCATAAACGAACAGATTCACATTCAAACAAATATATGCAATCAAGTAATAAGAATCTGATAACAGATAAATCCTACCAGCCTAACCCCAACAACATTATAGCATGACATAAAAACAAACTCAGTTTACTATCTAGCAGACTATAATCTTACTCAGCAGCTAGAAGATCTTAATTAGAGCATTTAATCGGAACAAATTAAATATCAAACGCAGGTTTAAACAGAATAACATGAAAGTATTATCAGAATAAAAACACGTGCTTAACCATTATTTTGAAGAACCGTTGAGACGAAGTCGCGCGCTGAGCGGACTTTGACTAAACTGAGACCACCATGACTCGAATCACCATCACCATCAGAACCATAAACGACACCACGAATCAGCAGTATGATTCGAACCAACACCCACTTAAACTTATAATTTATCCAGTAGGGATAAATGTTTTCCCCAATTCAAACTCAATAAACACATAAGCTATATTTTTAAGCTGATATGATTATTCTATTGTTTTATAATACTGATAAGATTTAACTGACATTAAATTTAACAGAATATAATTGTAAAAGAAACGCAAGATGAAATCAAAATAAACACTTTTATTAATCTCAAATTAAATCATATTACACTATTTTAAAAACAGAAATTACAAAATCCTTAATCTAAATCTAAATATTATAAAACTAAAGAAAGAAAAAGGGATGATGATACTCATTTTTCTTCTCGGTTTATATAGATGAACAAAGGGGTAGTTTGTTGACGAGAGGACGATTCTGAGCCTTTAGATCATTTCTTCACTCTTCTCTCTCTCTTCAGTTATCATCCAACGGTTTGAATTCGCCCAACTTCACTCGGATTGCCAGGGTGGCAAATCCTGTGCTTTCTCTTTGCTGACTTGTCTCTCTTCCATTGGTGGAGTGGGGATTTTGAGGTGTTGTCTCCAATAGGATGCTGCCACGTAGAAGATCCTTCCATCATCTCTTCCGAAATCAAAGGGATTTATTTCCCACACACTTGAATTACATGTGTGATGAAAGGCCCTTTATTAATTTAACTATTTATTGGATTTAGGGTTTTTGGAACAGTAGAAATTTACAGGTTTTTATCTTTGGGGAAGAAAGTAAAAACATAGATAGTATCGAAACTATTTATTTGATGTATGCGAAAAAGTGTGAAGTGGGTGAAAATTACGTGTGGTGTAAATGAGTGAATGAAACGTGTGAGTGGGATTTTTATTTGTTTATTGAAAAAGTGAATGGGAGTAACGTGTTTATACACGTTTGATTGGAAATGAGTTAATAACTCATTCGTTTGATAATCAAACCCTAAAAGCCCATTCCATTCGTGCAAACATTGGGCTTGGGCCCTTATTGAAAACTTCCATCCGTCTCTTGATTATTTGAGGACTTTGGGCCTTGTTTGGGCCAATAAACTACAATCCGTTTATTCATAGCATTTTGGGCCTTGGATAACTTGATTTAATAATGGGCTTATGAGCCCAATAGTCCAATGTGGGACCCACCTAGCCCATAAACTTGACAAAAGATGAAATCCGCTAAAGTCGAGCTCGATTATTGGCTTTGTTGATCTTTATCTTCAAACTCGTGTCGATATTTGCCGGTTTTCGCGATCTTGGTACCTACACACATTCAAACAACAAAAAAACATATACAAGGCATTTTTGATACATTAATTGCAATATCTCATTGTTTTATGATATAATTGATATGACTAAAATAGCTCATATCAAACTCCCCCTTGCTAAGCAATTGTCGTGTCCTCACGCAATGATAAAATAAAACACTAACTACACCATTATTCAACTTATGACTTTTTATTTTGCAAAGACATAATGTATTGCTTTCATTATTCGAAAAATAACTTTTAGGATCATTAAACTCAAATAGATTCATCGTCCCCGACTTTTCACTTTTCCATGCCAAGTGCAAAAACAAGATCATTGTGAATCATAAGCCCCAAAATTAAACCAACTCATACAAGTAATTTGTGTTAAACTCAATCTCCTATTATTCCTAATTGTATCTCTAGATTTTATTTGTCATTCACCCAAAGGCTCATTTGACTTTATTTGATATTTATTAGTCCAAAAATGAAGACAAGAACGGTGTAAACTCAACACTCAAAACCTAACCTCGACTTCAAAAACCGTTGTCACTAAAGAAAGCCCACATCAAGGATAACTTAACACGATTTAGGGATAAATCCCGGACCCGAAATTTGGCTAATATGGCTACTTAGAAGCAACAATAAAAACTCCAAAGTCAATTATGACCTTATTAATGGAGTTAGCAACAATCACATCATAACACCTTGTGGCTCTTTAAGATGCAATTATGCTCCTTATTTAAAATCCACACCCTAAGGCTCCTTGGACAAAAATAAGGGAACTGACTTCACCATCCCACCTTACGGATCATGATAATGAAGCAATTTTTATTCAACACGCCCCTTGACATACACCCTAAGGCTCTAATGACAAGGTTAGTGCTACATGACTCCCACCCGAAGGCTCCTAGAGAACATGTTTTTATTTATTCTTCTTTATTAATATGATATGTATAGTAAGCCAAATTTCCGCAACCCTATGATCAAAAGTCCATGACGCTGACACCCTTAATGTGTTCTCACTTTAATTACAAGGGAAGAAAAAGAAGGAGTTACGAGTTAAGATATCAAGCCTAAACCGCTAAAAACTTCATTTATTAAGCAATTATTATTCAAGTGAGGAAAGTAAGTACGAGGAGATTAAATCAAACACAAAAATACTTGCACAAAGAAGAATTTAACCTTAGAAACTTATGACTGAACTCTATCATCTCTTGTTCTCCATATTGTAAAATTTCAAAAATGTGAAATCAATGGATACTTAGCCTATTAAATCAAAGTTTTGGGTTTTCAAGTCATCTATAGGATCTTGCATCTTCTTATACTTTTTCAAGTTTTAGAATTTGCGTTTTAAAGTTCCCTTAATAAACGACTTTCTAGGATCAATTATAGGAGCTTGCGAAAAGTTCTTGTTCTTAACTCGTATGAATTAAGACTTTCGCGTTTTAAAGCTCCCTAAATAAAAGCCTAGCAAAACTTAATTCAAATACGTTAAGGAAAAGCTAAGGTTAAAAACCGAGTCGAGTCAGTAACTATTTTTATTTTCACCAACGGAAAGCCTACATTTGTTTCAAAAGCACTTATTTTATTTATTAAAACTTTAAAAATAACACTAAAAATTTTAATACTTTATTGAAAAATGAGAAAAACAACTACGTTTGGACATGACAAGAGCAATAGCAAGCGATTATATCGATTGACTCCCCCATGCTAAAACCAAACATTGTCCTCAATGTTTCTTAGCTCAAGAGTAACACCCCCTTGCTAAAACACGAAGATTCTAATGCAAAATCCTAGCATGGAAAGAGCACGCAAATCTATAAGCCGTTTATTAATTATGCCTCAAGATAAAACGTTAGTCGATAAAAATCAAGGGATAAAGAGTGTGCCCCTTTTGGCATTCAAAGAAAGGAAGATCAAGTGGACCGGCAAAAACCGAACACGAGAGTCTTCAAATATAAGGGTCATACCTAAGATCACAACACAACAAACACACGAGCACGAGCTTGAAAGATCAAGCCTTATTAGTGTTAGAAAATAGATAGAAGATAAAATGTATGGGACTCCCCCACAAGGCACCTCGTTTTTGTTCACCGAGTCATGAGCTCGACTCGATCCCCGCATTCATTGGTCCTTAGGGAAAGTTTGAAGATTCGGGACAACCTCCATAGGTATGTCCCCTCCAAAGTAATGTTTCACACGATGACCATTCACCTTAAAGTTAGGCCCGTCTTTTTGAGCTAGCTCAACGGTGCCATAAGGGAAAACTTGTGCAATGGTGAATGGTCCGGACCAACGGGATTTAAGCTTTCCCGAGAAAATCTTAAGTCTAGAGTTGAATAAGAGGACTTGATCACCAACATTGAAAATGCGGTTTTTTATCTTAGAGTCATGAATCCTCTTAGTCTTCTCTTTATAGATCACAGAATTTTCATAAGCTTGATCCCTTAATTCACTTAGTTCATTCAATTGAACCTTGCGATGATCACCCGCGGTCCTTAAATCAAAGTTACAATGCTTAAGAGCCCAATACGCCTTATGTTCGAGTTCAATTGGCAAGTGGCATGCTTTTCCGTAGACCAACCTAAATGGTGTACAACCAATTGGCGTCTTGTAAGCCGTACGGAAAGCCCACAATGCATCGTCCAATTTATCCGACCATGAAGTGCGATTCTCTCCAATAGAACGCTCCAAAATCCTTTTAAGAGCCCGGTTTGAAACCTCCACTTGACCACTCGTTTGAGGGTGATAAGCCGTAGAAAGTCGATGAGTGACACCATATTTCTTTAGAAATTTTTCAAATTGTTCATTACAAAAATGGGTCCCACGATCACCTATAATAGCCCGCGGAGTTCCAAACCTAGCAAAGAGTTGTTTCAAAAAGTTCACCACAACTCGAGCATCATTTGTAGGCAAAGCCTTAGCTTCAACCCATTTAGACAAATAGTCCATGGCTACGAGAATGTATTTATTTCCTTTCGAAGATGGAAACGGCCCCATAAAATTGATCCCCCACATGTCAAAGATTTCACAAACTTGGATAATGTTTTGAGGCATTTCAGCCCTTTGTGAGTTCTTTCCTTGACGTTGACAAGCATCACAAGTCTTGATCAAGTCTTGGGCATCACGATATATGGAAGGCCAAAAGAAGCCGGCATCAAAGACTTTCTTCGCGGTGGCGTTATCACCATGATGTCCCCCGGTGGGTCCCTCATGACAAGATTTAAGGATATCTTGAGCTTCTTTGCCAAACACGCACCTACGAATCACTTGATCCGCACACACACGAAACAAATAGGGGTTGATATGTGTGTAAACACACATCTTTTCTACCACTTAATTACAATAATAACCGGACCAAAACGTGTATTTTATGTCTTTTATGTCGGAATTATGCGTGGTTTGTATTTTTGTTGTGATTTAGGACGAAAAGGTGAAAAGTGGAGAAAACACGGACATTCACGGGCATTTACGGACTTTTATTGAAGAAAAAGATGAAAGACGAAGTCAAGAAGTCAAGAGTGCAAAAAGAACGGAAGCCCAAGACCAATTCTGAAGATTTATCGAAGAAAAAGTCAAAAGACGGAAGTTTATCAAAAGCCGAAGAATTCAAGTCTATTTTATTGAAGAATTTAAAGACGAGTTCAAAGAAATCCCGAAGCCAAAAGTCCTTTAAGTCCAAGTTTAAAGAAGATTAGAAGAAATGGACTAATGATGCAATTAATGAAGATTAAAAGAAGGAGGGACTTAATCTCGCAATTAAGAAGAAATGAAGGAGGGGAGGAAGCTTCCTTAATCCTCCCCTATAAATAGTCATTAGTTGTTAATTTTCTTTCTTGTTGGCTAAGTGTGACAATTAGTCTTCCACTTTTAATTACCTTGTCATTTAAATACTTGTCAATTTAATTACCTTGTCTTGCACCTTAAATTCATTTAATTTCAAGTAAGTTTCCATTTAATTCTTGTCAATCTTTACTTTATCTTGTTAATCTCTCATCTACCTTTCTAAATCTTTGATTCTTATGTTTATGTTTGTGTTCATGTTCATGCTTTTATTTTGATCAAGTGGGTTTTTGATTATTGTGGTTAAATTTGTTTGTTTTGTTGATTTAAATTGTTTGTTTATGTTTAACTGTTGATTCGTTATCAGTTTAGCTTAATCATTTGTTTTGATTTTGATTAATCTGTGTTATATTATTGTTTCTGTGATTCCCTTGTTCTTCGGGGTGTTTGTTTGTGTTTCTGTATTCCCAGGAAACTTCCGATCCAAGAGAAGAGGAGTGTTCATTCGGAACTCCAAAGTTCCGAACCAAGGGGTTTCATCCGGAACATTCAAAGTTCCGGATCAAGAGTGTTCATTCGGAACTCCAAAAGTTCCGAGTCAATACTTCCGAACGAAAGTTCCGACTCAAGCATTTGTTCATTCGGAACTTAAAAGTTCCGGATCAATATACTTCATTCGGAACTCAAAAAGTTCCGGATCAAGGAGATTCATTCGGAACTCAAAAGTTCCGGATCAACTTAAAAGTTCCAGACGAAGGACAAAGTTCCGAATCAGCCAGATCTTCCGAACCAAGTTCCGGGTCAATAAGTTCCGAGTCAAGAGTGTTTCATTCGGAAGAAGTTCCGGATCAACATCTTTTGTTCATTCGGAACTTAAAAGTTCTGAATCAAGGTCTAAGTTCCGGATCAAGCTGCTTCATTCGGAAGTCAAGAAGTTCCGCCTCAAGCCAGTTCATTCGGAAGTTTTGAACTTCCGAATCAAGGGTTTCTTGTCAGGTTCTTTTTAGTTTTTCTCTTTAAGTTATGTCTTTATTTTCAAGCTTAATTGTTCCCGCCTTTTATTTAGTTGCACTTTAAATTTGCCTTAGCTTTATTTTAGTTTTGCCTTAGTTTAAGTTTTAGTCGCGTTTTAAGATTGCCTTAGGTAGATTTAAGTTTACGTTATTTACTTTAGTGCCTTTTAATTTCAGTCACGTTTTTAAATACTTGCACCATTTACTTTAATTAGACTTAGATTTACTTTAACGCACATTTACTTTAATTGTTTTGCACATTTTATTTACAAACAACCTAAAAGATTTGTTTCACCAAAGAACGACTGAGTCACATAGGGAACCTAGATCAATTCGTTAAGATACCGAGAACAACAATTGAACCTAGCAAAATAATTACATTAAAATGGCGCCGCTGCCGGCTCTTTTCGTTAAGATTAACGGTTTTCTGTGAGAGACGCGTTGCTTTTTGGGATCCGTTCACTTGTGAGCGTTACTTTTCTTGCATAAAAAATTCAAAAAACCATAAAAATTAAAAAATTGATAAAAATACATAAAAATTAAAAATTTCAAATATCCAAAAAGATTTTATCTTTATTGTGTATATATATTGTTTTTGTGTTTGGTTTCTTTTTCTTTTGTCTTTGTAGGTGCATGCGTACTAGATCTTCTAATTATCAAGAGCCCGAGCCTCAAGAAGATTTAGCTATGTCTGGTGTTAACAACAATAATCCACCGCACCCTAATAATAACAACAATGTTCTTCCACAGCCCGATCTTCGGACCATGGAGGAACTTTGTCAACCAACCATGTTTGGACGAGGAGGACCGATTGCGCCGATGCAAATCAACGCTCCTGAGTTTTCGTTGAAGCACCACATGATTCAACAAGTGCAAACTAACCCATTCCGTGGATTGCCTGATGATGATGCCAACAAACACCTCGACAAGTTCATTACAATCACCCAAAGCATGAAGTTGACTGGTGCCACAATGGTTGAACTTCGCCTACAACTCTTTCCACACACTTTATTACATCATGCCGAGAAATGGTTTGATCGTCTCCCGAAGAATTCTATTCACACTTGGGATGACATGACTCAACGCTTTTTGTCGCGCTACTTTCCACCATCCATGGTCACAAGCCTTCGCAATCAAATCATCGGTTTCATGCAAGACCCTGATGAATCTCTTTTTGATGCTTGGGAGCGATATAATGTCTTGATCGATAGATGTCCAAACCACAACATGCTCCCTGTGACCTTAATCGATACTTTCTACAACGGTTTGACTTTTCGAGATCGTGATACGATAAATGCAGCCGCCGGTGGCACATTCATGAAAAGGAGACCCGAGGAGTGTAGAGAGTTAATTGAGAACATGACTACTCACCACAAAAACTGGGATTCCTCTGCTTCTTCAAGGAACAAACCGAGAGTCAATGTTTCCTCTACTTCAGCAAACCCTGAGATGACCGAACTCACCCGCATGATGACTGAAATGAGCAAAAGTATTACGCTTCTAGCTTCAAACCAACAACAACAACAAGTTAAAGCGGTTGCTAATCCTTGTGAAACATGTGGCGGTCCTCACTCATACACCGATTATCCTTCGACACAAGGAAATCCGGAAAATGTGTATGCTGCTTACGGTAATTATTCACCGGAAAATTACCAAGCTAGACAACAAGGGGATAGAAATTTGTTGAGCTACCGTTCCAACAACTACCTTTCACCCGGTTTTTCTCCTCAAAACCAAAACCCCGCCAACAACTACAATAGAAGCAACCAAATCCCACCAAGAGCTTCTAATCCTTATCACCCACCCGCCCAAAAAACCCCACCCATTAATCCCGATGTTGAAGCCACAATGAGAACACAAGGTGAGCAAATCAAGAATCTGCAAAGCCAAATTATCAATCTTAGAGGAGATATCACGAAATAAGGAAATGAGATCAGGACCGAGGTTCGCGATAATATTCAATCCTCCTTCAGCACTCAAACGACTGAATTAAAGAATCTGTTGGCTAGTTTCTTGCCCGCCACTCAACCTTCTACTTCAAGTTCTCTACCTTCAAACACCGTCACTAATCCGCGAGCTAATGTGAGTGCTATTACTACCCGTAGTGGAGTCACCATCGTAGGACCACCAATCCCACCCCCATCATCTACACCTCCTCCACCACCATGTATCCCTACTCCTCCTACACCTAGTATTAGTGCACCATTACCGTCTCCGCCTCGTCATGACGATGTATCTCGGAAGGATCTTTCAACATCTCAACCTTTACCAACTACACCTTCACCTTCCACCTATAAACCCAAAATCCCATACCCTTCTCGCTTAGGCAAGACCAACGATCTAACAAAGGAGGACTCTCAAGTGACAAAATATATCAATATGATTTCTCAAATGGGCTTCAGCATTAGTTTTCTTGAAGCACTTGTCCACATGCCCAAATTTGTTAAAGCATTTAAGGAATTGCTTAACAAGAAGGAGAAGCTGATTGAACTCGCCAACACACGCTTAAATGAAAACTGCTCTGCACTTATTCTTAAAGAACTTCCAAAAAAGCTAGGAGATCCCGGTCGTTTTGTGTTGCCTTGCGTGTTCAACAAAACTGAAGAATTTACTGCCCTAGCTGATCTCGGGGCCAGTATTAATTTGATGCCATTGAGTGTTTGGAAAACACTATCATTACCCGACCTCACTCCAACAAAGATGACTCTTGAACTTGCAAATCGCACTCTCGCTTACCCTGTTGGTATAGCCGAAGACGTGTTCATCAAAGTTGGCGCATTTACTTTCCCGGTCGATTTTGTCGTAGTTGATTATGAAATGGACCCTCGTATTCCTTTAATACTTGGTCGGCCATTCTTGAGAACCAGACGAGCTTTAGTGGACGTTGCCAAAGGTGAGTTAATCTTAAGAGTCGGGAATGATTCACAAATTTTTAAAATGGGGAAGCTTACAGGCAAATACTATGGACGAGAATCAGTGAATATGATTAATGTGCTCGATGACTTTACCGTCTATGACAATCCTCTATTCGATTCTTCCATCGATAATCCACTCTTTGAAGATAATGTGGATGATTCTCGCTCCACTTTGGCAGCTTCTCCCATTTATGATTCTCCACCGGTCTTTGATGTTTATGATGATGATTCTAGCTCAGATTCGGATGATTTTGATTGTACTTCTGAGTATCCCGAGCTGCCCACTTATGATGATTTTGATGAGGCTGATACTCTCTCGAGCGATTCTTCACATGATGAAGATCCTCCGCCATCACTCGATCCTACTTTGGACGATTACTCATTTGAGGAAGACTTCTCTGAATTTCTCAACACTTACTTCCCTCATGAGAGTGATGCTCCTCCTTATGACTTTGAAGATTATCGTCTTGATCCTACTTTGGATTTGAAGCATATTCTTTCTAAGGAGAAGAAACCGGTCGACACCAATATCCGTTGCACATATGATTTGACACCTCTCTGTCCCCCTTCTGAGGATGAGGTTGTGCTTCTTTGCGGATCTTCTTCACACTCGGCTGAGCCTGAGTTCTATTTTCCCTTAAAGGAAAAGGTGTTCGACCCCGGTATTGAAGTCTTTAAGCCATCTCAGTATCCACCTGATAAAATAAAAGGAAAAATCTTTGGAAATTTTGAAGACATGCTTGCACCTCACCAACCTTGCTTCCACCGTGCTCCATCACTGCTTAAGGGAACCCTGCCACTTCTTCTTTAGCTTGCCTTGTTCGCCTTAAGCTTGTGCTTATTGATGGACGAAAACTATGTCTTTGATCCTGGTGGATATGTTTAATGCTTCTTCCGTTGATGATCAAGGTCGAGTCAGGCTAATGACTCGGTTAACAAAAACCAAGCGCTTCTTGGGAGGCCACCCATGCGTCTATCTTTTCGCTTTCTTTACCATAAGTGTAGGGGAGACCCTTTGGTTTGCTATTTCCTCTCCTCACTTCTTAATCAAGGATTCGAGCTTCAATGATCCACTCTTGGTGATTCTTGACGACCCGTGATTCCGTGTTCCATTATCCCGGTTCTATCCTAAACTCTTTTCGATTCACTATTTTATATTTTCTCAATATTAAAATAGGAATCTCTTTAGTTGTCTTTTCCTTAGCAAGATTTAAACAAAGTGCACAATGTCCTAAGTGTAGGGGAGTTTACTCCCACATGCTTAAACATTGAGGACAATGTTTATCTTAAGTTTAGGGGGGACTTCTATCGAAGTTAAGTGGTCTTTTCCTTGTTTTTGTCCTCATTTTAACCGGAAAATCAATTTTTCGACATTTTTCAAAATTTTTGATCTATTTTGGCCTATTAGTTTTTCCCTTTGTATAGTTATTTTCTTTCCTTATAAATGTTTAATAAGTGGTTTTAATTTTCAAACGTTGTGAATCTTTTGACTCAACCCGAGTTTACTTAACTAAGGTACTCTAGCTAGTATCCTTAACATGTTTAGGTCAAGTTTTGCTAGGCTATTATATAGGGTGCTATAAAACGCGAAAGTCTTAACTCTCATGGGTTAAGAACAAGAACTTTTCGCAAGTTCCTATAATTGATCCTAGAGAGTCATTTATCAAGGGAACTTTAAAATGCGATTTCTAAACTTGAAAAAGTCTAAGAATTTGCAAGATCCTATAGGCGACTCGAAAACCCAAAACTTTTATTTAATAGGCTAAGTATCCACGAGTCTCATTCCTTGAGATTTTAAACTGTGGAGAACGAGAGATGATAGAGCCAATTATAAGTTCGGTATTCTTTCGTGAATTTATGTGAGTTAATTATGAGCCTATTCTCCCATCGCTTGCTAATAACTTATCTGCTAATAAATAAGGTTGTACGATTTGAAAAGTTACTTAGCTTCTAGCCCAAGATCGTTTAAAAGTTGCTCGGTATGGATTAGAGTTCATAGCCAAGGCATAACTTATTGAAGCGGGATGTGAAGATTGGCGAGTCCGAAAAGGCCCTAACAAGGCATGAGGGCTATATTTTGTTGCTAAAGATCCGAAGTGATGTGAAGAATCATTTATAAAAAATCAATATGAAGGATCGAGACACACGACGAAAAGCAAATACTCCCCAAAAGTCATGGAGAAGTGTATCCGAAAAGACCCTAACAAGGTATGAGGATAAATAGATCCAAGTCATAAAAGGAGGCGGATCGTTGTATATCAAAGTCCAAAATAAAGATTGGAGAAAAATGAAGAAGTCGTGGTCCAAGTATGAATCTCTCAAAACTTCAAGTGAAGAAATTCCTTTATGAAGAGAAGACCATAATTTCATGAACGTCTCTCAAGGTTTGAAGTATAAAGTTGCTGCCAAATATCGGTCCGAGAGAGGTCTCAAATCGCGAAGCGAGTTATGCCAAGATATGAACTTTATGATGTCCCGAGAAGCAGTTTTAAAAGATTTTGTCCTTTAGCTAACTATTGATCAAATCGTTCACTTTATTTTCAGACTTAATATCTATCGGAATAAGTCAAAGATGCATCCTCGTGATCATTCAAGACAATAATAAAATATAAGAGATACACCTAGGAATAAGGGAGTCTAAGTGAGTAATTGGCCCACATGAGTTCGTGATAGTTTACTAACCTATAATAACAATGATCTCGTTTTTAAGCTTGGTTTGGAGAAAGTGAAAACTTGAGGATGATGATTATTCATAACATTTCCAAAACCCAAGGTATGCTTTTGATTTATTTACTTTGAATGTTTATAGTTTCTATCTTTTTAATAAAGGCCACTATGGATTGATTATGATGAAAAGTGTAAACTTGCTTTGTAACTAATGCATTGCATGAGGACATTGCAATGGTCAAGTGTAGGGGATTTGATATGTGTGTAAACACACATCTTTTCTACCACTTAATTACAATAATAATCGGACCAAAACGTGTATTTTATGTCTTTTATGTCAGAATTATGCGTGGTTTGTGTTTTTGTTGTGATTTAGGACGAAAAGGTGAAAAGTGGAGAAAACACGGACATTCACGGGCATTTACGGACTTTTATTGAAGAAAAAGATGAAAGACGAAGTCAAGAAGTCAAGAGTGCAAAAAGAACGGAAGTCCAAGACCAATTCTGAAGATTTATCGAAGAAAAAGTCAAAAGACGGAAGTTTATCAAAAGCCGAAGAATTCAAGTCTATTTTATTGAAGAATTTAAAGACGAGTTCAAAGAAATCCCGAAGCCAAAAGTCCTTTAAGTCCAAGTTTAAAGAAGATTAGAAGAAAAGGACTAATGATGCAATTAATGAAGATTAAAAGAAGGAGGGACTTAATCTCGCAATTAAGAAGAAATGAAGGAGGGGAGGAAGCTTCCTTAATCCTCCCCTATAAATAGTCATTAGTTGTTAATTTTCTTTCTTGTTGGCTAAGTGTGACAATTAGTCTTCCACTTTTAATTACCTTGTCATTTAAATACTTTTCAATTTAATTACCTTGTTTTGCACCTTAAATTCATTTAATTTCAAGTAAGTTTTCATTTAATTCTTGTCAATCTTTACTTTATCTTGTTAATCTCTCATCTACCTTTCTAAATCTTTGATTTTTATGTTTATGTTTGTGTTCATGTTCATGCTTTTATTTTGATCAAGTGGGTTTTTGATTATTGTGGTTAAATTTTGATTTAAATTATTTGTTTATGTTTAACTGTTGATTCGTTATCAGTTTAGCTTAATCATTTGTTTTGATTTTGATTAATATGTGTTATATTATTGTTTCTGTGATTCCCTTGTTCTTCGGGGTGTTTGTTTGTGTTTCTGTATTCCAGGAAACTTTCGATCCAAGAGAAGAGGAGTGTTCATTCGGAACTCCAAAGTTCCGAACCAAGGGGTTTCAGCCGGAACATTCATCCGGATCAAGAGTGTTCATTCGGAACTCCAAAAGTTCCGAGTCAATACTTCTGAACGAAAGTTCCGACTCAAGCATTTGTTCATTCGGAACTTAAAAGTTCCGGATCAATATACTTCATTCGGAACTCAAAAAGTTCCGGATCAAGGAGATTCATTCGGAACTCAAAAGTTCCGGATCAACTTAAAAGTTCCGGACAAAGGACAAAGTTCCGAATCAGCCAGATCTTCCGAACCAAGTTCCGGGTCAATAAGTTCCGAGTCAAGAGTGTTTCATTCGGAAGAAGTTCCGGATCAACATCTTTTGTTCATTCGGAACTTAAAAGTTCCGAATCAAGGTCTAAGTTCCGGATCAAGCTGCTTCATTCGGAAGTCAAGAAGTTCCGCCTCAAGCCAGTTCATTCGGAAGTTTTGAACTTCTGAATCAAGGGTTTCTTGTCAAGTTCTTTTAGTTTTTCTCTTTAAGTTCTGTCTTTATTTTCAAGCTTAATTTTTCCCGCCTTTTATTTAGTTGCACTTTAAATTTGCCTTAGCTTTATTTTAGTTTTGCCTTAGTTTAAGTTTTAGTCGCGTTTTAAGATTGCCTTAGGTAGATTTAAGTTTACGTCATTTAGTTTAGTGCCTTTTAATTTCAGTCACGTTTTTAAATACTTGCACCATTTACTTTAATTAGACTTAGATTTACTTTAACGCACATTTACTTTAATTGTTTTGCACATTTTATTTACAAACAACCTAAAAGATTTGTTTCACCAAAGAACGACTGAGTCACATAGGGAACCTAGATCAATTCGTTAAGATACCGAGGACAACAATTGAACCTAGCAAAATAATTACATTAGGGGTCGTCCCAAAAGTAATATGAAATATCCTTGAAAAACTTTCGTTTTTGTTGGGACGACATACCCTTGATCACAAACTTCCCATCATGGTAATTTGCGATGTCCGCAGACCATGGGGTACTATCATCACCACGAAAAGCAATCATACCAAGCGTCTCGAGAGGAAATGTTTCATTGATTTCCTTGTTCTCTTGATCGCTTTGGTGAGGATTCTCAAGTCGAGATAAATGATCGGCCGCGAGATTCTCGGCTCCTTTTTTGTCTAGAATTTTGACATTAAATTCTTGAAGGAGGAGAATCCATCGGAGCAACCTCGGCTTAGCATCTTGTTTTTTAAGAAGATATTTGATAGCCGAGTGGTCGGTATACACTATGGTTTGAGACAAGACGAGATATGGTCTAAACTTTTCAAAAGCATACACAACGGCAAGTAACCCCTTTTCCGTTGTAGTGTACTTTGTTTGAGCATCCGTCATAGTCTTACTTGCATAGTGTATAGGCAAGAAGTGTTTTGATTTATGTTGCCCCAAAACCGCACCTACCGCATAATCACTAGCATCACACATAATTTCAAAAGGTAGATCCCAATCCGGGGAAACTAAGATTGGAGATTCGGTTAACTTCTTTTTAAGCATCTCAAAGGCTTGAATACACTCATCCGAAAAGATGAAAGGAGTCTCTTTTTCCAAAAGATGGGTCATAGGTCGATCTATCTTAGAGAAGTCTTGTATAAAACGTCGATAGAAGCCGGCATGGCCGAGAAAACTCCTTACTCCCTTAACGGTGGTGGGTGGAGGCAATTTGGCAATCACATCGATTTTAGCCCTATCAACCTCAATACCGGCCTTAGAGATCTTATGTCCTAACATAATTCCCTCTTTGCACATGAAGTGACATTTTTCATAATTAAGCACAAGATTCGTTTCCTCAAAACGTTGCAACATTCTTTCAAGGTTAGAGAGACATGAAGTGAAAGATTCCCCAAAAACCGAAAACTCATCCATGAAGATTTCCATGGTTTTCTCGATCATATCATGGAAAATGGCCATCATGCACCTTTGGAACGTCCCCGGAGAATTGCATAGTCCAAAAGGCATGCAACGATAAGCAAATGTTCCATAAGGACAAGTGAATGTGGTCTTTTCTTGATCACGAGGGTCAATGGGGATTTGGAAATAGACGGAAAATCCATCCAAAAAGCAATAGAATTCATTCCCCGCTAGTCTCTCTAACATTTGATCCATAAAAGGTAATGGAAAATGATCCTTCCTAGTGGCATCATTAAGTTTCCTATAGTCAATACAAACACGCCAACCAGTCACAAGTCTAGTAGGAATCAATTCATTACCCTCATTAGTAACAACCGTCATTCCTCCTTTCTTTGGAACACAATGCACGGGGCTAGCCCAAGGACTATCCGACATAGGGTAGATCATTCCGGCGTCTAGAAGTTTAATGACTTCCTTTTTTATCACCTCATGAATCTTTGGATTGACCCTTCTTTGATTTTGGATAGTGGGTTTATAATCATCCTCCATTAGAATTTTATGAGTACAAAATTTTGGATCTATACCCTTAATGTCGGAGATTTTCCATGCAATGGCCCGTTTATGTTTCTTAAGCACTTTGATAAGTTCATCCTTTTCATCTTCCTTTAATCCCTTAGCAATAATCACCGGTAACTTATCCGATCCCTCAAGAAAAGCATACTCCAAATGAGTGGGTAATTCCTTAAGTTCTAATTCGGGTGCTTCCTCAATAGATGTTTTCACTTTAGTTTCATTAGCACTCACAACTTTTAGTTCCATAGGTGGTGATTCAAAAGGATCCAAATTCAACAATTTTTCAATCAACGCAATATCTCCCTCGGGATCAAAATTCTCACAGTCAAACTCACTAGGATCAAATGGTGTGCTAAGGTAATCATCAATCTCCTTATCGATTTTTGAATAACCATTATTCTCAAGCTCTTCAAGTATGAAGTCACCTCCCTCAAATGGAGTGAGTTGAGGTTTAGCCAAAGAGATAATAGGATTCGATGAAGTGGGATTGCCACATTTAGAAGTATCCAAAAAACCAAGCATATCTTGCAAAACCTCTTCGCTAGCAACATCAATCACATCGATTTGATTGATTGATTCCTCGTCGTCTTCGGAAGAAAACTTCGAGATATTACCAACATTAAGAGTGATACTTTCATCATCAAAACGTGAAGTCAATTTTCCCTCTCTCATGTCAACTAAAGAACTAGCCGTATTTAAAAACGGTCTTCCCAAAATAAGAGGCACACGAGAATTTTCCGGATAATCACAAATTACAAAATCCGCAGGGAAGATGAGCTTTCCTACTTTGACTAATACGTCCTCGGCTATACCTTTTGGAAAGGCGGTCGATCGATCCGCTAGCTCGATAGTCATCTTAGTAGGCGTAAGCTCGGGAAGTGATAACCTTTTCCACACGGAAAGAGGCATCAAGTTAATGCTAGCACCTAGATCGGCTAATGCTAATAATTCTTCCATATTAGGGAAATCCTATGGTATCAAAAATTGACCGGGGTCTCCAAGCTTTTTGGGAAACTTTTTAGAGAGAACCGCGGAACAACTTTCATTTAAGGATGTAGATACTTCAACTAATTTCTCCTTATCGTTTATCAACCTTTTGATTGTTGAAGCAAACTTAGGCATGCTAAGCAATGCATCCGCGAAACTAAGATTAATATACATTTTCTTAAACACGTCAAGAAACGTAGAAACTTGAGCATTGGTCTTTTCGCGGAGCTTCTCTTTAGTAAGTCTCGAAGGGTAGGGTAGTGTGGGTTTAGTCTTCGGAAGCTCGGGTTCCGGAATAGGCAATTGGTCTACCTTTGGTGGAATAGGAATTTCCTTTTCTTTAACCACCTCAGGTTCTTGCTCCACTTCCCTCACCGGAGAGGTACTCACATGTGGAAGCAAAGGTCCGTCTAAAGCTTTCCCACTACGTGTGGTTATAGCTTTCATCTCACCCTTCGGGTTTGGAATGGTGTTGCTAGGTAAACCACCCGAAGAAGAGGAAGGTTTGGTCATAAAAGATTCAAACATCGAAAGCAATTTATTTTGACCTTGTTCCATACTTTGTTGCATACGATTTTGACTTTGCTCAAACAGTTGCTCAAATCTTTGTTCAATTCTTTGTTGATTAAGCTCAGTGTTATTGTTTTGCCCTTTAATCGTATTTTGAAACTCATTTTTCAAAGTTTCCATTTGTCCTTGAATGTTGTTTTGAAAAGCTTTTAAATTTGCCTCATTTGTTTTCATGTAGCTTGACAAATCATTTTGGTTATTACTTTGAAAACCTTGATTGTTTTGATTAGCATTAAACCCATTTCCTTGGTTGTAATTCCCTTGGTTACCACGGTTAAAATTATTCCCATTGTTTCCATTGTTGTACCTATTTTGAACCGGTGGAAAACCCGGTGGAGCAACATAATTTTGACGAGGAACTTGACCGTTGGAGCCATAAGTTCCCGTCGCGGCAAAAGCATTAGCTTGATCAAACCCTGTGGTTAAACAAGCATAATTAGGATGTGCTCCACCACATGATACACAAAAACTCTCAACCATATTAATCGATCCATGAGGATTCTTCCTAAACTCATTCAAAAGTGTGTCAATCTTAGAGTCCAATCTAGCAATCTCGATATTAGAAGAATTCACATTGGAAACAACCGGTGTGTTTCGTGAATATTGTGCTCTAGACTTATCCTCAATTATTCTCCACGCGTCTCTCGGAGTTTTTCTTAAAAAATTACCACCCGCGGCGGCATTTAAAGAATCTTGTTCAATCATATTTAGCCCATTATAGAAAGTATTTATTTGATGCAATTCCGAGAAACCGTGGTGTGGACATTGTCTCAACAAATCTTTAAATCTTTCCCATGCAACCCCAAACGATTCATGCACTTTTTTTCAAATCTAGTGATCTCGTTCTTAAAGTGTGTTGTTTTGGACGGTGGAAAGAAATAATTCATGAACTTAGACACTAAATCATCCCATGTTAAGATCGAACCCGGTGGTTCTTTCTCATACCAAATCTTAGCATTACCCTCGAGCGAGTACGGCAAAAGCATGAGCTTAATCACGTCATTCGGCACATCTCTAAACTTGAGAGTCGAGGTAATTCGATGAAAATTCCGAATGTGAGAATGCGGGCTATCGGTCTCATTGCCATGAAATTGGTCGGCACGAATGAGCGATAAAAGACCCGTCTTAATCTCAAAATGATCCGCCAAAATAGCCGGCACAACGATTGCTTCCCCATACCCTTCGGTGGGTGCACGGAGCAATTCCTCCATTGTTCGGTTATCGGCCATCTCTACAACAATAGGTGGAAGCTCGGGTTCCACTATTCGTTGTTGACGATTTCTATTTCTACGGGGAATATTTTCAAGCCTATTAAAATCAATCACAAGTCGAGAAGAACGTAATTGCATACACTACAAAGACGAGAATTTAGAGGATTAAAGAAAAGAAATTAGACAAGAAGAAGATTATTTTTGGTATTTTATTTGGTATTGCTCAATCAATAATGATCGATAAAAAAACAAGGAATAAGGATAACTACTATGGAAGTAAATTACCATCGGTCGACTTTGAAACGATAGGTGAAAACCTAAACGTCTCGAGGTTCAATAAGTAAACTACAAAAATAAGATTTATTACTACTTGAGTCGGAAAACCAATAATAGGTTGTCCCTCTCAATATACGCACAAGCAAGCGGGGAAACGAGGTGGCACAAAGCACTTAAAAACCTTTTTCCTTAGACGGCCTTTATAGCACGTCGCCTTATACCCAGCTTATAGTTTGTATAAATCAAGTTCAAACTTCTTATTAGTATTTATCTATTTTGCCTTTTATTTTTGTTTTGGATTCGACTACAATAGCTAGGTGATGAAATCCCAACTAAGGCCTTATTTGATAAGTATGTAAAATTTATTGTTCTACGTAATACAATATATTATTCACAAAAAACGAGAAAAACGATACATACTATATATAGAAAAATAACAAAACTTTCCGAGGACGGAAAGGGTCTTCAAATCAACGATCAACAAATCTCCACAAAGACGAATCGTACACAAGATCCCCGGTAGCGGCGCCAAAATTTTTTATGTTTCGTTGATAGTATATATGTGATAATTAAGATACGTTATAGGGTAAATTAGAAAATTACCTTTAGGAAAAAGTAATAGACTAATATTACCAATGACGAATTCAATTAAACACGTGATGAACCAAGTTCGTTGTACACGAAGATCAAGTGAATTTGAGACGTTTCGTTTCGTTTTGGACAATTGATTTAAATTGGTTTTCAGTTTTTAATCTAAAATTAAATCTACAAATTTTAAATCTATTTAAAATTATCCTAAAGTGCATGAATCGTAAACCCCGTTATTATTTAAATCTAAATCAATTACTTAAAATATAAAACTATTTAAAAATTTAACTATTAAAAATCTATAAAATTTAATCTATTAAAATAACTTTAATTCTATTTAAAAATCTAATAAACTTTTTAAACTAATTAAATTTACTTAAACCAAATCTAATTTAAAACTATTTTTATTTAAATCTAAAATAATAAAATTTTGATTATTTGAAAACTAATTAAACTTTTAAAAATTAATAAAAACATTTTTTATTTTATTTTTATTTTATTTTTATTTTTATTAATATATAAATTTATACTAAAATGAATTTTAATTAACAAAATCTAAAAGAAATAAAAGTTTTATAAAATTTAATTACTAATTTAAATAAGAATAATTAAAACGTTTTTAAAAAAAAAACTAAAAATTGTCAGTTTAGAAACTCATATAAGGGTGACGAAATGCAAGTAAATAACCAAAAGAGCTAGACAGCTCAATGGTTAACGCGTTGACTATATGAGGGGCAGGTCTCGAGTTCGAGACCTGCTGGTAACATATTTTGGAATTTTTTTTTTTTTCTGGAAAGCAAATACTTATGCCAAAAAAAACTTATAACACAGTAACATAAAATCAAAATTAACAGTTCTAAGTACTCTCCTCAGCAACGAAAACCAGTTAATAAAATTCTTAGCAAAATCCAAATCTACAAAAAAGCATCCAAATCTACAGAATCCAGAATCCTAACGATCCTATCAACTCTCAAATACAACCAAATACACCAATCGAGGCAGCAGATATGACCACGACTCACAGCTAATTCAACTTAGCCAAGAAGAGATACACACAATACAATTAAAATGCAAAAAACTTCTATCACCCTAACACAGTTGAAACAAGCAGTAGCATACAGATAATCAAAAGATAATTTACAACTAGGAACGCAGGCAAATTATAGAAACGCAACAATAAGAAGATTCAAACAGATACGACACAGAATAAACCAAAAGTCAGTTATATAGAAACTATAAATAAATCTCAAGAAATTCTCTATAAGAACGAGCAGATAGAAATCCAACACCTAAACATTCCAATGCGAGTATATAAGCTATAAATCGATAAGCATCTAATTCCTAGCATCATACACAAGTTCAACTAAAACTCAAGCGAGATTAATGCACAGACTTAATACGACATCTAGATCCATTGCTCTTACAATGAGCATAATCAAATAGGCTAATAGACCCTTAATTATCCAAATACATCAGATAAATAAATTAACCAAAGTAAAGAGCATAAACGAACAGATTCACATTCAAACAAAATTATGCAATCAAGTAACAAGAATCTAATAACAGATAAATCCTAACAGCCTAACCCCAACAACATTATAGCATAGACATAAAAACAAACTCAGTTTACTATCTAGTAGACTATAATCTTACTCAGCAGCTAGAAGATCGTAAATAGAGCATTTAATCGGAACAAATTAAATATCAAACGCAGGTTTAAACAGAATAACATGAAAGTATTATCAGAATAAAAACACGTGCTTAACCATTATTTTGAAGAACCGTTGAGACGAAGTCGCGCGCTGAGCGGACTTTGACTAAACTGAGACCACCTTGACTCGAATCACCATCACCATCAGAACCATAAACGACACCACGAATCAGCAGTATGATTCGAACCAACACCCACTTAAATTTATAATTTATCCAGTAGGGATAAATGTTTTCCCCAATTCAAACTCAATAAACACATAAGCTATATTTTTAAGCTGATATGATTATTTTATCGTTTTATAATATTGATAAGATTTAACTGACATTAATTTTAACATAATATAAATGTAAAAGAAACGTAAGATGAAATCAAAATAAACACTTTTATTAATCTTAATTTAAATCATATTACACTATTTTAAAAACAGAAATTACAAAATCCTTAATCTAAATCTAAATATTATAAAACTAAAGAAAGAAAAAGGGATGATGATACTCATTTTTCTTCTCGGTTTATATAGATGAACAAAGGGGTAGTTTGTTGACGAGAGGACGATTCTGAGCCTTTAGATCATTTCTTCACTCTTCTCTCTCTCTTCAGTTATCATCCAACGGTTTGAATTAGCCCAACTTCACTCGGATTGCCAGGGTGGAAAATCCTGTGCTTTCTCTTTGCTGACTTGTCTCTCTTCCATTGGTGGAGTGGGGATTTTGAGGTGTTGTCTCCAATAGGATGCTGCCACGTAGAAGATCCTTCCATCATCTCTTCCGAAATCAAAGGGATTTATTTCCCACACACTTGAATTACATGTGTGATGAAAAGCCCTTTATTAATTTAACTATTTATTAGATTTAGGGTTTTTGGAACAGTAGAAATTTACAGGTTTTTATCTTTGGGGAAGAAAGGAAAAACATAGATAGTATCGAAACTATTTATTTGATGTATGGGAAAAAGTGTGAAGTGGGTGAAAATTACGTGTGGTGTAAATGAGTGAATGAAACGTGTGAGTGGGATTTTTATTTGTTTATTGAAAAAGTGAATGGGAGTAACGTGTTTATACACGTTTGATTGGAAATGAGTTAATAACTCATTCGTTCGATACTCAAACCCTAAAAGCCCATTCCATTCGTGCAAACATTGGGCTTGGGCCCTTATTGAAAACTTCCATCCGTCTCTTGATTATTTGAGGACTTTGGGCCTTGTTTGGGCCAATAAACTACAATCCGTTTATTCATAGCATTTTGGGCCTTGGATAACTTGATTTAATAATGAGCTTATGAGTCCAATAGTCCAATGTGGGACCCACCTGGCCCATAAACTTGACAAAAGATGAAATCCGCTAAAGTCGAGCTCGATTATTGGCTTTGTTGATCTTTATCTTCAAACTCGTGTCGATATTTGCCGGTTTTCGCGATCTTGGTACCTACACACATTCAAACAACAAAACAACATATACAAGGCATTTTTGATACATTAATTTCAATATCTCATTGTTTTATGATATAATTGATATGACTAAAATAGCTCATATCAAACTCCCCCTTGCTAAGCAATTGTCGTGTCCTCACGCAATGATAAAATAAAACACTAACTACACCATTATTCAACTTATGACTTTTTATTTTGCAAAGACATAATGTATTGCTTTCATTATTCGAAAAATAACTTTTAGGATCATTAAACTCAAATAGATTCATCGTCCCCGACTTTTCACTTTTCCATGCCAAGTGCAAAAACAAGATCATTGTGAATCATAAGCCCCAAAATTAAACCAACTCATACAAGTAATTTGTGTTAAACTCAATCTCCTATTATTCCTAATTGTATCTCTAGATTTTATTTGTCATTCACCCAAAGGCTCATTTGACTTTATTTGATATTTATTAGTCCAAAAATGAAGACAAGAACGGTGTAAACTCAACACTCAAAACCTAACCTCGACTTCAAAAACCGTTGTCACTAAAGAAAGCCCACATCAAGGATAACTTAACACGATTTAGGGATAAATCTCGGACCCGAAATTTGGCTAATATGGCTACTTAGAAGCAACAATAAAAACTCCAAAGTCAATTATGACCTTATTAATGGAGTTAGCAACAATCACATCATAACACCTTGTGGCTCTTTAAGATGCAATTGTGCTCCTTATTTAAAATCCACACCCTAAGGCTCCTTGGACAAAAATAAGGGAATTGACTTCACCATCCCACCTTACGGATCATGATAATGAAGCAATTTTTATTCAACACGCCCCTTGACATACACCCTAAGGCTCTAATGACAAGGTTAGTGCTACATGACTCCCACCCGAAGGCTCCTAGAGAACATTTTTTATTTATTCTTCTTTATTAATATGATATGTGTAGTAAGCCAAATTTCCGCAATCCCATGATTAAAAGTCCATGACGCTGACACCCTTAATGTGTTCTCACTTTAATTACAAGGGAAGAAAAAGAAGGAGTTACGAGTTAAGATATCAAGCCTAAACCGCTAAAAACTTCATTTATTAAGCAATTATTATTCAAGTGAGGAAAGTAAGTACGAGGAGATTAAATCAAACACAAAAATACTTGCACAAAGAAGAATTTAACCTTAGAAACTTATGATTGAACTCTATCATCTCTTGTTCTCCATATTGTAAAATTTCAAAAATGTGAAATCAATGGATACTTAGCCTATTAAATCAAAGTTTTGGGTTTTCAAGTCATCTATAGGATCTTGCATCTTCTTATACTTTTTCAAGTTTTAGAATTTGCGTTTTAAAGTTCCCTTAATAAACGACTTTCTAGGATCAATTATAGGAGCTTGCGAAAAGTTCTTGTTCTTAACTCGTATGAATTAAGACTTTCGTGTTTTAAAGCTCCCTAAATAAAAGCCTAGCAAAACTTAATTCAAATACGTTAAGGAAAAGCTAAGGTTAAAAACCGAGTTGAGTCAAAAACTATTCTTATTTTCACCAACGGAAAGCCTACATTTGTGTCAAAAGCACTTATTTAATTTATTAAAACTTTAAAAATAACACTAAAAATTTTAAAATTTTATTGAAAATGAGAAAAACAACTACGTTTGGACATGACAAGAGAAATAGCAAGCGATTATATCGATTGACTCCCCCATGCTAAAACCAAACATTGTCCTCAATGTTTCTTAGCTCAAGAGTAACACCCCCTTGCTAAAACACGAAGATTCTAATGCAAAATCCTAGCATGGAAAGAGCACGCAAATCTATAAGACGTTTATTAATTATGCCTCAAGATAAAACGTTAGTCGATAAAAATCAAGGGATAAAGAGTGTGCCCCTTTTGGCATTCAAAGAAAGGAAGATCAAGTGGACCGGCAAAAACCGAACACGAGAGTCTTTAAATATAAGGGTCATACCTAAGATCACAACACAACAAAAACACGAGCACGAGCTTGAAAGATCAAGCCGTATTAGTGTTAGAAAATAGATAGAAGATAGAATGTATGGGAATCCCCCATAAGGCACCTCGTTTTTGTTCACCGATTCATGAGCTCGACTCGATCCCCGCATTCATTGGTCCTTAGGGAAAGTTTGAAGATTCGGGACAACCTCCGTAGGTATGTCCCCTCCAAAGTAATGTTTCACACGATGACCATTCACCTTAAAGTTAGGCCCGTCTTTTTGAGCTAGCTCAACGGTGCCATAAGGGAAAACTTGTGCAATGGTGAATTGTCCGGACCAACGGGATTTAAGCTTTCCCGAGAAAATCTTAAGTCTAGAGTTGAATAAGAGGACTTGAACACCAACATTGAAAATGCGGTTTTTTATCTTAGAGTCATGAATCCTCTTAGTCTTCTCTTTATAGATCACAAAATTTTCATAAGCTTGATCCCTTAATTCACTTAGTTCATTCAACTGAACCTTGCGATGATCACCCGCGGTCCTTAAATCAAAGTTACAATGCTTAAGAGCCCAATACGCCTTATGTTCGAGTTCAATTGGCAAGTGGCATGCTTTTCCGTAGACCAACCTAAATGGTGTACAACCAATTGGCGTCTTGTAAGCCGTACGGAAAGCCCACAATGCGTCGTCCAATTTATCCGGCCATGAAGTGCGATTCTCTCCAATAGAACGCTCCAAAATCCTTTTAAGAGCCCGGTTTGAAACCTCCACTTGACCACTCGTTTGAGGGTGATAAGCCGTAGAAAGTCGATGAGTGACACCATATTTCTTTAGAACTTTTTCAAATTGTTCATTACAAAAATGGGTCCCACGATCACTTATAATAGCCCGCGGAGTTCCAAACCTAGCAAAGAGTTGTTTCAAAAAGTTCACCACAACTCGAGCATCATTTGTAGGCAAAGCCTTAGCTTCAACCCATTTAGACAAATAGTCCACGGCTACGAGAATGTATTTATTTCCTTTCGAAGATGGAAACGGCCCCATAAAATCAATCCCCCACATGTCAAAGATTTTACAAACTTGGATAATGTTTTGAGGCATTTCATCCCTTTGTGAGTTCTTTCCTTGACGTTGACAAGCATCACAAGTCTTGATCAAGTCTTGGGCATCACGATATATGGAAGGCCAAAAGAAGCCGACACCAAAGACTTTCTTCGCGGTGGCGTTAGCACCATGATGTCCCCCGGTAGGTCCCTCATGACAAGATTTAAGGATATCTTGAGCTTCTTTGCCAAACACGCACCTACGAATCACTTGATCCGCACACACACGAAACAAATAGGGGTCGTCCCAAAAGTAATATGAAATATCCTTGAAAAACTTTCGTTTTTGTTGGGACGACATACCCTTGATCACAAACTTCCACGCATGGTAATTTGCGATGTCCGCAGACCATGGGGTACTCTCATCACCACGAAAAGCAATCATACCAAGCGTCTCGAGAGGAAATGTTTCATTGATTTCCTTGTTCTCTCGATCGCTTTGGGGAGGATTCTCAAGTCGAGATAAATGATCGGCCGCGAGATTCTCGGCTCCTTTTTTGTCTAGAATTTTGACATTAAATTCTTGAAGGAGGAGAATCCATCGGAGCAACCTCGGCTTAGCATCTTGTTTATTAAGAAGATATTTGATTGCCGAGTGGTCCGTATACACTATGGTTTGAGACAAGACGAGATATGGTCTAAACTTTTCAAAAGTATACACAACGGCAAGTAACTCCTTTTCCGTTGTAGTGTACTTTGTTTGAGCATCCGTCATAGTCTTACTTGCATAGTGTATAGGCAAGAAGTGTTTTGATTTACGTTTCCGCAAAACCGCACCTACCGCATAATCACTAGCATCACACATAATTTCAAAAGGTAGATCCCAATCCGGGGAAACTAATATTGGAGATTCGGTTAACTTCTTTTTAAGCATCTCAAAGGCTTGAAGACACTCATCCGAAAAGATGAAAGGAGTCTCTTTTTCCAAAAGATGGGTCATAGGTCGAGCTATCTTAGAGAAGTCTTGTATAAAACGTCGATAGAAGCCGGCATGGCCGAGAAAACTCCTTACTCCCTTAACGGTGGTGGGTGGAGGCAATTTGGCAATCACGTCGATTTTAGCCCTATCAACCTCAATACCGGCCTTAGAGATCTTATGTCCTAACACAATTCCCTCTTTGCACATGAACTGACATTTTTCATAATTAAGCACAAGATTCGTTTCCTCACAACGTTGCAACATTCTTTCAAGGTTAGAGAGACATGAAGTGAAAGATTCCCCAAAAACCGAAAACTCATCCATGAAGACTTCCATGGTTTTCTCGATCATATCATGGAAAATGGCCATCATGCACCTTTGGAACGTCCCCGGAGCATTGCATAGTCCAAAAGGCATGCAACGATAAGCAAATGTTCCATAAGGACAAGTGAATGTGGTCTTTTCTTGATCATGAGGGTCAATGGGGATTTGGAAATAGCCGGAAAATCCATCCAAAAAGCAATAGAATTCATTCCCCGCTAGTCTCTCTAACATTTGATCCATAAAAGGTAATGGAAAATGATCCTTCCTAGTGGCATCATTAAGTTTTCTATAGTCAATACAAACACGCCAACCAGTCACAAGTCTAGTAGGAATCAATTCATTATCCTCATTAGTAACAACCGTCATTCCTCCTTTCTTTGGAACACAATGCTCGGGGCTAACCCAAGGACTATCCGAGATAGGGTAGATCATTCCGGCGTCTAGAAGTTTAGTGACTTCCTTTTTGATCACCTCATGAATCTTTGGATTAACCCTTCTTTGATTTTGGATAGCGGGTTTATAATCATCCTCCATTAGAATTTTATGAGTACAAAATTTTGGATCTATACCCTTAATGTCGGAGATTTTCCATGAAATGGCCCGTTTATGTTTCTTAAGCACTTTGATAAGTTCATCCTTTTCATCTTCCTTTAATCCCTTAGCAATAATCACCGGTAACTTATCCGATCCCTCAAGAAAAGCATACTCCAAATGAGTGGGTAATTCCTTAAGTTCTAATTCGGGTGCTTCCTCAATAGATGTTTTCACTTTAGTTTCATTAGCACTCACAACTTATAGTTCCATAGGTGGTGATTCAAAAGGATCCAAATTCAACAATTTTTCATTCAACGCAATATCTCCCTCGGGATCAAAATTCTCACAATCAAACTCACTAGGATCAAATGGTGTGCTAAGGTAATCATCAATCTCCTTATCGATTTTTGAATAACCATTATTCTCAAGCTCTTCAAGTATGAAGTCACCTCCCTCAAATGGAGTGAGTGGAGGTTTAGCCAAAGAGATAATAGGATTCGATGAAGTGGGATTGCCACTTTTAGAAGTATCCGAAAAACCAAGCATATCTTGCGAAACCTCTTCGTTAGCAACATCAATCACATCGATTTGATCGATTGATTCCTCGTCGTCTTCGAAAGAAAACTTCGAGATATTACCAACATTAAGAGTGATACTTTCATCATCAAAACGTAAAGTCAATTTTCCCTCTCTCATGTCAACTAAAGAACTAGCCGTATTTAAAAACGGTCTTCCCAAAATAAGAGGCACACGAGAATTTTCCGGATAATCACAAATTACAAAATCCGCAGGGAAGATGAGCTTTCCTAATTTGACTAATACGTCCTCGGCTATACCTTTTGGAAAGGCGGTCGATCGATCCGCTAGCTCGATAGTCATCTTAGTAGGCGTAAGCTCGGGAAGTGATAACCTTTTCCACACGGAAAGAGGCATCAAGTTAATGCTAGCACCTAGATCGGCTAATGCTAAGCATTCTTCCATATTAGGGAAATCACATGGTATCAAAAATTGACCGGGGTCTCCAAGCTTATTGGGAAACTTTTTAGAGAGAACCGCGGAACAACTTTCATTTAAGGATGTAGATACTTCAACTAATTTCTCCTTATCGTTCATCAACCTTTTGATTGTTGAAGCAAACTTAGGCATGCTAAGCAATGCATCCGCGAAACTAAGATTAAGATACATTTTCTTAAACACGTCAAGAAACGTAGAAACTTGAGCATTGGTCTTTTCGCGGAGATTCTCTTTGGTAAGTCTCGAAGGGTAGGGTAGTGTGGGTTTAGTCTTCGGAAGCTCGGGTTCTGGAATAGGCAATTGGTCTACCTTTGGTGGAATAGGAATTTCCTTTTCTTTAACCACCTCGGGTTCTTGCTCCACTTCCCTCACCGGAGAGGTACTCACATGTGGAAGCAAAGGTCCGTCTAAAGCTTTCCCACTACGTGTGGTTATAGCTTTCATCTCACCCTTCGGGTTTGAAATGGTGTTGCTAGGTAAACCACCCGAAGACGAGGAAGGTTTGGTCATAAAAGATTCAAACATCGAAAGCAATTTATTTTGACCTTGTTCCATACTTTGTTGCATACGATTTTGACTTTGCTCAAACATTTGCTCAAATCTTTGTTCAATTCTTTGTTGATTAAGCTCAATCTTATTGTTTTGCCCTTTAATCGTATTTTGAAACTCATTTTTCAAAGTGCCATTTGTCCTTGAATGTTGTTTTGAAAAGCTTTTAAATTTGCCTCATTTGTTTTCATGTAGCTTGACAAATCATTTTGGTTATTGCTTTGAAAACCTTGATTGTTTTGATTAGCATTAAACCCATTTCCTTGGTTGTAATTCCCTTGGTTACCACGGTTAAAATTATTCCCATTGTTTCCATTGTTGTACCTATTTTGAACCGGTGGAAAACCCGGTGGAGCAACATAATTTTGACGAGGAACTTGACCGTTGGAGCCATAAGTTCCCGTTGCGGCAAAAGCATTAGCTTGATCAAACTCTGTGGTTAAACAAGCATAATTAGGATGTGCTCCACCACATGATACACAAAAACTCTCAACCATATTAATCGATCCATGAGGATTCTTCCTAAACTCATTCAAAAGCGTGTCAATCTTAGAGTCTAATCTAGCAATCTCGATATTAGAAGAATTCACATTGGAAACAACCGGTGTGTTTCGTGAATATTGTGCTCTAGACTTATCCTCAATTATTCTCCACGCGTCTCTCGGAGTTTTTCTTAAAAGATTACCACCCGCGGCGGCATTTAAAGAATCTTGTTCAATCATATTTAGCCCATTATAGAAAGTATTTATTTGATGCAATTCCGAGAAACCGTGGTGTGGACATTGTCTCAACAAATCTTTAAATCTTTCCCATGCAACCCCAAACGATTCAGGCACTTTTTGTTCAAATCTAGTGATCTCGTTCTTAAAGTGTGTTGTTTTGGACGGTGGAAAGAAATAATTCATGAACTTAGACACTAAATCATCCCATGTTAAGATCGAACCCGGTGGTTCTTTCTCATACCAAATCTTGGCATTACCCTCGAGCGAGTACGGAAAAAGCATGAGCTTAATCACGTCATTCGGCACATCTCTAAACTTGAGAGTCGAGGTAATTCCATGAAAATTCCGAATGTGAGAATGCGGGCTATCGGTCTCATTGCCATGAAATTGGTCGACACGAATGAGCGATAAAAGACCCGTCTTAATCTCAAAATGATCCGCCAAAATAGCTGGCACAACGATTGCTTCCCCATACCCTTCGGTGGGTGCACGGAGCAATTCCTCCATTGTTCGGTTATCGGCCATCTCTACAACAATAGGTGGAAGCTCGGGTTCCACTATTCGTTGTTGACGATTTCTATTTCTACGAGGAATATTTTCAATCCTATTAAAATCAATCACAAGTCGAGAAGAACGTAATTGCATACACTACAAAGACGAGAATTTAGAGGATTGAAGAAAAGAAATTAGACAAGAAGAAGATTATTTTTGGTATTTTATTTGGTATTGCTCAATCAATAATGATCGATAAAAAAACAAGGAATAAGGATAACTACTATGGAAGTAAATTACCATCGGTTGACTTTGAAACGATAGGTGAAAACCTAAACGTCTCGAGGTTCAATAAGTAAACTACAAAAAAAAGATTTATTACTACTTGAGTCGGTAAACCAATAATAGGTTGTCCCTCTCAATATACGCACAAGCAAGCGGGGAAACGAGGTGGCACAAAGCACTTAAAAACCTTTTTCCTTAGACGGCCTTTTATAGCACGTCGCCTTATACCCACCTTATAGTTTGTATAAATCGAGTTCAAACTTCTTATTAGTATTTATCTATTTTGCCTTTTATTTTTGTTTTGGATTCGACTACAATAGCTAGGTGATGAAATCCCAACTAAGGCCTTATTTGATAAGTATGTAAAATTTATTGTTCTACGTAATACAATATATTATTCACAAAAAACGAGAAAAACGATACATACTATATATAGAAAAATAACAAAAATTTCCGAGGACGGAAAGGGTCTTCAAATTAACGATCAACAAATCTCCACAAAGACGAATCGTACACAAGATCCCCGGTAGCGGCGCCAAAATTTTTGATGTTTCGTTGATAGTATATGTGATAATTAAGATACGTTATAGGGTAAATTAGAAAATTACCTTTAGGAAAAATTAATAGACTAATATTACCAATGACGAATTCAATTAAACACGTGATGAACCAAGTTCGTTGTACACGAAGATCGAGTGAATTTGAGACGTTTCGTTTCGTTTTGGACAATTGATTTGAATTGGTTTTCGGTTTTTAAACTAAAATTAAATCTACCAATTTTAAATCTATTTAAAATTATTCTACAGTGCATGAATCGTAAACCCCGTTATTATTTAAATCTAAATCAATTACTTAAAATATAAAACTATTTAAAAATTTAACTATTAAAAATCTATAAAAATTAATCTATTAAAATAACTTTAATTCTATTTAAAAATTTAATAAACTTTTTAAACTAATTAAATTTACTTAAACCAAATCTAATTTAAAACTATTTTTATTTAAATCTAAAATAATAAAATTTTGATTATTTGAAAAAAAATTAAACTTTTAAAAATTAATAAAAACATTTTTTATTTTATTTTTATTTTATTTTTATTTTTATTAATATATAAATTTATACTAAAACGAATTTTAATTAACAAAATCTAAAAGAAATAAAAGTTTTATAAAATTTAATTACTAATTTAAATAAGAGTAATTAAAACGTTTTAAAAAAAACTAAAAATTGTCAGTTTAGAAACTCATATAAGGGTGACGAAATGCAAGTAAATAACCAAAAGAGCTAGACAGCTCAATGGTTAACGCGTTGAGTATATGAGGGGCAGGTCTCGAGTTCGAGACCTGCTGGTAACATATTTTGGAATTTTTATTTTTTTTTTCTGGAAAGCAAATACATATGCCAAAAAAAACTTATAACACAGTAACATAAAATCAAAATTAACAGTTCTAAGTACTCTCCTCAGCAACGAAAACTAGTTAATAAAATTCTTAGCAAAATCCAAATCTACTAAAAAGCATCCAAATCTACAGAATCCAGAATCCTAACGATCCTATCAACTCTCAAATACAACCAAATAAACCAATCGAGGCAGCAGATATGACCACGACTCACAGCTAATTCAACTTAGCCAAGAAGAAATACACACAATACAATTAAAATGCAAAAAACTTCTATCACCCTAACACAGTTGAAACAAGCAGTAGCATACAAGTAGCATACAGACAATCAAAAGATAAGAGAAAATTACAACTAGGAACGCAGGCAAATTATAGAAACGCAACAATAAGAAGATTCAAACAGATACGACACAGAATAAACCAAAAGTCAGTTATATAGCAACTATAAATAAATCTCAAGAAATTCTCTATAAGAACGAGCAGATAGAAATCCAACACCTAAACATTCCAATGCGAGTATATAAGCTATAAATCTATAAGCATCTAATTCCTAGCATCATACACAAGTTCAACCAAAACTCAAGCGAGATTAATGCACAGACTTAATACGACATCTAGATCCATTGCTCTTACAATGACAGCATAATCAAATAGGCTAATAGACCCTTAATTATCCAAATACATCAGATAACTAAATTAACCAAAGTAAAGAGCATAAACGAACAGATTCACATTCAAACAAAATTATGCAATCAAGTAACAAGAATCTGATAACAGATAAATCCTAACAGCCTAACCCTAACAACGTTATAGCATAGACATAAAAACAAACTCAGTTTACTATCTAGCAGACTATAATCTTACTCAGCAGCTAGAAGATCTTAAATAGAGCATTTAATCGGAACAAATTAAATATCAAACGCAGGTTTAAATAGAATAACATGAAAGTATTATCAGAATAAAAACACGTGCTTAACCATTATTTTGAAGAACCGTTGAGACGAAGTCGCGCGCTGAGCGGACTTTGACTAAACTAAGACCACCATGACTCGAATCACCATCACCATCAGAACCATAAACGACACCACGAATCAGCAGTATGATTCGAACCAACACCCACTTAAATCTATAATTTATCCAGTAGGGATAAATGTTTTCCCCAATTCAAACTCAATAAACACATAAGCTATATTTTTAAGCTGATATGATTATTCTATCGTTTTATAATATTGATAAGATTTAACTGACATTAATTTTAACAGAATATAAATGTAAAAGAAACGCAAGATGAAATCAAAATAAACACTTCTATTAATCTCAAATTAAATCATATTACACTATTTTAAAAACAGAAATTACAAAATCCTTAATCTAAATCTAAATATTATAAAACTAAAGAAAGAAAAAGGGATGATGATACTCATTTTTCTTCTCGGTTTATATAGATGAACAAAGGGGTAGTTTGTTGACGAGAGGACGATTCTGAGCCTTTAGATCATTTCTTCACTCTTCTCTCTCTCTTCAGTTATCATCCAACGGTTTAAATTCGCCCAACTTCACTCGGATTGCCAGGGTGGCAAATCCTGTGCTTTCTCTTTACTGACTTGTCTCTCTTCCATTGGTGGAGTGGGGATTTTGAGGTGTTGTCTCCAATAGGATGCTGCCACGTAGAAGATCCTTCCATCTTCCGAAATCAAACGGATTTATTTCCCACACACTTGAATTACATGTGTGATGAAAAGCCCTTTATTAATTTAACTATTTATTGGATTTAGGGTTTTTGGAACAGTAGAAATTTACAGGTTTTTATCTTTGGGGAAGAAAGGAAAAACATAGATAGTATCGAAACTGTTTATTTGATGTATGGGAAAAAGTATGAAGTGGGTGAAAATTACGTGTGGTGTAAATGAGTGAATGAAACGTGTGAGTGGGATTTTTATTTGTTTATTGAAAAAGTGAATGGGAGTAACGTGTTTATACACGTTTGATTGGAAATGAGTTAATAACTCATTCGTTTGATATTCAAACCCTAAAAGCCCATTCCATTCGTGCAAACATTCGGCTTGGGCCCTTATTGAAAACTTCCATCCGTCTCTTGATTATTTGAGGACTTTGGGCCTTGTTTGGGCCAATAAACTACAATCCGTTTATTCATAGCATTTTGGGCCTTGGATAACTTGATTTAATAATGGGCTTATGAGCCCAATAGTCCAATGTGGGACCCACCTGGCCCATAAACTTGACAAAAGATGAAATCCGCTAAAGTCGAGCTCGATTATTTGCTTTGTTGATCTTTATCTTCAAACTCGTGTCGATATTTGCCGGTTTTCGCGATCTTGGTACCTACACACATTCAAACAACAAAACAACATATACAAGGCATTGTTGATACATTAATTTCAATATCTCATTGTTTTATGATATAATTGATATGACTAAAATAGCTCATATCAGGTTCCAATGACAGCCTTAAGAGCAACATATACCTTCTCGATTTCAAATTAAGAATTGGGTGACACCTAATCAGATGACACCTTTCCAGGTGGTAAGGTTTTGTCAAACTCCACTCTATAAGGACAGATCGTCATGACATCGGTATTAGATTTAATCTTGCCAACTCTTCTTAAATATCATAATCAACTACTATCAACATGTCTACGAATATCAACCATTTTGTTGGGATCATAAACGTCCACAACTTGGTTTAGATCTAGAATAGCAAGATTTCCTACAGGAATAGCTTCGATTGATTTGCTAGGGGAGTTAGGGTTCCTTGTGAGAATCTACATCATATAAATATCTCGTATAAGTATTAAAATAACCATCAAACAATCATGTAATCAAATTACAACATATATATATAATCCAAGTTATATATATATTAAAATAACACTTCTTAGTCTAGCCTTGTCGGTAACTCAGGAATTCTTTGGCACCGTTATAGTCAAAAGATTTTTAAACATTTTACTCAAAATATTTATTCAAAAATATTTATGGTTAAAAGATTTTGAAATATTTTATTCAAAACCTTGGTTTTAAAAATATTTCGTTCTCTATGACGAGAGCTCTGGTACCAAACTGTAACACCCCCAAATATTCATACTTTAGTTCAGCGGAAGAGTCGTTGGTGTTACGGGATAGCACATTACTCAAATCATAGACAACGCTTAAGAATCGCGTCGTTTAATAATAAAGCATTTTCCATTCATAAATATCAAATTACATAGGTCCCCAGGTCATAGTGTATCATACAAATTTTACAAAACATTTGAATGGAAATTTCATTTGAATGCGGGCCATAAATTCTTGTCGTCTTCCCGAGAATTACCTTCAAGTACCTGAGATAAAACATGTTTAAAAAAGTTAGCGAAAACGCCGAGTGAATTCATAGAGTTTAATAAAAACCATTAATATATCACCGGTATATATATAATCATTACCGAAAATCATTTTGTACAATTCTTTGTCGTAGGCCATAAAATAGGCCAAAGACATTTTATACAAATCTTTGTCGTAAATCATAATATAGGCTTTTGCCTTCAAACCATTCGAACCATTGTCGTAAAAACATCATACAATACGTTTTATAACGTTTTATAAAGTTTAATAAAAACCGTTATATGAAAATGGTTATGTAAAACCAAAACACGAACATAATATCAATAATAAGACCCCGTATTGCTAGTTAGGCAATATATTATAATTCAATTCGTACATCAGTAGTTTCAATATTGGATTATTATAAGCCGCATGACATTGCTACCTTACTATAACAAACAACGGGTAGCTAACCCGTAATTCCTTTGTCCATCAAAAATAGCGTGTCGTCATAATATTCACGCTTATATAAATCTTCTCATACATAAATTCGCTTACCACTCAAGGTGGCACGACGGGGATCAACCGTCATGGCGCGAACTAGGGTGATCTTCCCCAAATAGTACTATTATATGCATAAGCGTCTACCAAATCCCGGTAGTTCACAATTCATGCTAATGGGACTTTTAGTGACGTAATCTAACTAATAATAATCCATTTCATTTCTGTCATCTAATCATTTATCGGGTCATATAATCATTCGGGTCCATATCAATAAGCATACGATCGGGACAACTGGTGTCCTATTTTTATTAAAACTAACATGTTATCTCCCTCGCGGGTTTATAAACATTTCATAAAACATTTAAAAGAGTGCGAGGCTATGAACTCACATTTGTGTGGGAAGGCGGGTTATCGGTAATTAGGATGTATGGTACGTGCCTTGATCACGGAAACCTAGAAAAATAATACTCGGTCTTAGACTCTTGTCCAATGACTATATAAAAATAATGGTTATGTATATATGATGATATCATAAGTATGATGATGATCAAGTGGGATTTTATCTCGTCGTACAACATTATAGTTGTTATGTGTTAGTCAATTTAGACTAGTTATACTAGTTTCAATCCAATTACATATTAAGGCCCAATAAGCCCATTTATACTTTTAATACCATGCCTACACTCATATTTTGGGCCCAAGTGGGTTAAGCCCATGAGTAAGTCCATTAGTGTTTAGCCAAGCTAGTTGGGCTAGTGGTCCAATAAGGCTACTTTGGCCCGTTAATGTCCATAAGTTATAAAGCTCGGGTTTTACTAGTTTTTACTTGTCAAATGTACTTACATATCAGTAGATGAGTTATAAAAAGTTTACATTATACGGGTCCAACCGTCTAAGTTTGATTTGGCGAAAACGTTAATCTTTCGGTTTTAGCCGAAAAGACGTAAAACTTATATATAGTTTTATAACTTTAGAAAACATTTGAGTTTGTATTTTTATAAAAATGTCATACTTATTTATCATAGTATATAACTCATTTTATGAACATAATCATTAGTTAGTGGGTTTTGTATATGTATTTTATAATAATATTACTTGAGTGCTGATTTTATATTATATACTTTTATTTACAAATCTGATTATCAAAGTCACTTTCACTATTTTTGCCATATCTTGAGTTCTACAAGGAGATAGAAGCTAAAATTTGGGCAGCACAAACTATATGATATGTGCTACAAATAACTCCATATAGCTACTGCTCCTTCATCCTCTAAGTATCCCTAATAATTCGTCGAAAACAGACTATACATATTTGAACCTTAATAGTATTTAGATCATATCTTGTTCATTTTATTGATTCCATTGAGTGGCTGATAGGTGTGTAAACACCCATCCTTTTACCACTTAATTCTGGCTAAAACAAGACCAAAACGCGTATTTAATATCATTTGTTTGGAATTATGCGTGGTTTTTGTGTTTATTGTGTTTTCAGAGCCAACCGGATGAATATTGGAGAAAACATGGGATTGCACGGGATTTATCGAAGAAAAAGACTCAAGACGAAGTCTATTGTCCAAGAGATGCGAAAGATTTGAAGTAATTTGGCCTAATTAATGATTTATCGAAGAAAAGGACCAAAGATGGAAGATTTACATAAGTCGAAGAAACTCAAGTGTATTAAACGAAGAAATTAAAAGACGAGTTGAATTTAATCGATGACAAATCCCGAATCAGAATCGAAAACGTCAACTTTTCTGAAAAGACGAGAAGACAAGAAGAACGGGAGAAAGCCCACTCACCAACCAAAGGGAACACCTATATAAAGGATTCCCTTCACACTTTTCATGAAGTTTTTCATTCCCCTTTTTCTCTCCTTTTATGTTCGTAGGTAACACCAACACCATTAGGGTGTTTGGTGATTTTGATCATTGTTTTTCCAAATCTTGTAGTCTAATCTTGTCTTTTGTTTGTTTAACATTAATCAATCAATACAATCCTTCCATTTCATCTTGTTCATCTTCATCTTTTTGATTCAAAGTTAAAGTTCTTATTTGGTTGATTTGATCTTCAAAAGTTGTTGGGTTTTATGTTTTTATTGATGGGATTTGATGTTTATGGTTAGTAGATGAGTAGTGATTAGATTTGTTTAAGTTTTGGTGAAAAACTTGGTGAATTTTAGCTTGAAAACGCGTTCCCCTGTTTCTCCTGTCATCCTACTGTTCTTGAAGTTTTCCCTGGTTCCGAATGAACAAAAAGTTCCGCATGAAGCATCTTAGTTCAAAATTTCCGAATCAAATTGTATTAAAAAGTTTCGAGTTAATTTGTTCCGAATGAAAGTGTTTTCAAAAGTTCCGAATAAGTTATAAAAGTTCCGAATGAATTTTCTTTTCAAAAGTTCCGCATAAGTTTCTGAATAAAGTTCCGAACGAAAGTGTTTTAAAAGTTCCGAATCAGTTTGAAAGTTCCGAATAAACTTCCGGACCAAAAGTTCCGAGTGAACTTCCGGATCAACAACTTCCGAACGAAGTTCCGACCATAGTTCCGAATCAATTCTTCCGAGTAAAGTTCCGAACCAAGTTCCGGATAAACTTCCGAACGAAAGTTCCGAGTGAACTTCCGAACCAAGTTCCGAACTAACTTCCGAACGAAAGTTCCGAGTGAACTTCCGGATCAAGGTATACTTCCGAATCAATTTCCTTTTGAGCATTTTTAAGTGATACTTACTGTTTCTTCATTTTGTATTCATATATTTCAATTTTAATTCTAGTTTTATTAATTGTTATTAAATTGATTGCTTTTAATTTAAGTTTATATCTTAGTTCATTAGTTCATTTAAACCCTTAGTAGATTAGAAAACCAATCCCCTTTTTAGTAACCAAGAACAATCATTCCACTTAGAACCGAGATCAATTCGAGAGGATATCGAGAGAATATAGAACCCATAACAAAAAGCTTGTATCAAATGGCGCCGCTGCCGGCTCTTCTTGTTAAGATCAACAGTTTTTTGTGAGAACTTGGATTTTGGGATCCGTTCACCGTGAACGTTACTTTTTCATAAAATTTTCAAAAACCTAAAAAAATATAAAATTTTCAAAAAACCAAAAAAAAAAATAAAAAACATAAAAACCAAAAATATTTTTGCTTTGTTTTTGCTTTGTTTTTGCCTTGTTAGTTCTTTTGCAGGTGCATGCGTACACGATCCACGTCTTATCAAGAGCCCGAGCCTCTCGAAGACTTAGACATGGCCGGTGTACAAAACAACAACAATAACCCACCTCAAAACAATAATAACAACAATAACAATCCACCTTTCAACAACAATAATAACAACAACAATGAGCCTCTACCGGATAATCGCCCGATGATTGAACTTCTGCAAGCACATGTAGATGGTAACAATGATCCAATTGTCATACCCGCGATTGCAGCCAACAATTTTGAGCTCAAATCCGGCTTTATCCAGATGGTCTCTGCTCAACCATTCTTGGGGCGTACCATTGATGATCCACATGACCACATCAAGAGATTCTTGCAACTCACGAATACGGTCAAATTCAATGGTGTTCCACAAGAGGTAATCCGTCTACAACTTTTTCCCTTTTCTTTAGAGGGACAAGCCCGGCATTGGCTTGCTAAGGAACCGCCACAGAGTATTCTTTCGTGGACGGATTTGGAGACCAAGTTTATCAACTACTTTTTCCCACCCTCTCGTACTACCGCTTTGCGGAATGACATTATCAATTTTGAACAAAAGTACGATGAGTCGTTTAGTGAATCTTGGGATCGTTTTAAAGATCTTTTAAGAAAATGCCCACAACATGGTTTTACCAAAGTGCACCAAATTAACACTTTTTGCAATGGTTTAAGCATGAATGACCAAGATTCACAAAACGGTGCCTCGGGGGGTAATCTTTTGGCTAAGACTTCCAATGCTGCTTGGGATATCATTGAGAATAAGTCTCGTGTGCAAACCAAGAGTGTTCGGACCAATGTCGCTAGTGCTAGTACTAGTGACAGCGATAAGCGACTTGACAAAATCACTGCGCTTCTTGAATCGCTTGCTACCCAAACCGCCAGCAACACCAACAACATCAACGCTAGAAACACTAAAGACGCTCAAGTCAATGCTGTTAGCCAACCATGTGAGATATGCGGGGGTCCTCACTCTTACACCACTTGTACTGCCACCCAAGACTACCCTTCTGAAATTGTGAATGCAGCTTATGGCACCTATCCTCAACCCGCTTATCAAGCTCGACCTCAAGGTGACCGCAACCTGCTTAGCTACCGCTCTAACAACTATCTCTCACCACCCGGTTTTCCTCCAAACAACCCAAACCAACAACAAAACCTCAATCGCCCTCCTCAACAACAACAACAACCTCGTACACCATACATACCACCTCACAAACAACCACAACCACCTCAACGAAACAACCAAGTTTACCAGCAACCTGCTTATCAACCACCCGCATACAATGCTCCTCCCCACCAACCCACCGCTTTACACCAAGAAGTGGAAACCTACATGAGGACTAACGATGTGATCGTGGGAAATCTTCAGCGAGAAGTGCTCAACTTGAAGGCAGACCTGGTGAAACAAGGGAACGATCTGAGAGCTGATATGAGAAACACGTTGGATAGTCAAACGAATGACTTAAAGAACATGATGGCTAGTTTCTTCCAAGGTAATCAACCCTCTTCTTCGGGTACTCTTCCGAGTAACACCGTTGCGAATCCAAGAGGGGAGATGAAAGCGATCACCACTCGTAGTGGCAAAGGTACCAAGGAACCCGAGCTTCCTATACCTCCACCGGTGATTGTGACTAAGGAGAACGAGTCACCTGCTCCTATTCCTCATCCTTCTCCTTCCCCAATTTCTCCACCTCTTACTTCTACCCCTCCTCCACCCAAGGATGTGAGTGATCCTTCGATCCCAAAGACTTCCTCTTCTTCCAATATACCTTATCCATCAAGGTTGAGGAAAGAGAAGCTCAAAAGCAAGGATGATATTCAAGTTTCGAACTTTCTTAAAATGTTTAAGCAACTTAATTTTAACATCTCCTTCGCTAAGGCTCTCGCTCACATGCCTAAGTACGCAAAAATGTTTAAAGATCTTCTGAGTGACAAGGAAAAGCTTCTTGATATTGCCAACACCCAACTTAATGAGAATTGCTATGTAGTGCTCTTAAGAAAATTGCCAACCAAGCTTGGTGATCTGGGTCGTTTCTTAATCCCTTGCAACTTCCCGGGAGTAGAGAATTGCATGGCCCTAGCCGATCTAGGTGCCAGTATTAATCTAATGCCTCTAAGCGTTTGGAAGCAATTATCTCTCCCTGAGCTAGTCCCCACCAAAATGACTTTGGAATTAGCTAACCGTACGGTTGCTTATCCAGTGGGGATAGCCGAAGACGTCTTTGTAGGAGTCGAAAAATTCACTTTTCCTGCCGATTTCGTCGTCGTCGACTACGAGATGGATCCTCGTGTTCCCTTGATCGTGGGTCGTCCATTCCTAAGGACCGGTCGCACTCTCATCGATGTTGAAGCCGGTGAGCTTATCATGAGAGTGGGTGACGATAAAATCGTCTTCAACATGGGAAAGTTGTCTAAACAACCTTATTCATACGAGAGTGTTAATTGTATTGACGTTCTGGATGAGGCTTGTGAAGAACACTTTAATGATGCTTGTAAAAATATTCCTACCTCTCTTCCCAATGTTGAAACCGTTTCCTCTATTGATTCATCACTATCTCTATTTGGAGAAAGTGATTTGTTTTGGAAAGATCTTGAAGCCACCATGGGAGATGTGAACTTAGCTACTGATGATTCTCCCACCGATGGGGATGAAGACATGCATTTCTTTGAAAACCTTCTCAACGAAGACAATCTTTCTCCACCATCTCCCACGGTTATTGCTATCGATGCTCCGACTCTGAAAACGCCTCCCATCGAAAATCCTCCGGATTTAGAACTGAAGGAGTTGCCGCCCCATCTCGAGTACGTGTTCCTTGAAGAAGAGAATAAGTCGCCCGTCATCATCGCAAAGGACCTAAAGGAAGAAGAAAAAGCCCGACTTATTGCCGTGTTGAAGAAGCACAAAAGAGCTATCGCTTGGAAAATCTCCGATCGCGGAATTGATCCTCACTTCAGCAAACACAAAATTCTCATGGAGGACGACTTTAAGCCCACAATTCAAAGCCAACGAAGGGTGAATCCAAAAATGCATGAAGTCGTCAAAACAGAGGTTATCAAACTTCTTGATGCGGGTATGATTTACCCTATTTCGGATTCACCATGGGTTAGTCCAGTCCATTGTGTGCCTAAGAAAGGCGGCATCACCGTTGTGCCCAATGCAAACAACGAGTTTATTCCTACCCGTCTCGTTACTGGGTGGAGTGTTTGTATAGACTACCGCAAACTCAATGATGCCACGAGAAAGGATCATTTCCCTCTACCTTTTATGGACCAAATGCTTGAACGTTTAGCGGGTAATGAATATTACTGCTTTCTTGATGGTTTCTCGGGTTATTTCCAAATACCCATCGATCCCCAAGATCAAGAGAAGACAACATTCACTTGTCCCTATGGCACATTTGCTTACAAAAGAATGCCTTTTGGCTTATGCAATTCCCCCGGGACTTTCCAAAGGTGCATGTTAGCTATCTTCCATGACATGGTGGAAGACACTATGGAAGTATTCATGGATGATTTCTCGGTTTTCGGGGATTCCTTCTCTTCTTGCCTTGCCAATTTGGAACGTATGCTTAAGCGGTGCGAAGACACTCGCCTTGTTCTGAATTAGGAAAAATGCCATTTTATGGTAAAAGAAGGCATTGTGCTAGGACACAAAATCTCTAAATCTGGTCTTGAAGTAGACCGTGCTAAAGTCGATGTTATCGCTAAGTTGCCTCCACCTTCAACCGTGAAGGGTGTGAGAAGTTTTTTGGGTCATGCGGGCTTCTACCGTCGATTCATCAAATATTTTTCTCAAATCGCTCGCCCGATGACCCACCTCTTGGAAAAAGATACTCCTTTTATCTTTTCCAAAGAGTGTCTTGAAGCCTTCAACTCGCTTAAGGATAAGCTAACTAAGGCACCCGTCTTGGTTACCCCTAATTGGGAGCTTCCCTTTGAGTTGATGTGCGATGCTAGTGATTTTGCTATTGGAGCGGTTCTGGGACAAAGAGTGAACAAACACTTCCAACCGATCCATTACGCTAGCAAGACAATGACAGGGGCTCAATTGCATTACACGACAACCGAAAAAGAGCTTTTAGCTGTTGTCTATGCCTTTGAAAAAATTCGCCCCTATCTTGTCCTTTCCACCACAATCGTTTACACCGATCATTCCGCGTTGAAGTACTTGTTGACAAAGCTAGATTCCAAACCAAGACTTCTTCGCTGGGTTTTGCTACTCCAAGAATTTAAAATCGAAATTCGCGATAAAAAAGGAGCTGAAAACCTAGCCGCGGATCATCTCAGTAGACTTGAGGATCCTTACCAAGGGGATCATCCGAACAAAGAAATCAATGATTCTTTTCCCTTGGAGACCTTAATGTCTATTAATTCAAATTCTGATGAAACCCCGTGGTTTGCGGACATTGCAAACTACTTAGCGGGTGGAATTCTCAAGGAAGGGTTAACATCCCAACAAAAGAAAAAGTTCTTCAACGACATTAAGACTTATTTTTGGGATGACCCGTATCTATTCAAACAATGTGCCGATTTGATTATTCGCCGATGTGTTGATGGACCGACAGCTTTGGAAATCCTTGATGCTTGCCACAAAGGACCCACCGGTGGTCACTTTGGTCCCAACTACACTGCCAAAAAAGTGTTTGACTCGGGATTTTATTGGCCCACCATATATCGTGACGCTCACAATATGCTTAAACGTTGTGATGCTTGCCAAAAACAAGGCAAGATCACACATAAAGACGAGATGCCTCAGAATTTCATTCAAGAATGTGAAATCTTTGATGTTTGGGGTATCGACTTTATGGGGCCATTCCCTTCCTCTAAAGGAAACAAATACATCCTTGTAGCCGTTGACTACGTTTCAAAGTGGGTTGAAGCTAAAGCTTTACCTACTAATGACGCAAGGGTGGTTTGTCACTTTTTGAAATCTCTGTTCGCCAGATTCGGTGTGCCTCGTGCCATTATTAGTGATCGCGGGACTCATTTTTGCAATGACCAATTCGCAAGAGTCATGGCTAAGTACGGTGTAAATCATCGTCTTTCCACCGCCTACCACCCACAAATTAATGGCCAGGCTGAAATATCCAACCGAGGATTAAAGCGAATTCTTGAAAGAACCGTGGGAGAGCATCGTGTCTCATGGGCCGATAAACTTGATGATGCTTTGTGGGCTTTTCGTACTGCATACAAGACTCCGATTGGTTGCACACCATATCGTCTCGTGTACGGGAAAGCATGCCACCTCCCCATTGAGTTGGAGCACAAGGCTTATTGGGCCTTGAAGTGGGCTAATTTTGATATCAACAAAGCCGGTGACCTACGCAAAATCCAACTCAATGAGCTGAATGAACTCCGTAATGAGGCTTATGAAAATTCTTTGATCTATAAGGAAAAGACTAAGCTCATTCACGACTCTAAGATTAAGAACCGAGAGTTTCAAGTTGGAGACAAAGTTTTACTCTTTAACTCTCGGTTGAAAATCTTTTCGGGCAAGCTGAAATCTCGTTGGTCCGGCCCATTCACCATTGCCCAAATTTTTCCATATGGTACTCTCGAGCTCGCTCAACCTAATGGACCTCATTTTAAGGTGAATGGCCAACGAGTGAAGTTGTACTTTGGTGAGTACATCTCTCATGAGATGATTCCATCCCTCACCACGTTCCCCATAAACTAATTTTGGGTCGAGTCAGGCTCGTGACTCGGTTATCAAAAACAAGCGCTCCTCGGGAGGCAACCCGAGTATCTATCCTTTTATGTTTTAACCTCCTAAGTGTAGGGGGACCTCTATAGGTGTTTGTATTTGTGTGGTGATGTGATTACAGGGATAACTGCACTCTTGGAATCTCTGAAGAACCGTGCTCCCGTGTTATCCGAAATCCGGTTCAATCTCTCAACTATCGTGATTCAATTTTCTTCATACTCACATTTGAAATTGATCACGTTATTCGTCTCTTCCTTAACTTGATTTAACCAACGTGCACAATGTCATAAGTGTAGGGGAGACTTTTCCCACATGCTTAAACATTGAGGACAATGTTTATCTTAAGTGTAGGGGGGACTTCTATCGAAGTTTTAAGTGGACTTTTCCATGAAAATGCCTTCATTTAACCGGAAAATCATCTTTTTCAACATTTTTCAATTTTTTTATTAACTTTGGCCATTTAGTCGTAATTTTTAAATTTTTATCATTGCTTTCATATGTATATATCCCGCAATAAAGTCAAAAATATTAATAAAGTGGTGTAGCTAGTTTAGAAATCTTTGACATATTAGGCCCGTTGCGATTACTTTGACTCGACCCGAATAGACTTATCCAAGTTTATTCTAGCTAGTATCCTTAACCATGTAGACCTTAATTGGTTTATTAGTCTAAGCATCCACGAGTCTCATTACTTGAGATTTTAAATTGTGGAGGACGAGAAATGATAGAGTCAATTATAAGTCGGTATTCTTGCACAAACTCACTTGGTGTAATTATTTGCCTATTCTCCCATCACTTGCTAATAATTTATCTGCAATAAGTAAGGTCGTACGATTTGAAAAGTTACTTAGCTTCTAGCCCAAGATCGTTTAAAAGTTGCTCGGTAATGATAAGAGTTCATAGCCAAGGCATAACTTATGAAGCGGGGCGCGAAGATTGGCGAGTCCGAAAAGGCCCTAACAAGGCATGAGGATTCCATTTTATTGCTAAAGATCCAAAGTGATGTGAAAAGCATTATTCCCAAAGTCAATATGAAGGATCAAGACTCACGACGAAAAGCAATCAACTCCCATAAAGATCATGGAGAAGTCTATCTGAAAAGACCCTAACAAGGTATGAGGATAATTAGATCCAAGTCCGAAAAGGAGGCGGATCGTTGTATCTCAAATCCCAAATAGAGATTGAAGAAATAATCATGAAGTCGTGGTCAACAAAGTTGGAGTACCCCTCAAAAGTCTCCAAGTGAAGAAACTCTATTAACGATGAGAAGACCATTATCTCAAGCACGTCTCTCAAGATATGAAGTATGAAGTACATGCCAAATATCGGCCCGAGAGAGGTCTCAAATCGTGAACCGAGTTATGCCAAGATATGAACTTTTTATATCCCGAGAAGCAGTTTTAAGAGATTTTGTCCATTAGCTAACTATTGATCAAATCGTCCTACTTTGCTTTCAGCCTAATAAACTATCGAAATAAGTCCAAAAATGCATCTTTGTGATCATTCTAAGACAAAAATAAAATATAAGAGATACACCTAGGAATAAGGGAGTTTAAGCATATAATTAAGCCATGTGTGTAAGTGTTTGATTTGCTAACTTATAATAACAATGATCTCGTTTTTAAGCTTAGTTTGGGGAACGTGAAACTTGAGGGTGATAAATCTTCGCAGCACCAAAGCCCTAATGTAAGTCCTTGATCTCTTTGCAAGTTATTTCCATGTAGCTATTTTCAAGTGAAAATGGTTTTCTATCTTTTTGTTTACTTTAAATTTTCAATCTCTCTTAGTACTTCAATTTTTGCTTAGTAGTACTTTAATAAGGCCAAGGTTGATTGATTATGAGAAAAGTGTAAAATTGCTTTATCACTAAGAATTGCATGAGGGCATGGCAATGGTTAAGTGTAGGGGATTTGATAGGTGTGTAAACACCCATCCTTTTACCACTTAATTCTGGCTAAAACAAGACCAAAACGCGTATTTAATATCATTTGTTTGGAATTATGCGTGGTTTTTGTGTTTATTGTGTTTTCAGAGCCAACCGGATGAATATTGGAGAAAACATGGGATTGCACGGGATTTATCGAAGAAAAAGACTCAAGACGAAGTCTATTGTCCAAGAGATGCAAAAGATTTGAAGTCATTTGGCCTAATTAAAGATGTATCGAAGAAAAGGACCAAAGATGGAAGATTTACATAAGTCGAAGAAACTCAAGTCTATTAAACGAAGAAATTAAAAGACGAGTTGAATTTAATCGACGACAAATCCCGAATCAGAATCGAAAACGTCAACTTTTCTGAAAAGATGAGAAGACAAGAAGAACGGGAGAAAGCCCACTCACCAACCAAAGGGAACACCTATATAAAGGACTCCCTTCACACTTTTCATGAAGTTTTTCATTCCCCTTTTTCTCTCCTTTTCTGTTTGTAGGTAACACCAACACCATTAGGGTGTTTGGTGATTTTGATCATTGTTTTTCCAAATTTTGTAGTCTAATCTTGTCTTTTGTTTGTTCAACATTAATCAATCAATAAAATCCTTCCATTTCATCTTGTTCATCTTCATCTTTTTTATTTAAAGTTAAAGTTCTTATTTGGTTGATTTGATCTTCAAAAGTTGTTGGGTTTTATGTTTTTATTGATGGGATTTGATGTTTATGGTTAGTAGATGAGTAGTGATTAGATTTGTTTAAGTTTTGGTGAAAAACTTGGTGAATTTTAGCTTGAAAACGCGTTCCCCTATTTCTCCTGTCATCCTACTGTTCTTGAAGTTTTCCCAGGTTCCGAATGAACAAAAAGTTCCGCATGAAGCATCTTAGTTCAAAAGTTCTGAATCAAATTGTATTAAAAAGTTTCGAGTTAATTTGTTCCGAATGAAAGTGTTTTCAAAAGTTCCGAATAAGTTATAAAAGTTCCGAATGAATTTTCTTTTCAAAAGTTCCGCATAAATTTCTGAATAAAGTTCCGAACGAAAGTGTTTTAAAAGTTCCGAATCAGTTTGAAAGTTCCGAATAAACTTCCGGACCAAAAGTTCCGAGTGAACTTCCGGATCAACAACTTCCGAACGAAGTTCCGACCATAGTTCCGAATCAATTCTTCCGAGTAAAGTTCCGAACCAAGTTCCGGATAAACTTCCGAACGAAAGTTCCGAGTGAACTTCCGAACCAAGTTCCGAACTAACTTCCGAACGAAAGTTCCGAGTGAACTTCCGGATCAAGGTATACTTCCGAATCAATTTCCTTTTGAGCATTTTTAAGTGATACTTACTGTTTCTTCATTTTGTATTCATATATTTCAATTTTAATTCTAGTTTTATTAATTGTTATTAAATTGATTGCTTTTAATTTAAGTTTATATCTTAGTTCATTAGTTCATTTAAACCCTTAGTAGATTAGAAAACCAATCCCCTTTTTAGTAACCAAGAACAATCATTCCAATTAGAACCGAGATCAATTCGAGAGGATATCGAGAGAATATAGAACCCATAACAAAAAGCTTGTATCAGTGGCCAACTCTCCACATATGTAAAAATCATATATCTAACTGTATATTCAATAATCCAAGCCTTTTTACCATGTGATCATATGGTTACTTACTGTTTTATACAGACTATAATTTTAGTCAAGATTTTAACATCTTTTTATGTAGATTTTAGTCTTTTTAACCAAATCTATTAACACAAAATCCCCACATAATATTTTTATCATCATTCATCATCATATACATATACACTTATAAAGAAAATACATGATTACTTTTACAAAATAACAAGAGGATAGGAAGAAACAATCTCTATACCAACCAAGATGATGAAAATATGAGATTTTAATGAACAATGCTTGGTTCTTGTTACCAAATCTTCAACTTTAGCAATGGACTTTTTGAAATCTTCAAGTGGATGAACACCTTCTTGAAAATCAGCCCTTGAACTTCATGTAAACTCCTTTTTAGTTGTTAAGATCACCTCAAATCATCATGTCTTCAATGGGTTATCATCATATACAAACATATGATTTGTGGTTAAGATTTTTGATCAATGGTGGTGTTTGTGGTGTATATGGGACGTTCAAGGAGAGGAGGGAGAGAGTTTTGGGTGGTTTTGCATGTAAGGAAATGAGAGAAATGGTTTAAGTTAGCTAGTTTTATGCTTTGGTGGTTTTTGTAAGATATTAAGGACAAGTGTCCTTTGTATCTTTGTTAGCTTGCCACCAAATGTGGTGTGTTGGCTAAGTCTTGGCCACCCATAGTGGGGGTGAGGCAAGTGTAAACTTGTCTCATCTCCACTAATTTACGGGTACTCCTCAAATCTAGTTTCCTCGATTTGCGTGCCCTCGGGTCGTTTTACGAAAAACGTTTTTATAAATTATGAATCTACGGCACAAAACGATTCTAATAAAAATTGTCTCTTAAAAAACGGAGTTCAAAAGCGTAAATACGTAAACCTAGGGTTTCTGGTTTAATCGTAAAAGACGTTAAATTATGCATGTAAGTCCTAATTTCTTCTCGTAAATTTGTGAGTTTATGAACCAACACAAATTAAAAATCCAAAATAATATTCAAGGATAAATTTATTTTCTGAAATGTCGGACTGTCACAAAAACGGTGTATGTAAACGTAAGCACGTAACGTAGAGTTCTCCGGTTTAGACGTAGTCGATGCTACTTTAAGACGTAAACCCTTATTTCTTCCCAAAAGTGAGTGAGTTCATAAATTAACAATAAAATAATGATTTTAAATAATACTTGAGAATAAAATATCGACCTTAAATTAACGGATTGTCACACCTGTGCCTTCAGTATGGAAATTCTTTCCTTATTAGGATTCCCCGTTTGTAGCCAACAGTTTTCCCAGTATTGTGTTATATGTTTGATTACTTATGTTAATTTAAGATCTTAAGCCGTATACATGCATGACCAGTATCACCTAGTTATGGAGGTACCATAACCATAACACTGGAGGCGCCAGTGTTATGACTTCCCCATGGCGAAGTGATTGCTCATGGTGTCCCTTTTCAGTTTTGGCCATTATATTATATTATTATGTGGGGCGTATGGGTGCATCCTAGTTACATGTTTTATCAGTATTATCAGAGTGATTGCGATGTGCGCCTTGCATCCTTCACTAGGAGCTGATCCCTCCTACCCAGACTATTTAATTAGAGGCAACCCCTCTAATTGCATGACGAGATCACACACAAAATTTTGTTTAAAGATGATATCTTCCAATGGATGGTTAACATGGGTTGATGGGTTAAGGGTGATCTCAAAATTTTGTTGGAAAATTGTTTGAAGAAAGTGAGAGAGTTTGTGTGTGTATGTGAGAAAAATCTTTTGTAAAAGTGATATGAAATCTAAAGATCCAAGGCTTTATATAAAACTTAAAAAAATATTATAAGTTTTAAACCCGTTTGGAGAAGTTATAGAAAATTTAGGTTTTCTTTTGAATATTTGGCACAAACTCTCTCATTAATGATTTCAGAAAAAGAGTGGCATCTGACACTTTGAACAGTGAAACGCCTCTTGTGTCAGAGAGTTGGTGACTGTAGATGTTGACGTTTGATTTTCCTTAATAAATTAACAGTACTTTTCAAAGAACGTTTTCGTATTTATTCAAAGAGAAATTCAATGCCATTTAATTCTTATTAAACACATGACTGATTGGTTTTAAAAGCTCTTGGCCAGATATGCTGAACCTGATGGTAATACTTGTGAGCTTCAGTGCGTCAAATGAGGTGACAACCCATATGCATGTTCACATAACTGAACAAGACATACGACATTGCATGCTCCTCTACTCAGGCCTATCTACTCATTTGTATAAAGAAAACTTTGTTCAGAAAATTTTGAAGAAACACTTTGATGACTTTTGTGAATAGTTGTTCAGCTTCAGTGTGTCAGATAAGGCGACAAAACATCATGTACAGAATCACATATTGTGAAATAGACACATGACACTGCACACTCCTTTTCTTAAACACTACTACTTTACAAAAATCAAAAGTTATGAAATATTGAACCCTTAGGACTCTTTAGTAAATGCTAAAGGTTTAGGTTTTGTATCATCAATGTTAAGCATACCAAGATCCATTATCAATCTTTTGAAAGTTGGTTCATCCAATGGTTTGGTGAAGATATCAGCTAATTGGTATTGAGTGGGGATGAAATGTAATTCAATGTCCCATTTCATAATGTGATCTCTAATAAAGTGATATCTGATATCAATGTGTTTTGTTCTTGAGTGAAGGACTGGATTATTGGATATTGCAATAGAACTAGTGTTATCACAAAAAATTGGTACCTTTTCATATTCTATGTCATAGTCAGCAGTTGGCTTTTCATCCATAAAACATTGGCACAACATCCAGCAGCTGCCACATATTCAGCTTCTGCTGAAGACATGGCAACTGATTGTTGCTTTTTAGCTCTCCAACATACAAGTTTGCAACCCAGCAATTGGCAAGCACCAGAAGTGCTTTTTTCTGTCCAAATTGCATCCAGCATAGTCAGAGTCCGAATACCCTTTGAGATCAAATCCTGAGGACTTGGGGTACCAAAGACATAGACTTGATGTACCTTTTAGGTATCTGAAGATTCTCTTTACAGCAATAAGGTGTGATTACTTTGGGTTTGCTTGGTACCTGGCGCAAAGGCAGGTAGAGAATTAAATGTCACGCCTGCTTCTAGTTAAATACATGAGAGAAACAATCATACATCTAAACTGAGTCTCATTTACTGATTGTCCATTGAGATAAGGTCCTAAGTTGTTAGGGGGCACCATTGGTGTTTTTACTGAAGCACAATTGATATCATACTTCTTCAGCAGATCCTTGACATATTTTTCTTGATTGATTGAGATGCCTTGGTCAGATTGTTTTATCTAAAGACCAAGAAAGTATGTGATTTCACCCACCATACTCATCTCAAACTTGCTGGTCATAAGCTTGGCAAATTGTTTGCAGAGTTGCAAGCTTGTGGAACCAAATATGATGTCATCCACATAAATTTGTACTAGAATGGTGTCAGTTTTAGATTTATAGATAAACAAGGTGCTATCTATTTTTCCTCTAAAAAATTTATGCTCAATGAGAAATGTTGAAAGAGTTTCATACCATGCCCTTGGGGCTTGCTTCAGTCCATACAAATCTTTGTGAAGCTTATAGACATGATTTAGGTATTTACTACTCTCAAAGCCAGGATGTTGTTTAACATAAACTTCTTCTTTTAGGTCATCGTTGAGGAATGCACTTTTGACATCCATTTGGTAGATGGTGAAGTTCATGTAAGTTGCATATGCAAGGAAAATTCGTATGGCTTCCATACGTGCAACTGGAGCAGAGGTCTGATCAAAGTCAACACCAGGATCTTGATTGAATCCTTGAGCCACCAGCCTAGCTTTATTTTTGGTTACCACATTGGTTTCATCCCTTTTGAGTTTGTAAACCCATTTGGTACCAGTGGTTGAATTTCCATATGGAAGAGGAACCAATTTCTAGACTTTATTTCTTTCAAATTCATTTAGTTCCTCTTGCATGGCATCTACCCATCTAGGGTGAGACAGTGCTTCAGAAATCTTTGTAGGTTCAATTTATGAGAGAAAGTCTGCATAGAGACATTCTCCAAGTGAAGCAGCACTAAGCTTTTTTCCACAGATCTAGTGAGTCTACCTTCTCCAGGATTGCCTATTATGTTCACCAGCTGAATGTGACTATTTTTAGTCCAAGATTTTTGTAGAGCTGGTGAGTAAGCATTGGTATCATGATAAGAGCTAGAACTAGGAAGTTAATAACTATTTTTTTAAGTATATAAAATTATTGTTCTCGTGCGTCTTATCGAATTAATCTTCGAGTAAAAGTGGACTTAGTCGTTTTTGGTGGATAAAATAAATTTGGTTACCCATTTCTATTTAAAAAAGTAAAATGTGACAAAATGGCAAAAATAAACTAAAGACAAATGATAATTAATAAAGAAATCGACAAACTAAAATTTAATAAAAAGTAATAAAGAAAAAATGGTAAAAATAAAAATTAACAAAGTAAATAAATGTGGGAAAAAAAATGTCGAAATATAATAAAATAAAAGTTGGAATTAATAAATGACAAAAAAATAAAAATATAAAAGTTTAAAAAAATAAGAAAAAAATAAAAATAATAATAAATGTAAAATGTTGAAAATGGGAGACAAGAAAAATGAAATAAAAATAGAATGTTGGAAACGGGGTGACAAAAAAGGAGGGAAAAGAAAAAGAAAGAAAATAGAATGAGGAGAACCACTTTCGGAATATATGTATCACTTTCGGAATATATAAGTATTTAGGCGGGAGAATGATATATGCTACCTAGTTTCGGAATAATTGGTTTTATGAGTTTCAGAATATGTTGATGTAAACGAGTTTCGGGATTTTTGCTAAATATTGAGTTTCGGATAATTGGTAAAATATTGAGTTTCGGGAAAGTAAAAAGAAATGATTTTCAGATAATAGAAAAAAAAATAAAAAACGACTTTCGGATAAATGATAAAAAAACGACTTTCGGATAAAATGTAAAATTTGACTTTCGGATAAAAGCTAAAACATGACTTTCGGGAAAAATTCTAAACCCTCTTCCGAAACTCAAACAATAAACAGACTACGCAAGATCTAAAAAACAGGGAACAAAAATAAGCCAAAATAAGAAAAATTAATCTAAGAAATAAGCAAAAACTAAGCTAAACTAATTTCTAAAATAAGCCTAATAAAACAAAAATAAAAATTCAAATAAGCACTAAATAAGCAAAATAAACAAATCTATTCTAAAAACATTAAGTTAATCAAATCCACTCAACTAAAAATAAGCCAAACATAAAATAAGCAATAAGCACAATAAGCTAAAAGATTTAATCAACTCAAACACAAATTAAACACGAAAGGTAGAATGAGATTAATGAAAAACTTGAAATTAAAGATTAATATTCAAGATTTAACAATGGAAGATTAAGGAAAAATTAAGACATGGAAGATGAAAAACTACATCTACTCCTACTCCTAATTAACTATGTGAAAATAAATCTATAACTACAACTACACTAATAATAAAAAATAATGGAGATGAGTCTTTATATAGTGGAGGAATGGTTGGTGTTGTTGCTTCATTCTTTTCTTTTCTCTTCTCGTCTCGATAATTAATTCGTTATTCTCGACTTTGTCTTGGGATTTGTCGATAAATAAAACTGAACTGTCTTTAAATTTTTTCTTTTATTAAATTTGGTTCTTCGACTTGTTAAACTTCCGTCTTTAGCCCTTTTCTTCAATAAATCTTCAAAATAGGCACATTGACTTCCGTTCTTTTGCACTTTTCATCTTTTGACTTCGTCTTTTATCTTTTTCTTCGATAAAAGTCCGTGAAATCCTGTGTTTTCTTCCTTTTTCATCTTTTGGTCCTAAAACACAACAAAAACACAAAACCATGGATAATTCCGACTTTTACAACATTAAACACACATTTTGTTCTCATTTTTTATTGTTTTAAGTGGTAAAAGGATACGTGTTTTCACACTTATAAAATCCCCTACACTTGACCATTGCAATGACCTCATGCAATGCATTAATTTCAAAGCATCAATTACATTTTCCTCATAATTAACCCACCTTGGCCCTTATTACATACTACGACACTAAGGAAACTAAAAAGATAGAAAATTTCTCAAAAGAAAAAGATATACAATTTCACATTATTTGTTTACTAGAAATTGTTTGATGGAAGAAACATGTAAAAAATCAAAGACTTAAATTAGGGCTTTGGTGTCATGAAAATTAATAACCCTCAAGTTTCACATTCTCCACACCAAGCTTAAAAACGAGATCATTGTTATTATAAGTTAGTAAAGCTAACACTTACTCATGTGGTGCAATTATTCACTTAGACCCCTTATTCCTACGGTGTATCTCTTGTATTTTACTTTTTCCTTGAATGATCACGAGGATGCATTTTTGACTTATTTCGATAGTTTATTAAGGTCGAAAATAAAGTAGGACGTTTAATCAATAGTTAGCTAAAGGACAAAATCTTTTAAAATGGCTTCTCGAAATCTCATAAAGTTCATATCTTGGCATAACTCGCTTCACGATTTGAGACCTTTCTCGGACCGATATTTAGCATTTACTTCATACTTCGAATCTTGAGAGACGTTGTTGAAATAATGGTCTTCTCTTCATATATGGAATTTCTTCACTTGAAGTTTTTGAGAGATTCTTCAAACTTGGACCACGAATTCTTCATTTTTCTTCAATCTTTATTTGGGATTTTGATATACACCGATCCGCCTCCTTTTCAGACTTGGATCTATTTATCCTCATACCTTGTTAGGGTCTTTTTGGATAGATATCTCCATGATCTTTATGGGAGTAAATTGCTTCTCGTCGTGTGTCTTGATCCTTCATATTGATTTTGGAATAATGATTCTTCACATTATCTTGGATCTTTAGCAACAAAATGGAGCCCTCATGCCTTGTTAGGGCCTTTTTGGACTCGCCAATCTTCGCATCCCATTTCAATAAGTTATGCCTTGGCTATGAACTCTAATTAAACCCGAGCAACTTTTAAACGATCTTGGGCTAGAAGCTAAGTAATTTTTTTCAAATCGTACGACCTTATTTATTGCATTTATTTATTGACAAGTGATGGGAGAAAAAGCTTTTAATTAACTCACATAAGTTCATGAAAGAATACAAAACTTATAATTGACTATATCATCTCTCGTTCTCCACAATTTAAAAACTCAAGTAATGAGACTCGTGGATGCTTAGCCTAATAAACCAATTAAGGTCCATATGGTTAAGGATACTAGCTAGAGTAAACTCAAATAAGTGAACTCGAGTTGAGTCAAAATATTCATGACGGGCCTAATATATCAAAGACATCTAAACTTGTTAAAACAATTTTATTTAATAATTTATTTTGACTTTATTCTAGAAATGAAATAAATACATACGATGATAACAAAGGAAAAAAACTACTAGGCCAAAATAGATCAAAAATTTGAAAAATGTCGAAAAAAATGAATTTTACGGTTAAAATGAGGACATATTCATGGAAAAGCCCACCTAACTTCGATAGAAGTCTCCCCTACACTTGACATAAACATTGCCCTCAATGTTTAAGCATGTGGAAGTAAACTCCCCTACACTTAGGACATTGTGCACTTTGTTTAAATCTTGCTAAGGAAGAGACAACTAAAATGATTTCAATGTCAATATATATGATATGAAATATTGAATCACAAAAGTTTAGGATAGAACCGGGAAGACGGGATCACGGGTCGTCAAAAGTCACCAAAAGTGGATCTTGAAAGCTCCAGTCCCTACACATCATAAGAAACAAAACAACAAACACCTACTTGGCTCCCTCTACACTTATTATGGAAGAAGGATAAAGAAGGATAGATCCTCGGGTTGCCTCCCGAGAAGCGCTTGTTTTTGTTAACCGAGTCACGAGCCTGACTCGACCCCGAATTAAGCATTCAAAGGAAACCTCTAATATTGATACCGGGAACAAAAATCTTGTCCTCGTTCCCGGAGGAAAATAATAAATGAGAGGCTGGGGGATAAGTCATGAAAGGTAAAAAGGTCCTCTCAACATACGAGAAGTATGTAAAGTTATCATCCACGGGAGGTGGGGTGGGTAAAGGAATCAAAATGTCATCCCCAATAGACATATGATGGTCACTAAGCCGCAAAGCCGTAAAGGTATCAATCATAGAATAATCAGTGTCACCTTCCGGGTCAAAACACTCATCCTCATTAATTGTCTCTAAAGTATGGGATGAAAGGTGCTCGGGAGGGGGACTTGGGATAATATCTTCATGCATCAAATAATCAAAAAGAATGTCCCCCTCCGTGTCATCATCAGCAATACCTGGAGGTATTGAGAGAATGTCTATTTCCTTCATAAATGTGTCATTATTCTCAACGTGAGTAAGAGACGGGGGTAAAGACTCGGTAATAGGAGTAGAATTCAACGCTTCAATTTCACCAATAAGAAGATGAACTTTCAATAATTTGTCGTGAAGAATAACGTCTTCTACCTCATCTAAAAGAGCAAGTTCATCGGTGAACTTCTCATAAGCCGGAGAAAATAAATTGACATCGCCTTCATCTCCCGCTGGAAATGGGTAAAAAGGAGAATTTTCAAACGTGAAATTCTCATAGCATGGAGAAAAATCATCATTAAGAGCGGCCTCTTCCGTAAGCTCCTCACAAGTCGGCAAATCACAAACCTCATCAAAGAATTTATCGAGACAAAAATCACTAATCTCACTCGATATATCAGTATCCTTTGGGATATCAAGAGTAGGAGTAGTAATCTCAGAAGATGGCTTGAGATCAAAAATATCATCCTCGTCATCATCATAACAATATGGTCTCACAAGAGGCGTAGAGGTATAAGCACTAAGACTAGATACTTGCTCTTGTCGTTGTTGATCGTCCAATGTTTCGCTTAGTCGAATTAAACCGTCACGAAGTTCAAAAAGAAGGGCTCGTGCTTCAGCATTCAGGCTGAAAGAAGGTTGATGATCGAGGGTGTAATGTGGGGGCTCAAAATTATGAAAACCGAAATTATAGCACGGATTTGGCTCATAATAATTCATCGATTGACAAGAAAAATTATCGTGAGGACCGCCACAATTGTTGCAACACGGGTATTGAGAAAAACCCAGTGCATTTTACGGATTAGGATCCCCATATATGTAAGAGGGTGAGATAGTGTCATTAGAGGTGAAGTACGAATTGATCGAATTGCAAAATAGACAATGTCCAAATTATGAATTAGGGAGATCTCTTTCGCACCACTCGCATGAACACCATTGACATGATTGACTAACAGACGATGTTCTCCCACACCCTACACATACGAATCCATGAAAAATTAAAAATAAGAAGGGTTGAGAAAAAGATTTAAACATAATAGAGGATAAAGAAGAATATTTTTTTGGTGTAACACTTAGGAAAGCGTCACTTTTGTGATTTTTTTAATTTTTTGGTTGCAAAACTTAGGAAAGAATTGCATTTTGTGAATTTTTTAAATTTTTGTATTTTATCTTTTTGATTTTTATGGATTTTTTTAATTTGATATTTGCTATAAAAATAACGTTCACAAAGGAACGGATCCCAAAATCCAACTCGTCTCACAAAAACCGTTAATCTTTACGAAAAGAGCCGGCAGCGGCACCATTTTAATAACTATTTTTTTAAGTATATAAAATTATTGTTCTCGTGCGTCTTATCGAATTGACCTTCGGTTAAAAGTGGACTTAGTCGTTTTTGGTGGATAAAACAAATTTGGTTATCTATTTCTATCTAAAAGTAAAATGTGACAAAATGGCAAAAATAAACTAAAGACAAATGACAATTAATAAAGAAATGGACAAACTAAAACTTAATAAAAAGTAACAAATAAAAAATGGAAAAAATAAAAATTAACAAAGTAAATAAATGTGGGAATAAAAAAAATGAATGTCGAAATAAAATAAAATCAAAGTTAGAATTAATAAATGACGGAATAAGATAAAAATATAAAAGTCTAAAAACAATAAAAAAAAATAATAATAAATGTAAAATGTTGGAAATGGGGGACAAGAAAATGAAATTAAAATAGAATGTTGGAAATGGGGTGACAAATAAAAGGAGGGAAAAGAAAAAGAAAGAAAATAGAATGAGGAGAACCACTTTCGGAATATATGTATCACTTTCGGAGTATATAAGTATTTTGGCGGGAGAACGATATATGCTACCTGTTTCGGAATATTTGGTTTTATGAGTTTCAGAACATGTTGATGTAAACGAGTTTTGGGATTTTTTCAAAATATTGAATTTCGGATAATTGGTAAAATATTGAGTTTCGGGAAAGTAAAAAGAAACGAGTTTCGGATAATAGGAAAAAAAATAAAAAAAGACTTTCAGATAAATGATAAAAACGACTTTCGGATAAAATGTAAAATTTGACTTTCAGATAAAAGCTAAAACTTGACTTTCGGGAAAAATCCTAAACCCTCTTCCGAAACTTAAACAATAAACAGACTACGCAAGATCTAAAAAAACAGGGAACAAAAATACGCCAAAATAAGCAAAATTAATCTAAGAAATAAGCAAAAATTAAGCTAAACTAATTTCTAAAATAAGCCAAATTAAACAAAATTAAAAATTCTAATAAGCACTAAATAATCAAAATAAATAAATCTATTCTAAAAATATTAAGCTAATCAAATCCACTCAACTAAAAATAAGCCAAACATAAAATAAGCAATAAGCACAATAAGCTATAAGATTTAATTAACTCAAACACAAATTAAACAAGAAAGGTAGAATGAGATTAATGAAAAACTTGAAATTAAATATTAAGATTCAAGATTTTACAATAGAAGATTAAGGAAAAATTAAGACATGGAAGATGAAAAACTACATCTACTCCTACTCCTAATTAACTATGTGAAAAGAAATCTATAACTACAACTACACTATAATGAAAAATAATGGAGATGAGCCTTTATATAGTGGAGGAATGGTTATTGTGGTAAATTACACCTCTTAGGATAAAGGCGTAAAAGCGGTAAGTATTGAACAAATGACTTTAGGAAAAATCAAGTGTTAATGACCCTTAATGGTTGAAAGTTCGTTTCCCAAGGAGGTATATGTGTGTGAAAAACTTGTTAAATGTTTGTGATTAATGATTGGTTTAGAAGGGGATGAGAAAAGAAGATGACGAAGACGAAAAAATAAAAATAAACACTACTAGAAAGTTAAGACGTAGAACCTTAAAAACCACAAAAATAAAAATAAATTCTAAAAATTACCAAAAATTCACCAAAAATCAAAAATAATAAACTAAGAGTTTACCAATGATCAAAACTTTTTCAAACCTTTTAAATAATTAAATATTCAATTTTTTAATGCTAATTAAAGCCCTAAAAATCAAATAAATTATCAAAAAAGCCCAAATAAATATTTTTCAATTGGTAAACCTCTAAAATGACCTAAAAAGATTAAAAACTATTTTTAGAAGTTTTAAAACTAATAAAAACTATTTAAAATGATTTAAAAACTATTAAAACTTAAAATAATTATAAAAATTAATCTAGAAGAGATAAAATTATTCTAAAAGTTGCTAAATTCCTATTTTACTGTAATTAACCTAAGAAAAATGTAAAAAGTTGGAAAATGTGAAATTTCAAAAATAATATTAAAATAATAATAAAATAATATTAAAAATCAACATTATAAAAAAAAATTCTAAAAACTTGCAAACTAGTTTATTTTAACCTAAATAATTAGAAAATCAAAGTGAAATTACCAGAATACCCCTATTGGGCCCTCAAATGAGCCAAATCCAAAATCAGTCAACACAAATGGGCTTTTCGGCCCAAAAAGTCAAACTTGGCCCAATTGACTTGGAAAAGCCCTATCTGACTTAAAATTCAATTCTAAGAACAAAACTCTAAAGGCCCAAAAGCTGAAAATGAGCTTATCACAACTTATTGAACACTCAGCTTATTCTTATTGGGCTTTTCAGCCCATTAAGCCATAAGCTAATGCCATAAGCTCTAACTTGACACACAACCTTATTTTGGGATGCTTATGAGATCTGTAAAAAGAATTTTTGAAAAAGCTCACTCAATAAGCCAGAAATAAGCAATGTATTATTTCACAAAACGACAAAATAGTCGGGTTTGAGAAATAATGCACCTCAGAACTTGATTCAACTTGCAAAAGCTTTCAAATGGACTCAATAAGCAAAATCAATCAACAAAAATCCAATAAGCACAACCAATAAGCCAGAATAAGCACAAATGAACTTATGTAAAAGTCAAAGGAGTTGGTTTTCTAGTCAAACCTTAAAGTCAAACACCCAAAATTCTCCAGTATGAACAAATGGGTCAAAATATGAGCACCTATTACAAAAACAAAGTTGTTGCTGGTTGGAATAAGCTATTATAGCTTATTGATAAGCTGACACCAATTTAACACTATCAGTGGTAACTAGCAGGGGAAAGGAGTTCCCACTGCTTTGACTATTTGACCAAGCTTATTTGAGAGTTCTGGTTTGATTCAATTGGAAACAAAGGCACCCTTGTGATCAGTGAATCACAAGGAGTCAATAGAAACAATAAAATCACAAAATGGTTCACACAATAAGCCACAATAAGCCAAACAGTTACCAGATATGCACCAGATATGGAAATAAGCAGTTAAGCACTTAATAAGCAGATTTAGCCACAATAAGCCAACCAAACTTAACAGGATGCATACACAAGCTATATAAACTAAGAACAATCACAAAGCAACAAGAATCAAACACTGAATCAAAGTAAATAACAAGATCAAAGCACTAGAAGTTACTGATGAACAATGAACATATGCAGAAACAAGTTTGCTGATATACTTGACACTTGATCCAATTTCAAGCCTCAAATCCTTCTTCCCTGGTGTGATTAACTATGATTTAGCACTTGTTAGCCCTAACCAAAGCTTAGATCTAGGTGTCCTCAAAATCCTAGCCAATTTTACCAAGTATTTAAGATTTTATAGCCAAATCAAGAATCTATGTGTTCAAAACCCTCCAACCTGCAAACAGATGAACAAATACACCCAAACAACAGATACCAACTCTTGCATTCAACAAACAACCACTTAGCAAACCACAAATCCAACTAATGCAGTAGACCCAAACACTCCTTAATCTACCACTTAACAAAGGAACTTGTGATTTTAACTAATAACCTACTGATTTTAATGATCAAAAACACTTAAACAATAGCAACTAACACAATCAAACTCAAAAATCACCAGCACAAACACCAATACTCAAAATCAAAGTACCAAATTCAAAACAGCCATAAACATGAAATTTTTAGGGGAATCTTAACCAAGAGATTATACCTGCCTTCCACAACATCCTAGGAAGGCCAGCTATGCTCCTTGGACCTTGTTCAACAACTAGAACAAGACCAAGGTACTTCAACAAAGATGATCAAAGCCTGCTGATGTTCAAAGCAGAACAAGGCTTTGATTATGATATGTCTTCAACACAAGCAACAAACAAACTCAACCAAAGGCTTAGAATCCTTCTCAGGCTTGGTGTCAACAAGCTTGAAAGAACTCAAGGCTTAAGGCTAAGGGTTAGTACACAAATATAAGCCAAATTCAGAAACAAGGACTTCAAGGCTTTTGAACCTTGAAAACCTTTCAAACCTAGACGTGCCTTAACCACAAGGTTAAGGAAGGCCTAATCAAACAAATGGAACTCGGAATTAGGCTACTCAAACACCAACTTTTAATCAAATCAAAAAGAGAATTCAATATTTTCAGAAATTCAAATTTTATTAAACTTAAAAAGGAATTACAAAGATTGATAGCCTAAAACTGGAACAAAGGGACTCTCACATGTTGAGGTCTCCTTTTATAGGCAAATGCCTAGCTACACTATTCACAAACCCTAGATGTGATTTCTCTAAAATGCCCTTGAGTTCTTCTAGATCATTTGATGGAATGAGCTGTCCAAATGCATCCAAACCGTTTATAATAGCTTTGGGGTGAAGCAAGGAACCTTGGCTGTTGATTTGGACACGTCAGATTGCTTGGAGAGTAAGTTGCAATTTCATTGGTTGACGTGTTGAATGGTGGGGTCCTTTGGGTAATGGGGTTAAGGGTTTTGTGTGTGGGATGTGTTTCTGCATGTGTGAATCACACATGTGCCAGGGTAATTGAGATTTACCCTTTGTTTTAAGTGAGTAATTTCTGGGGGTGAAAAGGTGAACAGTAACACCTTTTGATCCGTTTTTGGGGGAAGTGGAGTTGTTTGGCGCATTTCTTTTTCAAATGTTTCAAATGCACAGCTTTGCCCCTTGTGTTTTGAGATTTTTGGTAAATAAAGTATTTCAGCCCTAAAACGTGTTTTGCTTTGTTAATAACTTTCATCATTTGGCAGTTTTGGCACAAACTTTGGAAAAAGGTTATCAAGGGTTATTTTTGACACTTTTGCATATTTCAAGGGCTGATCTTGGACATTCTTGATCTTCAAAGGTCTTCAATGTATCTTTGGCTTGATGAGGGACCATAATTGACAATTTGAAATTGTTGAGGGACTAACTTGCCATTTCTTCAAAGTTGAAGGACCTTTTGTGTAATTTTGACAAACTTAAGGGACCAAACTTGTAATTATTAATATACAAGGGTTTTAAGTGTCATTTCTTCAATAAATGAGGATCAATCTTGTTTGTCTTCAAGTCTTCAAGGGTATTTTGTTGAGAATTCCATGATTAGGGCCCGGTTCTTTGTACGGCTTCGTTTCTCGTGTCCGTTTTTCCTTGTAACTTGTGATCTTTTGTCTTTTTTCACGATATCCATACCTAAAATACACAAGTAAACAAACACAAGCATATATATGGTATATTATGACATTTTTATGCATTTAAAGCCCGAAAAGAACGATGAGATCATGTATAAATGCCATCTCATCACTCCCCATACTAAGCCATTGCCGTGCCCTCACGCAATGCTAGAATAAAGTATCAAAGCATCACTAAAGTTCAATTTTATTAACCTTTATTGAAAAGTAAAAGACTTGCAACATACTACGAAGATGTGTAAAGACATAACATATGATTTTCATCACAAAAAGTGACTTTTAGGGTCAAAGAATAGAAACAAGTAAATGTCCCTTAGAGTAAACTTCGTCATCCTTGATTGTCATACATTCCATGCTAAGTGCAAAAACGAGATCATTGTTGGTACAAGTCACAATGCTAACACTACTCATACGTCCAAATTGTGTAATACTTTTTCTCCCCGCAATCCTAGTTATTATAAAAGCAAATGGGTTACTAGCATTTTTTATCTATTTGTCCATGGATCACAAGTGATTCATATTGACTTATTTGAGTAGTTATTAGTCCGAAAGCAAAGTAGCACGATTTGATCAATAGTTAGCCGAAGGACAAAATCTTTTAAAACGGCTTCTCGTGTATCTCCTTAAGTTCATATCTTGGCATAACTCGTTTCACGATTTGAGACCTTTCTCGGACCGATATTTGGCATGTACTTCATACTTCAAATCTTGGGAAGACGTTCTCAAAATTATGGTCTTCTCTTCATATATTTGGAATTTCTTCACTTGACGTTTTTGAGAGATTCTTCATATTGGACCACGACTTCATCATTTTTCTTCAATATTTACTTTGGATTTTGATATACAACGATCCGCCTCCTTTTCGGACTTGGATATATTTATCCTCATACCTTGTTAGGGTCTTTTTGGATAGACTTTCTCCATGATCTTTAGGGGAGTAATTGCTTCTCGTCGTGTGTCTCGATCCTTCATATTGATTTAGGAATAATGATACTTCACATCATCTTTGGATCTTTAGCAAAAATAGAGCTCCTCATGCCTTGTTAGGGCCTTTTTGGATAATCGCCAATCTTCACGCCCCGCTTCAATAAGTTATGCCTTGGCTATGAACTCTATTCGACCCGAGCAACTTTTAAACGATCTTGCGCTAGAGGCTAAGTAACCTTTCAAATCGTACGACCTTACTTATTGCAATTATGATTTATTCCTAATGCATTGATCTTATGGGAAGAAAAAGCCACAATTAGAAACATATGAGTTTTTGAAAGAACACTTTCATGTTCTACGTTTAGCATGATCACTTGTCTAACTCTATCATTTCTCGTTCTTCACTATATAAAGACCTCTAATTAAAGAGACTTGTGAATACTTAGCCATGCAAGTCAAAATTAAGCCAAATTTGGATTAGCTTTCATTAAGACTATATCAAATCAAAGTTTTGGGTTTTCAAGCCACCTATAGGATCTTGCACTTTCTTGGACTTTTTCATGTTTAGAGAATGCGTTTTAAAGTTCCCTTGATAAGTGACTTTCTAGGATCAATTATAGGAACTTGCGAAAAGTTCTTGTTCTTAACCCGAAAGAGTTAAGACTTTCGCGTTTTAAAGCTCCCTATATAAAAGTCTAGCAAAACTTGAATTGAGCGGGTTAACAAATGTAAATGGCTCCAAATGCCCATCAAGTCAAAAATTAACTCTTATTCTACCCATCGGAAAATATACATTCGTGTCTTAAAAACACTTATGAAAACTAAGAAAAATTTTAAAATTTGGCCATTTTTAGCCTTATTAGCAAAACAAAACATTAGAAAGTTGGAAAGCGTGAGGGCGTAGCAAAGCAAGTACCTATTCACCTCTCCCCCATACTAAGCCATTGTCGTGCCCTCACGCAATGCTAGAATAAAGTATCAAAGCATCACCAAAGTTCAATTTTATTAACCTTTATTGAAAAGTAAAAGACTTGCAACATACCACGAAGATGTGTAAAGACATAACATATGATTTTCATCACAAAAAGTGACTTTTAGGGTCAAAGAATAGAAACAAGTAAATGTCCCTTAGAGTAAACTTCGTCATCCTTGATTGTCATACATTCCATGCTAAGTGCAAAAACGAGATCATTGTTGGTACAAGTCACAATGCTAACACTACTCATACGTCCAAATTGTGTAATACTTTTTCTCCCCGCAATCCTAGTTATTATAAAAGGAAATGGGTTACTAGCATTTTTTATCTATTTGTCATGGATCACAAGTGATTCATATTGACTTATTTGAGTAGTTATTAGTCCGAAAGCAAAGTAGCACGATTTGATCAATAGTTAGCCGAAGGACAAAATCTTTTAAAACGGCTTCTCGTGTATCTCCTTAAGTTCATATCTTGGCATAACTCGTTTCACGATTTGAGACCTTTCTCGGACCGATATTTGGCATGTACTTCATACTTCAAATCTTGGGAAGACGTTGTCGAAATTATGGTCTTCTCTTCATATATTTGGAATTTCTTCACTTGACGTTTTTGAGAGATTCTTCATATTGGACCACGACTTCATCATTTTTCTTCAATCTTTACTTTGGATTTTGATATACAACGATCCGCCTCCTTTTCGGACTTGGATATATTTATCCTCATACCTTGTTAGGGTCTTTTTGGATAGACTTTCTCCATGATCTTTAGGGGAGTAATTGCTTTTCGTCGTGTGTCTCGATCCTTCATATTGATTTAGGAATAATGATACTTCATATCATCTTTGGATCTTTAGCAAAAATAGAGCTCCTCATGCCTTGTTAGGGCCTTTTTGGATAATCGCCAATCTTCGCGTCCCGCTTCAATAAGTTATGCCTTGGCTATGAACTCTATTCGACCCCGAGCAACTTTTAAACGATCTTGCGCTAGAGGCTAAGTAACCTTTCAAATCGTACGACCTTACTTATTGCAATTATAATTTATTCCTAATGCATTGATCTTATGGGAAGAAAAAGCCACAATTAAAAACATATGAGTTTTTGAAAGAACACTTTCATGTTCTACGTTTAGCATGATCACTTGTCTAACTCTATCATTTCTCGTTCTTCACTATATAAAGACCTCTAATTAAAGAGACTCGTGAATACTTAGCCATGCAAGTCAAAATTAAGCCAAATTTAGATTAGCTTTCATTAAGACTATATCAAATCAAAGTTTTGGGTTTTCAAGCCACCTATAGGATCTTGCACTTTCTTGGACTTTTTCAAGTTTAGAGAATGCGTTTTAAAGTTCCCTTGATAAGTGACTTTCTAGGATCAATTATAGGAACTTGCGAAAAGTTCTTGTTCTTAACCCGAAAGAGTTAAGACTTTCGCGTTTTAAAGCTCCCTATATAAAAGTCTAGCAAAACTTGAATTGAGCGGGTTAAGGAATGTAAATGGCTCCAAATGCCCATCAAGTCAAAAATTAACTCTTATTCTACCCATCGGAAAATATGCATTCGTGTCTTAAAAACACTTATGAAAACTAAGAAAAATTTTAAAATTTGGCCATTTTTAGCCTTATTAGCAAAACAAAACATTAGAAAGTTGGAAAGCATGAGGGCGTAGCAAAGCAAGTACCTATTCACCCCCCCCCCCCATACTAAAAGTAAACATTGTCCTCAATGTTTCGAGTCTAAAGGTGGAGCACCCCCATACTAGAGACGAAGAGTCGAATGCTTAGGATCTAGCATGGAAAGGGTGATCAACAATATATCTAAAGCCGTTTATTAAGTATGCTAAAAGATAATTGTTAGAACAATAAAGGATATGTCATGGAATCGTGAAAAACTTCTTCAAACGAACGATGGAGGCTCACGTAAACGAACACGAGAGTCTTCAATCGTAGATGATGATGATGATCTAGATAACACAATCACAAACAACCACGAGACAACGAGTTGAAAGGGTACAAGTCCCCTTATTAGTGAATAGTAAGCCTAAAAGATAAGCATGGGATCTCCCCCACGAGGTACCTCGTTTTTGATTACCGAGTCATGAGCTCGACTCGATCCCCTCAATGCTAATTATCATTGGGGAAAGTGACTTGGTCGAGGGCAACCATTGAAGGAATTTCCCCACCAAAGTAGTGCTTAAGCCTATGTCCATTCACCTTGATATTAGGACCATCATCTTGAGCTAGCTCAATGGTCCCATAAGGAAACACTTGTGTAATGGTGAACGGACCCGACCAACGAGATTTCAATTTCCCGGAAAATATCTTAAGACGAGAGTTAAAAAGCAACACTTGATCACCAACGTTAAAAACCCGGATTTTAATCTTTGAATCATGAAACTTTTTAGTCTTTTCTTTAAAAATTAATGAATTTTCATAAGCATTATCTCTTAATTCATCCAATTCATTCAATTGTATTTTCCGGTGATCTCCCGTGGTCTTCAAGTCAAAGTTTGCATGCTTAAGGGCCCAATATGCCTTGTGCTCCAACTCAATGGGCAAATGACAATTCTTCCCATAGACTAACTTATAAGGAGTGCAACCAATAGGTGTCTTATAAGCGGTCCTAAAGGCCCATAAAGCATCATCAAGTTTGTCGGACCATGAAGCACGGTTTTCCCCAATTAACCTTTCTAAAATCCTCTTCAAAGCTCGGTTCGAAACCTCTACTTGCCCACTCGTTTGCGGGTGATAAGCCGTAGAAAGACGATGAGTAACTCCATATTTTTTTAGAACCTTTTCGAATTGGTCATTACAAAAATGGGTTCCACGATCGCTTATAATAGCACGAGGGGTTCCGAACCGAGAGAATAGTTGCTTCAAAAACTTCACTACCACACGAGCATCATTAGTAGGCAAAGCCTTAGCTTCCACCCACTTAGAAAGGTAGTCCACCGCGACGAGGATATATTTGTTGCCATGAGACGATGGGAACGGCCCCATAAAGTCTATTCCCCATATGTCGAAAATATCACACACTTGAATTATGTTTTGCGGCATTTCATCTCGTTGAGACGACTTTCCTTGACGTTGGCACGAATCACACGACTTTACAAGTGTGTGTGCATCACGATAGATAGAAGGCCAAAAGAAACCGGCATAGTCATTCCAGGTCCACGCATGTTGGAGATAGTACACTTTCTTAGCCGTGAGATTAGCACCGTGGTGACCACCCGTGGGTCCCTCGTGACAAGCTCTAAGGATATTAGAAGCTTCGGCACCAAACACACAACGTCGAACGAGTTGATCCGCACAAATCCGGAAAAGATAAGGGTCGTCCCAAAAATAGAACTTGACGTCATGAAAGAATTTTCGTTTTTGTTATGTCGTCATACCCTTGATTATGAAATTGCCCGCATGGTAATTTGCAATGTCGGCAAACCATGGGGTTGTGTCTTTAGAATTCACTACACCGAGAGTCTCAAGAGGAAATGTTTCGGTAATTTCCTTGTTTTCGAAAACATCTTTGTGAGGATCTTCTAGACGAGAGAGATGATCGGCCGCTAGATTCTCGGCTCCTTTTTTGTCAAGCACGGTGACATCAAATTCTTGAAGGAGGAGCATCCAACGAAGCAATCTCGGCTTAGCATCTTGCTTAGCTAAGAGATACTTGATAGCCGAATAGTCGGTATACACGATGCTTTTAGTTAAGACGAGATAAGGTCGGAATTTCTCAAAAGCATAGACCACGGCAAGGAATTCCTTTTCCGTTGTGGTGTACTTTAATTGAGCCTCGGTCATCGTCTTACTAGCATAGTGGATAGGACGGAAATGCTTGTCATAACATTGCCCTAAGACGGCCCCTATAGCATAATCACTTGCATCGCACATGATTTCAAAGGGTAATTCCCAATTAGGAGCAACAAGAATGGGAGCTTCGGTAAGTTTCCTTTTGAGAGTTTCGAAAGCCTTAACACAATCCTCATTGAAGTTAAAAGGAGCATCCTTCTCGAGAAGGTGTGTCATAGGTCGAGAGATTTTCGAAAAGTCCTTGATGAAACGACGATAAAAGCCCGCGTGGCCTAGGAAACTCCTAACTCCCTTAACGGTTTTGGGATGAGGTAACTTGGCGATGACGTCTACCTTAGCTTTATCGACCTCAATCCCCGCCTTTGACACTTTATGTCCTAAGAAGATTCCTTGTTTACACATGAAATGACATTTTCCCAATTAAGCACAAGATTGGTTTCTTCACAACGTTTTAACATTTGCTCGAGATTAGATAAACATGACGTGAAAGAATCTCCAAACACCGAGAAGTCATCCATAAACACTTCCATCGACTTCTCGATCATATCGTGAAAAATCGCCATCATACACCGTTGAAATGTACCGGGTGCATTACAAAGTCCGAAAGGCATCCTACGATAAGCGAACGTTCCATAAGGACACGTAAACGTAGTCTTCTCTTGATCACGAGGTTCGATAGGTATTTGAAAGTAACCGGAAAAACCATCTAAAAAGCAATAGAATTCATTTCCCGCAAGTCGCTCCAACATTTGATCCATGAAGGGCAAAGGAAAGTGGTCTTTACGAGTGGCGTCATTTAACTTTCGGTAGTCAATACACACCCTCCAACCGGTCACAACACGAGTGGGAATTAACTCGTTGTTTTCATTAGGCACAACGGTCATTCCTCCCTTTTTAGGGACACAATAGATTGGGCTCACCCATGGGCTATCGGATATAGGATAAATCATTCCCGAGTCAAGGAGTTTAAGGACCTCCTTTTTAATGACATCGTGAATTTTGGGATTCACCCTTCTTTGACTTTGAATTGCGGGTTTGTAGTCCTCCTCCATTAAAATCTTGCGAGTACAAAATTTTGGGTCAATACCCTTAATGTCGGATATTTTCCACGCAATTGCCCCTTTGTGAGCCTTAAGAACTTTCAAGAGCTCGGTTTTTTCATCATTAGCAAGTCCTTTTGCAATAATAACCGGCAACTTGTCATCACCTTCCAAGAATGCGTATTCAAGGTGAGAAGGAAGATCTTTCAATTCAAGGATAGGTGGTTCCTCGATTGAAGATTTTGGTTCAACACTCATAACTTCCATCGGCGAAAGAAATGGTGGAATAGAAATTTCATCACTAATCAACACCTCATCTTCATTGTCGATTTCATTTGAAGTGAGATCGCCTCATTGGAATGGAGTGAGATTTGGTGTAGAATTAGCAAGAATGGGATCCAAAATAGTGGGATTGCCACTTGACGAGCTATCGGAAAAACCCAACACTTCTTGTGAAAACTCATCGCAAACCACATCAACGATGTCAATGTGATTGATGGTAGCGATTGCATAAACATGAGAAGGTTTCGAGTTTTGAGTAGTGTTTATAACAAGTTCCTCTTCGTTGAATCTCAAAGTGATAGTTCTCGCATGAACATCGATAAGCGATCTCGAAGTGTCTAAAAATGAACGACCTAGAATTAGAGGAACTTGAGGATCCGCGGGGATGTCAACTACTATAAAATCAACGGGATAGTAGAACTTCCCCACTTTCACGAAAACATCTTCGGCTACTCCACATGCCATAATCGTAGAATGATCGGCCATCTCGATGGACATGTTCGAAGGAATGAGAGCCGGAAGCGAAAGCGATTTCCAAATGGAAAACGGCATCAAATTAATGCTCGCACCAAGATCGGCCAAGGCGAGGCATTCTTTCATATCTTGTATGTCACAAGGAATGAGAAACTTTCCGGGATCACCAACTTTTTCCGGTATGCGGTTAAGATAAACCGAAGAACAATTAGCAAGCTTTGAAAGCTTTTCCTTATCGCTCATCATACTTTTAAAAGTGGAAGCGAAACGAGGCATATATAACAACGCGTCGGCTAAACTCACATCAAAATGCACTTGTTGAAACATTTTTATAAAAAGCTCGATTTGTTGTTTGTTACGTTCTTGCAACTTCTCTTTGTTTCGTCTCGAAGGGTAGGGTAAAGGTGGTGTGGGTTGGTCATTAGGCAACGGCCTTGGAAACTCGGGTTCCACAATTGGTATTGGTTCAACCGTAGGTGTGGTATGAGCGGTACTTCGTGGGATTGTAATGTGCTCCTTTTCGACCATCACCTCGGGTCCTTTCTCGATTTCCTTCTCCGTAGAAGTACTTGGACGAGAGATTGGTTCCTTGAAAGTTTTACCACTTCCTGTAGTAATAACCTTCATTTCTCCCTTCGGGTTTGCAATGGTATCACTAGGAAGACCACCCGAAGAAGAGGGTTTACACATGATTGCTTCAAACATCTTAGCCATTCGGTCCTCAAATTTTGATTGCCTAGCATCCGCTTTTAATAACTCTTGCTTAATCTCATGTTGTCCTAATTCCATATTTTGTTGGTTTTGTTGAAGACGTTGGACATTTCCTTCCATTTTGTTTGCATGAGTTTTAAGTTCATTAGCAAGTTCATTTTTAAGCTCGTTTTTCAACTCGGATCTTAAGCTAATCATCTCATGTTGCATGTTATCAAATTTAGCATCATTTGCTTTAGCATAATCCAAAAATTCTCCTTGCAACTTTTTAGTGTGAGCATTTTGAAAACCTTGTGTAGTGTTTTGAAAATCACGGTTTTGATTTTGATTAGAAATTTGTCCATTCCCATTTTGATAATTCCCTTTGTTGTAATTGCGTGAATTGCCTTGGTAATTACCTTGGTTGTTGTTTCGAAATTGTTAACATTTTGGTTTGGTGGAGCTTGATTTTGGCGGGAACCTTGACCGTTTTGGTTGTAAGTTCCCGTTGCTACATAAGCACTCGAAGTGTTACCATCCGCGGTAATGCACTCGGAAAGATCATGAGCTCCCCCACAAGATAAACAACTCTTAGCAACCGCTTTAACCGAAGCGGAATTGGAAGCTTCTTGAGCCTTCCAATGGGAGATTAGATTAGCAAATCTATCAAAAAACCGATTTTCCTCATTAGCTTCATCATGTAAGGCGTTAATGCTACGAGACGATTGTGACGAAGATGACGAACCCATATTGGCAACACTCGGTGTGTTACGAGGGTTATAAACCTTAGATCTATTTTCGATGATTTGTAAAGCCTCATTTGTCGTCTTGCACAAAAAATTACCACCCGCGGCGGCATTCAAATAATCTCGTTCATGATCATTAAGCCCATTATAAAAAGTATCAACTTGATGCAATTCCGTAAAATCATGGTGTGGACATTCATGTAACATTTCTTTAAAGCGTTCCCATGCCATTGAAAAACTTTCATTATTTCTTTGCACAAATTGTGAAATCTCATTTTTCAAGTGTGTTGTTTTAGATGGTGGAAAAAACTTGTTCACAAACTTAGAAACGAGATCGGCCCAAGTCAAAATCGAATTTGGCGGTTCTTTCTCAAGCCAAATTTTTGCGGGTCCATCCAACGAGTATGGAAACAACATCATCTTAATGGCGTCATGTGGAACATCCTTAAATTTGCTAGTGGCGGTGAGACGGTTAAAATTCCTAATATGGTAATGCGGGTTGTCTTTCTCGTGACCTCTAAACTTATTTGCTTGCAACATCGACATTAAACCCGTCTTAATCTCGAAATTCTCCGCAAGGATGGCGGGAATCACAATAGCCTCTCCAAAACCCTCGGTGGGTGCTTGTAGCAACTCCATCATAGTACGATTAGCCATGACGACTTCTTGTTCTACAATAGGTTCAACAATTGGAGGTTCTTCAACAATCAACGTCTCTTGATTGGCTTGCTTTTGAAGTCGTTTATGAGCTCGTTTTGCTTGATTACGAGTGATCATAAACTTCACGAAGAATGGGAGGTGAGCAAAGAAGATTCTTTTTGGGTGTTTTGTGAATTTTCAATTTTTTTTTTTTTTTGTGTTTTTGATGATATTTAATTTTTTTGGATTTTGGTGTATCTTCGTAGACAACAATCTACAAAATCTCTCCTCGAATCAAACTCTTGATTAAAGAAGCCTCAAAGGAATGAAAACGATCACATGGAGTGAACGCCTTCGAATGACTTTAGAACTTTGGTGAAAACCAAATTGTTCAAGAGGTTTTAATCACAAAGAAAACCAAGCAAATATATTATACGTAATAATACTTTGGGCGGCAAAACCCTCGATTAGCCTTCAATCTCAAAATAGTCACAAGCAAGCGGGGAAACGAGGCGGCGCGAAGCACTTAAGAGCCTTTTTCCTTAGGGCATATTTTATAATACCCGCCTTATACCCACCTTATAGTTTGTATCTTTCAAAATCGAGCTTCACGAAGGTATTTATCTATTTTTGCCTTTTTCTTTTTGTTTGAGATTCGAATACAATAATTGAGTGATGAAATCCCAATTAAGGTTGTGTTTTCACACTTTTGGAGATATTGTATATTGATTGTGATACTTAATACAATATAGTAATAATATTTGTACAAGAAAAACCAAAAAAAACCGATAATACGTATTAGTAGAGTTGTACTAATACAAATACTATATGGTTAATATTAAAAACAACAATGCAAATTAATCACGACACACCTCCCCGGCAGCGGCGCAAAAATGATTGTGGTAAATTACACCTCTTAGGAAAAAGGCGTAAAAGCGGTAAGTATTGAACAAATGACTTTAGGAAAAATCAAGTGTTAATGACCCTTAATGGTTGAAAGTTCGTTTCCCAAGGAGGTATATGTGTGTGAAAAACTTGTTAAATGTTTGTGATTAATGATTGGTTTAGAAAGGGATGAGAAAAGAAGATGACGAAGACGAAAAAATAAAAATAAATACTACTAGAAAGTTAAGACGTAGAACCTTAAAAACCACAAAAATAAAAATAAATTCTAAAAATTACCAAAAATTCACCAAAAATCAAAAATAATAAATTAAGAGTTTACCAATGATCAAAACTTTTTCAAACCTTTTAAATAATTAAATATTCAATTTTTTAATGCTAATTAAAGCCCTAAAAATCAAATAAATTATCAAAAAAGCCCAAATAAAGATTTTTCAATTGGTAAACCTCTAAAATGACCTAAAAAGATTAAAAACTATTTTTAGAAGTTTTAAAACTAATACAAACTATTTAAAATGATTTAAAAACTATTAAAACTTAAAATAATTATAAAAATTAATCTAGAAGAGATAAAATTATTCTAAAAGTTGCTAAATTCCTATTTTACTGTAATTAACCTAAGAAAAATATAAAAAGTTGGAAAATGTGAAATTTCAAAAATAATATTAAAATAATAATAAAATAATATTAAAAATCCAAAAATTATAAAAAAATTCTAAAAACTTGCAAACTAGTTTATTTTAACCTAAATAATCAGAAAATCAAGTGAAATTACCAGAATACCCCTATTGAGCCCTCAAATGGGCCAAATCCAAAATCAGTCAACACAAATGGGCTTTTGGGCCCAAAAAGTCAAACTTGGCCCAATTGACTTGAAAAAGCCCTATCTGACTTAAAATTCAATTCTAAGAACAAAACTCTAAAGGCCCAAAAGCTGAAAATGAGCTTATCACAGCTTATTGAACACTCAGCTTATTCTTATTGGGCTTTTCAGCCCATTAAGCCATAAGCTAATGCCATAAGCTCTAATTTGACACACAACCTTATTTTGGGATGCTTGTGAGATCTGTAAAAAGAATTTTTGAAAAAGCTCACTCAATAAGCCAGAAATAAGCAATGTATTATTTCACAAAACGACAAAATAGTCGGGTTTGAGAAATAATGCACCTCAGAACTTGATTCAACTTGAAAAAGCTTTCAAATGGACTCAATAAGCAAAATCAATCAACAAAAATCCAATAAGCACAACCAATAAGCCAGAATAAGCACAAATGAACTTATGTAAAAGTCAAAGGAGTTGGTTTTCTAGTCAAACCTTAAAGTCAAACACCCAAATGCTCCAGTATGAACAAATGGGTCAAAATATGAGCACCTATTACAAAAACAAAGTTGTTGTTGGTTGGAATAAGCTATTATAGCTTATTGATAAGCTGACACCAATTTAACACTATCAGTGGTAACTAGCAGGGGAAAGGAGTTCCCACTGCTTTGACTATTTGACCAAGCTTATTTGAGAGTTCTGGTTTGATTCAATTGGAAACAAAGGCACCCTTGTGATCAGTGAATCACAAGGAGTCAATAGCAACAATAAAATCACAAAATGGTTCACACAATAAGCCACAATAAGCGAAACAGTTACCAGATATGCACCAGATATGGAAATAAGCAGTTAAGCACTTAATAAGCAGATTTAGCCACAATAAGCCAACCAAACTTAACAGGATGCATACACAAGCTATATAAACTAAGAACAATCACAAAGCAACAAGAATCAAACACTGAATCAAAGTAAATAACAAGATCAAAGCACTAGAAGTTACTGATGAACAATGAACATATGCAGAAACAAGTTTGCTGATATACTTGACACTTGATCCAATTTCAAGCCTCAAATCCTTCTTCCCTGGTGTGATTAACTATGATTTAGCACTTGTTAGCCCTAACCTAAGCTTAGATCTAGGTGTCCTCAAAATCCTAGCCAATTTTACCAAGTATTTAAGATTTTATAGCTAAATCAAGAATCTATGTGTTCAAAACCCTCCAACCTGCAAACAGATGAACAAATACACCCAAACAACAAATACTAACTCTTGCATTCAACAAACAACCACTTAGCAAACCACAAATCCAACTAATGCAGTAGACCCAAACACTCCTTAACCTACCACTTAACAAAGGAACTTGTGATTTTAACTAATAACCTACTGATTTTAATGATCAAAAACACTTAAACAATAGCAACTAACACAATCAAACTCAAAAATCACCAGCACAAACACCAATACTCAAAATCAAAGTACCAAATTCAAAACAGCCATAAACATGAAATTTTTAGGGGAATCTTAACCAAGAGATTATACCTGCCTTCCACAACATCCTAGGAAGGCCAGCTATGCTCCTTGGACCTTGTTCAACAACTAGAACAAGACCAAGGTACTTCAACAAAGATGATCAAAGCCTGCTGATGTTCAAAGCAGAACAAGGCTTTGATTATGATATGTCTTCAACACAAGCAACAAACAAACTCAACCAAAGGCTTAGAATCCTTCTCAAGCTTGGTGTCAACAATCTTGAAAGAACTCAAGGCTTAAGGCTAAGGGTTAGTACACAAATATAAGCCAAAATCAGAAACAAGGACTTCAAGGCTTTTGAACCTTGAAAACCTTTCAAACCTAGACGTGCCTTAACCACAAGGTTAAGGAAGGCCTAATCAAACAAATGGAACTCAGAATTAGGCTACTCAAACACCAACTTTTAATCAAATCAAAAAGAGAATTCAATATTTTCAGAAATTCAAATTTTATTAAACTTAAAAAGGAATTACAAAGATTGATAGCCTAAAACTGGAACAAAGGGACTCTCACATGTTGAGGTCTTCTTTTATAGGCAAATGCCTGGCTACACTATTCACAAACCCTAGATGTGATTTCTCTAAAATACCTTGAGTTCTTCTAGATCATTTGATGGAATGAGCTGTCCAAATGCATCCAAACCGTTTATAATAGCTTTGGGGTGAAGCAAGGAACCTTAGCTGTTGATTTGGACACGTCAGATTGCTTGGAGAGTAAGTTGCAATTTCATTGGTTGACGTGTTGAATGGTGGGGTCCTTTGGGTAATGGGGTTAAGGGTTTTGTGTGTGGGATGTGTTTCTGCATGTGTGAATCACACATGTGCCAGGGTAATTGATTTACCCTTTGTTTTAAGTGAGTAATTTCTGGGGGTGAAAAGGTGAACAGTAACACCTTTTGATCCGTTTTTGGGGGAAGTGGAGTTGTTTGGCGCATTTCTTTTTCAAATGTTTCAAATGCACAGCTTTGCCCCTTGTGTTTTGAGATTTTTGGTAAATAAAGTATTTCAGCCCTAAAACGTGTTTTGCTTTGTTAATAACTTTCATCATTTGGCAGTTTTGGCACAAACTTTGGAAAAAGGTTATCAAGGGTTATTTTTGACACTTTTGCATATTTCAAGGGCTGATCTTGGACATTCTTGATCTTCAAAGGTCTTCAATGTATCTTTGGCTTGATGAGGGACCATAATTGACAATTTGAAATTGTTGAGGGACTAATCTTGCCATTTCTTCAAAGTTGAAGGACCTTTTGTGTAATTTTGACACACTTAAGGGACCAAACTTGTAATTATTAATATACAAGGGTTTTAAGTGTCATTTCTTCAATAAATGAGGATCAATCTTGTTTGTCTTCAAGTCTTCAAGGGTATTTTGTTGAGAATTCCATGATTAGGGCCCGGTTCTTTGTACGGCTTTGTTTCTCGTGTCCGTTTTTCCTTGTAACTTGTGATCTTTTGTCTTTTTTCACGATATCCATACCTAAAATACACAAGTAAACAAACACAAGCATATATATGGTATATTATGACATTTTTATGCATTTTAAGCCCGAAAAGAACGATGAGATCATGTATAAATGCCATCTCATCAGTGTTGTTGCTTCATCCTTTTCTTTTGTCTTCTCGTCTCGATAATTAATTCGTTATTCTCGACTTTGTCATGGGATTTGTCGATAAATAAAATTGAACCGTCTTTAAATTTCTTCTTTTATTAAATTTGGTTCTTCGACTTGTTAAAATTCCTTCTTTAGCCCTTTTCTTCAATAAATCTTCAAATTAGGCCCATTGACTTCCGTTCTTTTGCACTTTTGATCTTTTGACTTTGTCTTTTGTCTTTTTCTTCGATAAAAGTCCGTGAAATCCCGTGTTTTCTTCCTTTTTCATCTTTTGGTCCTAAAACACAACAAAAACACAAGCCACGCGTAATTCCGACTTTTATTAAACATACGTTTTGGTCTCGTTTTTATTTGTTTTAAGTGGTAAAAGGATAAGTGTTTTCACACTTATTAGAAGTACGTAACATGGAATTGGAATTGGACTGTCTCTAGTGTTACTGAAAGATATTCCATAGACAAAGGTTCAATCATTGGAGGACTATCTTCTTGTTCAGAAGGAGAATCCCCGAGACCTAGTTCTCTTGAGACAATTGGAGAGTTTTAGACACAAGGCTCAGATTTTTCATTACTAGTAGCTTTATTTGAATGATCATTTTGGTCATTTGTTTGAGACTGATCATTTTGGTCATTTTGAGACTGGTCATTTTGAGACGGATCATTTTGATCCCTTGATTGACAGACATCAGTATTAGATACTGAAGGATTTCCTTTTGTAGGACTTGTCATATTTTCAAATGGATCAATATGAGGAACTAGATTGTTTGTTTGATATCTCTAAGAGGGTTCATAGTGTTGAATTTCATCAGATGGATAGTTGTGATATTCATGAATATGAAGTTCATCCACTGATGGATTGGCAATCTTGAGAGCATCAGAGCTTTCATTGAAGGTGATGTGAAAGGTTTGTTCAATACATTGTCTTCTTGTATTAAAGACTCTATATGCTTTAGATACTAGTGAGTATCCAAGGAAGTAACCATCATTAGAATTTTCATCAAACTTACCAAGGTGATCCTTGTTATTGTGAATGAATACTGGACACCCAAACACATGTGTAACACCCCATTTTGGTAAATGTAATGTCACGCGTGATTACGGCGTGTCATCAAAGCATACAAGGAAAATGTCTTAAAACATTACATTGACCATAAAAAGGAATACCGGAAACAAACATCGGTACCCTAAGTATAAGCTCATCACACACAAACATAAGTACCGTAAAGGAAAATGACTAAACAATGTCCATAGAAATAAGTAGCAAAATGTATATTGAAATGCATAAAGTAGAGAAGGCTAGATAGCTTCCGATCCATATGCACGTACGCTTAAAGTCTAAGGGCGCCCTTGAGTACCTGTCATTTGGGAACATGAAAGGAAAACGGTTGAGCATAACGCTCAGTGCACGGATATACAAGTATAGCATGGAATAGCATAAGCATAAAGGACTAATTGCAGTAAAATATCATAAGTTCTAAGTAATCTGGATTCATGTTCGTAAAACTGGTTTTATAGTTTGAAAAGACTTATGTTTCTATGAAAATCTGTTTAATTAGCCAAATATCCCATATAGGTCATGAGGTTCCACCGTGCATGAATACTTGGAGGGGAGACCTCGTCATGCAATTAGAGGGGTTGCCTCTAATTAAAATAGTCTGGGTAGGAGGGATCAACTCCTAGTGAAGGATGCAAGGCACACATCACATTCGCTCTAATATTATTGGTAAACATGTAACTAGGATGCACCCATACGCCCCACATAATAATAATATATAATGGCCAAAACTATAAAGGGACGCCACGAGTAATAACTTTGCCATGGGGAAGTCATAACACTGGTGCCTCCAGTGTTATGGTTATGGTACCTCCATAACTAGGTGACACTGGTCATGCATGTATATGGCTTAGGCTCTTATTCTAACATAAGTATCAAACATATAAAACTAATATTGGGAAAACAGTTGGCTACAGATGGGGAATCCTAATAAGGAAGGAATGTCCATACTGAAAGGACGGGAAATTCGTACCTTATGTCCAGTGAACGAAGAAGACGAATGAAAGGAAGTCCTACTTTGATCTCACTAATGCTACATAAATAGTGTACGTGTATAAGTATTCTAATTACTGAGTACGTAACTGATTTTATCATGTCTTAGCTTGTTTTATATGTTCATGTCTTGTTTTACTGATTTTTACGTTATGATGTGTTTATCATGTATTCTGTATATTCTGATTAAGTATTACTTGTACTTCTTGTATTATTATACTTGTTGTGTAATAATAAGTAACTTTCTAAAAATAGTAGGTTTCCTAAATTAGAAAGTTTCCAAAAATAGAAAGTTTCAAAAAATAGAAAGTTTCCAAAAATAGATTACTTATTAAAATAGATCAGTTTCTAAAAATAGAAAGTTTCCAAAAATAGAAAGTTTCCTGAATTAGAAAGTTTCCATATTTAGAATTATGCTGAATTAAAAATCATAAGTCATGTGATTATAGTATAGTTTATTAATCATAACATGTTAATTAAATAAACTATAGGTTATATAATTTAATTAAATATAAGCATGATTTAAATAAATTAAAGTGTATAAAATACTTAGGTTAAAACATGTATTAATATTATATTAATAATAACCTAAGTCATGTTTATTAATTAATTATATTCCATGTTTTAATAATTAATTAATACTATAGTCTAAATTAAAAAGATAAATACTTAGGTTAAAACATGTATTATTTTCTAAATAATAATTAACCTAAGTTCATGATTTAATTAAATTAATTATATGCCATGTTAAATTAATTTAATTAACTTGTAAAATTTTATATCTTGTAAAATAAATACTTGTACCATTTTAGTCATGAACCGGACCCATGTAATTAATTTAGACATGTCGTGAACCGGACACGGATCCCCTTGAACTGGTCCGAACCAAATACCCCCTTAACAGTGGTAAACCGGCTTGACCGGTTGCCACTGCCTTTGTTAAGGCTGTCACCGGCTTAAGAGGATGGTCTTGCTTCTCTCGGCTAGTCGCTGCCAACAGCAGTGGTTTCCCACCGGCTGTGTGCCGATGTTCCTTGCTGCGTTCCCCCTACTTGACCCCAAACTGCCACCGGCTGTGTGCCGGTGGTGGGCTGCTTGCTGCCGAGACCCAACCAAACCACAAGGACACCCCTGACTCACGTCGGGGTGCCTTGTCCCTACTGTCGACCAAACCAAACACCACCGAGATCATAGATCTCGGTTGGTGGCGTGACAAAGAATACGCCGAGAGCCTAGGGCTCTCGGTTTGTGTTTTGTCCGAGCAAAACAAACCCTTAACTTTACCCCCTTGATCATGTGACATGTTTTTAATCCATGTTTTATTTAATTAATGTTCATGTGCTAATTAATTAAATAAAAGAAAAAAACAAAAGGGTTTACGGATTACCTAATGCGTGAAAAGATTAAAGAAGAACAACACGAACACGATCTTGAATTTATTTGCAAAAAAAAACAAATCAAACACCTCTTGGTGTTGTGGTTGCCGCCGGCCAAAGAGAGAGCAAAGAGAAAGGTAGGGTTTTTAATTTCTTGAAAATTCTCTGTGAATGAAAAGGTTTAATCCTTTTTGTTTATTACTTAAAAATCATATGGTCTTGGCTCGTTTATCTCTTCGGTGTCGCGGCTACTATATCCCACAAGGGAAACCCGGAGTTTTCCCGTGTTCTAAATTTACATGTTCGTATTCTTGTGTTTTCGTGTTATTATTAAATGTTCATGTTGTAAATACTTGTACATAACGATATAAATCGTATAATATTAACTAAGTACGTAGTTACGTGTTCGTGATTTTTACGTCATGATTTCATGTCCGTGATTATAATTATTATTGTTAATAATTATCGTGTACTAACACGTACTTAATACTTGTCGTAATAATAATACGTACATAACTTCTGAAATTACTAATCGTGACACGTGTTCATGCTATAAAAGGGAAGTTTTTAAATGTACGTACATTTACTAAGTGTATTGTTCATGGTAAAAGCATGCGGGTTTTACAACTTTTCCCCCCCTAAAAAGAATAATTCGTCCCTGAATTATAGATAACATAAACTGAAAGAGGAACATACCCGGATTCAAATTATGAAATGAGGGTAAGAAGCCCGGATAGACTCCTCTGTTTCCCAAGTGGCTTCCCGCTCGGTATGGTCCCTCCAAAAGATTTTGACGAATGGAATCGTCTTCTTCCTCATGACTCGTTCTTGTCTGTCAAGAACTCGTTCGGGTTCCTCTATGAAAGTAAGATCTTCACGAATCTGTTCAAGTGGATAATGAACCATGTGAAGGGGATGATACTTGTACCCTCTGAGAAAGGACACATGGAATGTCATGAACGTGAGAAAGCTGCGAAGGTAGCGCTAAACGATAAGATACTTCATCGACTCACTCGATGATATCAAACGGTCCGATGAACCGAGGACTGAGTTTCCCGTTGATTCCGAAATGTCTAACACCACGTGCCGGCGATACCCTAAGAAAGACGTGATCTCCTACGTTAAATGCAAGTCCCTATGATGCTTGTCGGCGTAACTCTTCTGACGTGAAGGTGCTTCTTGCAAATTCTGCTTAGCTACAGCGACCTTCTCGTTGGTCAACTCTATCATTTCTGGTCCCTCAAGTGTTCGCTCACCAACTTGATCCCAGCAGATTGGGGCGCGACACTTTCTGCCATACAACATCTCGAATGGAGCACACTTAATGCTGGCGTGCCAACTGTTGTTGTATGCAAACTTTACCAAACAGATATCGTCCCAATCTCCTGTCCACTCCAATGCACATGACCTCAATATGTCTTCTAATGTCTGAATCGTTCGCTTCGATTGCCTGTCTGTTTGAGGATGAAAAGTCGTGCTAAGCTTAAGCTTTGTACCCCATGCTTTCTGCAGACTCTTCCAGAATCACGAAGTGAAACGAGGATCTCTGTCCGAGACGATGCTGGATGGAGCACCATGAAGTCTCATGATCTACTTCTTGTAAGTATCGGCGAGTTTGCTGACTGGATCATCCTTGCGGATCGGTAAGAAATGAGCTGACTTAGTAAGTCGATCAACGATAACCCAAATCGCATCATGCCTCCTCTTTGTTTACGGAAGACCAGTAACAAAATCCATGGTGATCTTGTCCCACTTCCACTCTATAATGACTAACGGTTGTAATAAACCACTAGACCGCTGATGCTCGATCTTAACCTACTGGCAGGTAAGACATTTGGAGACGTAAGTATCAACATCCTGTTTCATACCACTCCACCAAAAGTATTGCTTGATGTCGTGGTACATCGTGGTTGAACTAGGATGAATGGATAATGGGGAACTATGAGCTTCAGCTAATAACGCTTCCCTAAGAGTAAGATCATCAGGAACATAAAGTCTCGTGCCCTGCCATAAGATACCATCGTCATCCAACCAAAACTCCGTTTGTTGTTCTAAGTTCTGAATGATCGCCCAAATCTCACCATCATCCTTCTAAGTGATCCTAGAGAGTAACTCAGGTTCCACTCTAAGATTATCCCAGTAACCGTGATGTCCACGTACCATGATCTTGATGTCTAGTCGCTCTAAGTCTCTTATAATTTCCTCCTCAATTTTAATGCCGTTTATCATACCAGACTTTCTACTAAGTGCATCTGCTACTACATTTGCCTTGCCGGGATGATACTGCAGATTAAACTCATAATCTTTCAACAGCTCTAACCATCTTCTCTGTCTCATATTCAGCTCACGTTGAGTGAAGATGTCTTTCAAGCTCTTGTGATCTGTGAAGATATCACATGATTCTCCATACAAGTAGTGCCTCCATATCTTCAATGCAAACACGACTGCTGCAAGTTCTAAGTCATGCGTAGGGTAATTCTCCTCATAAGGCTTAAGCTGTCGTGAAGTGTACGTAATCACCTTCCCATGTTGCATGAGAACACACCCAAAAATCCCTTACCTGAAGCATCACTGTAGATTTGAAATCCACCTGTACCAGATGGGAGAGTAAGAATCGGTGCAGATACTAACTTCTGCTTTAGGTCTTCAAAGCTCTTCTCTCTTTCTTCAGTCCAGACGAATTTCTCCCCTTTCCGCATCAGTTTGGTCAATGGCAGTGCTAACCGGGAAAAGTTCTCTACGAACCTACGGTAGTAACCAGCTAAGCCTAAGAAACTACGAACCTCAGTCGCTGATGTCGGTCTTGGCCACTTGGTAATAGCTTCAACCTTTGCTGAATCCATGGTGATTCCTTCTACTGATACAATGTGGCCTAGGAACGCCAGCTTGTCTAACCAGAACTCACACTTTGAGAATTTAGCATACAGCTGCTTCTGGCGAAGTATCTGCAGTACTATACGAAGATGGTCTTCGTGTTCCTCCTTGGACTTAGAGAAAACAAGAATGTCGTCAATGAAGACAATGATGAACTTGTCCAGAAAATCATGGAGAATACGGTTCATCAGATCCATGAAGACAACTGGAGCATTGGTAAGGCCAAATGGCATGACTACGACTTCGTAGTGCCCATAGCATGTACGGAAAGCAGTCTTGGCGATGTCTTGCTCTTTAACCCGTAACTGATGATAGCCCGACCTCAGTTCACTCTCGAAGAAATGTTTGGCCCCTTGGAGTTGTTCAAACAAGTCGTTAATGTGTGGCAGCAGATATCTATTCCTGATGGTGATCTTGTTAAGCTCCCGATAATCTATGTACAGACGCATGTTGTCGTCCTTCTTCTATACGAACAGAACGTGTGCGCCCCATGGAGAAGCACTGGGTCGAATGAAACTGCGTTCTAACAGTTCCTACAGGTTTTCCTTTAACTCTTTCAGCTCTATAGGAGCCATGCGATAAGGAGCTTTAGATATTGGCTCAGCTCCTGGGACGAGCTCAATATTAAACTCCACTTCACGAGCAGGTGGTATGCCCGGAAGTTCTTCTGGAAACACGTCTGGGAATTCTAACATGATCGGCTGATTCTGGATAGATGGAGATTCAGCCTCCACATCATGAACAGTCGCAAGATAGCCCTCACAACCATGTGACAGTAGTGCACGTGCTTATAAGGTCGAAATTATTTGTACAGACCTTCCGGGTACGAACCCGTTGTGAATGTACTCTCGTGCATTTATATCACCGAAGATGACCCGATATGTATGGCAGTCAATGGTGGCGTGATGTTTGGATAGCCAGTCCATGCCTAATATCATGTCAAAATCGCACATATCCAGTGGAAGTGCGTCAACAAGAGGAATCTTGTCGTCAAACTCTAGGGGAAGGCTCTTTTACCCATGGGTTATGCGTATAGAGTCTCTTAAAGGCGTGGAAATGTTTAATATATTCTTTAAAGGCATAGGGGAAATCCTAGCATTCTTGGCATAAGCAGTAGAAATGACCGAGTGAGTAGCACCCGTGTCAAATAAAACACATGCAGCTTCACCATACATATAAAAAAAATTTTGATGGTACCTGTAGACTTGTTGGCCTGATCGCGATAAGTCATGTAAACGCGTCCACTAGTAGGAGGTGGCTTGGAATCAGTATGTCCAGATGTGCCCTCCATCTCGCCCTTGCGGTAGTCCTTCATGAGATGACCAGTAAGGCCACACTTGAAGCAAGCGTCGTTGTCACGGTGACATGGCCCAGGGTGCCTACGGTTGCAGGTACTGCAGAGAGGGTGAGTATACCCTCCAGCAGGTGCCCGTGCTGGCTGGGAGCCTGTCTAGAAACGTATACATGAGACATGGTTTATAGGTACAAAAGGACAATGCGGAAAACGTAAGATGTAATACCAGTGATAGCTGGACGGTTAGGCTGTGAACCTCTTCGGTCCTGCTCCCTCCCGTTACCATGATTCCTGGTAGAAGATTGCTAATGTGTCAGAGTTATAAATTACAACATGTACCGTAAGAAATGAGTTAAATGTAGGGACCTGCTACTGTTGGAGTTTCCAGTGTTATTACGGTAATTAGCATTACCGCCACGCCTATCCGTAGCAGAACGGTCTTGAGTCTGACCGTTACCCATGGGCTGAGTAGGCTGTTGCTGAGTAGCCGGTTGAGACCGGTCCCCAGTCTTCTGCCTGAAAGATGCAGTTTAAAGAGAAGATAAATATTGGATAGTACTGAATGAATTTGAAATGGTCACCGCTGAATGACGGATACATACCTCTTCTCGGGTCTCTGTGCTTCCCCGAACTCCTCTCTTTCCTGCAGCATCTCCAGCTTACGTGCTACATCGGAAACTTGTGCCACCGTGTTGAAGGTAACACAGACCAAGTTGTTGGCGACCGATGTACGAAGAGCCCACCGGAAGTGGTAAGCTTTCTCTTCGGCAGAACATGCTGCTGCGCCAAGAAAACCAACCAAACGAAGAAAGCGTTGCATAAACTCGTTGTTGTTCTCCCTAGCTCTCTGACTGATTCCGTGGTACTCCCTCTTCAGCTTGTCTTGCTCAGACTTGGGGAATAATTGTCCCATCACTGACTCCCTGAACTGAGCCCAAGTCAAACCAGCCACCCAATTGTCACCTCCCTTAGACTGCTTGACTGCCTTCCACCATCCCAGTACATCCCCTTCGAACTTATAACAGGACAACCTCGACTTGAAGACGGGTTCGCAGCCCATTGCATCAAATATCTTCTCGATATGAGCCAACCAGCTTTCAGCTTCGCCGGGGCTGTCAGTTCACTCGAAGGATCGAGGACGTTGCTTGTTGAATCTCTCCAGCCATGTGACCAATGTTGCTGGATGAGGAGGAGGAGGAGGAGGAACTGGGTGTTGTTGCTGATTGTTGGCAGCTTGCACATCAGCCTTGATTTCGTTCCTCAACTGAGGAAGCAAAGCTTGCATCGCAGCTTGGACTGCTGCATTGAGTTGTTTTTGCTCGGGTGTGAGGACCATCTGACAGTATAAAACAAAATACATGATTAAACTGATTAAAACATAAAATATATACATGAGAAAAAAAATTATGCCAATAAATCATGAGAAAAATTTTATGCAGGAAAACAGTGCATGAATGCATGATGCAGTTTTATGAAAACTTTTATATGCTCGAGAGTGAACGCCTATGGTCAGTTGACCCAAAAGAAAAGACATGGCGAGGGGACGCCAATGGGTCGGTCCCAAAGTTAAAAGTTTCGACAAAATCACATGCGATAAAATAGGGCCATTCCTGTACCAGCCATTACTTAGTCATAAACCAGCGACAATGACATATAACATGAATGCATGAAAACAATGAATGCATGAAAACCGACTGTCAGTTCTAGGAAGACCATAGTGACTACCTACTAATCACATGTCGTGTTTTGAGAGCCTACAGGTCGAAGCCTTGAGCTCTGATACCATAATTGTAACACCCCATTTTGGTAAATGGAATGTACGTGTGATTACGGCGTGTCATCAAAGCATACAAGGAAAATATCTTAAACATTACATTGACCATAAAAAGGAATACCAAAAACAAACATCGGTACCCTAAGTATAAGCTCATCACACACAAATATAAGTACTGCAAAGGAAAAGGACTAAACAATATCCATAGAAACAAGTAGCAAGATGTATGATGAAATGCATAAAGTAGAGAAGGCTAGATAGCTTCCAATCCATATGCACGTACGCTTAAAGTCTACGAGCGCCCTTGAGTACCTGCCGTTTGGGAACATGAAAGGAAAACGGTTGAGCATAACGCTTAGTGCACAAATATACAAGTATAGCATGGTATAGCATAAGCATAAAAGACTAATTGCAGCGGAATATCATAAGTTCTAAGTAATCTGGATTCATGTTCATAAAACTAGTTTTATAGTTTGAAAAGACTTATGTTTCTATGAAAATCTGTTTAATTAGACAGATAGCCTATATAGGTCATGAGGTTCCATCGTGCATGAATACTTGGAGGAGAGACCTCGTCATGCAGTTAGTGGGGTTGCCTCTAATTAAAATAGTCTGGGTAGAAGGGATCAACTCCTAGTGAAGGATGCAAGGCACACATCGCATTCACTCTGATATTACTGGTAAACATGTAACTATGATGCACCCATACGCCCCACATGATAATAAAATATAATGGCCAAAACTGAAAAGGGACGTCACAAGCAATCACTTCACCGTGGGGAAGTCATAACATTGGTGCCTCCAGTGTTATGGTTATGGTACCTCCATAACTAGGTGACACTAGTCATGCATGTATATGGCTTAGGCTCTTATTCTAACATAAGTATCAAACATATAAAACAAATACTGGGAAAACAATTGGCTGCAGATGGGGAATCCTAATAAGGAAAGAATGTCTATACTGAAAGGACGGGAAATCCGTACCTTATGTCCAGTGAACGAAGAAGACGAATGAAAGGAAGTCCTACTTGGATCTCACTAAAGCTACATAAATAGTATACGTGTATAATTATTCTGATTACTGAGTACGTAACTGATTTTATCTTGTCTTAGCTTGTTTATATGTTCATGTCTTGTTTTACTGATTTTAACGTTATGTTGTGTTTATCAGGTATTCTGTATATTCTGATTAAGTATTACTTGTATTTCTTGTATTATTATACTTGTTGTGTAATAATAAGTAACTTTCTAGAAATAGCAGGTTTCCTAAAATAGAAAGTTTCCAAAAATAAAAATTTTCAAAAAATAGATTACTTCTTAAAATAGATCAGTTTCTAAAAATAGAAAGTTTCCAAATATAGTAAGTTTCCTGAATTAGAAGGTTTCCATATTTAGAATTATGTTGAGTTAAATATCATAAGTCATGTGATTATAGTATAGTTTATTAATTATAACATGTTAATTAAATAAACTATAGGTTTTACGATTTAATTAAATATAAGCATGATTTAATTAAATTAAAGTGTATAAAATACTTAAGTTAAAACATGTATTAATATTATATTAATAATAACCTAAGTCATGTTTATTATTTAATTATATTCTATGTTTTAATAATTAATTTATACTATAGTCTAATTAAATAGATAAATACTTAGGTTAAAACATGTATTATTTTCTAAATAATAATTAACCTAAGTTCATGATTTAATTAAATTAATTTTATGCCATGTTAAATTAATTTAATTAACTTGTAAAATTTTATATCTTGTAAAATAAATACTTGTACCATTTTAGTCATGAACCTGACCCATGTAATTAATTTAGACATGTCGTGAACCGTACCCGGATCCCCTTGAACTGGTCCAAACCAAACACCCTCTTAAAGTGGCAAACCGGCTTGACCGGTTGCCACTACCTTTGTTAAGGCTGCCACCTACTTAAGCCGGTGGTCTTGCTTCTCTTAGCTAGCCGCTGCCAACAGCAGGGGTTTCCCTCTGGCTGTGTGTCGGTGGTCCCTGCTGTTGCACGCTGCGTTCCCCCTGCTTGACCCCAAACTGCCACCGGCTATGTGACGGTGGTGGGCTGCTTGCTGCCGAGACCCAACCAAACCACAAGGACACCCCCGACTCACGGCGGGGTGCCTTGTCCCTGCTGTCGACCGAACCAAACACCATCGAGATCGTAGATCTTGGTTGGTGGTGTGACAAAGAACACGCCGAGAGCCTAGGGATCTCGGTTTATGTTTCAGCCAAGCAAAACAAACCCAAACAAACCCTTAACTTTACCCCCTTGATCATGTGACATGTTTTTAATCCATGTTTTATTTAATTAATGTTCATGTGCTAATTAATTAAATAAAAGAAAAAAACAAAAGGGTTTATGGATTACCTAATGCGTGAAAAGATTAAAGAAGAACAAAATGAACACGATCTTGAATTGATTTGCAAAAAAACAAATCAAACACCTCTTGGTGTTGTGGTTGCCGCCGGCCAAAGAGAGAGCAAAGAGAAAGGTAGGGTTTTTAATTTCTTGAAAATTCTGTGTGAATGTAAAGGTTTAGTTCTTTTTGTTTATTACTTAAAAATCATATGGACTTGGCCCGTTTCTCTCTTTGGTGTCGCGGCTACTATGGCCCATAAGGGAAACCCGGAGTTTTCCCGTGTTCTAAATTTACATGTTCGTATTCTCGTGTTTTCGTGTTATTATTAAATGTTCGTGTTTTAAATACTTGTACATAACAATATAAATCGTATAATATTAATTAAGTACGTAGTTACGTGTTCGTGATTTTTACGTTCATGATTTCATGTTCGTGATTATAGTTATTATTGTTAATAATTATCGTGTACTAACACGTACTTAAAACTTGTCGTAATAATAATACGTACATAACTTCTGAAATTACTCGTGACACGTGTTCATGCTATAAAAGGAAAGTTTTTAAATGTAGGTACGTTTACTAAGTGTATTGTTCATGGTAAAAGTGATTGTGGTAAATTACGACCTTTAGGAAAAGGTGCGTAAAAGCGGTAAGTATTAAGTGTACATTTAGGAAAACGTGAGCACTAATGACCCTAATGGTGTGAAAATTCGTTTCCCAAGGAGGTATATGTGTGCGAAAAACTTGTTAAATGTTTGTGATTAATGATTGGTTTAGAAGGGGATGAGAAAAAAAGTGACGAAGACGTAAAAATTACTACTAGAAAGTTAAAACGTAAAACCGTGCAAACTACAAAAATAAAAATTAATTCTAAAAATTAAAAAAAATTCACTAAAAATCAAAATAAATAAACTAAGGGTTTACCAATGATCAAAACTTTTTCAAACCTTTTAAATAATTAAATATTCAATTTTTAAATGCTAATTAAAGCCCTAAAAATCAAATAAATTATCAGAAAGCCCAAATAAAGATTTTTCAATTGGTAAACCTCTAAAATGACCTAAAAAGATTAAAAACTATTTTTAGAAAGTTTTAAACTAACAAAAACTATTTAAAATGATTTAAAAACTATTAAAACTTAAAATAATTATAAAAATTAATCTAAAAGTGATAAAATTATTCTAAAAGTTGCTAAATTCCTATTTTAATGTATTAAAGCTAAGAAAAATGTAAAAAGTTGGAAAATGTGAAATTTGAAAAATAATAATAATAATAATATTAAAATAATATTAAAAATCCAAAAATTCTAAAAAATTCTAAAAACTTGCAAACTAGTTTATTTTAACCTAAATAATCAGAAAATCAAAGTGAAATGACCAGAATACCCCTATTGGGCCCTCAAATGGGCCAAAACCAAAACAGTCAAACCCAATGGGCTTTTGGGCCCAAAAAGTCAAACTTGGCCCAATTGACTTGGAAAAGCCCTATCTGACTCAAAATTTAATTCTAAAAACAAAACTCTAAAGGCCCAAAAGCTGAATTTGAGCTTATCACAGCTTATTAAACACACAGCTTATTCTTATTGGGCTTTTCAGCCCATTAAGCAATAAGCCAATGCCATAAGCTCTAATTTGACACACACAACCTTCTTTTGGGATGCTTATGAGATCTGTAAAAAGAAATTTTGAAAAAGCACACTCAATAAGCCAGAAATAAGCAAAGTAAAAATTCACTAAAAGACAAAATAGTCGGGTTTGAGATTTAGGGCACCTCAGAAGCTCTAGTTTGTTGCAAAAGCTCACAAATAGCTTAACTAAGAATAATCAATCAAGAAAATCACAAAAAGCCAAGTAGAATAAGCTGTATGAGCAAATAAGCTGGCTGAAAAAGCCAAATAAGCTAGTTTTCTAGCAAAAGCTTAACCAAAAGACTTGTAAACTTCCAGATATGATATTAAGCTAAGAAAAATGATTTCTATTACAAAAGATAAGTTGTTGCATGTGCCAATAAGCAGTTCTCAAAAATAAGCCAATATGTGCTTATTTGACCAAAAGTCAAAGTACTCCAAAATGCACCGAATGATCAGGAATGGTACAAGGGCTTGTTATAAGCAAATTTTGAGAAGGACTCAAGGAGGAGGCCTTGTGAATCAAGAGGTCAGTTGACCTTTTGATGGCAAATTTTGGCAATAAGGGCTTAATAAGCCAGTTAGCTTATAACCCAGATACAAAGCAATCCAAATAGCAAAATCCAATCACAAGCAGCACATAAACAAGTTCCAAAAGCAAAATCACAAGGCATACACTAGGATAACAATTGTAAGCACAAAATGAGGTGGTCACTTTGCTGATGCAAATGACCACTTCAGCAACTTTTGATAAGCTATAAAATCCACAATAAGCCACCAAATTCAACAACCAGACAACCAATAGATAGCTTATCACCTAAACTATTCCCAAACCAGATTTCAGACCTTAGATCCAACAAAAAAAGAAGTTATTAGATCTGATGTGTTTGACCAATTCCAAAACCACTTTTATCAGATTTTTGCAAAACTTCAAATCCCTTTTTCAAACTTTTAGAAACTTAACCAATGACTAAAACTTGTAAATTAAGACTTGTTTAGACCTCCCAAACCCTAAGAACCAAGGGCACAAGGCCACAAGGCCTCGAGAACCATTAATCCCAAACAACCCTTAGTCAACCACTTTTCAAACAAACTTCTGATTTTTAAACACAACCTATTGATTTTAATGATCAAATAGCTACACTAGGTGTCAACTAACACACTCAAACTCAAAAATAACCAGCACAAACACAAGAACTCCAAATCATATACCAAAGTACAAAATAAGCAGAAACATGAAATTTTGAGAGGAATCTTAACAAGAGGTTATACCTGCCTTCCATAACATCCTGGAAGGCCAGCTATGCTCCTTGGACCTTGTTCAACAACTAGAACAAGACCAAGGTACTTCAACAAGAAAGATGATGAATGCCTTGGTTGATGTTTCAAAGCAGAAACTCAAGGACTTGATGTCTTCAACACAAGCAGCAAACAACTCAACCAAGGGCTCTAATCCCTTCACAAGCTTGGTGTCAACAAGCTTGCAAGAGCTTATAGCTTATGGTTAAGGATTAGTACACAAAAATAAGCAAAATCAGAACCTTCTTTCAAGCTTTTTAAAACTTAAAAAACCTTACCAAACATAAACGTCCTTGATCCAAAAGGTTCAAGCACACTTATAACAATCAATGGAACTCAGAATCACCCTTTAAACAACACCAGCTTTCAAAAACATAAAAAGGAATTACAATTTTCTCAAAATACCAACTTTTATAAATTTTAAAAAGGAATTACAATGTTTAAAAGGTAAAGACTGGAACAAAGGGACTCTCACATGTTGAGGTCTCCTTTTATAGGCAAATGCCAGGCTACGCTATTCACAAACCCTAGAAGTGAATTCTCTAAAATGCCCTTAAGTCTTCTAGACGTTTTCTGAATTTGAGCTGTCCAAATTGATCAAGGCTGTTCATTTTAGCTTTGGAATGAAGCAATGAGTCATAGCTGTTGATTTTGCCACGTTGGATGACTTGGAGGGCAAGTAGCATTCTGATTGGTGGAAAGGGAATTGGGGGTAGGGTCCATTGTGAGTGGGAATAAGGGTTTTATGGTTTCTGCACATGTGAATCACTCATGTGCAAAGGTAATTGAAAATTACCTTAAGTTTATGTGGTGTAAATTCTGGGTGGGTAAAAGGTGAACAGTAACTCGTTTGATCCGAAATTGGGGGAAGTGGAGTTGTTTGGCGCATTTTTTGTATTTGAATGTTTCAGTGCACACTTTTAGTCCTTGTATTTTGGGATTTTTGGTAAATCAAGTAATTCAGCCCTAAAAACGATTTCCCTTTGTATTTAACTTTCAGCTTTTGGCAATTTTGGCACAAAACTTTCCAATAAGGTTTACAAGGGTTGTTTTTGACATTTTGAGATATTTCAAGGGCTGATCTTGGACATTCTTGATCTTAAAAGGTCTTCATTGTATCTTTGACTTCATGAGGGACCATTGTTGGCAATTTGAAATTGTTGAGGGACTAATCTTGCCATTTCTTCAAAGTTGAAGGACCATTTGTGTAATTTTGATAAACTTAAAGGACCAAACTTGTAATTATGAATATACAAGGGTTTTAAGTGTCATTTATTCAATAAATGAGGATCAATCTTGTATGTCTTCAAGTCTTCAAGGGTATTTGTTGAGTATTCCATGAATTAGGGCTCGGTTCTTTGTACGGTTTCGTTTCTCATGTCCGTTTTTCTTGTATCTTGTGATCTTTTGTCTTTTTCACGATATCCATACCTAAAATACACAAGTAAGCAAACACAAGCATATATATGGTATTTTTATGACATTTTTATGCATTTAAAGCCCGAAAAGAACGATGAGATCATGTATAAATACCATCTCATCACTCCCCCATACTAAGCCATTGTCGTGCCCTCACGCAATGCTAGAATAAAGTATCTAAGCATCGCCAAAGTTCAATTTTATTAACCTTTATTGAAAAGTAAAAGACTTGCAACATACTACGAAGCTGTATAAAGACATAATATATGATTTTCATCACGAAAGTGACTTTTAGGGTCAAAGAATAGAAACAAGCAAATGTCCCTTAGAGTAAACTTCGTCATCCTTGATTGTCATACATTCCATGCTAAGTGCAAAAACGAGATCATTGTTGGTACAAGTCACAATGCTAACACTACTCATACGTCCAAATTGTGTAATACTTTTTCTCCCCGCAATCCTAGTTATTATAAAAGAAATGGGTTACTAGCATTTTTTATCTATTTGTCATGGATCACAAGTGATTCATATTGACTTATTTGAGTAGTTATTAGTCCGAAAGCAAAGTAGCATGATTTGAACAATAGTTAGCCGAAGGACAAAATCTTTTAAAACGGCTTCTCGTGTATCTCCTTAAGTTCATATCTTGGCATAACTCGTTTCACGATTTGAGACCTTTCTCGGACCGATATTTGGCATGTACTTCATACTTCAAATCTTGGGAAGACGTTCTTGAAATTATGGTCTTCTCTTCATATATTTGGAATTTCTTCACTTGACGTTTTTGAGAGATTCTTCATATTTGGACCACGACTTCATCATTTTTCTTCAATCTTTACTTTGGATTTTGATATACAACGATCCGCCTCCTTTTCGGACTTGGATATATTTATCCTCATACCTTGTAAGGGTCTTTTTGGATAGACTTTCTCCATGATCTTTAGGGGAGTAATTGCTTTTCTTCGTGTGTCTCAATCCTTCATATTGATTTAGGAATAATGATACTTCACATCATCTTGGATCTTTAGCAAAAAATAGAGCTCCTCATGCCTTGTTAGGGCCTTTTTGGATAATCGCCAATCTTCGCGTCCCGTTTCAATAAGTTATGCCTTGGCTATGAACTCTATTCAACCCCGAGCAACTTTTAAACGATCTTGCGCTAGAGGCTAAGTAACCTTTCAAATCGTACGACCTTACTTATTGCAATTATGATTTATTCCTAATGCATTGATCTTATGGGAAGAAAAAGCCACAATTAAAAACATATGAGTTTTTGAAAGAACACTCTCATGTTCTACGTTTAGCATGATCACTTGTCTAACTCTATCATTTCTCGTTCTTCACTATATAAAGACCTCTAATTAAAGAGACTCGTGAATACTTAGCCATGCAAGTCAAAATTAAGCCAAATTTGGATTAGCTTTCATTAAGACTATATCAAATCAAAGTTTTGGGTTTTCAAGCCACCTATAGGATCTTGCACTTTCTTGGACTTTTTCAAGTTTAGAGAATGCGTTTTATAGTTCCCTTGATAAGTGACTTTCTAGGATCAATTATAGGAACTTGCGAAAAGTTCTTGTTCTTAATCCGTATGAATTAAGACTTTCGCGTTTTAAAGCTCCCTATATAAAAGTTTAGCAAAACTTGAATTGAGCGGGTTAAGGAATGTAAATGGATCCAAATGCCCATCAAGTCAAAAATTAACTCTTATTCTACCCAACGGAAAATATACATTCGTGTCTTAAAAGCACTTATGAAAACTAAGAAAAATTTTAAAATTTGGCCATTTTTAGCCTTATTATCAACAAAAACAAAATATTGAAAGTTGGTAAGCGTGAGGGCGTAGCAAAGCAAGTACCTATTCACCCCCCCATACTAAAAGCAAACATTGTCCTCAATGTTTCGAGTCTAAAGGTGGAGCACCCCCATACTAGAGACGAAGAACCGAATGCTTAGGATCTAGCATGGAAAGGGTGATCAACAATATATCTAAAGCCGTTTATTAAGTATGCTAAAAGATAATTGTTAGAACAATAAAGGATATGTCATGGATTCATGAAAAACTTCTTCAAACGAACGATGGAGGCTTACGTAAACGAACACGAGAGTCTTCAATCATAGATGATGATGATGATCTAGATAACACTATCACAAACAACCACAAGACAACGAGTTGAAAGGGTACAAGTCCCATTATTAGTGAATAGTAAGCATAAAGGATAAGCATGGGATCTCCCCCACGAGGCACCTCGTTTTTTATTACTGAGTCATGAGCTCGACTCGATCCCCTCAATGCTAATTATCATTGGGGAAGGTGACTTGGTCGAGGGCAACCATTGAAGGAATTTCCCCACCAAAGTAGTGCTTAAGCCTATGTCCATTCACCTTGAAATTAGGACCATCATCTTGAGCTAGCTCGATGGTCCCATAAGGAAACACTTGTGTAATGGTGAACGGACCCGACCAACGAGATTTCAATTTCCCGGAAAATATCTTAAGTCGAGAGTTAAAAAGCAACACTTGATCACCAACGTTAAAAACCCGGTTTTTAATCTTTGAATCATGAAACTTTTTAGTCTTTTCTTTAAAAATTAATGAATTTTCATAAGCATTATCTCTTAATTCATCCAATTCATTCAATTGTATTTTCCGGTGATCTCCCGCGGTCTTCAAGTCAAAGTTTGCATGCTTAAGGGCCCAATATGCCTTGTGCTCCAACTCAATGGGCAAATGACAATTCTTCCCATAGACTAACTTATAAGGAGTGCAACCGATATGTGTCTTATAAGCGGTCCTAAAGGCCCATAAAGCGTCATCAAGTTTGTCGGACCATGAAGCACGGTTTTCTCCAATTGACCTCTCTAAAATCCTCTTCAAAGCTCGGTTCGAAACCTCGACTTGCCCACTCGTTTGCGGGTGATAAGCTGTAGAAAGACGATGAGTAACTCCATATTTCTTTAGAACCTTTTCGAATTGGTCATTACAAAAATGGGTTCCACGATCGCTTATAATAGCACGAGGGGTTCCGAACCGAGAGAATAGTTGCTTCAAAAACTTCACTACCACACGAGCATCATTAGTAGGCAAAGCCTTAGCTTCCACCCACTTAGAAAGGTAGTCCACCGCGACGAGGATATATTTGTTGCCATGAGACGATGGGAACGGCCCCATAAAGTCTATTCCCCATATGTCGAAAATCTCACACACTTGAATTATGTTTTGCGGCATTTCATCACGTTGAGACGATTTTCCTTGACGTTGGCACGAATCACACGACTTCACAAGTGCGTGTGCATCACGATAGATAGAAGGCCAAAAGAAACCGGCATCGAACACTTTCTTAGCCGTGAGATTAGCACCGTGGTGACCACCCGTGGGTCCCTCGTGACAAGCTCTAAGGATATTAGAAGCTTCGGCACCAAAAACACAACGTCGAACGAGTTGATCCGCACAAACACGGAAGAGATAAGGGTCGTCCCAAAAATAGAACTTGACGTCACGAAAGAATTTTCGTTTTTGTTGTGTCGTCATACCCTTGATTATGAAATTTCCCGCACGGTAATCTGCAATGTCGGCAAACCATGGGGTGGTGTCTTTAGAATTCACTACACCGAGAGTCTCGAGAGGAAATGTTTCGGTGATTTCCTTGTTCTTGAAAACATCTTTGTGAGGATCTTCTAGACGAGAGAGATGATCGGCTGCTAGATTCTCGGCTCCTTTTTTGTCAAGCACGGTGACATCAAATTCTTGGAGGAGGAGCATCCAACGAAGCAATATCGGCTTAGCATCTTGCTTAGCTAAGAGATACTTGATAGCCGAATGGTCGGTATACACGATGCTTTTAGTCAAGACGAGATAAGGTCGGAATTTCTCAAAAGCATAGACCACGGCAAGGAATTCCTTTTCCGTTGTGGTGTACTTTAATTGAGCCTCGGTCATCGTCTTACTAGCATAATGGATAGGACGGAAATGCTTGTCATAATGTTGCCCTAAGACGGCCCCTATAGCATAATCACTTGCATCGCACATGATTTCAAAGGGTAATTCCCAATTAGGAGTAACAAGAATGGGAGCTTAGGTAAGTTTCCTTCTGAGAGTTTCGAAAGCTCTAACACAATCCTCATTGAAGTTAAAAGGAGCATCCTTCTCGAGAAGGTGTGTCATAGGTCGAGAGATTTTCGAAAAGTCCTTGATGAAACGACGATAAAAGCCCGCGTGGCCTAGGAAACTCCTAACTCCCTTAACGGTTTTGGGATGAGGTAACTTGGCGATGACGTCTACTTTAGCTTTATCGACCTCAATCCCCGCCTTCGACACTTTATGTCCTAAGACGATTCCTTGTTTACACATAAAATGACATTTTTCCCAATTAAGCACAAGATTGGTTTCTTCACAACGTTTTAACATTTGCTCGAGATTAGATAAACACGACGTGAACGAATTTCCAAACACCGAGAAGTCATCCATAAACACTTCCATCGACTTCTCGATCATATCGTGAAAAATCGCCATCATACACCGTTGAAACGTACCCGGTGCATTACAAAGTCCGAAAGGCATCCTACGATAAGCGAACGTTCCATAAGGACACGTAAAAGTAGTCTTCTCTTGATCACGAGGGTCGATAGGGATTTGAAAGTAACCGGAAAAACCATCTAAAAAGCAATCGAATTCATTTCCCGCAAGTCGCTCCAACATTTGATCCATGAGGGCAAAGGAAAGTGGTCTTTACGAGTGCGTCATTTAACTTTCGGTAGTCAATACACACCCTCCAACCGGTCACAACACGAGTGGGAATTAACTCGTTGTTTTCATTAGGCACAACGGTCATTCCTCCCTTTTTAGGGACACAATGGATTGGGCTCACCCATGGGCTATCGGATATAGGATAAATCATTCCCGCATCAAGGAGTTTAAGGACCACCTTTTTAATGACATCGTGAATTTTGGGATTAACCCTTCTTTGACTTTGAATTGCGGGTTTGTAGTCCTCCTCCATTAAAATCTTGTGAGTACAAAATTTTGGGTCAATACCCTTAATGTCGGATATTTTCCACGCAATTGTCCCTTTATGATCCTTAAGAACTTTCAAGAGCTCGGTTTTTTCATCATTAGCAAGACCTCTTGCAATAATAACCGACAACTTGTCATCACCTTCCAAGAATGCATATTCAAGGTGAGAAGGAAGATCTTTCAATTTAAGGATAGGTGGTTCCTCGATTGAAGATTTTGGTTCAACACTCATAACTTCCATCGGCGGAAGAAATGGTGGAATAGAAGTATCATCACTAATCAACACCTCATCTTCATTGTCGATTTCATTTGAAGTGAGATCGCCTACTTTGAATGGAGTGAGATTTGGTGTTGAGTTAGCAAGAATCGGATCCAAAATAGTGGGATTGCCACTTGACGAGCTATCGGAAAAACCTAACACTTCTTGTGAAAACTCATCGCAAACCACATCAACGATGTCAATGTGATTGATGGTAGCGATTGCATAAACATGAGAAGGTTTCGAGTTTTGAGTAGCGTTTATAACAAGTTCCTCTTCGTTGAATCTCAAAGTGATAGTTCTTGCATGAACATCGATAAGCGATCTCGAAGTGTCTAAAAATGAACGACCTAAAATTAGAGGAACTTGAGGATCCGCGGGGATGTCAACTACTATAAAATCAACGGGATAGTAGAACTTCCCCACTTTCACGAAAACATCTTCGGCTACTCCACATGCTAAAATCGTAGAATGATTGGCCATCTCGATAGACATGTTCGAAGGAATAAGAGTCGGAAGCGAGAGCGATTTCCAAATGGAAAATGGCATCAAATTAATGCTCGCACCAAGATCGGCCAAGGCGAGGCATTCTTTCATTTCTTGTATGTCACAAGGAATGAGAAACTTTCCGGGATCACCAACTTTTTCCGGTATGCGGTTAAGATAAACCGAAGAACAATTAGCAAGCTTTGAAAGCTTTTCCTTATCGCTCATCATACTTTTAAAAGTGGAAGCGAAACGAGGCATATACAACAACGCGTCGGCTAAACTCACATCAAAATGCACTTGTTGAAACATCTTTATAAAAAGCTCGATTTGTTGTTTGTTACGTTCTTGCAATTTCTCTTTGTTTCGTCTCGAAGGGTAGGGTAAAGGTGGTGTGGGTTGGTCATTAGGCAACGGCCTTGGAAACTCGGGTTCCACAATTGGTATTGGTTCAACCGTAGGTGTGGTTTGAGCGGTACTTCGTGGGATTGTAATGTGCTCCTTTTCGACCATCACCTCGGGTTCTTTCTCGAGTTCCTTCTCCGTAGAAGTACTTGGACGAGAGATTGGTTCCTTGAAAGTTTTACCACTTCGTGTAGTAATAACCTTCATTTCTCCCTTCGGGTTTGCAATGGTATCACTAGGAAGACCACCCAAGAAGAGGGTTTACACATGATTGCTTCAAACATCTTAGCCATTCGGTCCTCAAATTTTGATTGCCTAGCATCCGCTTTTAATAACTCTTGCTTAATCTCATGTTGTCCTAATTCCATCTTTTGTTGATTTTGTTGAAGACGTTGGACATTTCCTTCCATTTTATTTGCATGAGTTTTAAGTTCATTAGCAAGTTCATTTTTAAGCTCGTTTTTCAACTCGGATCTTAAGCTAATCATCTCACGTTGCATGTTATCAAATTTAGCATCATTTGCTTTAGCATAATCCAAAAACTCTCCTTGAAGATTTTTAGTGTGAGCATTTTGAAAACCTTGTGTAGTGTTTTGAAAATCACGGTTTTGGTTTTGATTAGAAATTTGTCCATTCCCATTCTGATAATTCCCCTTGTTGTAGTTACGTGTGTTGCCTTGGTAATTACCACCTTGGTTGTTGTTTCGATAGTTATTAACATTTTGGTTTGGTGGAGCTTGATTTTGGCGGGAACCTTGACCGTTTTGGTTGTAAGTTCCCGTTGCTACATAAGCACTCGAAGTGTTACCATCCGCGGTAATGTACTCGGAAAGATCATGAGCTCCACCACAAGACAAACAAATCTTAGCAACCGCTTTAACCGAAGCGGAATTTGAAGCTTCTTGAGCTTTCCAATGGGACATAAGATTAGCAAATCTATCAAAAAAACGATTTTCCTCATTAGCTTCATCATGTAAGGCATTAATGCTACGAGACGATGACGATGAAGACGAACCCAAATTGGCAACACTCGGTGTGTTACGAGGGCTATAAACCTTAGATCTATTCTCGATGATTTGTAAAGCCTCATTAGTCGTCTTGCACAAAAAATTACCACCCGCGGCGGCATTCAAATAATCTCGTTCATGATCATTAAGCCCATTGTAAAAAGTATCAATTTGATGCAATTCCGTAAAATCATGGTGTGGACATTCATGTAACATTTATTTAAATCGTTCCCATGCCATTGAAAAACTTTCATTATTTCTTTGCACAAATCGTGAAATCTCATTTTTCAAATGTGTTGTTTTAGATGGTGGAAAAAACTTGTTCACAAACTTAGAAACGAGATCGGCCCATGTCAAAATCGAATTTGGCGGTTCTTTCTCGAGCCAAATTTTTGCGGGTCCATCTAACGAGTATGGAAACAACATCATCTTAATGGCGTCATGTGGAACATCCTTAAACTTGCTAGTAGCGGTGAGACGGTTAAAATTCCTAATGTGATAGTGCGGGTTGTCTTTCTCATGACCTCTAAACTTATTTGCTTGCAACATCGACATTAAACCCGTCTTAATCTCGAAATTCTCCGCAAGGATGGCGGGAATCACAATGGCCTCTCCAAAACCCTCGGTGGGTGCTTGTAGCAACTCCATCATATTACGATTAGCCATGACGACTTCTTGTTCTACAATAGGTTCAACAATTGGAGTTTGTTCCTCAATCAACGTTTCTTGATTGGCTTGCTTTTGAAGACGTTTACGAGCTCGTTTTGCTTGATTACGAGTGATCATAAACTTCACGAAGAATGAGAGGTGAGCAAAGAAGATTCTTTTTGGGTGTTTTGTGAATTTTCAATTTTTTTTGTGTTTTTGATTGTATTTAATTTTTTTGGATTTTTGTGTATCTTCGTAGAAAACAATCTACAAAATCTCTCCTGAATCAAACTCTTGATTAAAGAAGCCTCAAAGGAATGAAAACGATCACGTGGAGTGAACGCCTTCGAATGACTTAAGAACTTTGGTGAAAACCAAATTGTTCAAGAGGTTTTAATCACAAAGAAACCAAGCAAATATATTATACGTAATAATACTTTGGGCGGCAAAACCCTCGATTAGCCTTCAATCTCAAAATACTCACAAGCAAGCGGGGAAACGAGGCGGCGCGAAGCACTTAAGAGCCTTTTCCTTAGGGTATATTTTATAATACCCGCCTTATACCCACCTTATAGTTTGTATTTTTTCAAAATCGAGCTTCACGAAAGTATTTATCTATTTTTGCCTTTTTCTTTTTGTTTGAGATTCGAATACAATAATTGAGTGATGAAATCCCAATTAAGGTTGTGTTTTCACACTTTTGGAGATATTGTTTATTTGTTGTGATACTTAATACAATATAGTAATAATATTTTTACAAGAAAAACCAAGAAAACCGATAATACGTATTAGTAGATTTCTACTAATACAAATACTATTTTTGGTTAATATTAAAAACAACAATACAAATTAATCACGACACACCTCCCCGGCAGCGGCGCCAAAATGATTGTGGTAAATTACGACCTTTAGGAAAAGGTGCGTAAAAGCGGTAAGTATTAAGTGTATGTTTAGGAAAACGTGAGCACTAATGACCCTAATGGTGTGAAAGTTCGTTTCCCAAGGAGGTATATGTGTGTGAAAAACTTGTTAAATGTTTGTGATTAATGATTGGTTTAGAAGGGGATGAGAAAAAAGTGACGAAGACGTAAAAATTACTACTAGAAAGTTAAAACGTAAAACCGTGCAAACTACAAAAATAAAAATTAATTCTAAAAATTACCAAAAGTTCACCAAAAATCAAAATAAATAAACTAAGAGTTTACCAATGATCAAAACTTTTTCAAACCTTTTAAATAATTAAATATTCAATTTTTAAATGCTAATTAAAGCCTAAAAATCAAATAAATTATCAAAAAGCCCAAATAAATATTTTTCAATTGGTAAACCTCTAAAATGACCTAAAAAGATTAAAAACTATTTTTAGAAATTTTTAAACTAACAAAAACTATTTAAAATGATTTAAAAACTATTAAAACTTAAAATAATTATAAAAATTAATCTAAAAGTGATAAAATTATTCTAAAAGTTGCTAAATTCCTATTTTAATGTATTAAAGCTAAGAAAAATTTAAAAAGTTGGAAAATGTGAAATTTGAAAAATAATAATAAAATAATATTAAAATAATATTAAAAATCCAAAAATTATAAAAAATTCTAAAAACTTGCAAACTAGTTTAATTTAACCTAAATAATCAGAAAATCAAAGTGAAATGACCAGAATATCCCTATTGGGCCCTCAAATGGGCCAAAACCAAAAACAGTCAAACCAAATGGGCTTTTGGGCCCAAAAAGTCAAAGTTTGCCCAATTGACTTGGAAAAGCCCTATCTGACTCAAAATTTAATTCTAAGAACAAAACTCTAAAGGCCCAAAAGCTGAATTTGAGCTTATCACAGCTTATTAAACACACAGCTTATTCTTATTGGGCTTTTCAGCCCATTAAGCAATAAGCCAATGCCATAAGCTCTAATTTGACACACAACCTTCTTTTGGGATGCTTATGAGATCTGTAAAAAGAAATTTTGAAAAAGCACACTCAATAAGCCAGAAATAAGCAAAGTAAAAATTCACTAAAAGACAAAATAGTCGGGTTTAAGATTTAGGGCACCTCAGAAGCTCTAGTAGTTTGTTGCAAAAGCTCACAAATAGCTTAACTAAGAATAATCAATCAAGAAAAACACAAAAAGCCAAGTAGAATAAGCTGTATGAGCAAATAAGCTGGCTGAAAAAGCCAAATAAGCTAGTTTTCTAGCAAAAGCTTAACCAAAATACTTGTAAACTTCCAGATATGATATAAAGCTAAGAAAAATGATTTCTATTACAAAAGATAAGTTGTTGCATGTGCCAATAAGCAGTTCTCAAAAATAAGCCAATATGTGCTTATTTGACCAAAAGTCAAAGTACTCCAAAATGCACCAAATGATCAGGAATGGTACAAGGGCTTGTTATAAGCAAATTTTGAGAAGGACTCAAGGAGGACGCCTTGTGAATCAAGAGGTTAGTTGACCTTTTGATGGCAAATTTTGGCAATAAGGGCTTAATAAGCCATTTAGCTTATAAGCCAGATATAAAGCAATCCAAATAGCAAAATCCAATCACAAGCAGCACATAAACAAGTTCCAAAAGCAAAATCACAAGGCATACACTAGGATAACAATTGTAAGCACAAAATGAGGTGGTCACTTTGCTGATGCAAATGACCACTTCAGCAACTTCTGATAAGCTATAAAATCCACAATAAGCCACCAAATTCAACAACCAGACAACCAATAGATAGCTTATCACCCAAACTATTCCCAAACCAGATTTCAGACCTTAGATCCAACAAACAAAGAAGTTATTGGATCTGATGTGTTTGACCAATTCCAAAACCACTTTTATCAGATTTTTACAAAACTTCAAATCCCTTTTTCAAACTTTCAGAAACTTAACCAATGACTAAAACTTGTAAATTAAGACTTGTTTAGACCTCCCAAACCCTAAGAACCAAGGGCACAAGGCCACAAGGCGTTGAGAACCAGTAATCCCAAACAACCCTTAATCAACCACTTTTCTAACAAACTTCTGATTTTTAAACACAACCTATTGATTTTAATGATCAAATAGCTACACTAGGTGTCAACTAACACACTCAAACTCAAAAATAACCAGCACAAACACAAGAACTCCAAATCATATACCAAAGTACAAAATAAGCAGAAACATGAAATTTTGAGAGGAATCTTAACAAGAGGTTATACCTGCCTTCCACAACATCCTAGGAAGGACAGTTATGCTCCTTGGACCTTGTTCAACAACTAGAACAAGACCAAGGTACTTCAACAAGAAAGATGATGAATGCTTTGGTTGATGTTTCAAAGCAGAAACTCAAGGACTTGATGTCTTCAACACAAGCAGCAAACAACTCAACCAAGGGCTCTAATCCCTTCACAAGATTGGTGTCAACAAGCTTGCAAGAGCTTATAGCTTATGGTTAAGGATTAGTACACAAAAATAAGCAAAATCAGAACCTTCTTTCAAGCTTTTTCAAACTTGAAAAACCTTACCAAACATAAACGTCCTTGATCCAAAAGGTTCAAGCACACTTATAACAATCAATGGAACTCAGAATCACCCTTTAAACAACACCAACTTTCAAAAACATAAAAAGGAATTACAATTTTTCTCAAAATACCAACTTTTATAAATTTTATAAAGGAATTACAATGTTTAAAAGGTAAAGACTGGAACAAAGGGACTCTCACATGTTGAGGTCTCCTTTTATAGGCAAATGCCAGGCTACACTATTCACAAACCCTAGAAGTGAATTCTCTAAAATGCCCTTAAGTCTTCTAGACATTTTCTAAATTTGAGCTGTCCAAATTGATCAAGGCTGTTCATTTTAGCTTTGGAATGAAGCAATGAGTCATAGCTGTTGATTTTGCCACGTTGGATGACTTGGAGGGCAAGTAGCATTCTGATTGGTGGAAAGGGAATTGGGGGTGGGGTCCATTGTGAGTGGGAATAAGGGTTTTATGGTTTGGATGAGGATCTGCACATGTGAATCACTCATGTGCAAAGGTAATTGAAAATTACCTTAAGTTTAAGTGGTGTAAATTCTGGGTGGGTAAAAGGTGAACAGTAACTCGTTTGATCCGAAATTGGGGGAAGTGGAGTTGTTTGGCGCATTTTTTGTATTTGAATGTTTCAGTGCACACTTTTAGTCCTTGTATTTTGGGATTTTTGGTAAATCAAGTAATTCAGCCCTAAAAACGATTTCCCTTTGTATTTAACTTTCAGCTTTTGGCAATTTTGGCACAAAACTTTCCAATAAGGTTTACAAGGGTTGTTTTTGACATTTTGAGATATTTCAAGGGCTGATCTTGGACATTCTTGATCTTCAAAGGTCTTCAATGTATCTTTGACTTCATGAGGGACCATTGTTGGCAATTTGAAATTGTTGAGGGACTAATCTTGCCATTTCTTCAAAGTTGAAGGACCATTTGTGTAATTTTGATAAACTTAAAGGACCAAACTTGTAATTATGAATATACAAGGGTTTTAAGTGTCATTTCTTCAATAAATGAGGATCAATCTTGTATGTCTTCAAGTCTTCAAGGGTATTTGTTGAGTATTCCATGAATTAGAGCCTGGTTCTTTGTACGGCTTCGTTTCTCGTGTCCGTTTTTCCTTGTATCTTGTGATTTTTTGTCTTTTTTACGATATCCATACCTAAAATACACAAGTAAGCAAACACAAGCATATATATGGTATTTTTATGACATTTTTATGCATTTAAAGCCCGAAAAGAACAATGAGATCATGTATAAATGCCATCTCATCAAAAAGCATGCGGGTTTTACACATGTAAGAATGGGATTATTGGAATTCTCTCCCTGAAGACTTCATAGGGAGTCTCCATGTGTCTCTTCATAATTATGGATCTATTTTGAGTATCAGTCCAAAAAAGTTTAGAGAGAGCAGATCCAGCAAGCCTTGTTATTGCTGCTTCAATCAAAGTTTCGTTCCATCTTTCAGCCACACCATTTTGTTCAGGTGTGTAAGGGGATAAGAAATTTTGTGAAATTCCTTTGTCATCACAGAACTTGATCAGTGTGTGATTTCTGATTTCAGTGCCATTGTTAGTTCTGAGTTGTTTGACATGAGTGTCATTTTGATCTTCAACTCTTTTGATGAAAGACATGATGGCATCTGGTGCCTGGCTTTTCTTTGTTAGAAAATATACCAGGTGTACCTAGAGTACTCATCAACTATGACAAGTGTATATTTTTCATGACAAATAGCCCTAGGTGAGACTAGGCCAAATAAGTCCATGTGAAGTAGATGAAGACTTTCTTTGATTGAAAAAGTTTGTTTTGTCTTGAAACAGGCCCTATGGTGATTCCCTTTTTCACATGATGAGCATGGTTTGTCCTTGGAATAGACAAGTGAAGGGAGACCAATAACCAGATTTTGTTTTGCCAGCTGAGTGATTGTTTTAAAATTAAGATGCGAGAGCCTCTTATGCCAAAGCCAGTTGGTGATATCTGAAGCTCTAGGAAAGAAGCATGTCTCCTGAGTAAAGCTCATGTTCATGACATAAACATCTTTGACTCTAGGAGAAATCATCATAATTTCATGATTGGAATTGAAGATTGTACCTTTTTTGTCATCAAACAGGACTAATTATTTTGCATCACAAAGTTGACTTATGCTGATGAGGTTATGCTTCAATTCATTGACATATGCTACCCTTGAGAAAACTATACCATTGCATTTCACTGAACCAAATCCTTCAGTATAGGCTGATGAGTTATCACCAATTTAACACCCCGCTCCGAAAAGAGACAAAGTGCTACTACTATGGTGTCACATCAGATACATCATAATTTAAAAGGGCTAAAATGAAACTTTTATTAAATCTAAAATACTTAAAGTGATATCTTAATAAACAAAAATCCCCAAAACAACGGGTCCAAAATGCAAAGTATCATATCATAAAATGTCTTAAGATTTATTAAAAACTTGGGTGGATCTAGGTAAGTCCAAAACTCTCATAGTCTTATCTCCCGCTTAATACCTACCGCATGTAAATAGAAACGGTTGAGCAAAACACCCAGTGAATAGATATAACACATATGGTTTAAGGTGAAAGAGATAACTATATTGAATATATCACAAGGTATGAACATAAGAATGATTAAGTGGATGAATAAAAAGGGTTAAAGAAAGATAAGAATAACCCACGAGCACACCTAACAAATCACATATCTAAATCAACAATTAGTCATATAAGTGTACAAGGATTACGACTCCTATGTACCCACGTGATGGCGTGTATAGCACACATAAACCTATGACATTAAATCACATCATATCATATCAAATAAATAACTAGGATGCATCTATACGCTCCCTGCAAAACAAATATCAATAGCACGTGCACTAGCTCATGACTAGCACCTGCGCTCATAATTATAGAATAGTTATGTGCGCCAAAAAGGAACGTCGGGGATCTAATCACACCGCCCCCCAGTTAGTGTCATGTCACCGGTGCATCGTATGACATGGTCATGGTACCCCCATGACTAGATACAAAATATGGGTCGAGCTTAATGGTTTATTTCAAAGGCATAAAAATTAATGAATAAAAGTATTCAAATAGGGAACATATACAGGCATAACAATAACGGAATCATAACAAGGCAAAATTAATACTAAGGATCTTTATGAATACATAAAACAAGGATATGGGAACATAACAATGGCATAAGGATTTATCAAATGGAGTTGTATAAGAAAGAGTAAAAGAGTGTTCTTTAATAAAGAACCGAATATTCGTACCTTAAACGCACATTCAATCAAGGAATCAGTACACAAAGCAACAAGTCCTATTCCCGAGTCAGCAAGGATAAAACATACATAAAAAGATGGCATACATACTGATCAAGTACAAAAGATTACAAGGTTTCATGAATCGGTGATTCAAAACCCTAATTATACACTTTCCCAAAACCCGTCATTAAGGGACTGTTTTAGAAGATCCGACTGTAAAACCATTTTATAGGACCATACCCACTGATTAAAGTCCATATCTGAAAGTTAAATTTGAAGTACATAGTTTTAGACTCTGGATTCACTCAAAAAGCTATCCCGGAGCTCAAGATATGACTCTTACAAGATGACTCATATTCTGATTGGACTATTTTCAAAGATCGACATGGTAGACATAGTTCCCTACCCCTTAAAGATTGTTTAAGACCAGTTATGAAAACTAATTCATAGAATATGGTCTTAGGCTTTTAAAACATTTAAAAATATATTATGAAACTCGTTTTATATCCCCCACAAGATGACCCAAAAACCGGACAGCCTTGGGTCATAAATTCGTATCAGTCGGTTTAGTGATCTAGATCATCGTAGGACCTCTAGATCTTTATGAAAAACATATAATAACTTTATTAGAACCTTTATAGGACTGATTTAAATAAATCTAACATATGAAAAAGGTTTTTAAGTTATTAAATCACCAAAACACATTTTTAGGGTTTCAAAACTCTAAAAATCATGTTTATGAATCAAATCAAGATATATAAAGCCATAAAGGTGACATAAGGGTTATAAGGACTTACATGGGGTGTGTATAATGATATGGTAATCACTATACAGACAAATTAATAAGAATGGATGATTAAAGACAAGAAAGAACCAGAACAACCTTAAGGTTTTAAGGTATCTTAACAATGGAGATGAGAGGAGGTTTTGGTAGAGTTTTGGCTAAGTAAAGAGTGTTTATGTGTGTCTTATTACTGGCCCCTATAGGTCTTTATATAGTATTTTCTAATTTTGTTAAAAGCTTGAAAAGAGGAAGGACATTGATTATGTTTTTATCACCTTTGTAACATAAGAATCAATTTTGTTAAACACTTTATAAATCTTCCTAAAATAGAATATGTGTGTCGTGTATATAGATGTCAAAAAGGGGGTGTTATAAATTTGATTTTAAGATATATTTTATACTAATATTTACATTTCATTCCTAAATTAAAAAGCCTTACAAAAAGATGTACATGTTATAAAATGTGTGAACTTTTAAATTAAGTATAACCTAAGTTTAATATAAATACTTATTTAAGGTAAAAGAGTGTCATTTAAATTTACTTTTATTTAAAACCATAGGTTATTACATAATTTAATTAAAAGGTTTCATAATATAAGTCTTATTTATTTAATACTTATGAAATCATTAAACTCTAGTTTAATTTGAATAAAATAAAATAACTACTAATAAACTTACATAAATTTCCCAAATTTTATAAAATGTTCAAATAACATACTTTATTCAAATTTTCGTATTTTAAGGATGTGGGTTTTACAACTCTTCCATTCTAAAAAGAAAATTTTGTCCTCAAAATTAAAGTGGTGTTACGGGTTCTAAAACCAAATACTATTTTAGGACATGGTCCCTCCTTATACTTGTGCAAATGAATTTTGGTTCCAGTCATATGCCTTGAGCAGCCACTATCTAGATACCAAATAGGCTTCCTGAGATCACACTGCACAAGTTATGGAAATGGTCAATTTTGTTTAGAGACTCACCTTTGATGGGTGGGTGTCTTAGATCTAGAAGGTGTTCTAGATCTGAAGGGTCCTTTTGATGAGGATGATGAGTAGGATTGCTCAGAAGAAGAAGGAGAGGTTTGTATAGCATTTGCCTTTTTAGCCTGAAGGGCTTCACCTCTTCTGAATCACTCTCTATGATTTTGATCAAATGTAGTGTGGACATTGCTTCCACATGTTTCACAGCATTTGGTAATAGAGTTTGGGTTCCTTGATTTTATGCCTCTTTTGAGAGAGATTACTCGATTATGTCCATGAGTGTCATGGTAATAACTTCCATAAATAGTACATGTAGGGTAATAGTGACAGTCATCTGAATGATGATTGTTCATACCACAATGAACACATGGTAGGAAAGGCATGTTTTGCCTGGATTGATATGCCCCATTGTTATGAGCATCAGCACTAGTTTTAGCAAGCATATATTCAGTATGTTCACAAGTGTGATGGTCATTTCTCTCACATTTGGTACAATAAATCACTTTAAGGCAAGTTTCAGTGAGATGGTTGTTTAGACCACATAACTCACAAGCCCTTTTGAATTGTGTTTTGTATCTATAATGTGAGGAGTTTAAGGGTTCATCTCTTAATCGAGTTGGTATTTGTTTTTGCATGAGTTATTATTTGAGATCATTAATCTCTTGCATAACAAGAGACATTCTCTCATCTTCCTCAGATCTAGCATTCTTCAGCTTATTTGATGAGACTAAAGAAGTAGTTCCCATATGTGAACTCTCAGCGGGAGCTTAAGAGTTATTTGATGTGTCAATTTTAACATGTTTGGAAGAACTACCTTTTTATGTTGTGTGACACTTGATAATAGTCTGGATTGATTTTGTACCAGTAGAGGGTTCAGCACCAGCTAGTTTCCCTAGAGGAGGAAGTAGGGTGCTTACGAAAGTCTCTATATCATCATCTGAGTCATCTTCAATAACTGAAGACTCAACAGGTGCTGAAGAATCAACCCTTGCATGAAACTCAGGGAGAAGGATACGTCCAGTGTCACGATTTAGTAAATTCTCTTCACCTGACCTTACAATGTCAAGGATCGAGCTACCATCCTCATTTGAGGCTTTGACAAAGACAATATCACGAGAGTTGGTGTTGGAGGATCCTTCAGCACCAAGCATTTTCCTTTTTGAGAAGGAATTTGTTCATTGATGCATGGATTAACCCTATCAGAGTTTCCAAGCCATGATTTAACAATATCTTTTGCTTCTTTTTGTTCAAATCTTAAAGATTTGTTTTCATCAATGATTTTAGTGTCTAACTGTTGAAAAGTAAATAAATCAAGTTTAGCCTCTTTTAGCTCCATTAACTTACTTTCATGATCTTGAAGTTTAAGAAAAATTTTATGATATTTTTCAAGAAGATTGTTTCTTTGTTCTTCAACAAATTTTAGATCAATACGCAAATAATCAAAGACAAATTTAATCTAATCCTTATCTTCTAATTCAAGAAGTGTTTGTACCTTTTTTATTATGATATTGACCCATTCACCATTACGAGCACTTTCCTTGGCCACAACATTTGACTTTGAGCCTTCATCATCAGCAAGTGCCATCAATACTTTTACATTCACCATTTCATCTTCATCTGAAGACACTTCCTCTTCATCCCATTCATAAGCTTCAGCAATGAGTCTGTTGTTCTTTTCTTGCTTGGTGGGCTTTAAGGATGAACTTTTAGTGCTCGTGAGAGCCAGTCTTGCCTTGATCTCTCTATACTTTGCCTCAAAATCTTTAGTTGGTCTAAGTTCAGCCTTGTGTTGCTGAAAGGAAGATGACGCAATTTGTTTTTGTTGAAATGGAGATGAACCAGATGGTCGGGACTGAGCTGGTGAGGGATAAAAGGGAATGGATGTTTTGGAATAACAATCCTTGGCAAAGTGACCAGGTTGTCTACATTTGAAACACACGGTGTCAGCTGTGGCTTTTATGGTGTTGTATAACTTCCCTCCTTTCTTAAAGAACCTTCCAGACATGGCCAGAAGAGCTCTTTCATGAAATTCCTCTTGAAGGTCATTCAGATATTCCTCACTAGTTCTTTTGTCTTCTTCATCATCGGTATTATCTTGGTAGTCTTGAATGACAGCTTCACTGAAGAAGGCAGTTGACAATGGTGTAGCAATTGTTAATTCTTTACTCTTGTTGGTGCCTTCATAAATCCTATCAACTAGGTTTTCTTCATATTTTAGTTTTCCAAAAAGAGAAGCTAGATCAAAATCTTTAATATGATTTGCATTTCTCAAGCTTTGGCAAAAACAGAGCCACTTTTTGGCAATGCATTAACAAAAACTGTGTTGAATTCTAGTTTTGAGAGTTCAACACCATCGTTTACTAGTTCATTCATCAGAGTTTTATATCTGGTGAAAGTTTGAGTAAGGGTTTCCCCTTATTTTTTTTTTGAAGGTGTTGTATTGTAGCTTTAAATCCATTATTCTTGTTTCTTTCACATCAGAGGGTCCCTCATGATACAAAATAAAGTACCTGAAGTTGCAGCGCTCTACTCAGACTTCTTCTTTATTTCTCGCAATTCTTCGAGGTAAAGAGGGCAATTTCTCTTCCAGTGACCACTTGCCTTGCAATGGTGACAAGTCTCATCCTTCTGAGATCTATTCTTCTTGACAAAGTTCTGCTTGGGTTTCGAATAAGTCACCACTTGTTTGCCCTTATCACCCTTGCCTTTGCCTTTCTTCTTATTCGCTTGCTCCTTTTGTATGGTTAGTACAGAAGGTGTAGCGGTAGATGCTTGTCTTTCAACCCCTTTTTATAGTCAATGATCATTGCATGCAAATCATTAATTGTCTTCCCCGTGCAATGCATATTATAGTTTCTAACTAAATCATTGAAGTCCTTGTTAAGGGACCTATTGATCAAGTTGATAGCCATATTATGATCATAGGGTTGTCCTAGTGCAACGAGCTGTTCCATATAACCCCTCATCTCCAAGTAATGGGCACTTACATACTTTCCTGGAGCTTGCTTGCAGCTATGCAAAGCATCTACCAAGTCGTAGATCTCCACAGCTTGCGGCTTCCCTAACATAGCCTTGAGCTCATCAAGCATTCGCTTAGGTGAGAATAGCTCATACTTCTGTTGAAGTGGAGGAGCCATTTTTCCTAGCATTAAGCAAGCCACTTCCGTGTGCTTCTTAATATTAGCAGCGTGTTCAAGCCTTTGGCATCAGATGCTCCTTCAGCAAGATCCTCCGGGTAGGGAGTAGTCAAGATATCGATAGTACCCGCAACTCTCAAGACAATTCTTAGCGAGCGATACTAATCATTGAAGTTTGGGCCAGTAAGTTTAGGACGTTCAAAAAAACGCTTTGAACACGGAACGTATAGTGTTATTGGTGGGTTGATCCATTTCTATAGAAATAAGTTCAAATATTAGTATTTTCGATAACAAAATACTTTCAAGAAAATAAAATTACCCTGGTACAAAACAATATTATTTTCCTTGAATTCTAGAACTATATTGACATAAATCCATTACATCAGTTGATCTTCTAGTAATGAATGTACTCTACATAGCGACTTGTCGAACAATTCAATGACAAACAATTTTCAATTTCTAGATATTTAAGGGATTTACATTGCCAAAAAACGTTTTGCATTGTAAACATGTTTCATCCCTTCTGAATGCATTAAGTTTCCAGATCTCACTGAGTAACTTAATTAAGTCATCTAATCTGACTAACGTAAAACCATCATATGAATTCTCATTCTACAAATGGTTTTCTCTCCATCACAACATCACCCAAAAATCTCATTTGATGACGAAGTAATTTCAAGTGTTCGTCAATTAGGAGCATTCGACTTAAATTTTAAGGGTATAAACTTTGATGTCAAAATCAATGTATAGAGAAACATGCATACAACTCCATGCCATAAGTTTAATAAAACATTTAGTAAACTCTTACACGAGATTAAATTTCTTTATAAATTATGTTGCGGTATTGGTTAAACCAATTAAAGAATTTACCCACAACTATTCACAACGTACTTTTGCTAGAACTCGGCAACGCACAAAGCAATACCCTTATTCATTGTGTTTCGGATGTGAATTTGTGATAAATCACCCTTAAGGTATAATTCAATTAATAATCGTAGGTAATTTCAATTTGACGCACAGGCGAGCCAGGAATTTGGTCAGCGAATAATGGCATCACATCTCCTTCCTTAACCGGGTACATGACCAGCGGTGCGTTAAACCCACTTTATAGTTTGTCAAAAGGAGTAAGTCGTTATATTATTATTGCAATTCACCAATCAACTTAATCTTATGTAATTTAAATCTCTAACAAATCATTATTTTAATATGATTTAGTCCATATTATTTCTTTTCCAAAAAATACCCTTGTTTATAACGATTCATCAATTATATATAAACAAGTAAAAAAACTAAATCATAAACACATAATAACAATTTATATGTGCAACAAATAATCAAATAGCTACATGCATACGATTTATTCAATAATCATCAAATCTAGGTCTTTATATTCATATAAAAGTCTTCCCTAATTCTAGATTTATTGAATCAAATAATCACGTAGCACATAAAATCATATAAACATATAATTTTACGATCCATGAAAACATGCATGTTATCATGGAATCCCCACAAATCTTAACAATTATATCTCTATGGATCGTAACCATACAGGACGTAACAATTAATCATGCAATTTAATCTAAAATTATCACACATGTAATTTAGGGTTTCAAAACAATTCTTTTTTTTATTAAAAATTCGGCCAAACCCCTAATTTAAAAAAAAATAAAACTCTAATTTTAATAAAACCTAAAAAAACATGTCGTTTTAACTCAAAACAATTATTAGTTAAAAAAACTTCAGATTTTCGATAGTTATAACATGTTAAAACGGCTCTCGATGCCACTGAAGGTTTATTAACATCATAACAATTATATAAAACCGTAAACGAGATCAAAGCACATATAGCGGAAGCGATCTAACAAGATCATAATAATAATACAATTATAATTAATCGAATTAGGGTTACATACCTTTAAGCTAAAGAAATTCCACAAGACGAAGAATGAATCACCAATTCGGGTTTATACCATATACACCAAGATATAGTCTATAGTAAGACTATATTACGATCTTGTACACACGTAATACAATAAGCTAACCGTGATTCTAGCACGTGAAAACCGAGCTACAACGCTTGTATATAATCTACCCAACAACCCTAGAGAGGGGATAGGACTAGATTGTAAGTAAATTAATCAAACAAGAAAACCAACCAAATACCCCTTTGTGGGTATTCTTGCGATCGACCAAAAGAGAAGAAGGGGAGAAAGATTTTTTGTGATGATGAATTATGAGGAGAAGGATTTGTTTATTTAGGCATAATCTTGTATCCAAAAACAAATAAAAGGAAGTTTTTCCCCTTCCTTTTTCCCCATAACCGACTGACCAAACACACCCTTAGGGGTGTTCCGGAATCTTCCAAACTTCTTTCTTTATATTTACTTACTATATATTTATTTAACACTCGTTAATAGTTAACTATTAAATAATTAACGATCGTTAAAATTATGTCTCGGTTTAATTTAATAAATACATAAATATATATTTATTAAATAAATTAATAAATACAATAAATATATTTATTAATTAAATTAACTCTTTACATATTGTGTGCAATCCCGTAGTCTCGATTTCAATCCTATCACACGACTATTAAATATAAGTCAATAAACTTACAGCTCCTACTTGGACATATTTTGAATATCGTGTTTACATTAACTAGCGTCTAGTTACACTTAGCAATGTGTCTAGTACAACTCGAGTAAGGTCTCATGGACAAAATCTTTTAACGATTCTACATCGTTATTATTATCCTTTTATTTCTAATACAACGTTAATAAGGATATGGATCTCAGTCATTCCTTTCATTAACCATTTTGTTTCTCGTTCACAGATTCAGCAAGATTACCAAAACAAATTTGGGTGTGGCGACACAAATATATTACTAATCCCATGAGGGGTCCAGTTGTATTAATCTCCAAAACGAAATTGGAGGAAATAAATTCCATATTGACTACGAGCAAAACTTATGAATTTTGCAACACTTCCGAAAATAATCCTCATAGCTACAAGTTACGTTTAGCGTTATATTATTCCACAGAGATGCACTAGATTCACAATAGTTTCCTAGTATCTCAAGTCTAAGGATAACTATTTATGTTTTTCTTAATGACAAAGATCCATAAAGGAAAAAAACATATAGTTGGGATAAGTCCAATATTCGATTCATCGAATATCATCCAAAATCGATGAATATACTTTCAAGTATACTCTATCGCTATTTTGGTTTGTCTTAATTTAAATATTATTCCCATATTATTAATCGACAACGAACATTTAGCATAACATTTATTCATGGATTAAAACATGTAAAATAGGATACACTTATTAAATAATAGGAATAAACGAAACCCAATATTTATTTCATTAAATAATAATGTCATAACATCCTTTATCCAAATACTAATCACAGATTTATTGCATGAGTTCGCTAGCTAGTTGCAGCCCAATCTCCTTGGCATGCTTAACTACCTTTGGTCTAAGCAAAGCCTTAGTTAAAGGATCGACTATGTTATCATCTATGTGAACTTTTATCAATTTGATTTCACGAGCTTCAACTTGTTCTAGGACGTAGTGATGTCTACGCATAAAGTGTATGGCGCCTTTCATGACTCCATGGTCATTGGCAAATATTATTGCGGCAGAACTGTCACAATACATATCTATAGGTTCTTTAATCGAAGGCATCACTCCTAGATATTCAATAAACTTCCTAATACAAACAGCTTCCATTGCAGCTTCTGAAGCATCCATGTACTCAGACTGAGTAGCATGCATTGCAATCGTGGTCTGTTTCTTTCTCTTCCAGTCAACTGCTCCTCCATTGATAACAAAAACGTATGTCGTCTGAGACTTCGTATCGTCTTTATCACATTGCCAGGACGCATCACATGTGTCTTGTTTTCCCCCATATACCAAGAACATATCTTTTGTGCTCCTCAAATACTTTAGAATATGTTTAACAGCAGTCCAGTAGAGCTTCCCTGGATTCTGTTGGTATCTACTGACCAAGTTCTGAGCAAACGCCACATCAGGCCTTGTGCATCTAACATCGTATATTATAGATCCTATAGCTGAAGCATAAGGCACCTTCTGCATGTATGCCTCCTTTTCCGGAGTTGATGCATCCATCTCATGACTCACATTATGCTTAACTTCCATAGATTGAAAACCTTTCTTGGAAGTATGCATATTATACTTCTTCAAAATCTTATCTATATAAGCATCTTGACATAGACCAATTAACCGTCTTTTCCTATCCCGATAGATCTTATTCCTAGAATGTATGCATCTTCTCCTAAATCCTTCATAGAAAAACATTTACCAAGATAATCCTTAACAGCTTTAAGTCTTGGAATGTTACTTCCCATGATTAATATGTCATCAACATAGGACTAGGAATACTACATCACTCCCACTAGCTTTTCGATCACATGGCTCATCATGATTCTAAATAAATCCAAAACTTTTTGATTTTTTCATCAAATCTTTTATTCCATTGACGTGATGCTTGCTTCAAACCATAAATGGACCTTTGAACTTTGCACACATGTCCTGGATTTTGAGGATCAACATACCCTTTTGGTTGCTGCATATATATGTCTTCATCTAAGCGACCGTTCAAGAAGGCAGTTTTAAAGAAGGCAGTTTTAACATCCATTTGTCATATCTCATAGTCATAGTATGCTGCTATAGCTATGAGAATCCTAATAGCTCTTAAGTCTGCTACAGGATAAAATGTCTCCTCGTAGTCTATGCCAAAAGTTTGAGTAAAACCTTTAGCTACTAAACGAGCTTTATAGGATTGTACTTTTCCGTCCATGTCGGTTTTCTTCTTGTATATCCACTTATGTCTCACTACTTTAGCATTCGGTGGTGGTTCTACAAGAATCCAAACATCATTTACTTTCATGGATTTCATTTCCTCATCCATAGCAACCATCCACTTATCCTTCTCAGGATCAAGTATGGCAGATTTATAATTAGCGGGTTCACCAAGATCCCCTAACTCATCATCATCCTCTATGTTAAGACATATATTGCTATTGGTGTTTTTAATCCTTGTAGATCTACGTAGAGGAACTAATTCCGGTGGAACCGCCAGACTTTCTGGTTCTACAGGAATTTCATCGCTAGTGTTTTCAAAAGGTAATGTATCTATATGACTCTCCTCAAGATCATAATTTCTCCCACTGAATTCTTGATTTTCAAGATCAAATTCAAGGAAGTCTTCATACCTAGAAACAATTACTTTGTTCTCAGGTGGATAATAAAAGTAGTAACCCATAGTTTCCTTAGGGTATCCTACAAAGATACATTTTACAGATCGTTGTTGGAGTTTGTCACCCGATTCACGTTTCACATACGCCTCGCAACCCCAGACCTTTATATAAGACAAATATAGCTTCTTGCCATGCCATAGTTCATATGGTGTTTTATCGACCTTCTTTGCAGGAACCATATTAAAAATGCGAACAACAAACTCTAAAGCATAATCCCAAAAGGATAAAGGTAAAGTTGTAAGGTTAAACATAGATCGCACCATATCTAATAATGAACGATTTCTCCATTTGGATACACCATTTTGTTGTCGAGTATAGGGAGAAGTAAGATGTTGAATGATGTGTAGGAAACGTGTCGGTGTATTTAATGTAATACGTTATAGAGCAAATAATAGAAAATTATCTTTAGGAAAAAGTAATAATCTAAAATTCACTAAAGACGGATTAATTAACATGAGAGTGATCCCGGTTTGTTTTACACGAAGAAATTGTGAATTTGAGACTTTCATTTTGATTTGGACAATTTATTTGAATGGATTCGGTTTTTATCTAAAATAATTTTACAAATTTTATTTAAGTGCATGAATAACTAAAATAAATCTAAAAGACGAGTTTAAATCTATATTATATTTTTTACTTTTTTTATTTTTTTTTACAAATTTATATAAACAAAATTTAAAAGAAAGTTATTATATATTTATTCTTTTTAAACTTTTAAACTAAAAATATATGAAAAACGTTTTATTAAATTGACAGTTCAAATAAAACTTTTATTAAACTCTAAGTGCAATGATATAACAAAAAGAAAAGGTAGCTCAGTTGGTTGGGACGTTGGGCCTATGAAGAGCAGGTCTCGAGTTCGAGACCGGTGAATGGCAGATTTTTGCAATAAATTTTTGTGAGACAGATTTTTGTTTCCAAGCGTCCCCTTGAAATAATCATACCACAAATACACAGCTTATTACCAAATCTTATAACAAAAAAATATAACAACTATCCAAAAAAAATCACAACCTAAACAGTTATAACAAATTGTTTAACTACAAGAAACGGATCATCATCACAGCAATGACAAATGAAAATAAGAAGAGAACTTGAAAGCAATAATTCAGCAACACAAACCACAAACAGGAAATTCAACAACTAAAAATCGAATTTCTTATCAGCAGATTATATTATTCCGTAGCAACAAGCAACATAAAAGAATGCATCAGCAATAAACTCAGTAACGATTTAATCAACAGTTCAACTACCAGGCAGCAATAGCAGATAAACCTCAAACCAATTCCAACGATATAGAAAAACAAACAGTTTCAAATCAAAGCCCAAAATAGATCAATATAACCTCTGAACCAATATAAGTGACAACTAAATCATCTAAACATTCTAATACAGCAGATTCAAGTACATTACTTTAGGCAGATCCAATTAACAACTAAATCATCATCATACACAGATTCAAGTTCACATTTAAAAAGAACTCAAATCATCCAAACAACACAGCAGATCAAACCAATGAACACTAAAATTTCTATAATCTAAACCCAATATCATTACAAACTACTAACTAAAATTGAACCATCAACCGAAAACCAATCAAATCCACATCAACGAACAATATCAAATCAGTTAATTCCAAATGCCAAACACTACTTAACATTACCAGATCCAACATACCTCGAAGAGCATCAGCAGACTTTACTTCTATAAATAAACCACACTCACATATCATTTTAACCAAATGAAAATGCATACGACCTAATATATCAGCAAGTACTCTAAGAGAAATCAGTAAGGTGTTGTTTGTTTATTAAGAGGCTATGAATCTGAATCTGATTCGCACATCTGAATCTGAATATTTGGTAGAAAAGTCTGAATCTGATTTATATCTGAATATGAATAAGTGGTTGAGAATTCTGAATCTGAATCAACTATAGTTTTTTACAATTAAAATACAATACGAGTGCGTATACATAAGAAATAAACTTTATTAGATATAAGATACCAAAATTTATAATACAATTAAAGTCTTTTAAATAAAACACGCAATCTCATGTTTTATTTTACTAAAATAAATGTGTCGAAGTTTAAATCTAACTTTAAAACGATAAACCGAATCTATCACGTTAGATTTAAGATAAATGAGTCCGAAACCGAACCTTCAATTTGAACAAATATGAATCATCACAAATCATTTTATAAACTCTTTATCAAGCAAAATACATGTAACGATTCTAAAAGACAAAGGTGAAACAAGAAAATAATGAGAAATAACACCAAAATAGAAAAAATATAATAAAATAAATAAATAAATAAAAACAAAAAAAGTGACAAAATTAAAAAACAAGAAAAATGACATTAAAAGGTGTTAAGACAGCCCATCTACATCTAGTTCAATCAGACGTTTATGTCTCTTACTGCCTCTTAATGATCAGAAAAAAACAAACACTCTTAACACTGGTTGCCTCTTACTGCCTCTGAATGAAATGAATAAAACAAACAGTCTTAATGACCTAAATGTCTGACTGCATCTGAATGAATCAGATTAAGATGTTATTAAGAGGCATTTCTGAAAAAACAAACACTGCCTAACTTACACAGCTAAATACCATCATACACCCTCTTAATCAGTAAGATCTATTCCCATAGCAAAATCAAATTAAAAACAGTGAATCTAGTAAGCATAATAAACTCTCTCGACATCCCATCAAACTCATAAACTTAAGCTAATAGAACAAATGCTCAGCAGAATTAAAAATTAATACTCGAAAACTTAAATAAAACTTAGCAAACCAGCAGATTCAAACAACCGTTATACATTAACATGAAAAGCATAAATTCAGATCCATATCATAAACAATCAGATTATTCAATCAAACAAATAGCAAATTATACTAATAAAGGCAGAAAGTAAATCATAAAATGAGCTTGACCTTCGAATAGACGTTTCCATTGATGGCGAAACGCAGCGCTAAGCTGGCTTAATAAACAAACTCCAAACAATCAGACCACATCAATATTTTACACAAACATAGTCTTGAACCAGCAAATATGTTTTAGCTTAATCAGTGGGACTAAGATTTACCCCTTATTCTAAACAATACACATTTATAATATTAGCTTTAAGATTTAGATGCAAGTATTTTAACAATTTAACAATTCGTGAGATTTAAAAATAGAATAAACTGAAAGACGAATTTTATTAACTCAAAGAAACATTACAACTTTTATAAAAAAAGAAAATACAATTTCTAAACTAAAACTAACATTATAACATTAAGGAGAAAAAGGGATACCAACTACAGTAAAATGGGGGGTATTTATAGCTGAGGAGAGGTGAAGGTTTGTTAAGGAAGAATCGTTTTTGGCCTTGGATGAGCATCTCCATCTTCTCTTTCCCATCAGTTTTGATCAAACGGTTGATATGCGTCCTCTATCACACGGATTGCCAACATGGCAATAAGTGTGCAAGTTTGATGATGATGTGGAAGGTTATGCTCTGTCAGGATGGCATGCCTTAGACCAATAGGATTTGAGCAGTGACGCATCAATATGACAGGCTGGAGCTTGGTACTTGGTACTTGGTATCTTGGTGGATGCATGCGCCCAATCTTCCACTTTTCTCTGATTACACGCGAGTGGCTTCAATTGCTGGATTAATTGGGAACCCCTAATTTCTAGGGTTCTTGGCTACTACTCTTTTCCCTAATTCTTCTCTCGTTTTATTTTTTCTCTCTTATTCTTTCTTTGACTAATAACTTTGACCAAAGTTATAAATAACTTTATTCATCTCATTTCTTTTTGATGGGCTTAGACCAAAAAGTTGACCAAAGAGTAAATAAACTTCCATTCGTTTATTCTTTACTCTTGTTGGGCTTTTGACACAATTGGACCAAATGACTTCATCCGTCCCTTCATATTTTATTTCGGCTTTCAAGTAACTTCCTCCAAAGTAATAACATAACTTTATAAATGGGATTTTAGGCCCATTAAGCTCAAGTGGGTCCCACAAAGGCCCAATAAAATTGAATCCTCAAATAAAAACGATCCCGACTTTTGGCTTTTGATAAACTCTTCAATCTCGTGTCGGTTTTGCCGGTTTTGTGATCTTGGATTCTACACACATGAAAAGAACAAAACAAGCATATACAATACTATATTCATGTGAAATATGCATTTTATGTCCGTTTTGTGATATAAATGATATGAGTAATTACACTCATATAAAACTCCCCCCTTGCTAAGCAATTGCCGTGTCCTCACGCAATGATAAAATAAAGCAACTAACTATACTTTTATTCAACTTTTGACACTTTATTTTACAAAGACATAATGTATTGCTTTCATTATTGAAAAATAATTTTTAGGATCATAAAACTCGAATAGATTCATCGTCCTCGACTTTTCACTCTTTCCATGCCAAGTTTAAAAACAAAATCATTGTCAATCATAAGTCCCAATGTTAAGACCACTCATACAAGTAATTTGTGTTAAACTCAATCTCCTTTATTTCTAGTTGTATCTCTAGATTTTAAAGATTATCATTCACCCATAGGATCATTTGACTTATTTAATAACTATTAATCCAAAAATGAAGGCAAAAGCAGTGTAAACCCAACACTAAAAACCTAACCTCATCCTCAAAAACCGTTGTCACTAAAGAAAGCCCACATCAAGTATAACTGAACACGATTTTAGGAATGAATTCCCGGATCCGAAATTTGGCGAATAGGACTACTTAAGCAACAATTATTCCTCCAACGTCGTTTTGACTTTATAATGGAGTTAGCAACATTTACGTCATATACCTTGAGGATCTTTAAGATGTAAAAGTTCTCCTTATCTATGATCCACACCCTAAGGCTCCTTAAATCATAAACAAGGGAATTGACATTCATCATCACTTCACACCCTAAGGCTCATTGAAACAATGATGAAGCAATTTTTATTAAACACTTCACCATGCCATACACCCTAAGGCTCTAATGACAAGGCTAGTGCTACATGACTCCCATCCGAATGCTCATAGAGAACATGTTTTTATTTATTCTTCTTTATTTATGATACATATAGTAGGCCAAATTCCAAAATCCCATGATCAAAAAGTCCATGACGCTGACACCCTCAATGTGTTCTTACTTTAGTTACAAGGGAAGAAAAAGAAGGAGTTAAGAGCTAAGATATTGAACCCAAACCACTAAAAACTTCATTTATTAAACAATTAAATATTCAAGCGTGAAAAATAAATACGAGGAGAAAGAGCCACACAAAAAACTTATATAAGAAAGACTAATAAGTGTGAAAACACTTATCCTTTTACCACTTATTTCCAATAATAACAAGACCAAAACGTGTGATTTATGTCGTAAAAGTCGGAATTATGCGTGGTTTGTGTTTTTATTGTGTTTAGGACCAAAATATGAAAAAGGAAGAAAACACGGCCTTTCACGGGCTTTTATCGAAGAAAACGGGAAAAGACGAAGTCAAAAGATCAAGAGTGCAAAAAGAACGGAAGTCCAAGACCTATTCTGAAGATTTATCGAAGAAAAAGTCTAAAGACGGAAGTTTAATGAAGTCGAAGAACTTAAGTCTAATAGAAGAAGAAAAATTAAAAGACAAGTTCAAATCCCGAGACGACATCGAGAAAAGACAAAGAATTAGAGTCGAGTCGAGAAGACGTGAAGAAAGAAAGAAAGAAGATGCAACACATGCACTCCTTCCACCTTCCCTATAAATACCCTCCTAATACACATTAGGAGGGAGTTAGTCTTAATTTTTAGTTTTTCATTTTGCACTTTTCTTTCTAGTTTTAGAGAGAGAAAGTTCTAAACTTTCTCTCACTAAGTTTTTCATTCCTTCCTTTCTTTTAAGCTTTCATCATCATTCTTGTATTTGGATTTCATCTATCTAATTTAAGTTAACTTTTGAGTTTTTAATCTTCTTCTACATTTCTTGGTTTACTTGGTTTTTGATTCGAAATCTTTTCTTTGATCCGAATCTTCCATGTTCCGTGATTGAAGTTGAGATTGTATGGTTAGAAGATTCATTCCCTTTGTTCCTACATATGCTTCTAAACGTATAAGTTGTAAGCTTTTAATGCTTATTGGCTTATTCGAGTTTTAGCTTATTGATTTTCGGATATCACAAAGGATTTAGTCATCACAAAAGTTTCTTTCATAAAGTGTTTGATTTCCGTTTTGAAAAGTCGCAAGTTTAAGCTTTTTGAATTGTTTTAGGCTCGGGCAGAATAACTTATTGTAGCAGCTTATTGAGTTTTAAAATTTGCCACCAATTTCGGACTAAATTAGCTCCCATCGTAATCTTGGGGCTTCACACATTCCGACGGGTTTCTACACATTCCGATAGATTTCAGTGTTTTGATCGCAATAACCCATAAGGGTTCTACTTTGCGATCGGGTGGCTAATTCCCCTTTATTCCGATCTGGGTTGCGATCGCTCATTGCGATCGCACATTCCGACGGGACTAAGGTCTTATTAAGACGAAGTGCTGCCCAATTTTACTTTACATCATTCCGATTTGAACCACTTTGCGACAGAAGTGTTAGATTATTCCGATCTGGATATTGCGACCATTCTACATTCCGATAGAATTGACCTTGATTATTCCGATGGTTATTAACATGAATTATTCCGATGACTTGTTTATGTTCTGATGGTTATGATTTGGTGCATTCCGACAGAAATGAATTGTTATATTGCGATGGAACATGTTTTTAAGTTTTAAAGTTTTTACTTAAAGTTTTTCTACATAACTTTTAGTTTATTTCTTAAACACTTTAACTTTACTCAACGACATTTTCATACTTGCTCTTAAAATTAGATAACCAAACCAAACCAAATCATTTTGCTCACCAAAAGACAATTGATTCGCACTCTTAATCATTAGTCAATTCGAAAAGATCGGACGATAATATTTTATACTTAACACAAAGCCGAGTATTAAATGGCGCTGCTGCCGGCTCTTTTCGTTAAGATTAACGGTTTCTAGTGAGAGACGCATTGAATTTTGGGATCCGTTCTTTGAACGTTATTTTCCTTGCTTTAAAAACTTTCAAAAATCCATAAAAAAAATATAAAACTCTTCAAAAATACAAAAACATTAAAAAAAATCATAGAAAGCAATTCTTTTCCAAAGGTTTTGCACCAAAAAGATTATATAGATATTCTCTATGTGCATATTTTTCTTCTGCAGGTGTATGCGTACTAGATCTTCGAACTATTCTGAGCCCGAGACTCGTGAAGATCTAGATATGGCTGGTGTTAATAACAACAATAATAACCCACCTCTACCCAATTTGAACAATAACAACAACAACAACAATGTCCCCCTACCTGATTTACGAACAATGGAGGAGCTATGTCAACCTACGATGAACGGACGTGGAGGCCCGATTGCACCGATGCACGTCACGGCTCAGGAGTTTTCGTTGAAGCATCACATGATCCAACAAGTGAAAACTAACCCATTTCGCGGGATTCCGGATGATGATGCCAACAAACACCTCGACAAATTCATTACCATCACCCAAAGCATGAAGTGCCCCGGTGTTTCTATGGATGACCTTCGCCTTCAACTTTTTCCCCACTCGCTTTCTCACCATGCCGAAAAATGGTTTGACCGTCTCCCGAAGAATTCTATTCATACGTGGAATGACATGACTCAACGCTTTTTGTCGCGCTACTTCCCCCCATCCATGGTCACAAGCCTTCGTAACCAAATCAGTGGATTCATGCAAGACAATGATGAATCGCTCTTCGATGCTTGGGAACGATACAATGATTTGATCGACCGCTGTCCAAATCACAACATGCTCCCCGTCACTCTCATTGATACCTTCTACAATGGTCTCACTTTTCGTGATCGTGACACGATCAATGCCGCCGCCGGTGTTACTTTTATGAAAAGGAGACCAGAGGAGTGTAGAGAGTTGATTGAAAACATGACTACTCACCACAAGAATTGGGATTCATCCGCATCCTCAAGATCTAATCAGAGAGTCAATGTTTCTTCTACTACTTCCAATCCTGAGATGACTGAAATTTCTTGACAACTCGCTGAGATGAACAAGAATTTCATGACCATGGCCACAAACCACTTTCAACAAGCTAAAGCCGTTGCTATTTCTTGTGACACATGTGGTGGTCCTCATTCTTATAATGATTGTCCTTCTACCCAAGGCAATTTTTTTGAAAACGTTAACACAGCATACGGTACTTATCCCATGGGAGGCTATCAAGCTCGCCCTCAAGGAGACCATAGCTTGCTAAGTTATCGTTCAAACAATTATCTTGCTCCACCCGGTTTCCCTCCGCAGAACCAAAACCAACAACAAAGCTATAACCGAAACAACCAATCCCAACCTCGTGCTAACAATCAATATCAATCCCAAAGAAACCCATACCCAACTCAAGGAAATTCTCAAGCTTACCAAGCTCCACCTCTCAATCAACCGATGGAAGTGAGTCTAGACGTCGAGACGTTCATGAAGACTAATCGGGAGCTGGTGACGAATCTTCAGAGTCAAGTCATCAACTTGAAGGGCGAAATGGCGAAACAAGGGAGAGATATTCGAGCCGAGCTAAGGAATGATATGGCAAAACAAAGCAATGAAATTCGTGCAGACATCAGAGATTCTTTCAGCACCCAAGCGCTTAACATTCGTGATATGATTGGTTCGCTCATCCAAGGTAATCAACACTCTTCTTCGGGTACTCTTCCGAGTAACACCGTTGCGAATCCAAGAGGGGAGATGAAAGCAATCACTACTCGTAGTGGAAAAGGTTATACGGAACCCGAGCTTCCTACACCTCCACCCGTGATTGTGAACAAGGAAAAAGAGCAACTTTCCTCACCTCCTTCACCTTCTATCCCCATTTCCCCACCACCCGTGGCTGTGAGTGATCATACTCCCCTAAAGCCTTCTTCTTCATCCAATATACCTTATCCTTCAAGGTTGAGGAAAGAGAAGCAAAAGAGCAAGGATGATATTCAGGTTTCAAACTTTCTAAAAATGTTTAAACAATTGAATTTTAACATCTCCTTTGTTGAGGCTCTCGCTCACATGCCCAAATACGCTAAGATGTTTAAAGATCTTCTAAGTGACAAGGAGAAGCTTCTTGACATTGCTCAGACCCAACTTAATGAGAACTACTCCGCAGTGCTCTTAAGAAAATTGCCCACCAAACTTGGTGATCCGGGTCGCTTCTTAATTCCTTGCAACTTCCCGGGAGTAGAGAATTGCATGGCCCTAGCCGATCTAGGTGCCAGTATAAACTTAATGCCTTTAAGTGTTTGGAAGCAATTATCTCTCCCCGAGCTAGTCCCCACTAAAATGACTTTGGAATTAGCAAACCGTACGGTTGCTTATCCAGTGGGGATAGCCGAAGATGTCTTTGTTGGCGTTGACAAATTCACCTTCCCGGCAGATTTTGTTGTCGTTGACTACGAGATGGATCCTCGTGTTCCATTAATCGTTGGACGTCCATTTCTGAGGACCGGTCGCACTCTCATTGATGTAGCCGCGGGCGAAATAATCATGAGAGTTGGTGACGATAAAATTGTCTTCAACATGGGTAAGATTTCTAAGCAACCTTATTCATATGAGAGTGTTAATGCTATTGATGTTCTCGATGAGGCTTGTGAAGAACATTTTCATGATGCTTGCAAAAGTACTCTTTCTTCTCTACCCAATGTTGAGACCGTTGCCTCAATTGCTCCGGCATTGACTCCTTTTGGAGAAAGTGACTTGGATGATTTCGAAGCTAGCTTGGGTCCTCTCGATATTAAGTATGATGATTCTTCCACTAATTGGGATGAAGACATTCGTACTATTGAGATACTTCTCAATGAAGACCCGTTTTCTCCTCCTTCTCCCAAAGAGGTGACTAATGATGATCCATCGTTAGTTACACCATCTATTGAGGATCCTCCTACTCTTGAGCTTAAGGACCTACCTCCTCATCTTGAGTACGTTTTCCTTGAAGACAACGAGAAGTTACCGGTCATCATCGCGAAGGACCTGAAAGAAGAAGAAAAAGCCCGACTTGTCGCCGTGTTGACGAAGCATAAAAGAGCTATCGCTTGGAAAATCTCCGACATTCGTGGAATTGATCCTCACTTTTGCACATATAAAATTCTCATGGAGGACGACTTCAAGCCCACAATTCAAAGCCAACGAAGGGTGAATCCTAAAATACATGAAGTCATCAAAAAAGAGGTTATCAAACTTCTTGATGCGGGTATGATTTACCCTATTTCGGATTCACCATGGGTTAGTCCAGTCCATTGTGTGCCTAAGAAAGGCGGCATCACCGTTGTGCCCAATGCAAACAACGAGTTGATTCCTACCCGTCTTGTTACTGGGTGGAGAGTTTGTATAGACTACCGCAAACTCAATGATGCCACGAGAAAGGATCATTTCCCTCTACCTTTTATGGACCAAATGCTTGAACGTTTAGCAGGTAATGAATATTACTGCTTTCTTGATGGTTTCTCAGGTTATTTCCAAATACCCATCGATCCCCAAGATCAAGAGAAGACAACATTCACTTGTCCCTATGGCACATTTGCTTACAAAAGAATGCCTTTTGGCTTATGCAATGCCCCCGGGACATTCCAAAGGTGCATGTTGGCTATCTTCCATGACATGGTTGAGCAAACCATGGAAGTCTTCATGGATGATTTCTCGGTCTTTGGGGATTCCTTCTCTTCTTGCCTTGCCAATTTGGAACGTATGCTTAAGCGTTGCAAAGACACTCGCCTTGTTCTGAATTGGGAAAAATGCCATTTTATGGTAAAAGAAGGCATTGTGCTAGGACACAAAATCTCTAAAGCCGGTCTTCAAGTCGACCGTACTAAAGTAGATGTCATAGCCAAATTACCTCCACCTTCAACCGTGAAGGGTGTGAGAAGTTTTCTGGGTCATGCGGGCTTTTATCGTCGATTCATTCAAGATTTCTCTAAAATCGCTCGCCCGATGACCCACCTCTTGGAAAAAGATACTCCTTTTATCTTTTCTAAAGAGTGTATCGAAGCCTTCAATCTTCTTAAGGATAAGCTAACTAAGGAACCGGTCTTGGTTACCCCTAATTGGGAGCTACCCTTTGAATTGATGTGCGATGCTAGCGACTTTGATATTGGTGCGGTTTTGGGCCAAAGAGTGAATAAACACTTCCAACCAATCCACTATGCTAGCAAAACTATGACGGGGGCTAAATTGCATTATACGACAACCGAAAAAGAGCTTTTAGCTGTTGTCTATGCTTTTGAGAAATTTCGCCCCTATCTTGTTTTATCCCCCACCATCGTATACACGGACCATTCCGCGTTGAAGTACTTGCTGACTAAGCATGATTCTAAGCCAAGACTTCTTCACTGGGTTTTACTCCTTCAAGAATTCAACATTGAAATTCGTGACAAGAAGGGTGCTGAAAACCTAGCCGCGGATCATTTGAGTCGACTTGAGGATCCATATCAAGGGGATCATCCGAACAAAGAGATCAATGACTCTTTCCCCCTTGAGACCTTAATGTCCATAAATCTCAATCTTGATGACACCCCGTGGTTTGCGGACATTGCAAACTACTTAGCGGGTGGTATTCTCATCAAAGGGTTAACATCCCAACAAAAGAAGAAGTTCTTGAATGATGTTAAGACTTACTTTTGGGATGACCCTTATCTATTCAAACAATGTGCTGATCTGATCATTCGTCGTTGTGTTGACGGACCGGCAGCTTTTGACATTCTCCAGGCTTGCCACAAAGGACCCACCGGTGGTCACTTTGGTCCCAACTACACCGCGAAGAAAGTGTTTGACTCTGGATTCTATTGGCCCACCATTTATCGTGATGCTCACGAAATGGTTAAGCATTGTGATGATTGCCAACTCCAAGGCAAGATCACACATAAGGATGAGATGCCTCAAAATTTCATACAGGAATGTGAAATCTTTGACGTTTGGGGCATCGACTTTATGGGGCCATTTCCATCCTCCAAAGGGAATAAGTACATCCTCGTCGCAGTCGACTATGTTTCTAAATGGGTTGAAGCCAAGGCTCTCCCTACGAACGATGCGAGGGTGGTTGTGAACTTTTTAAAGCAGCTTTTCGCTCGATTCGGCGTTCCTCGTGCTATTATCAGTGACCGCGGGACTCATTTTTGCAACGATCAATTTGCAAGAGTCATGGCTAAGTATGGTGTCAATCACCGTCTTTCCACCGCTTATCATCCCCAAACCAATGGGCAAGCCGAGATATCCAACCGTGGATTGAAGCGAATTTTGGAGCGTACTGTGGAAGAGCATCGCGTCGCGTGGGCCGATAAGTTAGATGATGCTCTGTGGGCTTTCCGTACTGCTTATAAGACCCCGATCGGCTGTACGCCTTATCGTCTTGTGTACGGGAAAGCATGCCACCTCCCCATCGAGCTGGAACATAAGGCGCACTGGGCCTTGAAGTGGGCTAACTTCGACATCAACAAAGCCGGTGATCATCGCAAGATTCAACTCAACGAGCTCAACAAACTGAGGAATGAAGCTTATGAGAACTCGCTGATCTACAAGGAGAAGACCAAGATCATTCATGACGCAAAAATCAAGAACCAAGAGTTCCACGTTGGTGATCAAGTCTTACTCTTCAACTCTCGGTTGAAGATCTTCTCTGGCAAGTTGAAGAGCCGCTGGTCTGGTCCATTCACCGTCGCCAAAGTCTTTCCATATGGGACCATTGAGCTTTCTCAGCCGAATGGGCCCAATTTCAAGGTGAATGGCCAGCGTCTGAAGCTGTACTTTGGTGAGGACATCTCTCATGAGATGACTCCATCCCTCACCACGTTCCCCATGAACTAAATTTGGGTCGAGTCAGGCTCATGACTCGGTGATCAAAAACAAGCGCTTCTCGGGAGGCAACCCGTGATCTATCCTTTACTGCTTTCATAATAAGTGTAGGGGAGCCCCGTATGTGTTTGTTGTCTTGTTTCTTGTGCTGTGCATGGATTAAAGCTTCAAAGAGCACCTTGATGACTTTTGACGAACTGTGATACCGTGTTCCCATCTTCCCGGTTCTATCCTAAACTCTTGTGATTCAATATTTCATATTTTATATGTTCACATTGAATTCACTATAGTTGTCCTTTTCTTAACAAGATTTAAACAAAGTGCACAATGTCTTAAGTGTAGGGGAGTTTACTCCCACATGCTCAAACATTGAGGACAATGTTTATCTCAAGTGTAGGGGGACTTCTATCGAAGTAAGTGGTCTTTTCCATGAATTTGCCCTCATTTTAACCGGAAAACTTGATTTTTCGACATTTTTCAAAATTTTTAATCGATTTTGGCCTAGTTGTATAGTTGTATTTTCCTTTGTTATGGTTATTTTCTTTCCTTGCTAGAATAAATTTTCAATAAAGTGGTTTTAAATTTTTCTTAGTCGTGAATATTTTGACTCAACCCGAGTTTACTTATCTAAGTTACTCTAGCTAGTATCCTTAACGTGTTTAAGTCAAGTTTTGCTAGGCTTTTATATAGGGAGCTATAAAACGCGAAAGTCTTAACTCTCACAGGTTAAGAACAAGAACTTTTCGCAAGTTCCTATAATTGATCCTAGAGAGTCGTTTATCAAGGGAACTTTAAAATGCGATTTCTAAACTTGAAAAAGTCTAAGAATTTGCAAGCTCCTATAGGCGACTCGTAAACCCAAAACTTTGATTTAATAGGCTAAGCATCCACGAGTCTCATTCCTTGAGATTTTAAACTGTGGAGAACGAGAGATGATAGAGTCAATTATAAGTTTGGTATTCTTTCGTGAATTTATGTGAGTTAACTATAAGCCTATTCTCCCTTCGCTTGTTAATAAATTTATCTGCAATAAATAAGGTTGTACGATTTAAAAGGTTACTTAGCTTCTAGCCCCAGATCGTTTAAAAGTTGCTCGGTACGAATTAGAGTTCATAGCCAAGGCATAACTTATTGAAGCGGGATGCGAAGATTGGCGAGTCCGAAAAGGCCCTAACAAGGCATGAGGGCTACATTTTGTTGCTAAAAGATCCAAAAGTGATGTGAAGAATCATTTATCGAAAATCAATATGAAGGATCAAGACACAGGACGAAAAGCAAATACTCCCCTAAAGATCATGGAGAAGTCTATCCAAAAAGACCCTAACAAGGTATGAGGATAAATAGATCCAAGTCCAAAAAGGAGGCGGATCGTTGTATATCGAAGTCCAAAATAAAGATTGGAGAAAAATCAAGAAGTCGTGGTCCAAAGATGAAGAATCTCTCAAAACTTCAAGTGAATAATATCCTAGTATGAAGAGAAGACCATAATTTCAAGAACTCTCTCAAAGATTCGAAGTATGAAGTCGCTGCCAAAAATCGGTCCGAGAAAGGTCTCCAATCATGAAGCAAGTTATGCCAAGATATGAACTTTATGAGGTCCCGAGAAGCAGTTTTAAAAGATTTGGTCCTTTAGCTAACTATTGATTAAATCGTTCACTTTATTTTCGTCCTAAATAACTATCGAAATAAGTCAAACAATGCATCCTCGTGATCATTCAAGACAAAAAAAATAAATATAAGAGATACACCTAGGAATAAGGGAGTCTAAGTGAATAATTGGCCCACATGAGTTCGTGATAGTGTGCTAACTTATAATAACAATGATCTCGTTTTTAAGCTTGGTATGGGGAACGTGAAACTTGAGGATGATAAACGTTCATGGCAGCCAAAACCCAATGTAAGTTTTTAATTTCTTTACTTGTTCTATCTTTTTATGTTTAGTATTTAATAAAGGCCAAGGTAGATTATTTATGATGGAAAATATAAACCGTGCTTTAAAATTAATGCATTGCATGAGGGCATTGCAATGGTCAAGTGTAGGGGATTTAATAAGTGTGAAAACACTTATCCTTTTACCACTTATTTCCAATAATAACAAGACCAAAACGTGTGATTTATGTCGTAAAAGTCGGAATTATGCGTGGTTTGTGTTTTTATTGTGTTTTAGGACCAAAATATGAAAAAGGAAGAAAACACGGGCTTTCACGGGCTTTTATCGAAGAAAACAGGAAAAGACGAAGTCAAAAGATCAAGAGTGCAAAAAGAACGGAAGTCCAAGACCTATTCTGAAGATTTATCGAAGAAAAAGTATAAAGACGGAATTTTAATGAAGTCGAAGAACTTAAGTCTAATAGAAGAAGAAAAATTAAAAGACAAGTTCAAATCCCGAGACGACATCGAGAAAAGACAAAGAATTAAAGTCGAGTCGAGAAGACGTGAAGAAAGAAAGAAAGAAGATGCAACACATGCACACCTTCCACCTTCCCTATAAATACCCTCCTAATACACATTAGGAGGGAGTTAGTCTTAATTTTTAGTTTTCATTTTGCACTTTTCTTTCTAGTTTTAGAGAGAGAAAGTTCTAAACTTTCTCTCACTAAGTTTTTCATTCCTTCCTTTCTTTTAAGCTTTCATCATCATTCTTGTATTTGGATTTCATCTATCTAATTTAAGTTAACTTTTGAGTTTTTAATCTTCTTCTACATTTCTTGGTTTACTTGGTTTTTGATTCGAAATCTTTTATTTGATCCGAATCTTCCATGTTCCGTGATTGAAGTTGAGATTGTATGGTTAGAAGATTCATTCCCTTTGTTCCTACATATGCTTCTAAACGTATAAGTTGTAAGCTTTTAATGCTTATTGGCTTATTCGAGTTTTAGCTTATTGATTTTTGGATATCACAAAGGATTTAGTCATCGCAAAAGTTTCTTTCATAAAGTGTTTGATTTCCGTTTTGAAAAGTCGCAAGTTTAAGCTTTTTGAATTGTTTTAGGCTCGGGCAGAATAACTTATTGTAGCAGCTTATTGAGTTTTAAAATTTGCCACCAATTTCGGACTAAATTAGCTCCCATCGTAATCTTGGGGCTTCACACATTCCGACGGGTTTCTACACATTCCGATAGATTTCAGTGTTTTGATCGCAATAACCCATAAGGGTTCTACTTTGCGATCGGGTGGCTAATTCCCCTTTATTCCGATCTGGGTTGCGATCGCTCATTGCGATCGCACATTCCGACGGGACTAAGGTCTTGTTAAGACGAAGTGCTGCCCAATTTTACTTTACATCATTCCGATTTGAACCACTTTGCGACAGAAGTGTTAGATTATTCCGATCTCGATATTGCGACCATTCTACATTCCGATAGAATTGACCTTGATTATTCCGATGGTTATTAACATGAATTATTCCGATGACTTGTTTATGTTCTGATGGTTATGATTTGGTGCATTCCGACAGAAATGAATTGTTATATTGCGATGGAACATGTTTTTAAGTTTTAAAGTTTTTACTTAAAGTTTTTCTACATAACTTTTAGTTTATTTCTTAAACACTTTAACTTTACTCAACGACATTTTCATACTTGCTCTTAAAATTAGATAACCAAACCAAACCAAATCATTTTGCTCACCAAAAGACAATTGATTCGCACTCTTAATCATTAGTCAATTCGAAAAGATCGGACGATAATATTTTATACTTAACACAAAGCCGAGTATTAAATGGCGCTGATGCCGGCTCTTTTCGTTAAGATTAACGGTTTCTAGTGAGAGACGCATTGAATTTTGGGATCCGTTCTTTGAACGTTATTTTCCTTGCTTTAAAAACTTTCAAAAATCCATAAAAAAAATATAAAACTCTTCAAAAATACAAAAACATTAAAAAAATCATAGAAAGCAATTCTTTTCCAAAGGTTTTGCACCAAAAAGATTATATAGATATTCTCTATGTGCATATTTTTCTTCTGCAGGTGTATGCGTACTAGATCTTCGAACTATTCTGAGCCCGAGACTCGTGAAGATCTAGATATGGCTGGTGTTAATAACAACAATAATAACCCACCTCTACCCAATTTGAACAATAACAACAACAACAACAATGTCCCCCTACCTGATTTACGAACAATGGAGGAGCTATGTCAACCTACGATGAACGGACGTGGAGGCCCGATTGCACCGATGCACGTCACGGCTCAGGAGTTTTCGTTGAAGCATCACATGATCCAACAAGTGAAAACTAACCCATTTCGCGGGATTCCGGATGATGATGCCAACAAACACCTCGACAAATTCATTACCATCACCCAAAGCATGAAGTGCCCCGGTGTTTCTATGGATGACCTTCGCCTTCAACTTTTTCCCCACTCGCTTTCTCACCATGCCGAAAAATGGTTTGACCGTCTCCCGAAGAATTCTATTCATACGTGGAATGACATGACTCAACGCTTTTTGTCGCGCTACTTCCCCCCATCCATGGTCACAAGCCTTCGTAACCAAATCAGTGGATTCATGCAAGACAATGATGAATCGCTCTTCGATGCTTGGGAACGATACAATGATTTGATCGACCGCTGTCCAAATCACAACATGCTCCCCGTCACTCTCATTGATACCTTCTACAATGGTCTCACTTTTCGTGATCGTGACACGGTCAATGCCGCCGCCGGTGTTACTTTTATGAAAAGGAGACCAGAGGAGTGTAGAGAGTTGATTGAAAACATGACTACTCACCACAAGAATTGGGATTCATCCGCATCCTCAAGATCTAATCAGAGAGTCAATGTTTCTTCTACTACTTCCAATCCTGAGATGACTGAAATTTCTCGACAACTCGCTGAGATGAACAAGAATTTCATGACCATGGCCACAAACCACTTTCAACAAGCTAAAGCCGTTGCTATTTCTTGTGACACATGTGGTGGTCCTCATTCTTATAATGATTGTCCTTCTACCCAAGGCAATTTTTTTGAAAACGTTAACACAGCATACGGTACTTATCCCATGGGAGGCTATCAAGCTCGCCCTCAAGGAGACCATAGCTTGCTAAGTTATCGTTCAAACAATTATCTTGCTCCACCCGGTTTCCCTCCGCAGAACCAAAACCAACAACAAAGCTATAACCGAAACAACCAATCCCAGCCTCGTGCTAACAATCAATATCAATCCCAAAGAAACCCATACCCAACTCAAGGAAATTCTCAAGCTTACCAAGCTCCACCTCTCAATCAACCGATGGAAGTGAGTCTAGACGTCGAGGCGTTCATGAAGACTAATCGGGAGCTGGTGACGAATCTTCAGAGTCAAGTCATCAACTTGAAGGGCGAAATGGCGAAACAAGGGAGAGATATTCGAGCCGAGCTAAGGAATGATATGGCAAAACAAAGCAATGAAATTCGTGCAGACATCAGAGATTCTTTCAGCACCCAAGCGCTTAACATTCGTGATATGATTGGTTCGCTCATCCAAGGTAATCAACACTCTTCTTCGGGTACTCTTCCGAGTAACACCGTTGCGAATCCAAGAGGGGAGATGAAAGCAATCACTACTCGTAGTGGAAAAGGTTATACGGAACCCGAGCTTCCTACACCTCCACCCGTGATTGTGAACAAGGAAAAAGAGCAACTTTCCTCACCTCCTTCACCTTCTATCCCCATTTCCCCACCACCCGTGGCTGTGAGTGATCATACTCCCCTAAAGCCTTCTTCTTCATCCAATATACCTTATCCTTCAAGGTTGAGGAAAGAGAAGCAAAAGAGCAAGGATGATATTCAGGTTTCAAACTTTCTAAAAATGTTTAAACAATTGAATTTTAACATCTCCTTTGTTGAGGCTCTCGCTCACATGCCCAAATACGCTAAGATGTTTAAAGATCTTCTAAGTGACAAGGAGAAGCTTCTTGACATTGCTCAGACCCAACTTAATGAGAACTACTCCGCAGTGCTCTTAAGAAAATTGCCCACCAAACTTGGTGATCCGGGTCGCTTCTTAATTCCTTGCAACTTCCTGGGAGTAGAGAATTGCATGGCCCTAGCCGATCTAGGTGCCAGTATAAACTTAATGCCTTTAAGTGTTTGGAAGCAATTATCTCTCCCCGAGCTAGTCCCCACTAAAATGACTTTGGAATTAGCAAACCGTACGGTTGCTTATCCAGTGGGGATAGCCGAAGATGTCTTTGTTGGCGTTGACAAATTCACCTTCCCGGCAGATTTTGTTGTCGTTGACTACGAGATGGATCCTCGTGTTCCATTAATCGTTGGACGTCCATTTCTGAGGACCGGTCGCACTCTCATTGATGTAGCCGCGGGCGAAATAATCATGAGAGTTGGTGACGATAAAATTGTCTTCAACATGGGTAAGATTTCTAAGCAACCTTATTCATATGAGAGTGTTAATGCTATTGATGTTCTCGATGAGGCTTGTGAAGAACATTTTCATGATGCTTGCAAAAGTACTCTTTCTTCTCTACCCAATGTTGAGACCGTTGCCTCAATTGCTCCGGCATTGACTCCTTTTGGAGAAAGTGACTTGGATGATTTCGAAGCTAGCTTGGGTCCTCTCGATATTAAGTATGATGATTCTTCCACTAATTGGGATGAAGACATTCGTACTATTGAGATACTTCTCAATGAAGACCCGTTTTCTCCTCCTTCTCCCAAAGAGGTGACTAATGATGATCCATCGTTAGTTACACCATCTATTGAGGATCCTCCTACTCTTGAGCTTAAGGACCTACCTCCTCATCTTGAGTACGTTTTCCTTGAAGACAACGAGAAGTTACCGGTCATCATCGCGAAGGACCTGAAAGAAGAAGAAAAAGCCCGACTTGTCGCCGTGTTGACGAAGCATAAAAGAGCTATCGCTTGGAAAATCTCCGACATTCGTGGAATTGATCCTCACTTTTGCACACATAAAATTCTCATGGAGGACGACTTCAAGCCCACAATTCAAAGCCAACGAAAGGTGAATCCTAAAATACATGAAGTCATCAAAAAAGAGGTTATCAAACTTCTTGATGCGGGTATGATTTACCCTATTTCGGATTCACCATGGGTTAGTCCAGTCCATTGTGTGCCTAAGAAAGGCGGCATCACCGTTGTGCCCAATGCAAACAACGAGTTGATTCCTACCCGTCTTGTTACTGGGTGGAGAGTTTGTATAGACTACCGCAAACTCAATGATGCCACGAGAAAGGATCATTTCCCTCTACCTTTTATGGACCAAATGCTTGAACGTTTAGCAGGTAATGAATATTACTGCTTTCTTGATGGTTTCTCAGGTTATTTCCAAATACCCATCGATCCCCAAGATCAAGAGAAGACAACATTCACTTGTCCCTATGGCACATTTGCTTACAAAAGAATGCCTTTTGGCTTATGCAATGCCCCCGGGACATTCCAAAGGTGCATGTTGGCTATCTTCCATGACATGGTTGAGCAAACCATGGAAGTCTTCATGGATGATTTCTCGGTCTTTGGGGATTCCTTCTCTTCTTGCCTTGCCAATTTGGAACGTATGCTTAAGCGTTGCAAAGACACTCGCCTTGTTCTGAATTGGGAAAAATGCCATTTTATGGTAAAAGAAGGCATTGTGCTAGGACACAAAATCTCTAAAGCCGGTCTTCAAGTCGACCGTACTAAATTAGATGTCATAGCCAAATTACCTCCACCTTCAACCGTGAAGGGTGTGAGAAGTTTTCTGGGTCATGCGGGCTTTTATCGTCGATTCATTCAAGATTTCTCTAAAATCGCTCGCCCGATGACCCACCTCTTGGAAAAAGATACTCCTTTTATCTTTTCTAAAGAGTGTATCGAAGCCTTCAATCTTCTTAAGGATAAGCTAACTAAGGAACCGGTCTTGGTTACCCCTAATTGGGAGCTACCCTTTGATCTGATGTGCGATGCTAGCGACTTTGATATTGGTGCGGTTTTGGGCCAAAGAGTGAATAAACACTTCCAACCAATCCACTATGCTAGCAAAACTATGACGGGGGCTAAATTGCATTATACGACAACCGAAAAAGAGCTTTTAGCTGTTGTTTATGCTTTTGAGAAATTTCGCCCCTATCTTGTTTTATCCCCCACCATCGTATACACGGACCATTCCGCGTTGAAGTACTTGCTGACTAAGCATGATTCTAAGCCAAGACTTCTTCGCTGGGTTTTACTCCTTCAAGAATTCAACATTGAAATTCGTGACAAGAAGGGTGCTGAAAACCTAGCCGCGGATCATTTGAGTCGACTTGAGGATCCATACCAAGGGGATCATCCGAACAAAGAGATCAATGACTCTTTCCCCCTTGAGACCTTAATGTCCATAAATCTCAATCTTGATGACACCCCGTGGTTTGCGGACATTGCAAACTACTTAGCGGGTGGTATTCTCATCAAAGGATTAACATCCCAACAAAAGAAGAAGTTCTTGAATGATGTTAAGACTTACTTTTGGGATGACCCTTATCTATTCAAACAATGTGCTGATCTGATCATTCGTCGTTGTGTTGACGGACCGGCAGCTTTTGACATTCTCCAGGCTTGCCACAAAGGACCCACCGGTGGTCACTTTGGTCCCAACTACACCGCGAAGAAAGTGTTTGACTCTGGATTCTATTGGCCCACCATTTATCGTGATGCTCACGAAATGGTTAAGCATTGTGATGATTGCCAACTCCAAGGCAAGATCACACATAAGGATGAGATGCCTCAAAATTTCATACAGGAATGTGAAATCTTTGACGTTTGGGGCATTGACTTTATGGGGCCATTTCCATCCTCCAAAGGGAATAAGTACATCCTCGTCGCAGTCGACTATGTTTCTAAATGGGTTGAAGCCAAGGCTCTCCCTACGAACGATGCGAGGGTGGTTGTGAACTTTTTAAAGCAGCTTTTCGCTCGATTCGGTGTTCCTCGTGCTATTATCAGTGACCGCGGGACTCATTTTTGCAACGATCAATTTGCAAGAGTCATGGCTAAGTATGGTGTCAATCACCGTCTTTCCACCGCTTATCATCCCCAAACCAATGGGCAAGCCGAGATATCCAACCGTGGATTGAAGCGAATTTTGGAGCGTACTGTGGAAGAGCATCGCGCCGCGTGGGCCGATAAGTTAGATGATGCTCTGTGGGCTTTCCGTACTGCTTATAAGACCCCGATCGGCTGTACGCCTTATCGTCTTGTGTACGGGAAAGCATGCCACCTCCCCATCGAGCTGGAACATAAGGCGCACTGGGCCTTGAAGTGGGCTAACTTCGACATCAACAAAGCCGGTGATCATCGCAAGATTCAACTCAACGAGCTCAACAAACTGAGGAATGAAGCTTATGAGAACTCGCTGATCTACAAGGAGAAGACCAAGATCATTCATGACGCAAAAATCAAGAACCAAGAGTTCCACGTTGGTGATCAAGTCTTACTCTTCAACTCTCGGTTGAAGATCTTCTCTGGCAAGTTGAAGAGCCGCTGGTCTGGTCCATTCACCGTCGCCAAAGTCTTTCCATATGGGACCATTGAGCTTTCTCAGCCGAATGGGCCCAATTTCAAGGTGAATGGCCAGCGTCTGAAGCTGTACTTTGGTGAGGACATCTCTCATGAGATGACTCCATCCCTCACCACGTTCCCCATGAACTAAATTTGGGTCGAGTCAGGCTCATGACTCGGTGATCAAAAACAAGCGCTTCTCGGGAGGCAACCCGTGATCTATCCTTTACTGCTTTCATAATAAGTGTAGGGGAGCCCCGTATGTGTTTGTTGTCTTGTTTCTTGTGCTGTGCAGGGATTAAAGCTTCAAAGAGCACCTTGATGACTTTTGACGAACTGTGATACCGTGTTCCCATCTTCCCGGTTCTATCCTAAACTCTTGTGATTCAATATTTCATATTTTATATGTTCACATTGAATTCACTATAGTTGTCCTTTTCTTAACAAGATTTAAACAAAGTGCACAATGTCTTAAGTGTAGGGGAGTTTACTCCCACATGCTCAAACATTGAGGACAATGTTTATCTCAAGTGTAGGGGGACTTCTATCGAAGTAAGTGGTCTTTTCCATGAATTTGCCCTCATTTTAACCGGAAAACTTGATTTTTCGACATTTTTCAAAATTTTTAATCGATTTTGGCCTAGTTGTATAGTTGTATTTTCCTTTGTTATGGTTATTTTCTTTCCTTGCTAGAATAAATTTTCAATAAAGTGGTTTTAAATTTTTCTTAGTCGTGAATATTTTGACTCAACCCGAGTTTACTTATCTAAGTTACTCTAGCTAGTATCCTTAACGTGTTTAAGTCAAGTTTTGCTAGGCTTTTATATAGGGAGCTATAAAACGCGAAAGTCTTAACTCTCACAGGTTAAGAACAAGAACTTTTCGCAAGTTCCTATAATTGATCCTAGAGAGTCGTTTATCAAGGGAACTTTAAATGCGATTTCTAAACTTGAAAAAGTCTAAGAATTTGCAAGCTCCTATAGGCGACTCGTAAACCCAAAACTTTGATTTAATAGGCTAAGCATCCACGAGTCTCATTCCTTGAGATTTTAAACTGTGGAGAACGAGAGATGATAGAGTCAATTATAAGTTTGGTATTCTTTCGTGAATTTATGTGAGTTAACTATAAGCCTATTCTCCCTTCGCTTGTTAATAAATTTATCTGCAATAAATAAGGTTGTACGATTTAAAAGGTTACTTAGCTTCTAGCCCCAGATCGTTTAAAAGTTGCTCGGTACGAATTAGAGTTCATAGCCAAGGCATAACTTATTGAAGCGGGATGCGAAGATTGGCGAGTCCGAAAAGGCCCTAACAAGGCATGAGGGCTACATTTTGTTGCTAAAAGATCCAAAAGTGATGTGAAGAATCATTTATCGAAAATCAATATGAAGGATCAAGACACAGGACGAAAAGCAAATACTCCCCTAAAGATCATGGAGAAGTCTATCCAAAAAGACCCTAACAAGGTATGAGGATAAATAGATCCAAGTCCAAAAAGGAGGCGGATCGTTGTATATCGAAGTCCAAAATAAAGATTGGAGAAAAATTAAGAAGTCGTGGTCCAAAGATGAAGAATCTCTCAAAACTTCAAGTGAATAAATTCCTAGTATGAAGAGAAGACCATAATTTCAAGAACTCTCTCAAAGATTCGAAGTATGAAGTCGCTGCCAAAAATCGGTCCGAGAAAGGTCTCCAATCATGAAGCAAGTTATGCCAAGATATGAACTTTATGAGGTCCCGAGAAGCAGTTTTAAAAGATTTGGTCCTTTAGCTAACTATTGATTAAATCGTTCACTTTATTTTCGTCCTAAATAACTATCGAAATAAGTCAAACAATGCATCCTCGTGATCATTCAAGACAAAAAAAATAAATATAAGAGATACACCTAGGAATAAGGGAGTCTAAGTGAATAATTGGCCCACATGAGTTCGTGATAGTGTGCTAACTTATAATAACAATGATCTCGTTTTTAAGCTTGGTATGGGGAACGTGAAACTTGAGGATGATAAACGTTCATGGCAGCCAAAACCCAATGTAAGTTTTTAATTTCTTTACTTGTTCTATCTTTTTATGTTTAGTATTTAATAAAGGCCAAGGTAGATTATTTATGATGGAAAATATAAACCGTGCTTTAAAATTAATGCATTGCATGAGGGCATTGCAATGGTCAAGTGTAGGGGATTTAATAAGTGTGAAAACACTTATCCTTTTACCACTTATTTCCAATAATAACAAGACCAAAACGTGTGATTTATGTCGTAAAAGTCGGAATTATGCGTGGTTTGTGTTTTTATTGTGTTTTAGGACCAAAATATGAAAAAGGAAGAAAACACGGGCTTTCACGGGCTTTTATCGAAGAAAACGGGAAAAGACGAAGTCAAAAGATCAAGAGTGCAAAAAGAACGGAAGTCCAAGACCTATTCTGAAGATTTATCGAAGAAAAAGTATAAAGACGGAATTTTAATGAAGTCGAAGAACTTAAGTCTAATAGAAGAAGAAAAATTAAAAGACAAGTTCAAATCCCAAGACGACATCGAGAAAAGACAAAGAATTAAAGTCGAGTCGAGAAGACGTGAAGAAAGAAAGAAAGAAGATGCAACACATGCACACCTTCCACCTTCCCTATAAATACCCTCCTAATACACATTAGGAGGGAGTTAGTCTTAATTTTTAGTTTTCATTTTGCACTTTTCTTTCTAGTTTTAGAGAGAGAAAGTTCTAAACTTTCTCTCACTAAGTTTTTCATTCCTTCCTTTCTTTTAAGCTTTCATCATCATTCTTGTATTTGGATTTCATCTATCTAATTTAAGTTAACTTTTGAGTTTTTAATCTTCTTCTACATTTCTTGGTTTACTTGGTTTTTGATTCGAAATCTTTTATTTGATCCGAATCTTCCATGTTCCGTGATTGAAGTTGAGATTGTATGGTTAGAAGATTCATTCCCTTTGTTCCTACATATGCTTCTAAACGTATAAGTTGTAAGCTTTTAATGCTTATTGGCTTATTCGAGTTTTAGCTTATTGATTTTCGGATATCACAAAGGATTTAGTCATCGCAAAAGTTTCTTTCATAAAGTGTTTGATTTCCGTTTTGAAAAGTCGCAAGTTTAAGCTTTTTGAATTGTTTTAGGCTCGGGCAGAATAACTTATTGTAGCAGCTTATTGAGTTTTAAAATTTGCCACCAATTTCGGACTAAATTAGCTCCCATCGTAATCTTGGGGCTTCACACATTCCGACGGGTTTCTACACATTCCGATAGATTTCAGTGTTTTGATCGCAATAACCCATAAGGGTTCTACTTTGCGATCGGGTGGCTAATTCCCCTTTATTCCGATCTGGGTTGCGATCGCTCATTGCGATCGCACATTCCGACGGGACTAAGGTCTTGCTAAGACGAAGTGCTGCCCAATTTTACTTTACATCATTCCGATTTGAACCACTTTGCGACAGAAGTGTTAGATTATTCCGATCTGGATATTGCGACCATTCTACATTCCGATAGAATTGACCTTGATTATTCCGATGGTTATTAACATGAATTATTCCGATGACTTGTTTATGTTCTGATGGTTATGATTTGGTGCATTCCGACAGAAATGAATTGTTATATTGCGATGGAACATGTTTTTAAGTTTTAAAGTTTTTACTTAAAGTTTTTCTACATAACTTTTAGTTTATTTCTTAAACACTTTAACTTTACTAAACGACATTTTCATACTTGCTCTTAAAATTAGATAACCAAACCAAAACAAATCATTTTGCTCACCAAAAGACAATTGAGTCGCACTCTTAATCATTAGTCAATTCGAAAAGATCAGACGATAAGATTTTATACTTAGCACAAAAGCGAGTATTAAAGACTTAGCCTCAAAACTTATAATCAACTCTATCATCTCTTGTTCTCCATATTGTAAAATCTCAAAGATGTGATACTAATGGATACTTAGCCTTGCAAGTCTTAATTAAGACTATATTAAATCGAAGTTTTGGGTTTTCAAGTCATCTATAGGATCTTGCATCTTCTTGGACTTTTTCATGTTTAGAATTTGCGTTTTAAAGTTCCCTTGATAAATGACTTTCTGTGATCAAGTTCTTGTTCTAAAACCCTTTCGAGTTAAGACTTTCGCATTTTAAAGTTCCCTATATAAAAGTCTAGCAAAACTTGATTTAAGCGGTTAAGGAATGAGCTAAGGTAAAAACCGATCGAGTCAAAAACTATTCTTATTTTCTCCAACAGAAAGCCTACATTTGTGTAAAAAACACTTATTTTCTTTATAATAAAACACAAAATTACACTAAAAATTTAAATTTTTTATGAAAAATGAGAAAAACGATATGATTACGTAAGAACACAACAAAATCAAGTGCAAGCGATTATATCGATTGACTCCCCCATGCTAAAACCAAACATTGTCCTCCATGTTTCTTAGCTCAAGAATAACACCCCTTGCTAGAACACGAAGAGTCGAATGCAATAGTCCTAACGTGGTAAGAGTACGCAAATCTATAAGCCGTTTATTAATTATGCCCAAGATAAAACGTTAGTCGATAAAAATCAAAGAATAACGAATTCCCCATTTGACAATCAAAGTATGGAAGCTCGAGTGGACCGGGAAAAAACTGAACACGAGAGTCTTCAATGATTAAGGTCATACCTAAGATTCACGTCACAACAAAACACGAGCACGATCTTGAAAAGATCAAGCCATATTAGTATTAGAAAATAGAAACAAGATAGAATGTATGGGACTCCCCCACAAGGCACCTCGTTTTTGTTAACCGAGTCATGAGCTCGACTCGGTCCCCGCATTCATTGGTCCTTAGGGAAAGTTTGGAGATCCGGAACAACCTCTGTAGGTATGTTCCCTCTAAAGTAGTGCTTAACTTGATGACCATTCACCTTAAAGCTAGGCCCGTCTTTTTGAGCTAGCTCAACGGTGCCATAAGGGAATACTTGTGAAATGGTGAATGGTCCGGACCAACGGGAATTAATCTTGCCCGAGAAAATCTTAACTCTAGAGTTGAATAAGAGGACTTGATCACCAACATTGAAAATGGGGTTTTTGATCTTAGAGTCATGAATCCTCTTAGTCTTCTCTTTATAGATCAAAGAGTTCTCATAAGCTTGATCCCTTAATTCACTTAGTTCATTCAATTGTACCTTGCGATGATCACCGGCGGTCCTTAAATCAAAGTTACAATGTTTTAGATCCCAATACGCCTTATGTTCGAGTTCAACTGTCAAGTGGCATGCCTTTCTGTAGACCAACCTAAATGGTGTACAACCAATGGGAGTCATATAGGCCGTATGAAAAGCCCACAATGCATCATCCAATTTATCCGACCATGTGTGTGATTTTCTCCAATAGAATGCTCCATGATTCTCTTAAGAGCTCAGTTTGAAACCTCCACTTGACCACTCGTTTGAGGGTGATAAGCCGTCGAAAGTCGATGGTGACACCATATTTCTTTAGAACTTATTCGAATTTTTCATTACAAAAATGGGTCCCTCGATCACTTATTATAGCCCGCGGAGTTCCAAACCTAGAAAAGAGTTGTTTAAAAAATTTCACCACTACTCGAGCATCATTAGTAGGCAAATCCTTAGCTTTAACCCATTTTGACAAATAGTCCACGGCTACGAGAATATACTTATTTCCTTTTGATGATGGAAATGGCCCCATAAAATCGATTCCCTATACGTCAAAGATTTCACAAACTAGTATGATATTTTGGGGCATTTCATCCCTTTGTGAGTTCTTTCCTTGACGTTGACAAGCATCACAAGTCTTGATCAAGTCTTGGGCATTTCGATATATGGAAGGCCAAAAGAAACCGGCATCAAAGACTCTTTTCACGGTGGAGTTGGCACCATGATGTCCCTGGTGGATCCTTCATGACAAGCTTTCAGAATATCTTTAGCTTCTTTACCAAACACACACCTACGAATCACTTGATCCGCGCACACTCGAAACAAATAGGGGTCGTCCCAAAGATAGTAAGATATGTCCTTGAAAAATTTCCGGTTTTGTTGGGACGACATACCCTTAATCACGAACTTCCCCGCATGGTAATTTGTGATGTCCGCAAACCATGGGGTACTATCATCACCACGAAAAGCAATCATACCAAGTGTCTCGAGAGGAAATGTTTCATTAATTTCCTTATTCTCTCGATCGCTTTGGTGAGGATTCTCAAGTCTAGATAGACGATCGTCCGCGAGATTCTCGGCTCCTTTTTTGTCAAGAATTTTGACATTAAATTCTTGAAGGAGGAGAATCCACCAGAGCAATCTCGGCTTTGCATCTTGTTTATTAAGAAGATATTTGATAGCCGAGTGGTCCGTATACACTATGGTTTTAGACAAGACGAGATATGGTCTAAAATTTTCGAAAGCATATACAACGGCAAGTAACTCCTTTTCTGTTGTAGTATACTTAGTTTGAGCATCCATCATAGTCTTACTTGCATAGTGTATAGGTAAGAAATGTTTGGTCTTACGTTGCCCCAAAACCACACCTACCGCGTAATCACTAGCATCACACATTATTTCAAAAGCTAGATCCCAATCCGGGGCAACTAAAATTGGTGATTCGGTTAATTTCTTTTTAAGCATCTCAAATGCTTTGATGCACTCATCCGAACAGAAGAATGGAGTCTCTTTTTCCAAAAGATAGGTCATAGGCCGAGCTATCTTAGATAATTCTTATATAAAACGTCTATAGAAGTCGGCATGGCCGAGAAAACTCCTAACTCCCTTAACGGTGGTGGGTGGAGGCAATTTGGCAATCACGTCGATTTGGCCCTATCTACCTCAATACCCGCCTTAGAGATCTTATGTCCTAAAACAATGCCTTCTTTGCACATGAAATGGCATTTTTCATAGATAAGCACGAGATTTGTTTCCTCACAACGTTGTAACATTCGTTCCAAGTTAGAGAGACATGAAGTAAAAGACTCCCCAAAAACCGAGAAATCATCCATGAAGACTTAAAAATGGCCATCATACACCTTTGGAAAGTCCCCGGAGCATTGGATAACCCAAAAGGCATTCTACGATAAGCAAATGTTCCATAAGGACAAGTGAATGTGGTTTTTCTTGATCACGAGGGACTATAGGAATTTGGAAATAGCCGGAAGATCCATCCAAAAAGCAATAGAATTCATTTCCCGCTAGTCTCTCTAACATTTGACCCATAAAAGGTAATGGGAAATGATCCTTCCTAGTGGCATCATTAAGCTTTCTATAATCAATACAAACACGCCATCCGGTCATGAGTCTATTAGGAATCAATTCATTATCCTCATTAGTCACTACCGTCATTCCTCCTTTCTTTGGAACACAATGCACGGGGCTAACCCTTGGGCTATCGGAGATAGGGTAGATCATTCTGGAATCTAGAAATTTCATAACTTCCTTTTTTATCACCTCATGAATCATTGGATTCACCCTTCTTTGATTTGGATAGCGGGTTTGTAATCTTCCTCCATCAAAATTTTATGAGTATAAAATTTTGGGTCAATACCCTTGATGTCAGAGATTTTCCATGCAATGGCCCGTTTATGTTTCTTTAACACCTTAATAAGTTCCTCCTTTTCATTATCTTTCAATCCTTTAGCGATAATCACCGGTAATTTATCTGTTCCTCAAGAAAAGCATACTCCAAATGAGTAGGAAGATCCTTAAGCTCAAGTTCGAGTGCTTCTTTAAGAGAAGTTTTCACTTTTGTTTCATTTTCGTTCATAACTTTAATTTCCATAGGAGGTGATTGAAAAGGATCTTCATTTAAAAATGCTTCAAGCAAGTAGTATCTCCATCCGTATCATGATAATCCTCATCATACGTCAATGGAAAATCCGGTGTGCTAAGAAAAGCATCAACCTCCTCCAAGATAAAATCACTAGCCCCAAATGGAGTAAGGGGTGGAGAAGAAAGGGCAATAATAGGATCCGATAAAGAAGGATTGCTACTTTCGGAATTAGCCAAGAAACCAATCACTTCTTGAGAATATTCTTTGCAAGCAACATCAATCATATCAACACGATTGATTGATTCCCCGAAATGCTCATAAGAATATTTAGAAACGTACCCGATATCAAACGTAACGGTCTCATCATCAAAACTTAAAGTCATTTTTCCACTTTTCATGTTAATCAAGGCACTAGCCGTACTCAAAAATGGTCATCCTAAAATCAAAGGCACATGTGAATCTTCGGGTAATCCACAACTACAAAATCGGCCGGAAAATGAAGCTTCCCTACCTTAACAAAGACATCCTCATTTATACCTACCGGAAGGGCGGTCGATCGATCCGCAAGCTCGAGAGTCATCCTAGTAGGTGTGAGCTCGGGAAGTGATAACCTTTTCCACACGGAAAGAGGCATCAAATTAATGCTAGCGCCAAGATCGGCTAATGCTAAGCATTCTTTCATTTCCGGAAATTCACAAGGAATAAGAAATCTTCTGGGGTCTCTAAGCTTTTTGGGTAGCTTATTGGTGAGAACCGCCGAACAATTAGCATCAAGAGAATCATTAAGCTCTTCAAGCTTCCCTTTATCACTAACCAATTTCTTGAAAGTCGAAGAAAATTTAGGCATATAAAGCAATGCATCCGCGAAACTAACATTAAAATGAAGTTGCTTCAACATTTTAAGAAATGTAGACATTTGAGCATTGGATCTTTCGCGGAGCTTCTCTTGGTTAAGTCTCGAAGGGTAGGGTAGTGTGGGTTTAGTCTTCGGAATCTCGGTTTCCAGAATAGGCACATGGTCTACCTTCGGTAGATTAGGAATTTCCTTTTCTTTAACCACCTCGGGTTCTTGCTCCACTTCCCTCCCGGAGAGGTACTAATATGTGGAAGCAAAGGTCCGTCTAAAGCCTTCCCACTACGTGTGGTAATAGCTCTCATCTCACCCTTCGGGTTTGGATTGGTGTTGCTAGGTAAGCCACCCGAAGAAGAGGAAGGTTTGTTCATTATTGCTTCAAACATCGAAAGAATTTTGTTCTCAAATTTAGCTTGATTTCCCTCAATACGGTTTTGGTTTTTCTCTAGTCGAGTTTGATTAAGCTCAATCTTGTTATTTTGCCCCTTGATTGTATTTTGAAAATCGAGTTTCAAAGTGTTCATTTGTCCCTGAAGATTATTTTGAAAAGCCTCCAAATTTGCCTCATTTGTTTTGATATAGCTTGACAAATCATTTTGATTGTTGTTTTGAAAACCTTGATTGTTTTGATTGCCATAAAATCCATTTCCTTGATTAAAGTTCTCTTGGTTACCACGGTTAAAATTAATCCCATTGTTTCCATTGTTGTATCTATTTTGAACTGGTGGAGAAACATGGTTTTGATGAGGAGCTTGACCGTTAGGGCCATAAGTTCCCATCGCCGCAAAAGCACTAGCTTGATCAAATCCCGTGGTTGAACAAGCATAATTCGGATGTGCTCCACAACACAATATACAAAAATTCTCAACCGCAGTAATCGAACCATGAGGATTCTTCCTAATCTCATTCAAAATCGTATCAATCTTAGATTCCAATCTAGCAATCGCGGGATTAGATGAGTTCACATGACAAACAACCGGTGTGTTTCGTGAATATTAAACTCTAGACTTATTCTCAATGATACCCCATGCGTCTCTTGGAGTTTTTCTTAAAAGATTACCACCCGCGGTGGCATTTAAAGAATCTTGTTCAACCATATTAAGTCTATTATAAAAAAGTATTAATTTGGTGTAACTCCGTAAAACCGTGGTGTGGACATTGTCTCAACAAATCCTTAAACCTTTCCCAAGCATCTCCAAACGATTCATGCACTTTTTGTTCAAATCTAGTTATTTCATTCTTAAAGTGAGTTGTTTTAGATGGTGGAAAGAAGTAATTCATGAACTTAGACACTAGATCGTCCCATGTTAAAATCGAACCCGGTGGTTCCTTTTCATACCAACGGTTAGCGTTTCCCTCGAGCGAGTACGGAAAAAAGCATGAGCTTAATCGCGTTATTCGGCACATCTCTAAACTTGAGAGTCGGGGTGATACGAAGAAATATCCGAATGTGAGAATGCGGGTTATCCGTCTCATTGCCTGGAAATTCGTCGGCACGAATGAGTGATAAAAGACCCGTCTTAATCTCATAATGATCCGCCAAAATATCCGGCACAACGATTGCTACACCGTACCCTTCGGTGGGTGCACGAAGCAATTCCTCCATTGTTCGGTTATCGGCCATATTAACAACAATAGTCGGAAGTTCGGGTTCCACTACTCGTTGTTGACGATTTCTATTTCTACGAGGAATGTTTTCAAGTCTATCGTGATTAATCTAAAGTCGATTAGAACTTAATTGCATAAACCAAAATGACGAGAATTTAGAGGGTTGAAGAAAATAAAATAGATCAGAAGAAGATTATTTCTGTTATTTTTTTCAAATCAATCAAAGATTGATAAAAACAAGGAGTGAGAATATTTACTATGGAAGTAAACTACCCTCGTTCGACTTTGAAACGTAGGTGAAAACCTAAATGTCTCGAGGTTCAATATGTAAACAACGACAAAAATAAGGTTTATTACTACTTGAGGTGGCAAACCAATAATCGGTCGTCCCTCTCAATATACGCACAAGCAAGCGGGGAAACGAGGTGGCACAAAGCACTTAAAAACCTTTTTCCTTAGACGGCATTTTATATCTCGTCGCCTTATACCCACCTTATAGTTTGTATAAATCGAGTTCAAACTTTTTATTAGTATTTATCTATTTTGCCTTATTTTTTTTATTTGGATTCGAATACAATAGTTGAGTGATGAAATCCCAACTAAGGTTTGCGTTTTCACGCTTTTGGAGGTAGGTAAATTTATTGTTCTACGTAATACAATATATTAGAAACAAAAAGCACGAAAAACGATATTTATTATTATATATAGAAAATAACAAAACTTTCTAAGGATGGAAAGGGTCTTCAAATCGACGATCGACAAACTGACACGAAAGAATCATATACAATTTCCCCGGCAGCGGCGCCAAAATTTTTTATGTGTGGGAAACGTGTCGGTATATTTAATGTAATACGTTATAGAGCAAATAATAGAAAATTACCTTTAGGAAAAAGTAATAATCTAAAATTCGCTAAAGACGGATTAATTAACACGAGAGTGATCCCGGTTCGTTGTACACGAAGAATTTGTGAATTTGAGACTTTCGTTTTGATTTGGACAATTTATTTGAATGGATTCGGTTTTTATCTAAAATAATTTTACAAATATTATTTAAGTGCATGAATCGCTAAAATAAATCTAAAGGACGAATTTAAATCTACATTATATTTTTTACTTTTTTTTTACAAATTTATATAAACAAATTCTAAAAGAAGGTTATTATATATTTATTCTTTTTAAACTTTTAAACTAAAAATATATGAAAAACGTTTTATTAAATTGACAGTTCAAGTAAAACGTTTATTAGACTCTAAGTGCAATGCTATAACAAAAAGATAATGTAGCTCAGTTGGTTGGGACGTTGGGCCTAGGAAGAGCAGGTCTCGAGTTCGAGACCTGTGAATGGCAGATTTTTGCAATAAATTTTTTTGAGACAGATTTTTGTTCCAAACGTCCCCTTGAAATAATCATACCACAAATACACAGCTTATTACCAAATCTTACAACAAAGAGATATAACAACTATCCAAAAAAATCACAACCTAAACAGTTATAACAAACTGTTTAACTACAAGAAACGAATCATAATAACAGCAATGAAAAATGAAAATAAGCAGAGAACTTGAAAGCTATAATTCAGCAACACAAACCACAAACAGGAAATTAAACAACTAAAAATCGAATTTCTTACCAGAAGATTATATTATTCGGAAGCAACAAGCAACATAAAAGAATGCATCAGCAATAAACTCAGTAACGATTTAATCAACAGTTCAACTACCAGACAGCCATAGCAGATAAACCTCAAACCAATTCCAACGATATAGAAAAACAACCAGTTACAAATCAAAGCCCAAAATAGATCAATATAACCTTTGAACCAATATAAGTGACAACTAAATCATCTAAACATTCTAATACAGCAGATTCAAGTACATTACTTTAGGCAGATCCAATTAACAACTAAATCATCATCATAAACAGATTCAAGTTCACATTTAAAAAGAACTCAAATCATCCAAACAACACAGCTGATCTAACCAGTGAACACTAAAATTCCTATAATCTAAACTCCAATATCATTACAAACTACTAACTAAAACTGAACCATCAACCGAAAACCAATCAAATCCACATCAACGAACAATATCAAATCAGTTAAATGCCAAACACTACGTAACATTACCAGATCCAACATACCTCAAAGAGCATCAGCAGACTTTACTTCTATAAACAAACCACACTCACAGATCATTTTAACCAAATGAAAATGCATACGACCTAATATATCAGCAAGTACTCTAAGAGAAATCAGTAGCTTACACAGCTAAATACCATCATACACCCTCTTAATCAGTAAGATCTATTCCCATAGCAAAATCAAATTAAAAACAGTGAATCTAGTAAGCATAATAAACTCTCTCGACATCCCATCAAACTCATAAAATTAAGCTAATAGAACAAATGCTCAGCAGAATTAAAAATTAATACTCGAAAACTTGAATAAAACTTAGCAAACCAGCAGATTCAAACAACCATTATACATTAACATGAAAAGCATAAATTCAGATCCATATCATAAACAATCAGATTATTCAATCAAACAAATAGCAAATTATACTAATAAAAGCAGAAAGTAAATTATGAAATGAGCTTGACCTTCGAATAGACGTTTCCATTGATGACGAAACACAGCGCTGAGCTGGATTATTAAACAAACTCCTAACAATTAGACCACATTAATATTTTACACGAACATAGTCTTGAACCAGCAAATATGTTTTAGCTTAATCAGTGGGACTAAGCTTTACCCCTTATTATAACTTAATCATTCACACAAGCTATAATTTGAGCTTGTATAAACAAAACACATTTATAATATTAGCTTTAAGATTTAGATGCAAGTATTTTAACCATTTAACAATTCGTGAGATTTAAAAGTAGAATAAACAGAAAGACGAATTTTATTAACTCAAAGAAACATTACATCTTTTATAAAAAAAGAAAATACAATTTCTAAGCTAATTATAACATTAGGAGAAAAAGGGATACCAATTACAGTAAAATGGGGGGTATTTATAGCTGAGGAGAGGTGAGGGGTTTGTTGAGGAAGAATCGTTTTTGGCCCTTGGATGAGCATCTCCATCTTCTCTTTCCCATCAGTTTTGATCAAACGGTTGATATGCGTCCTCTATCACACGGATTGCCAACATGGCAATAAGTGTGCTAGTTTGATGATGAGGTGGAAGGTTGTGATTGGCTCTTTGTCAGGATAGCAGCCTTGGACCAATAGGATTTGAGCAGTGACGCATCAATATGCCAGGCTAGAGCTTGGTACTTGGTATCTTGGTGGATACACGCGCCCAATCTTCCCTTTTTCTCTAATTACATGTGAGTGGCTTCAATTGCTGGATTAATTGGGAAGCCCTAATTTCTAGGGTTCTTGGCTGCTACTCTTTTCCCCAATTCTTCTCTCGTTTTATTTTTTCTCTTTTATTCTTTCTTTGACTGATAACTTTGACCAAAGTTATAAATAACTTTCTTCGTGTCATTTCATTTTTATGGGCTTAGACTGAAAAGTTGACCAAAGAGTAACTAAACCTCCATTTGTTTATTCTTTGCTCTTGTTGGGCTTTGACACAATTGGACCCAAATAACTTCATCCGTCCCTTTATATGGGCTTTTATTTCGGCTTTCAAGTAACTTCCTCCAAAGTAATAACATAACTTTATAAATGGGCTTTCAGGCCCATTAAGCTCAAGTGTGTCCCACAAAGGCCCAATAAAATTGAATCCTCGAATAAAAACAATCCTGACTTTTGGCTTTTGATAAACTCTTCAATCTCGTGTCAGTTTTGCCGGTTTTGTGATCTTGGTACCTACACACTTGAAAAGAACAAGCATATACAATACTATATTCATGTGAAATATGCATTTTATGTTCGTTTTGTGATATAAATGATATGAGTAATTACACTCATATCACTGAACAATTACATTCTCACTTAGATAATCTATAAACTCTTGACTTAAATATTCACCACCTCTATCAGAACGAAGAGCTTTAATCTTCTTCCCTAATTGTAGTTCTACTTCTGCTTTAAACACTTTGAGTGTTTCAAATACCTCTTGTTTATGCTTAAGTAAATAAACATAACCATAACGGCTATAATCATCCATAAATGTTAAGAAGTAGCTAGTACCTTTCCTTGACGTATGTCTAAGTGGTCCACACACATCAGTATGTATTAATCTAAGTAGATCAGTGGCTCTTTCAATATTGCTATTAAAAGGTTTCTTGGTCATATTTCCAGAGATACAAGACTCACATTTATCAAATGATTCATCATTGATTTTTTCCAAAAGACCTTCACGTTGAAGCTTTTGTATATTGTCTTCCCTATATAGGCAAGTCTACAATGCCAAAGATAAGAAGAGTTCTTGTCAAACTTTCTCTTCTTACTCATGCTAAATACAGGTTTATCATTCTTGGATTCATTATCATGCATTTCTATTTCAAACACACCATTCACGGAAATTGCATTAAAATAGAAAATACCATTTTTCCAAACAGAAATTGCATTATTATCAATCGTGTGAACGAATCCATTATTTAACAAACAAGAAAAGGAAATTAGACCCCTAACAATTATAGGTGCATAATGACAATCATTTAAACTCAGTACTAAACTCGAAGGTAAAACTAGATTAAATGTTCCTATAGCTTCAACCGCTGCTTGTGCGCCATTGCCCACTTGCAGAAATTGTTCCCCATAGGAAAGCTTCCTTTCTAGATAAAATCCCTGCAGCATATTAGAAATCTTAATACCGCATCCGTATCATATACCCAGGAGTTTAATTTATATGTTAAATTGAACACTTCAATCATAAATAAAGTACCTGAAGCTGCAGCGCTCTACTCAGACTTCTTCTTTAATTCTCGCAATTCTTCGAGGTAAAGAGGGAAATTCCTCTTCCAATGACCACTTGCCTTGCAATGGTGACAAGTCTCATCCTTCTGAAATCTATTCTTCTTGAAAAAGTTCTGCTTGGGTTTCGAATAAGTCGCAACTTGTTTGCCCTTATCACCCTTGCCTTTGCCTTTCTTCTTATTCGCTTGCGGTTTTGGCTTACTCACTCTACCCTTTTGTATGGTTAGTACAGAAGGCGTAGCGGTAGATGCCTTGTCTTTCAACCCCTTTGCATATTCAATGAGCATTGCATGCAAATCATTAACTGTCTTTCCCGTGCAATGCATATTATAGTTTCTAATGAAATCATTGAAGTCCTTGTTAAGGGACCTATTGATCAAGTTGATATCCATATTATGATCATAGGGTTGTCCTAGTGCAATGAGCTGTTCCATATAACCCTTCATCTCCAAGTAATGGGCACTTACAGACTTTCCTGGAGCTTGCTTGCAGCTATGCAAATCATCTACCAAGTCGTAGATCTCCATAGCTTGCGGCTTCTTGAACATAGACTTGAGCTCATCAAGCATTCGCTTAGGTAAAAATAGCTCATACTTCTGTTGAAGTGGAGGAGCCATTTTTCCTAGCATTAAACAAGCCACTTCCGAGTGCTTCTTAATATTAGCAGCTTGTTCAAGCATTTGTGCATCAGATGCTCCTTTAGCAAGATCCTCCGGATAGGGAGTAGTCAAGATATCGATAGTTCTCGCTGCTCTAAAGACAATTCTTAGCGAGCGATACCAATCATTGAAGTTTGGGCCAGTAAGTTCAGGACGTTCAAATAAAGCTTTGAACGCGGAACTTATAGTGTTATTGGTGGGTTGATCCATTTCTATAGAAATAAGTTCAAATATTAGTATTTTCGATAACAAAATACTTTCAAGAAAATAAAATTACCCTGGTACAAAACAATATTATTTTCCTTGAATTCAAGAACTACATTGACATAAATCCATTACATCAGTTGATCTGCTAGTAATGAATTTAATCAACATAGCGACTTGTCGAACAATTCAATTGACAAACAATTTTCAATTTCTAGATATTTAAGGGATTTACATTGCCAAAAAAACGTTTTGCATTGTAAACATGTTTCATCCCTTCTGAATGCATTAAGTTTCCAGATCTCACTGAGTAACTTAATTAAGTCATCTATGCTGAGTAATGTAAAACCATCATACGAATTCTCATTCTACAAATGGTTTTATCTCCATCACAACATCACCCAAAAATCTCATTTGATGACGAAGTAATTTCAAGTGTTCGTCAATTAGGAGCATTTGACATAAATTTTAAGGGTATAAATTTTGATGTCAAAATCAATGTATAAGAAACATGCATAAAACTCCATACCATAAGTTTAATAAAACATTTAGTAAACTCTTTCACGAGATTAAATTTCTTCATAAATTATGTTGCGGTATTGGTTAAACCAATTAAATAATTTACCCACTACTATTCACAACGTACTTTTGCTAGAACTCGGCTACGCACAAAGCAATACCCTTATTAATTGTGTTTCAGATGTGAATTTGTAATAAATCACCCTTAAGGTATAATTCAATTAATAATCGTATGTAATTTCAATTTGAGCACAGGTGAGCCTGGAATTTGGCCAGCGACTAATGGCATCACACCTCCTTCCTTAACCGGGTACATGACCAGCGGTGCGTTAAACTCACTTTATAGTTTGTCAAAAGGAGTAGGCCGTTAGATTATTATTGCAGTTCACCAATCAACTTAATCTTATGTAATTTAAATCTCTAACAAATCATTATTTTAATATGATTTAGTCCATATTATTTCTTTTCCAAAAAAACCCTTGTTTACAATAATTCATCAATTTTATATAAACAAGAAAAAAAAACTAAATCATAAACACATAATAACAATTTATATGTGCAACAAATAAATCAAATAGCCACATGCATAGATTTATTCAATAATCATCAAATCTAGGTCTTTATATTCATATAAAAGTCTTCCATGATTCTAGATTTATTGAATCAAATAATCACGTAGAACATAAAATCATATAAACATATAATTTTACGATCCATGAAAACATGCATGTTATCATGAAATCCTCACAAATCTTAACAATTAAATCTCTACGGATCGTAACCATACATGGAATAACAATTAATCATGCAATTTAATCTAAAATTATCCCACATGTAATTTAGGGTTTCAAAACAATTCTTTTTTTTTAATTAAAAATTCGGCCAAAACCCTAATTGTTAAAAAAACAAAACCCTAATTTTAAGAAAACCTAAAAAACATGTTGTTTTAACTCAAAACAATTACTAGTATTAGTTAAAAAACTTTAGATTTTCAATAATTATTATAACATTTTAAAACGGCTCTCGATGCCATTGAAGGTTTATTAACATCATAACAATTATATAAAACCCTAAACGAGATCAAAGCACATATAGCGGAAGCGATTTAACAAGATCATAATAATAACACAATTATAATTAATCGAATTAGGGTTACATACCTTTACGCTAAATCAATTCCACAAGACGAAGAACGAATCACCAATTCTGGTTTATACCGTATACACCAAGATATAGTCTATAGTAAGACTATATTACGATCTTATACACACGTAATACAACGAGCTAACCATGATTCCACGTAAAAACCGAGCTACAACGCTTGTATATAATCTACCCATCAACCCTAGAGAGGGGCTAGGACTAGATTGTAAGTAAATTGATCAAACAAGAAAACCAACCAAATACCCCTTTGTGGGTATTCTTGTGATCGACCAAAAGAGAAGAATGGGAGAAAGATTTTTTGTGATGATGAATTATAAGGAGAAGGATTTGTTTATATAGGCATAATCTTGTATCCAGAAACAAATAAAAGGAAGTTTTTTTCCCTTCCTTTTTCCCCATAACCGACCGACCTAACACACCCATAGGGGTCTTCCGGAATCTTCCAAACTTCTTTCTTTATATTTACTTACTATATATTTATTTAACACTCGTTAATACTTAACTATTAATTAATTAACGATCGTTAAAATTATGTCACGGTTTAATTTAATAAATACATAAATATATATTTATTAAATAATTTAATAAATATAATAAATATATTTGTTAATTAAATTAACTCTTTACGTATTGTGTGCAATCCCGTAATCTCGAGTTCGATCCTATCACACGACTATTAAATATAAGTCCATAAACTTACATTATCAACCTTAAATAGTAACTTGTTAATAAGATTCAAGTGTGTTGTTTTATTAATCAATAAGAACTACGAACAAATAAAACAACAATATCAATTACTTTTCAATGTATAGACTTTTATTAAAACTCAATAAAGAATTTATAACCCACTTTGTTTGCGGAAAAAAAAGTGGTTGAATGACAATGTTGAGGTGATCTCCTCTACTTTAACTTCTAACCAAAGTCAAGAGTTTAAGTCTCAAACAAAACGTTCATATGCCTTTAGCTATATGGTTTGGTTGATGTTAGGAGAGAAATGGCTATTAGAAGATTTTTATCTTTCTAATCCAAGGGTTAGCCGTTTCTCTCCCATATGCATTCCTTTTATAGGAGAAGCATATTAAGGTTTACATTTCACATGATCCCATTCATGTGTTTATCCAGTGGGTGGTTGATGTCCATGCTGGATAAATAGTACATAGTACAAATAAACTAATCTAAGAAAAGATAAAGGTTGTACTTATAGCTAACATTACAAGCAACCTTTTCTTACTTTGACTTAAAGTAAATCTTTTCCCGCCTAATGTAAACCTTCAGAATACTGAAGTGTCTTCAGTATCCTAGAGGAGATCGACATCATTTAGTTTGGTATTGTCAAACCAAACTAAACTAAAAGCTCTTTTTTAGGACATGTTATTCAGCAACTAAACCGCCTAGTTATTGAAGCAAAGACTCCTTTGTATTCTAAGTTCTCTGGAATAGGAAAGTCGAACATCCTTTATGTTAATGCAAGTAATGCCTAAAAACATTATTAGTGTTAACTAATCTTTCTTAGTTTTGATCACAACAAACCATACAACACATTTAGTGTAAAACACAAAATGAATTATTTAAACTAACACTATCATCAAGGTAATAATCATATCACTAAACATCCTTAACAATTTAAGTGATCATTTACTAATGATTATGCTATAGAAAATAGAAAGAGGGCTGAGAAAAACGTCCAAGAGGCTTGCTGGAAAATGAGATTTGACCCACTATTTAAAGGAGACAAAGTTACAACGGATCTATAACGGCTACTGTGCGCGGTACCTTATCTCACCCCGCGGTACCATATCGCTAAGGTACCGCGTAGGTACTTAAGGTACCGCCACTAGACTCCGCTCCGTTTTTTGTCTTTTAGTGGGGTGGGAATATCTGAGGTATTTGAACCCTTCAAAGGATATTCTAACAGCATTTGGAATATGCCATTTTTAAATTTTCATTTTCCATTTTAATAAAACATTTTCTAAAAAAGAAAGTTTATTAAAAAGTCTTTTGTCTTATTAACAAAAGTGAGTTTTAAGGATAATCATTTTGATGATCACTAAGTATGATTAAGAAAGGTTAGTGATATGATTATTACCTTGATGATAGTGTTAGTTTAAATAATTCATTTTGTGTTTTACACTAAATGTGTTGTATGGTTTGTTGTGATCAAAACTAAGAAAGATTAGTTAACACTAATAATGTTTTTAGGCATTACTTGCATTAACAATCTCCCCCTTTTTGATTACGGCAAACGATAAACTCATTTACGTAGAAACACAAACTATGGAATTATTAACTAGTTTATCACTATCATTTATCCCCCTTTGTCGTAGCAAAAAGGTTAGCATAAGTCTTTGAAGAGCATCGAACTTTGCTAGTAGCTCCCCCTTGGTGGTTGCTCCCCCTTGCTTGGGGCATCAAGTTTGTGAGCTAAGGTGACATGCTACACAAAGGTTAGTAGAAAGGAAAGAAACACCAATGTATATATGATCACTACCTACTAAGTAACTTGAGAGGGAGAAAGAGAAGAAATCTCAAATTAGAAGCAAGTATTTTGCTAAGTATGTCCAAAGAGGTAATTGACAAAACCAAACTTCAATCCAATGAAGATGATAAGCTTGTCAATGGGTTAAAGCTTTAGAATTGATGGAATCACCCATAAGCAATTGTAAAAAATTAACCAAGATCAACTCAAAGTAGAACTAGTTAGATAGCACACAAATAACACAAAGGTTACAAAAAAACAACAAAGAAGATAGTCATACACATAGTATGAGTATCTAAAAACAATAAATATGGAAAATAAACCACTAAGCATAAGCTAGTCTAATAGTGATATTTTCCAAGATTGCTAAAAATAAAATAAAACTAAAAAGACGAAGATGCATCATTCGAAGTTTTGTCCACCGGAACGAAAACTTGAATAGGAGGTCGAGTGAGGAGGAATTCAAGAAAATTTAACTTCTCATACACATGAGCAAGTTCAATTTGTTGAAATCGGCAACAATCACACGAGGATCCATGATGCAACACAAAATCGTTTGATGGGGGTATGGCATCAAACTTAGGGTTTGGTGGTGGTGGGGTAAAGGGTTTGGGAATGTTTTCACAATCCCTTGTGAGGTTTGGGAAGGTTGCAAGGTCATTGAGTTGGGGGGTATTGAAGGATTGTGGTGGTGGTGCAACATGTTCTTTTGCTCCAGTGATGGGGTTTATGGTGTAAGTCTCATTCCAATACTTGATTGGAGAGAAGGTAGGGTTTTTGGGTGGTTTGGACGAAGATGGTTCATTCTTCTTAACCCAAACGGGTCGAACCGAGATTTTCGGTTTCTTTGAAAGCTTGGATGAAGAAGCTTTGGGTGAGAGGGGTTGTGACAAAGAAATGTCAAGGTTAGGAATGTAGGAGTTAGTCATTGTGAGAGTGTGAGAATAATATCTCAAGGTTATGTGAGAATGAATTCTCAAGGTTGGGAAGGTGTGAGAATGAAATCTCAAGGTTGGGGTATAAGTAAAATGTAATCAAGGTAAGAATTTGAATACAAAATGTGTAGTGTCAAGGAATGTTTAGTCAGTTTGAGTAAACAAGGAATCTTGACTGGGAATAGGGTTTTAAAGGTTTTGACCAAAAAATCGTCAAAAGTCACTTTCTGGCCGCGGTACCTTATAGGGGTCGGCGGTTACATATCACTAAAGAACCGCGGGTCTTTAAGGAACCGCGTCCAGAGGACTTTAAACCATGTTTTTCCTGGGTTTTGGGAAAAACTGAGACTTTTTCAAAAAGTTGCAAATCTTGGAATTTTACCTCTATTAGAACCAAAATATGCTAGGGTTGCATAAAGCAACACATTCACAAAGAATGTCTTGACAAAGGGTGACAAAATAATTTAGATATCATTTTGAACCAATTTTAGTCAAGTTTAGGGGTTGTGATTGATTTAGGTTCAATTTTAATTTCAAATTAAAGTTGATTAGTGTGCACAAAAGGATAGAATCACACAAAGCTAAATCCATAAGTCAACAACATAAAACATTCATTAATGAGGCAAGTACAAAGACAAATAAAACTAACTAATACATAGCTAGCTTATCATTAAATCTAGATAAGTGGTTTTCTTTGGCTTGTTGTTGTTGAAAACTCTTATTAAAAGAACTCCATCATTCATCTCCTAGGAGGAGGCATGGAGAACAAAGCAAGCAAGAAGTTTTGCAACCTCCTATGTAGCTCATACATGTCCATCCTAAGGTTATGGATGATGTAGTGATTGTAAAGACAACATGGGCAACTAGGACCATGAGTTTTTTGAAACCCAAAGTAAGGATCACCCAAGAGGAGGGAAAGAGGGACACCCAAAATTGGGATGTTTGAGTTGGGTGGAGGTGGAGGAGGCAAGTTCTCCAAGGGTGATGTAGGTGAAAGTGGAGGCATGTTCCCCAAAGGGGAAATGGGTGAGAGTGGAGGTAAATCCTCCAAGGTTGGTGAAATGGGTGAGTTGTGAGGGGTAAATGGTGAAGTCACCAAAGAGTCATCAAAGTCATTCCCAAAAGGAATGCTTTGGATTGGTTGAGGTTGAGTGGTCACTTCCAAGGGTGCACTTGGAGTGAAGGGTGAAGAAAGCTCATTCATTCTATAATTGAATGAAGAGGAGGTAGAACCAATGGAGTGGTTAGTACCATGGGTGGAGGAGGTCTTGCATGGTGCAAGAGGTGGGGAAGGTGATGAAGAAATGAGGATAGGAGCATTCTCATTCTTAGGTGTGTGGAAAGGTGAAGAGTTAGGCTTAGCTACCTTAACCCTTATTTTGAGTGTTTTTCTTGGGGTGGAGGTCTTGGAAGTGTATGAGGTTTTGGTACACACCATGGTTGATTAGGGTGGTTTAAGGTTTAGGGAAGTATGTTTGATGTGTGAAGAACATGGCAAACAAGGTGGGTTTAAATGGGTGAGGGGATGATCCAAACTAGTAATGGGTTAAAATCATTTTAGGTGAATAATGAATTTAGATACCCTAGTTTAGGAAATGTGCAGTTTATTACTAAAAATCATGCAAGGTTTACACAAAATTAAGAAAACAGTGTAAAGCAAAGATGTTGTCGTGCACAGTGACCGGCGGTTCCTTATCTAGGACCGGCGGTACCTTATTGATAAGGCACCGCGTGTCGATATGGAACCCCGACCAGAAGGTTTTCAAAAATTTCCCATCCCAGTTTTTGATAAACCCAGATTTTTCCCAAAAGTTTCACAAGCCAAAGTTAACTACAGATCATAATCTAATAAGCTAACTATCATATGGCATGCACAAAGCTATGTAAAACACAAATATCATTGCGTAAGCAACATTTAGGATCAAATAAAATAATAATCCAAGCATAAGTTAATACATAACCAAATGAAGAGAAGAAAGACATGAAATCATCCTGGATGAGTGTTGCAAGTTATCATGAGCAAAATATCTAATTCCTTGATTCACTTCTGAGGCGTTCTCGAAGAAAATGATTGAGATAAAATTGATAATCAGAATCAATTTCATGGAATGAAGAAGTTGAGATAGAAGATGTCATGGAGTTGAAGAAATTGGAAGGAGGATTGCTAAAAGACTCTTCTTGAGAGGTGCTTTCGACTTGACTCGAGTTCACATTAATCTCGGGTGAAATGTTCCCTTGAATGGGAGACATGACACGATCAACGGAGTGATAAGGTGACGAGAGAAGAGATGGAAAGTCAATGAGGACTCTTCTAAGAAGACGAGAGAGAAGCATTCCGTAGGGAAGACTTGACTCAGACTCAAGAAGAACAGATCTAATTCTTCTAGCTATGAAAAATGCGAGATTGTAAGGAGTTGTTGTAGCAACACAATACAACATATGTGCAAGACAAGCGGGTATTAAGTCTCGATTCCCATCTAGACACATTTCATTTTCCCTAATGATTTCGGCCTAAGGAATCATGAAATCATTAAGATCGCTAGTAAGTAATTCCCAAAGGGAGAGATTTCGAACAAATCTTTGAGATTCACCAAGAATAGGATGTTCACGAGGTTTAGAGATGACATGAATGATGTCCGAAGATGATGGAAGGATAGTCACATAATGAGCATCAATAGGGGCCGATTCTAAAGAGTTAATACTCCAAGCATCGGTGAATCGACATTGACCATTAGATGGCACTCCAAGAATATCACCAAATTCTTTAAGAGTGTAAATAATGATTTTCCCCATAATGGAAAATCGTATAGACAAACCATTATTGATGCTTATCAATGTGAATGAGCTAAAGAACTCCATAAGAAACGAAGGAAATATTGGCTCATCAATATCAAGAAGACAATCAAACCCAATAGACTTAAACAAGGCACGAGTAAACTCATTTGCGAAAAAGGAACAAACGATGTGTCCTTCATGAAAACAATGATGTTCAAGAGACTTAAACGAGTTTTTGTGAGAGTCAATCAAAAGAGGGTAAGAGGGCATGTATGCTCGTGTTCGTTCGTGATCTTTCTGATATCTTGAAGACATGACAAGTACCTGAACACGAAAAACAATCTTTCCAATCACTCATATGAGAATCAAAAGGAAAAAGAAAAATGAAAATGTGTTATATCAATTTCTTGACAAACATAGGATTGAATCCATATCATTTTCATGTTCACAATGTGTCTATTCCATCATTAACCAAGAACACATGATCTATGTTAGGTCAACAATGGATTAGAACATTGGTTTTTCAAAAACAAGGTTTTTAGGTAAGCATTAACAATGTCATTACCTACTTGTTCATGGGTTCATCTCAAATCCATCATTCAACCAAAATCATTTAGCCTAAATTCGGATTTGTTCTACAAGTGGGTTTTAGTGAAATCTTAATGAATATCAACCTAAGGAATCATAGTAAGATTACCATGTCAACCCACATTCCTATTAAGGTTTTAATTCAATTTCAGTTTTAATAATACCCAATTATGAAAGGATGAACCCTGGAACAAAATAGATGAAGTTGAAAGAAAATACTTACAATTAATTGATGTTAGATGAAGGATGAGTGAAACCCACAACTTGGAATCAATTAATTTGAGTGATTGAAGGTTTTGGAAGCTTCAACAATGGTGAAAAAGGTAAAACCCGTCGGCTGTGTGTTTTTGGGAGAGAGAGAGTTTGGTTTGAAAAGGAATAAAAAACTCAAACTGGCGCTCTGACAAAAGTTACTGCCCGCGGTACCTTATCGATAAGGAACCGCGGGTTTGAGCCGCGGAGATAAGGAACCGCCTACAGAGGCAGGTTTCTATCTCTAAAAAACGCCAAATTTTGAAAATCCAGTTTTTCTAAAATACTTAAAATTAAATCATGAGCCTTTTAGAATATCATTGGATCATCATAACACTAAGCAATATGCCTTAATGAAGGATTACGAGTTAAATCAAGATCAAAAAGAACCGAAACGGACAAACGACTACTCGTAGCAAAATGACTAAGTGGAGAGAAGTCAAGAGAAGTGAATCAAGACTAGGATCAATGCTCAAGGGATTAATGACAATCTTCAAGTAGTTGAAACGAAGAGCTTGTGTCATATATAGTGGTTTAAGACGTGCCTTTCCGGCGAAACAATAAACGGCTTTGGTAATGAATAAGCACAAAGCAATTATTCAAGTCTAAACTAAGATCACTTTCAATAATAGTCTTAGTCTAAACTAAAATATGAGCAAAGTATTAATTCACTTTCTCTCCCACAAAGGGCCTACTAACCGTATGGGTGCAAACCATGGAAATCATGCTTGATACTTTAAGCTTCTACTAACTCACTCTACATCACCATAGTGAGTCAAGTATCCAAGCAATGAAGGTTTGAGAGGATAAAAGAAAAGAAACACAAACCACAAATAAATGTCAAGGCAAGGATGCCGAGAACAAGCACATAGTCAAGTAATGATCAAAAGAATGATCAAAGGGCGTGTGGAAGAACGAAAGCGTACCTTGGCCACAAAGAGCAATCCATGAAGGAATAAGTGCTATGCCCAATCAATGACTATGATGAGTACTAAGTCTTCAAGGGCTAGTATCATTCCCAATCATCTTGGTATCATCATTCAAAGATGTTAAAGATTAATGAAGATGATTCTTCTAAAAGTGCAAGTAACTCAATCCATAACCAATAAATTGATTGATCTTCATGAGTACCTACACAAAGCAAGATGCAAACTAGTAGATACATTTCAAAAGTATATCTAAAATGCATAAAGGCTACTAATCTTAAGTGGGATGCAAAATTATCAATTAAAAGACCTATTTTGAAAGAAAACATAGTTTTGACCAAAGAGAAACTTTAGTACAACTAGACCTTCTAATTTGAGGAGACAATGGATCGATCCAAGTTTCAAAGTACAATATACTTCAAAGATCTTGAGTGACCATCGCTCTGATACCAATTGTAGAAACTAGAAGGGGGGGTTGAATAGTTTCTCTTCGATTGGTGACCAAATTAAAATTACTTTCAATTTGGTTTGTATCAAAACTATCTTTTACTTGATGCTAAGTTACATAATGATTAGGTTTAATTGAAATACACTAGCAAGGATAATAAGCAAGTATAATGATAATGAAATAAGTAAAGAGTAAGGAAGGAGACAACCTAGTGGGAAGACACCAAGATTTATAGTGGTTCGACAACGAGGCTCTATCCTCGTTTCTAATCCACTCCTCGAGTACACCTACTCGAGATTTCCACTATATCCACAAGCTCCCTTCTCGGCGGAGAAAACCTTACATCGTTGCTTACATTATTTTCCGACACTAAGCTAAATTTCGAGACCTAATCTTTAGCTAGGACCAATCTACACGACGTTGCCTACTTCACAATTTAACGACACAAGGCTAGATGTCGAGTTCTAATCTTAAGGTAGAACCAATCTTCACGACGTTGCCTACTTCACCATTTTACGACACAAGGCTAGATGTCGAGTTCTAATCGAAAGCTAGAACCAATCTTCACGACTCTTCACTTTGAAGCTAAGTGAGAACTTCACACAACACAACTACTAATCACTTTAAAGTTTAGTGAGAACTCACAAGACACAACCACATCACTTTATAGTTTAGTGAGAACTCCTAATCAAATCTATTACAACTCAACTAGACTTATCCAAGTACACACATGTAGCTTGGATTTACACAACACAAATCCAAGCAAACACATATGCAATGGATGTACACAACAAATCCAAGTATCCACAAATAACTTGGATGAACACAACTAGTCCAAGTATTCATAAATACATTGGATTGACCTAAAACAAAAAAGGGTATCATGATGAATATGACTAGCTCATAAATTCATCTTTATCACTACACTAGTGAGTGAGTGATCTTCTCATTGGACATGGTAAATGAGGGGATCAAGAGGATAATCATATGTAAACATCCTTAACAATTTAAGTGATCATTTACTAATGATTATGCTATAGAAAATAGAAAGAGGGCTGAGAAAAACGTCCAAGAGGCTTGCTGGAAAATGATATTTGACCCACTATTTAAAGGAGACAAAGTTACAACGGATCTATAACGGCTATCACTCACTCACTAGTGTAGTGATAAAGATGAATTTATGAGCTAGTCATATTCATCATGATACCCTTTTTTGTTTTAGGTCAATCCAATGTATTTATGAATACTTGGACTAGTTGTGTTCATCCAAGTTATTTGTGGATACTTGGATTTGTTGTGTACATCCATTGCATATGTGTTTGCTTGGATTTGTGTTGTGTAAATCCAAGCTACATGTGTGTACTTGGATAAGTCTAGTTGAGTTGTAATAGATTTGATTAGGATTTCTCACTAAACTATAAAGTGATGTGGTTGTGTCTTGTGAGTTCTCACTAAACTTTAAAGTGATTAGTAGTTGTGTTGTGTGAAGTTCTCACTTAGCTTCAAAGTGAAGAGTCGTGAAGATTGGTTCTAGCTTTCGATTAGAACTCGACATCTAGCCTTGTGTCGTAAAATGGTGAAGTAGGCAACGTCGTGAAGATTGGTTCTACCTTAAGATTAGAACTCGACATATAGCCTTGTGTCGTTAAATTGTGAAGTAGGCAACGTCGTGTAGATTGGTCCTAGCTAAAGATTAGGTATCGACATTTAGCTTAGTGTCGGAAAATAATGTAAGCAACGATGTAAGGTTTTCTCCGCCGAGAAGGGAGCTTGTGGATATAGTGGAAATCTCGAGTAGGTGTACTCGAGGAGTGAAGTAGAAACGAGGATAGAGATTCGTTGTCGAACCACTATAAATCTTGGTGTCTTCCCACTAGGTTGTCTCCTTCCTTACTCTTTACTTATTTCATTATCATTATACTTGCTTATTATCCTTGCTAGTGTATTTCAATTGAACCTAATCATTATGTAACTTAGCATCAAGTAAAAGATAGTTTTGATACAAACCAAATTGAAAGTAATTTTAATTTGGTCACCAATCGAAGAGAAACTATTCAACCCCCCCCCCCCCCCCCCCTCTTCTAGTTTCTACACTTTAGCAAAACTTTTCTTCAGTAGGAACCTTGTTCCTTTGGTCATGCTTCAGTAGAACTACCTTTTTGCTGAACATGAACTACTTAGAGAATTTTATATTCAAATCCTAGAGTTGTTTTGGTGTCAGTAAATACTGACCCAGCAATGACTAATTATGGCAACTACATAATTAACATCTACAACAATAGACATAACAACAACATCATTATCATCAATATGCAACATTCGCAACAATTCAATAACAAAATGAACATCATAAGCAAATTCAAATAAAATTAAAGAGACATAAAAGAAAAACGTACAATTGATGAAAGAAACCAAACAATAATTTAAATCCGAAATCATTAACCAATACCAATGTATATCACGAACAAAGGAAAACACCAGCTTCTTTTCTCGACGAAGAGTAGAAACCAACGTTAACCGAACTCAATACCAACTATTCTTTTGTCACTACTATGCCAATTTTAATTCAAACAGTAGCCATGAACATAACTAATCTCTCTTGTCTCTCTTTTTTTGGATTCGAACAGTAAGGATATAACAACCCAAAAAAAATAGATTTCACCAATAATTAAAGAACTTGCAAATCTAAACCATATTCTCTTTCTCTTTTTTTACTCGGATGACCAGTAAACTAAACAAAGCAATATCAGTTTTTTTTCTTATCTTCGAATTAACAGAAAGTAAAAGTTAAAAAGACTTACTCATGAAACACAAATTAAAACAAAACTGATAATTTCAAATTACACAATTGACTAAAAATATTTCGAATTAAAATTACAATCAAAAATTTTAAAAATTGAATTAAAAGTGAATTAAAAATAAAATAAAATTACACTACACTTACTTCCTATAAACAAAATAAAACTTGCTTGTGATCTTGTGTGTCATCTTAAAACATTTTTTTGGTCTTGTGCTTCATCTTCTTAAATAGAGGAGTCTTTGATAAAAAAAACATCATGGATGACGAATTTTATTTTGGCTTCATTCTTTTTGTCTTAACTCTTCCTTCGCAAAAAAACACATGGGTGCGTCATATATGAGTCTAGTTCACCTCTTGTACACGAAAAAAAACGTCACCTTCTTGTCTTCATGTGTTTTGAATTCGATCAAGTGTGGAGGCTGAGAGAATTTTATGAGGAACCCTAATGTATATATTTGTGATGTAAATAAGGGTCGGGGTTATTATATTGAGTAGTCTCGGGCTAGGAGGAGTGTAGGAGGCCCTTTAAATCCAATCTGGGATGGTGGTTCTTAATAACGAAATTGGGCCCCTTTTTGGGCCTTGTGGTCTGAATCTTGCTAATACAACTTGATATGGGTTTGTAAAACGGACTATTTTATTAATCTTTATTATAACGGGCTGACTTAGCCAATTAATCGGGTGCGGGTCGGTCCGTAAAATAAAAATAAATATTCGGGTTCGTTTATCCTTGCTCGTTCCAATTCCGTATTTCGGCGGTGACTTTGACATCGTCTTGATTTTTAAATTCACGAACGTTTTCGAGTCGATCTGAAAATGCCCGTTTTTGCTCTGTTTTCAATCTTTCATACCCGAAATATATAAAAACACAATCCAAGGATATTTGCAATATATTTAAGTATATTTGGGTGTTTCTAGTCGTTTTACGGGCCTAAAATGTTGAGTAAATGGACACTCGTAAAAAATCTTGAAAGAAAGATTTGGAACTGATAAAGCTACAGTTGGTCATTACTTAATGGATTTTTACCTTTGGGAAACTATAAAGAAAATTTATGAACCGGATGATAGTAACAGTATGTGGAAAAGACTAGAAACATTAGAGATGAAGCACTAACATTTGTAAAATTCTTCTGGAGTACATCAGTTGGCTATGACAAATGTTTCTACTTATATACTTGTGGACAGGGTCTATCTATTTTCTCAAAGTACTCTTAAGAAGATGGTAAACTTTCAGCAGAAGGTAGATGTAGAGGATCAGGTTGCTCTTGATTTTCTCAAGTTTCTTCATAGTCAATTTCAAAAGTAATTAAAGTTTTGATATTCCTAGTTTTATTCTTGAAACTTGTGGATTTGTAGAGGTAAATCACAAATTTATGGGAGAATTGTTAGGAATAAAATTAGTGCTAGCTGTATTTTGCACTACTAGAATTAATCTTATTAATGTTGGTTGTTATAGTTTAATGTTGATAGTGTCTGGAAAAAATATGAACAAAATGGTTTAATGTTGTCATAGATATTAGTACTACTTTGGAGATGAGGATTGAAGACGCGTAGGTTATTTATAGAGGATATTGTGTGTATATCTTCGAAAGTTTAAATAATTCATATTGATCTTATCTTGTAAAGGACTCATTCATTTATAAAAAGGAGGTCCTAGAGTTAGGTGTTTCATATCTCTTCTCTGTAATTTTACTTCAAGGTTTTGTAACTCTAATACTCTACTTTATAGTATTCGTATTATATCAATAATATTGAAGTGTTTGGTCAATATACTTTGTTCAGTTTCACTTTACACCATACAAACAATCTTCATAGTATCAAAGAGTAAATTCCACATACTCTTTTATATTAACTCAAATTTTCTACTAAAGCTATATAGAACTTATTCTGTTTAGTCTAAGTCTACAAGATAGATTTAAACGATCAAATGGATCAACAATTCTTCTCGCCATATCAGTTATTTTTTTATTTCTCAAATCAGGAATCTTTTGTACAACGCCCAAGTATATACTCAGATGGGGTACAAGACACATTATAATTCTTGAATACACAAGAAATGAGTCGACATAGAATCTTAGAGCAAAAAAACATTGACAGCAGCAGGAAGCTGGACGTGGTGGTGAAGATCAGAAGAAATATCATATAGAATATTACAAGTCATAATGATATTTTAAACAATGGAAATAAAAACTAAAAATATCACTTGTAATATTTATAAAAACATAATTAAAGAAATAGATCACATGTGATACTTCATATGTTATTTTAAACAATGAAAGTAAAAATTGGAATATCACTTATGATTCTTAAAAAAGATACGTACTTTTTACTTTTTGCGACTTTTTGATGCAAACTAGTCTCATCTTCCTCAAAATTATATGAAGTAACTTCTTCCTCATGAATACTACAAACATAACAACCCATCATCTGAACTGATAACTGTAACTGAAAGACCCAGCAACAATCTCTTTCTGAACAAGAGTAAACAGGCTACGAGTGTAAACTTTAGCAGCGTGTTTTTCAATAGGTAGTGATGTCATCAAAATATGTGACGAGTCAAAAGACTAATGATCTAATTTTTGTATTTATATCTTTTCATTGTGGACTCATAACACAACATAAACTTCACAAGTGTTGAACCAAAACTCATGAAATACTAAAGTGAATGAATTCTCCCTCATTGTTCTAGAAGTAATCCTCATCAACCTACACATTGGTGAATCAACAAAAAAACATTGATCCATGTCGATCTAATCTTATACATCTTTGATAGCCACTTGTGATTCACAAGATCAAATTCCTACATAAAACTATTCCATCTAAGCTCAAACACCTCAGGCCTAATAAATATATACCAAAAAATTCTACCAAAATTATCTTTGAAAGCAGTTACATCATAAATTCTCAACATCATCTAAAAAAAATATCACAAATGATATTAGTATATGATATATCACATGAAACTTTAAAACCAATCACAAACAAAAAAACTTAAAAGGTAAAAATAGTAAATCATCGCAAGAGATACAGCACATGTTATTGTTAAAGTATCACCAATGATACATCAAATGATATAAAAATCAGTTAAGAGCTATGCAATATCACAAGGGATACATCACATTTTAAACTAGGACAGTCAAAAAATAAAAAATAGTTACAAAACAAGTACCTTATTTGGGATCTTCTGTATGATATGGCCATGCAAAGCCTATCTTGAGATAAAGTAAACTCAACAACAACAAATCGCATAGCACTATCTTAATCAGTCGCAACTATATTATGTGCACAAACAAAAGCTTTCTTGAATGCTCAGAGTAACCATCCATAAGCTTCTACTATTTCTTTCTTCAACAGCCCTGAATCTATGATTATCTATAACAGTGAATGTTTAAATCTGCTTAAACTAAAAGTTTACAAATAAGCAAATATTGCATTATAATAAACAGTTAATCAGCAATATCACACTATAATAAGCAATTTATCATAAACAAAAAGCTAGACAATAAAGTTACGATCACAGCTTCAATTATCATCATCAACAGAACTAAAATCGCATCAAAATACATTCAAAACATTATTAGCCGCAATAACAAGTAAATAATCCAATTATGAATCTAAAACAAGGGTTGATTGAAATTAAAAGCCATTATAAAATCTATTGACGACGAAGACGACGAAACGGTGTAACCGAATTTTGTAAGGAAAGCTAATAAAAGATTTATAATGGATCGATGATGATGATTTATGGAGGAAAAGAAGTAACTGAATTATGATGGAAATGTATAGGTGGAAAGAAACGATTAGGAGAAAACACACACCAACTTGTGTGAAAAATGAAATAAATTAGACAAAAAGAAAACTTTATATAATGGGTGAAAATTAAGTTTAATCAATATATCTTAAATAATATCCATTATTAGATCAAATCTCAATCAAATGCTTAACAATATTCGCTCAATCCTTAGGCAAAAACAAATCCTCAAATGAATTTTCTCTGTTGTAATTATAACCGTCCGTATCTTAACATGTTAGCATGTTTCGTAATATTAGTACATCACTTCGCTCTCGAGCTCTGAAATAAAAGAAGAGAAAATAAGTGATTTAAATGAGAAAAAAAGAGAGATGAATGAAACTTAACTTTTTATTTTTTTATTTCGTGTTCTTGAGATTATTTTAGAGTTAGAAGAAAATAAAGAAACACTAATTGTCTCATCAGTTCGCTTGAAACTGATGACGTGTCGTGTGAAGAAGTCTAAAGACGGGACGAGATGCTTGTTTTTTTATACGTTATTAGGTGGTTTTTCTGTATTAACGTCATGGGTTATGTAATTTTTTCTAGGTTGCATATGACATGTCATGTGCATTAGTGGGTGTTCAAAAGTTGTCTCTTTGGTATTTTTGGGAATGAATATATTTTGTAGGAATTAAGTCCCCTCTTTACCTAATAAAAATAAAAAAAAATTATATGTTACAGCATTTAAGTCATTTTACCAACTATAAAATTTTTTATTTACTTTTTCTTCAAATCATTTTTTTTAAACGACAAATGTTAGTGGTTAGTAGGTCGAGTCGTGCAATGACATCCAAGCGGCAAATGTCTTCTTCGAAAATCACTTGGTAAAACCTTTATGACCAACTGAGCTAAACCAGTTGATTTTTTTCTTCAAATCATTTAACTTTTGAAAAAAAGATTTTACTGTCTAAAAACCAATGTTTTGATACCCGGAGATCGACCCGGTCGCGCATCGGGTCGCCGGGTCATCCGGTTGAACCGTCTGGTCATCCGGTTGAACCGCCGGGTCAACCCGAGTTTACACTGTTAAAGAAAAAATATACATATTTATAATCCAGCTTCTGTTCTATAAAAATAAGCAAACAACGATACATCCAGATTACAAACATCTATTAATTCTGACAGATTACAAAGTTTTATACTTCAAAAGAGATCAATCCTACTGGATTTACAAGTTTATCCTACTGGATTTACAAGTTTATCCTACTGGATTGAGAACCACTTGCTGCTGAGATTGAGAACCACTTGCTGCTGTTGTATTCTATAAATACTAAATACAAAAACCATCCAAATATATACCAATATACAATGATATCACTAACCTGTGCATACAAATATACAATAATAGCCATGTATGCTTTCTTGGTCAATAGTTTTCTTTTGCAATATAAATGAAATGGTAAACAGTTGGTGTTCGGTTGATAGATACTCAACATGGTGATTATTTATGCGTTTGTTGTTTCAATTGAATTGGGGATTGGGATGTTGTTATCTATGGCGGCTGTTGTAATGAGTGAGGATAAGGATTAGGGCAAGTGTAAGTATTGTGTTTTTTTTTAAACAGTTACTACGTATAAAAAAGAAACCCGGCCGGTATTGTGGACCCGGGTTGAACCGGTTTTTCAAAAAACCGTCGGGTCACGCTGGGTCTCAATTATTTACGAACCGGTTTGTTTTGGCCTGTTTTTTAGTCCGGATTTGATCGAACCGGTTGACCCGGCCGGGTCAACCCGGGTTTCAAAACCTTGCTAAAAACCCGAAGGAAAATGAATTTATTTTGATTTCAAGTTTCTTTTAAGTATATACCCGCATGTCAAGTATAATTCGTAACAATCTATCTTCTGGAGAATTAGATGATTCTTTCACCATTTGAGGCGTTAATTTACCTACTAAAATATATCACTTATTTCTACCCAAGATCCCAACATTACAGCTCCATTTTTGTCTAAATTTCGACGTAAATGGACTTCTAAATGTGGTATTTCATTAGTGACCCTTTCGGAGCCTTGGTTAATTTGAATTTCATATTTACATATGTGAAAAGTATAAATATCTTCGTATACTAAGCGCTCGCTAATGAGTACTGCATCTTCAAAATTGTAGCTTATTTTATCTTTTTCAAAAATAATCTCAATATCATATAAAATAATCAGATACAAATAGTATGGTCAAGAATCACGTTTTATCAATAGACGACCCAACACATAAGCTGGTTGAGCCGTTACTTTCTACCACACAATGTAGTCATATGTGTCACTCACGTTGAGTACCATGAACAATTAAATTTCATATATATCCTTATTTTTAGTCAAAATTACGTATATATCCAACCTCACAAAAAAATTACATATATATCCAATCTAAAACATAAAATTACATACTCCCTCCGTCCTAAAATAAGTGTCTGGTTTGAATTTTTTCGGTCTTTCTTTGTCAACTTTGACCGTAAATATATATTTTTGTGTCATATAATACTTGATGAAAAGTATACCAATGAAAATACATTTAAAATCCAATTCATTCATATACTTTATATCAAGTATTCTATTAACACGCACAAAAATATTTAAGGTCAAACTTGAACCAATTTGACTCGAAAAAGTCAAACTGGACACTTATTTTGGGACGGAGGTAGTATATATCTAAAAACCCAATTTTTTTTCTTTTTTTTTTTCGAAACAACATATCATCAATCTAATAGGACTTTTCCATTTTTTACTCAATATAAATCTCACAATCCGGTTTTTAGCTTCTTAACATCCGGTTTTTAGCTTCTTGGTCTCACGTTTATGTGTTTGGACTCTTTAAACGCAATGTAAAAGTAATAAAATTTCTAACAAGAATATGTTTATTTGTATATTTAAAATTTATAAGAACCAAATAATTTCACTAAATAATCGTAAAATCATATTCTTGTTATAAATTTTATTACTTTACATTGCGCTTAAAAAGTCCATGCACATAAACGTGAAACGAAGAAGCTAAGAACTGGATGGTGAGATTTATATTGAGTAAAAAATGAAAAGCCTCATTTGATCGATGATATATAATTTCGAAAAAGAAAAAAAAAAATCAGTCTTTGGACATATATGTAATTTAATGTTTTAGATTGGATATATATGTAATTTTTTGATGAGGTTGGATATATATGTAATATTCACTAAAAGTAAGGATATATATGAAATTCTCCCATTCATATTCTTTCTTTTAAAAGTGATGCATATATCATTGATTTGATTATTTTACCAGGTTTCAAACGTTTGTAATTTTCAACAACTATCAGACACTATTCCTCAAAGGTATTATTACGTTCACAACAAATCCTCATAAATTCAAGCAAAAGAACTCCACATATTACGATACTACCAGCCTGGTCTCCTGGACTGCATAACATTATATAACAATGTTATCTTTAAGACACAGACTACACGCACCCACACAATAGTGACACTATAATACGTGTCCTGATAAGTCCTTCAAAACTAAATAAATAGCTAGAAACCTAAATGCGTATCCCAAAAGAAACGTGAAAATTGTTCCAAATGCATATTACAATGGTCTTGATCTTCAATGACCCAAGAACGTAGGGCTTGTCACTGTGAAAAGTTTCTGCGAGAGAGATTTAATTCGGATTATTTTCAGGCTTTAGCGCTCTCATCAACACATAGCTAGGGAGGTAATACCAAGTGCAATGACAGCCGATACTATTTTGTTGTCAATACATGTATTATTCGAAAATCCTTTTTGTCCATTTCTTGAAAAACAGTTGAATGTGTTAAATAAAATTATAAAAAAACAATATTAGTACAATGTCAATATAACATTTTAGATAGAAAGATATATTGGTTGTTGCATGCATTAAAATACACTTACCGATCCGTAAATCGCTAGATTTTCTTTTGAAACAAACCTAGTTGATCCATGAGCAAAGATTACTCATCCTTTTGAGTTATGTCAGGGGTAGCTAAACCTGAAAAATACATATACTCAGATAGTAATTCTATGATTGTAAAGTAGATAGTAGACTCATTCTACGGCCAGATTGTGTCGAGTAATAATATAGTACAATTAAAATGATCGATCAATCTGCTAAAATAGTGTATCCATGAGAGAATGTTTTCCAAGGAAAATCAATATCTAAAATAGAATATGGGTGTATCTAGGAGACAATGCACAAGAAATGCTGAATCATGAATGCACTGCATGGTAAATCAGAATAACATCTTTCTAAGACAAGAAAATGGAAAGTAAATAGCAACTGAAATTCATGTTTTTCTCAGTTAAATGCAGCAAAGGCAAAACAGTTTTATAAACATCCGTACAGGTTTACACATTGCTCCACACTAGCTTTTGTACAGCTTGAGAAGCAAACATCATGATTATACCTTATATATAATTCAACAAGAACTTTTTCAAGTTTAAAAGCAAACTAAGAAAAGTAAATATAAGATGCAAGAAAAAGATTGAGGTGAAAGTCTCGACACATTCACTTATAAACGGGTCGATTAGGATTGCTATTTATCTGAACTACCAAACAGGTCGGGAAAAAAAGGTTAACTACATAGAAAACCGGTCAAATGGAGTGCCCGGATCAATTGAAGTAAACAATATTGTAATAATATTGTTTATTTGTTTACGTCTATTATACTGACCAATAATATTGTATAGGTAGAAACCAATAAAAATGCACAACACATGATTTTTTAGTATCGCAGCTTTCTTCTATGACTTTTAAATGCAGACGCCGTCTTTGTGAGAAACTATCGGTGCGAATACCGTCCCTGCCCCAAAGCGAAATAACTAAAACGCCCTTGCCTTCGGCAAGACTTTGTCATTTCACTTCAGGGTTTTTTAGTCATTTCACTCTGGAGCAAAGACAATATCTGCACCAAAGGTTTCCCACAATGACGATGCTTGCACTTTCAAAAAGGTAAGGATTGCGCCAGCAATTGGAAGATACCAAGGATGGTTTTTTTAATTTACTCTGGAGTAAATAAAGCCGTTTTATGCCTTCTACAAACGTCGTTGGGGGACTTTCAACCTTATTTAAAATATACATTTGACTTATTAGAAGTAAAGTAGCCTCCAGATTCATTTGTTTGGGTGAAAATTATCGCCTCTAACATATAGGTATGTTGATGAGTACTCAATATATTATGATCCCACATCGGCCAAGTATGAAAATGGTTGATGGTTTATAATGTCCAGGTGTCCTAGAGGGCAGGCTGAATTGTGACAATAGATTAGCAAATTATGAACAGCCATGCCAACACTTTTTGATATTTGATTATGACCCACAAGAGGGAGAACTACAAGTCAAGACATGGGATCCCGGAATCACGCGAGCCAAGATTATGGAGCAACATCTTGAGAGCAACATCTTGAGGACAAGGTGTTTTTGGGGGCGGGAGTATTGATACGATCCTGGCAGTTTATTAGTAATATTAGTTAAATAATTAGTTTATTTACTTTCCGTTATTGCATTATCTTTAGGAGCAAGTTAATCTTTTATTATAAATAGGGTTATTAGGATGTAATAGATTATGCAGAAAAATATGATTATGGTTCATTATGGTCTTATTAATTTCTTAGTGTTAATTGGGAGAGCTTATTCGACCTCCCGAACGTCGATTGCTTTATCTTTATTGTTCTTAAATCCCTTAATCGACCCGGTTCATATCAGAATACTAATATCTTAATTCTAATATAGGTAAAGAAGTTGCAAGATTTGCAAAAGAAAAAGATAGAATTATAGGAACCTGATTCGAATATAGTTTAAGAAGTTGCGAGATTCGGAAGAACAAAAAACTTGTTCCACAAACTAGATTATAAGTGGTTTAACATGGCGATCTCCTAATAGTATATCAATAAAACATCTCATAAAGCCGGTGCCTAGAAAGACAAACTCTAACTACACAGGCATATAGTAAAAGAAAGAATCAAACTCTTGCCATACCTTCATGATCCTCTTCACTATGACTGGCATGGGCATCATCATCCTTGTCTTGGACGTCATCATCATCGTCCTGGGCATCACCATCACCACCTTCATTATCATTGTCAGTGTTCTCTGAACCATCACCATCATCATTTTCAGAATCTTCAGACTCATCATCGCTGTCACTCTCGGTCGGTGCTTTGGGTTTTGGTGGGGGAACAAAATTGAATGTTGACCTTCTGCGTGAACCCACAACAATGTTGCTCATGTCAATGCCTTCAAGCTCTTTTGCTTTCTCCTTTCTCCGTTTCACTTCTTTGATTTCTAGGAAAAAGAAAACAAATGACTGTTATGTTTTCTTTTATCGAGTCTCGTGACTCATCATCATGTATCAGGTCAGTCTACACCAGGACACTTCTCCATAGATAAGTTCTTATGGAGTCAAAACTGAGATCTTGCTCATAGATAAAATATAACTTTACCACCTCTATGAGATGAGAAATGATTTATCCTCCTACAAATTCTTCCTACTTATATGCCTACTCACAGAATCCTGACACGTGTCAGAATTGACGGTTTAGATGCGGAGAGACAATGAGTGGAGATAAAATATAAAATATTGTTGTGTGTGTAGGAGGATATGTAGGAAGATATGGTAGGAGGATATAGCAACACTCATATGAGATTAATCATAATTGATACTTTAATAGCAAACCTTTTTCAGAAGGGTTTGTACATAAGCCTTCTTTTGAGAGAAGTTGTTGCAGTTCCTTTATTAATAAGGCCTCACGTTTCTCCGCAGGAGCTTGCTTTGCCTTCTTGTAAACAGTAGGAGCAACACTGACAAGAAACTGTAGGGGTTAGGTAGCCGGTCAAATGGATAATTTTGGAGAAGAAATTATTATAAAAAAACTCTTGTTAAGGATCATAAAAAAAGTTTTTGATTTCAGCATGTATAAGAATCTTTCAAAATAGAACAATTTAGTAGGCTATATACATTAAGATACAGTCTCAGCGACTATAGACTCGTTTGAGTGGTCTGACCTATTAGATTCATTACTTCTTTAGCAGAGTTTCTTCAATTTACTTGCTTGACCCGTTAGAGATATTACACAATCCGAATAAACCCTTTATAAGTATGTACGGATCAAAATCGCCACATCCAACATAACATGTATTTAAATGGTAGAATGCCTAAGTGGGAATCACCTCATTCCACATGCCTTAATAATTGATCTGAGACGCTCCACTTTCTTTCCATATAGCGGTGCTACCACTTCCTTCTGTACATAATCAGATATAGCATATTTAATATAAAAAATAAATGGGGATAAATCAATAAGGAGACTAATAGAAGACCAATGTTCCCACTTTGACAGATTTTTCCTCGGAAGATTCATCTTCATCTTGCACTTTGTTCTCGTCAACAGACGTCTCTTCAGCATGCTTCATCTTTTTTTTCCTTACGCGTTCAGTTTCTTGAGCAGGTTTCTTACGTTTTCTGGGCGCTTCAGACTTTTGAACTTTTCTTTTTGGGGCCAAATTCTTTTTTGGCCTAACTTCAACTTGTATATCGTCACTTTCACTATGTGAAGCATCAGCATCTGACTTGGAGCCTGTGTCACTTTGAGCATTTAAGACCTGCGAACAAAGCAAATGACGAATATGTGTTCCCAGTGAACAATCCCACACCTAGAGCATAACACGGTACATCAAATTATGTAGGTCCTCATACCTCATCTAATTGCTTACTAATAAGTTTCTTAAAGGAATCAAGAGAAAACTTGTTCAGTTCAAGATCTTCCTCTAACAGCCGCCGGACACCAGCTACAGTAAGCTCCCTGGAAATATGATAAGAAACTATCACAAGTTGAATTTACATTAACAAATAAAGGGTGTGCAATGAATGCCGGACGTCATGTAATTAGAACTAAAACAACAAGATGATGCCACAGCGACTGATAAATTTAGAGGTGTAAAGATTGGGGGTCGGACCGGTTGGGTAAAAGGTATGGTCCACTGTTGACTTTTGCGGTCTTTATTTTGCAACTTTGACCTTAAATATCTTTGTTTGTGTTATATGATATTTGATGAAGGTTATACCAACGAAAATATATTTAAAACTCAATCCATTCATATATTTTGCTTCAAGTTTTATATAACACATAAAATAATAGTTAAGGTCAAAGTTGCAAAATAAAGACCGCAAAAGTCACCAGTGGACTATAATTATGGGTATTATTTTAAATTTATGAGCACAAATATATATTCTTTCAATAGTACACTCACTGATTTGAACGAAAATAATTTCTTAAATTTTATGCACTGAAAATATTAAGATAGAAATCATATTCGAAAACAAATAACATAAATGGTGTGTTTTGTTCAAAAAACGGAATTATCCCACCGATACAAACTACGGATAGGGTGCTTTAAAACACTGGTTGCTCCCTTATCTGTCTCCTCGCAGTTTTCCGTTTAGGAACCAAAAGCAAAATCAGTTACACCCTTGGAAGAACCAAAAGCGAAACTAATTACATACCTAGGAAAGAAATGTGAAAAGAGACGGGGCTTTTAATGGCCATATACATAATTAGTAGGAAAAAATAAGAATTTGCTTATTTTACTTGCTTGATTTGTTGGAGATATAACATAACCAAAATTAACCTAGTTATATGTAAATGGGTCGAAGTTGCCACCACTAGATAGATGCAAGAATTAATACTTAAGTTACTTACTCGGATTTAGATCTAAAATAAGTCGCCTTTGACCAGAGGGCTTCCTTTATCATGTCCTCGGTGGGTAGTTTTCCCTTTGCATTTACCAAAGTTTCAGATTTGGCTGATTCTTTTGCTGATAAAAGTTCCAATACAGGAGAATCATCTTCGATTTTTACTTCATCTTCAGGGCGAACAGCTGTTACCTTCTTCTCGTTAGGCCGTTCTTCCTCCTCTTCTTTAACTTGTTCTACCTTATTCTGTTCGGAATCCTTAGAAACGTTCTCCTCGTCTTCTGTGCCACTTAAGCACTAACAATAAAATGCAAGTGTCAATCACTTAACTAAACTTGTTAAAGTAGGTTGATTTGTGCATTTAAAAACCAAAGAAAAACAAATTCCACCTCGTGCATCTAATGCTCAAATCAAAGTAAAAGGCATGCATGATTAACATATTCAGATGATATATTGATTCTTTAACTTCTAAGGCCTATTTCACACACTAGTACTGGGTCAAAGAGCAGATGACACTAAGAAAATATAATTGTCAGAATCTGAGAATAGCATACATTGCAGACAATAAATGAGATTATATTATCATAAAGTACCAACATCATATCATGAGGAACAGAAGAGTAACGTAAAGGGATTTCAATCGTCTTCTTTCCTCCACTAGAAAATAACATTTTATTAAAAGTGTAGTGTTAAATTTGTCCATAAATAGTGTTGTAATTTATTGATCTGGAAAATTTTCGCTAGACGGAGAGCAAGCATTCATAGAAAGGTAGTTGGTTAGAATTAAAATGAAACCAAGAGAGCTGAACCACTATTATCAAATGCGAAATGCAAGAAGTGTGCAAAGTTTGATCATTGTAAGACAATATCGTGAAATACAATCCAAACACTCGGGGGTTCTGATGGTGACACCTTTTGAGACCATCGGATCCAATTTCATATGTTTGTTTTCGTCATCCATTCATAGTTTCATTCTTTTGCGATTAAAAAAATGCCGCGATTGATTAAGATGCAACAACATTACAATAAGCTTTTTCGCAGATATGAACTATGACAAAAAAAAAAAGCATGAGCCGGATCAAATCCATAAACTTAAAAGAATACTAATGCAGGCCACATTCTAGTTTGTGTTGGTCATAAGCTGATAGCCAACCATAGAATCAGTTTGGCTCCTTACAGTTGCCTAGGGTGTTCTCTATTCATTTTTGTTTGGTTATTGACCGGGGCAGAAGAGGCACCAAGTGTATCCCATCAACCATATATTTTGGGTTCAGTCCTCTTACATAGCGTTAGTGAATTTTAGTACAAAAATGTTCGGAAGAAAATTATCAAGACACACTCTTCCGGCCGAGTCCCTCGGTTTAATTTCCAATTTGAGAAATTACATTGCATCTTTCAATATTAAAAAAGTTAAGAAAATGGAGCTAATTTCAAAAAACTATGTGAGACTGATTTCATATCCAAGGTTGTCCAAAACGGATCCAGCTTAAAGGATTAGAGTAATGTCAATCACAAATTGCATGCAAGTATAAACATCCCAACGACAAAAAATGAAAAGTTGAAATAACCCCCCCCCCCCCCCCCCCCCCCCCCCCCCCCCAAGGCTGTAAGAAGAAGTACCTTCTCCAACAACTGTTTAACATATTTCTTATGTTCATCCAACGCATAAGTATCTAAAACAAGGTCTTTCTCCAATAGCCTTCTGACGCCCTCAAAAGTTAAAGAACTGTCTCAATAAAAAAGGATATTAGAGATAGTTACCATGGCTAATCAATTTAATATAAAGAAAGCTATAAAAAAAACATGTATAAGGAAAATGGTCACCGAAATCCAATTTGGTAGGTTCTTCCTTTTTGGTGGATGATGTTGAAAACTATAATTACGTTCTGAACATAAGGTGGAAAATTGGGGCTTATGAAACAAACACCCCCTTATATTATGAAAGAAAAAAAAAAACATGATTGATTGAGTTGATAGTTATGAGAAGAAAGTGACTACTACTGACTCTGCTTGATTTCTGAAATGTTGAAGGCGAGAGCGCATGGCTTGCTGTATGCGAGACTCCAACTCACTCTTCATTCTTTCTCTTGCTGCTGCTGCTGGTGTGTGAGCCCTAACTATTTGGGGCTAAACTTATTTTTAAGATTTATACTCTCTACACATTTCTATTTTCAGATATAGCCAAACTAAAAGTCGTTTATTTTCTTTTGAAAAAATTTCATGTTACTATCGTTTATAACATTAAATTTGGCCCTTATCTCAAATTAAGTTCACCATAGTTCTTATTATTTACATTTTAGATCAAAATTCGCCCTTATCTTGGATGGAGTTTAGTTTTGGCTGTTAAATCTATTTATTGTAGGGCAATTTCGTCTTTTCATTTATGTTAAACATTTGTTTTAGTCCTTTACTTGTTTTTTTTTTTATCTCTCTCATAAAACCTTCCACCCACCTTATCTAACAAAAATCACATTCCACCGATGATTAAAACCCACATTTACACATCACCACCAAACTTTCATAGATTCCTAATCCACAATCAAATCGAAAAAGGATTCGTGGGTTTCTAATATAAAAATCATTTACAAACCTATAAATAAAATCGAACAGAAAGGTTCAATTCATATATTTTGGCCAAAGAGATGGATTGTTTTAATTAGAGATCCGATTTATAAATGGATGATCCATGATTTCATGGATTTTGCACTTTGGATAGTATAAATCTGTTTTGAATGAAGACATAAGGTTGTACTCGGGTTGAATTGGATCAATGTTCATCTATGGATGGTTGATATAAGATCTGAAACACGGGTTGAAAGATGTGATTGTGAGACATAGGATGTGAAGGTTGAGTATGAGTAGGGAGATGGTCAGTGAGGTGAGAGAGTGGATATATGGAGTTGGGGAGGATGTGAAGCTGCAGTTGAATTGTGTTGAGGTTCCGGTTAGTGTGAGTACGTGTTATGTTGATGTGTTGGATTTAAGGAGGTCGGGGTGTGTGATGAGGGAAGTGAGTTTCATTGTGATGGAGATGAGTGAAGATGGTGGTTCTATCAGAAGTGACGCAGGGTTTGAAAATCAAGATCTCATATGATTGATGTTTGCACATTTGTAAATTGTAACAACGAGGCCCAAATTGTTTTTAGGTTTAAATCATCTAACTGTTGGCGACGGTGTGATGGTTTTCGGTGATGTGAGGGCCCGCCACAACGGCGGATCTGCTGGTGGTGAGGGGAGAGGCAACAGATGTTCATGAGCCATGGTTTTGTAGTTGGATCTTTAGTCCATGGTTTATCTCGTAAGTACAATTCCTTCTGGCCTTTTTATTGTCATGTTTGAATTTTCGGGAAGTTGGCAAAAAGATGCATCGAGTAATAAAACGCTTGCATTTGATGGTGTTTTCATCTCGTTGTACACTGTTGCATTAGAAAAATCTCATATGGTACTATGTGATCATGTCAAGAAAGTTGTTCCATCCTCATGGGAGCCTGCTTTATTAGCAAGGTGAGGTTTAACACTTCAATTGACCAGATTTTAAATTGGTTTATATTTCCACCTTATATAACTAATACAAAATTAGAGGGTTCCTTGTTTTCCACAATTTATCATGTGACAAGTATATGTATATAACCTATTGTTCTGTTTATTATGTTTAGGTTTGTTGAAAAATATGGCACCCATATAATCGTGGGTGTAAAGATGGGTGGAAATGAAAATGGAATGATTCAGATATAGTATTATAGAATTGGTGTTGGAATGGTTCAGACCGGGTGGCGAGTTTTGTGGTGGTGGCGGCGTGGTTGACAACCCATATCCAAAAAAAAACCCGCAGATCTTGAAGTGCCCTCAAACAACCCAGAAGCCAAAATTTATGAAGATGATGGATTTTTGTTAATTTCAATTTAATCAATAGAGGAGAGATGTGAGATAAAGAGATGTTAGATGTGAGATATGTTTTCAGGAGAGAGAGAGAGAGATAAGAAAGAAAAAAAAAGTAATGATTCTATGGATAAAATATAAAAGACACAAATACCCTTCTAATTATTACACTTAACGGACAAAATTAACGCCCATCCAATATAGGGACGAATTTTGATCCAAAATATAAATGATAGGGACTATCGGTGGACTTAATTTGAGATAGGGACCAGACTTGATGTTTGGTGTAAACGACAGGGACCAAACATGAAATTTTTTCTTTTCTTTTCAAACAATCAAAAGTAGTAAAATACTACTACATTTTTTATTCATATTTAATTCATCAGGACAATAATCTTTGAAAATGCTAAAATTTGTGCGATACAATAACAGACATTTTTGTATAAATTATTCTTTCACTAGCGAATGCCCACGCATAGCTGTGGAATTGTCTGGTAGCGGATAATTAACGATACAATATTTCGAAGTAAGACTAAAATGCAAAGGAAAGTCTCGTAACATACGATAATTCAAGTTTAAATAAAATCTCAAGTAACCAATCCACTATAAAAATGGAGAAAAATAACGTCCCTCTATCACCTTCCAAAAACGACTAAATACAAACAATTGCTTCTCATAGCCGATATAAGCATTTGAAATCCATATATTTAACATACAAAATAATCATCCAATAACACTTGCTTCTTATATCCAATATAAGGCTTTCAAAGAATGGGAATCTTTCAAGTTGTTCTTTGATGCTAGATGTGATGTAAAACATATCCTTCTAAACTTTTTTTCATTCTTGAGATGTATTGAGCAATTGATGTTGCCATGTGACTTTGTGCTAGATAAAAACAATAATTAGGCTATCATGTTTCTATATATACAAAAGCTTGTTACCAAGATCATGAGAAATGCCCAAGTAAAAGTTCATTAGAATCGAAAAGGCTAAAAAGCTAATTGCTTGAACATACATTTAAACAATGAAAGGCGCAACCAATTATTTTCTAAGCTACATAAAAAGTCCCTATCTCCAGTTTTTAGCTCGATTAGTCAAGTTAGATGACCAAATAAAAATATTGAAGTAAATAATTTACTCATTTAGAAAGGAATGATAACATAAACAATAGTACTTTATAAGTGAAAAGGCAATAGGTAAATCATATGGTTGAAAATGTAATGATTAGATCATAATTAAATGGTTAACAGATTAAAATATCATAATGTATCAAATTAAACATATACACCAACCAAGAGTTTGTATAAACATGAATATATTTTGAGATATATGTTTTATATTCATCTACATAACCTTAAGAGTTTGATTTTGCAGAAATCACCAAAGCGTTCATTACTATATGAGACGTAACATAATCGATAATGCATAGCTTATCTGAGTTTATATATGTAACTAAGCTCATTTTAAAGATAGGAGGATGTGCATAAGCTCAATTTAAAGACATGTCCACATTGTTATGTGTTTTTATGTGAGGAGTGATGAGAGAACCAATTAGGATAGCTTCAATCAGTGCGCAACAAAGATTTAAGTCAGACCTGACCAAACGTGGAGTTGCAGATCATCAATTTTTGCATCGAGGTTAGACAACATAGGTGAAGACAACGCATATCATCTCCCAAGTGTTTTGTGTTATACATACGTGTAATGTCTTTTGACTCATTACCTAGCATGCCATTTACACATAAAATAAGCTTACCCAAACACCCCTTTAACTATATTTAATGACTATATCGAAACATATATACACTTGTTGGTATGCAGAATTTTTGAGCTTTGACATTATTGCATAACCTAATAATGAATGGAATATGTACATGTATCCAAATGGATAAGCATGAGCGACACTTATAAGTTAAGCACAACGTAAGTTTAATATAAGATCCTGACATAGCTGATTCATATAAAGGATAGGAAATTTCACATTGATAGCAAAGATTTTAATCATCTACCTCTTGCTTTTCACTCCAGGTTACACGTGTGTCTCCTCTTTGCCCTTAGTTGTGGTTGCCTGTTGAAGTTATTTAACATTGAGACGATCTTTAAAATTATGATATTTAAGTTCATATAATATCAAATATCATAACATAAGATACCACAAAATACGGCAAGAAGAGACGCAACGATCCCCTCATCAACAACATTCAAAAGAATTTGTAGTGTTGGTGATACTGAGTCCAAAGGAGCGCGTACCTCATCAACGGCATTAATAAGTGTGAAAACACTTATCCTTTTACCACTTAAAACAAATAAAAACGAGACCAAAACGTGTGTTTAATGTCGTAAAAGTCGGAATTACGCGCGGTTTGTGTTTTTGTTGTGTTTTAGGACCAAAAGATGAAAAAAGAAGAAAACACGGGCTTTCACGGGCTTTTATCGAAGAAAAAGACGAAAGACAAAGTCAAAACCTCAAAAGTGCAAAAAGAACGGAAGTCAAAGGCTTGTTCTGAAGAATTATTGAAGAAAAAGACCAAAGACGGAAGTTTAACAAAGCAAAAGAACCAAATCTAATAAAAGAAGAAATTAGAAGACGAGTTCATTTTATTTATCGACAAATCCCGAGACGAAGTCGAGAATGACGAATTAATTAAAAAGACGAGAAGACAAAAAGAAAGAAGGAAGCACCACACCAACCACTCTCCACTATAAATAGATCTAATCTCCTTCATTTGTAATAGTTAGATAGTTATGTTGGGTCAGTGTTTACTAACCCTGAAGCAACTCTAGGATTTGAATATAAAATCCCCCTAAGTGTTTCATGCTCAGCAGTAAGGCCAGTCTGCTGAAGGATGACCAGAGGAACAAAGTTCCTACTGAAGACTTTAAAGCTGAAGAGAGTTCAGCACTCCCCTTCCAGTTAACTTAGAAGACAAAGGAGTCTTCGCTTCAAATACTATGCGGTTTATCCAGCATGGGCATCAACCACCCACCGGATAAACCCATGCATTGAAACATGAAAAATGCAAACCCTAGTTTACATTGCCTATATAAGGAGTGTACATTGGGAGAGAAAGGGTTAACCAATACAAGAGCTAAAACTCTTGAAAAACCTTTATCTCTCGATACCAACTAAACCATATAGCCAAGATGCATATGAACTTTTAGATTGGAGCTTAGACTTTAACTTTGGTTAGACGTTTAAGTAGAGGAGATCACAACCCATTGTCATTCAACCACTTTGTTATTTCACAAACAAAGTAGGTTATAGATTCTTTATTTGATTCTAATAAAAGTCTATACGTTGAAAAGTATATTGGTATTGTTGTTTTAATTGTTCATAATTCTTATCTATTGTTAAAACAACACACTTGAGTCGAAGTAAAGAGTTATTACTTAAGTTGATAAGTAATAACGAATTACAAGGGACCAACAAGTGGTATCAGAGCAGTTTGATTAGCTAAACTCTTATTTTATTAAACTGCTCATTTAAAAGTTTTCAAATAAAGATCCAAAATGGCTCAAGTTATACCACAAACCCTAGAATATAGGGGTGGCCAACTCAATGCTGCTCCTTTACTAGAGGTAGCTAATTTTACAAATTAGAAGAAGAGGTTTCTTGTCCATATGGTTAGAATTAAACCTCAATTCCTTAGAATCATTGGAAATGGTCCTTTTGTTCCCATGGTTGGGGACAATAGAAAACCTGAAGCACAATGGACTGATGATGAGAGAAAAGCTGCTAACCTAGATTAGCGTCTCAAAAGTCTCATCATGTCTATGCTTATAGATGACCAAATGAATTCTGTTGTAAATTGCAAAACAACCAAAGCTACATGGGAGGACCTTATTCTTTACCATGAGGGACCCTCTGATGTAAAAGAAACCAGAATCATGGATTTAAAGCTTCAATACAACACCTTCAAGCACAAAGAAGGGGAAACCCTCACACTGACATTCACCAGATACAAAGCACTGATGAATGAACTTGTGAATGATGGTGTTGAGCTTTCAAAACTTGAAATCAACACAGTTTTTGTTAATGCATTGCCAAAGAAGTGGCTCAGTTTCTGCCAAAGCTTGAGAAATGCTAATCACATTAAAGATTGTGATCTAGCCTCTCTTTTTGGGAAACTTAAATATGAAGAAAACCTAGTTGATAGGATTTATGAAGGCTCAAGCAAGAGTAAAGCATTAACCATTGCTACACCCTTGTCCACAGCCTTCTTCAGTGAGGTTGTCATTCAAAACTACCAAGATAGTCCTGATGATAAGGAAGTGATACACGGTTTTTCAATGGGTTCAAAATAATTCTCGGAATCCTCTCGAATTGATCTCGGTTTAAAGTGGAATGATTTGTTCTTGGTGACAAAAAGGAGTTTGGTTTTCTATTCTATTAAAAAGATAAATGACTAACGTAAATTAAATTATAAACTTAAATCAATTAAAAAGTAAAACTAGGATGAGGAATTAAATCAAACAGTACTGGAAAAATACCCTTACTGAAAATGGCCTATTCGGAATGTATGTCTATGCGGAATATAGTACTATTCGGAAAGTTCCTCTATTCGGAATGTTGCTCAACTCGGAATGTTGCTCTACTCGGAATGTAAAGCTATTCGGAAAAAACATGACCTATGCGGAAAAAGTGCCTTATGCGGAAAAAATTGTCCTATGCGGAAAAAGTGCCTTATGCGGAAAAAATTGCCCTATGCGGAAAATAGTGCTATTCGGAAAAATGGGTTCTATGCGGAAAATAAAGTCTATGCGGAATGTGTGAGAAATTCCGAATAAGGGTAAAACAATTAAACCATTCGGAATATCTAAAATATTCCGAATAAAGGAACAAGAAAAGTGCAATTCGGAATGTTTCTGGGCGAAGAACAGTAACAGTAACAGCAAAAGCGTTTTTAAGATCAAATCACCAAAATATTCAAAAAGGTTTTACCAAATCAACCAATAAACATTGAAATACCATAAGTAACAAATCCCACCAATAAAAACACTAAATCAACAACTTTTTAAGATCAAACTTGAATCAAATAAAAATCTTAAGAACTTGCAATAGAAGATAATGAAGAACAAGATGAATGAAAAGTTGGAATTGAAAGATTAATGTAAAAGTAACAAGAGTAATGATTAAAACTTACAAGATTGAAAGGAAATTAAAAATCACCAAACACCCTAATGGTGTTGGTGATGGAACGACCCTAAGGAACTGGGAAAAGAAAAAAAATTAACTCACTCCCTAAAATGTGAAGGAAGAAACTATTTATAGTCCTAGTGGTTGGTTGGTGAGTGGGCTTTCTCCCTTTCTTCTTGTCTTCTCGTCTTTTCAGAAAAGTTGACGTTTTCGATTCTGATTCGGGATTTGTCGTCGATTAAATTCAACTCGTCTTTTAATTTCTTCGTTTAATAGACTGGAGTTTCTTCAACATATGTAAATCTTCCGTCTTTGGTCCTTTTCTTTGATAAATCTTCAAATAGGCCCATTGACTTCAAATCTTTTGCATCTCTTGGACAATAGACTTCGACTTTAGTCTTTTTCCTTGATAAAACCCGTGCAATCCCATGTTTTCTTTAATATTCATCCGGTTAGCTCTGAAAACACAATAAACACAAAAACCACGCATAATTCCAAACAAATGATATTAAATACGTGTTTTGGTCTTGTTTTAGCCAGAATTAAGTGGTGAAAGGATGGGTGTTTACACACCTATCAAATCCCCTACACTTAACCATTGCCATGCCCTCATGTAATGCTTAGTGATAAAGCAATTTTACATTTTTCTCATAATTAATCAACCTTGGCCTTATTCACATATTACTAAACAAAAATTTAAAGTACTAAAAGGAATTAAAACTTTAAAATAAACAAAAGGATGGAAATAACTTGCAAAGAAATCAAGGACTTACATTAGGGCTTTGGTGTTGCGAAGATTTATCACCCTCAAGTTTCACGTTCCCCAAACTAAGCTTAAAAACGAGATCATTGTTATTATAAGTTAGTAAATCAAACACTTACACACATGGCTTAATTAAATGCTTAAACTCCCTTATTCCTAGGTGTATCTCTTATATTTTATTTTTGTCTTAGAATGATCATGAAGATGCATTTTTGGACTTTTTTCGATAGTTTATTTAGGCTGAAAGCAAAGTAGGACGATTTGATCAATAGTTAGCTAAAGGACAAAATCTCTTAAAACTGCTTCTCGGGATATCAAAAAGTTCATATCTTGGCATAACTTGGTTCACGATTTGAGACCTTTCTCGGGCCGATATTTGGCATGTACTTCATACTTCATATCTTCGAGAGACGTTCTTGAGATAATAGTCTTCTCATCATAATAGAGTTTCTTCACTTGGAGACTTTTGAGGGGTACTCCAACTTTGTTGACCACGACTTCATGATTATTTCTTCAATCTCTAATTGGGATTTTGAGATACAACGATCCGCCTCCTTTTCGGACTTGGATCTATTTATCCTCATACCCTGTTAGGGTCTTTTCGGATAGACTTTTCCAATCTTTATGGGAGTTGATTGCTTTTCGTCGTGAGTCTTGATCCTTCATATAGACTTTGGGAATAATGCTTTTTACATCACTTTGGATCTTTAGCAATAAAATTGAATCCTCATGCCTTGTTAGGGCCTTTTCGGACTCGCCAATCTTCGCGCCCCGCTTCATAAGTTATGCCTTGGCTATGAACTCTTATCATTACCGAGCAACTTTTAAACGATCTTGGGCTAGAAGCTAAGTAACCTTTCAAATTGTACGACCTTACTTATTGCAGATAAATTATTAGCAAGTGATGGGAGAATAGGCAAATAATTACACCAAGTGAGCTTGTGCAAGAATACCGACTTATAATTGACTCTATCATTTCTCGTTCTCCACAATTTAAAATCTCAAATAATGAGACTCGTGGATACTTAGCCTAATAAACCAATTAAGGTCTACATGGTTAAGGATACTAGCTAGAATAAACTTGGATGAGTCTATTCGGGTTGAGTCAAAATAAACGCAACGGGCCTAATATGTCAAAGATTTCTAAACTAGCTACACCACTTATTAATATTTTTGACTTTATTGCGGGATATATACATATGAAAGCAACGATAAAAATTTAAAAATTACGACTAAATGGCCAAAGTTAATAAAAAATTTGAAAAATGTTGAAAAATATGATTTTCCGGTTAAATGAAGGCGTTTTCATGGAAAAGTCCACTTAAAACTTCGATAGAAGTCCCCCCTACACTTAAGATAAACATTGTCCTCAATGTTTAAGCATGTGGGAAAAGTCTCCCCTACACTTATGACATTGTGCACGTTGGTTAACTCGAGTTAAGGAAGAGACGACTAATGTGATCAATTTCAAATGTGAGTATGAAGAAAATTGAATCACGATAGTTGAGAGATAGAACCGGATTTTGGATAACACGGGAGAACGGTTCTTCAAAGATTCCAAGAGTGCACTTATCTCTGTAATCACATCACCACACAAACACAAACGACCAAAATAAGTCCTCCCCTACACTTAGGGGGTTAAAGGGATAGATACTCGGGCTGCCTCCCGAGGAGCGCTTGTTTTTGATAACCGAGTCACGAGCCTGACTCGACCCAAATTTAGTTCATGGGGAACGTGGTGAGGGATGGAATCACCTCCTGAGAGGTGTCCTCACCAAAGTAGAACTTCACTCGTTGGCCATTCACCTTAAAATTAGGTCCATTAGGTTGAGCGAGCTCGAGAGTACCATATGGAAAAATTTGGGCAATGGTGAATGGGCCGGACCAACGAGATTTCAACTTGCCCAAAAAGATTTTCAACCGAGAGTTAAAAAGTAAGACTTTGTCTCCAACATGGAACTCTCGATTTTTGATCTTGGAGTCGTGAATGAGCTTAGTTCGTTCCTTATAGATCAAAGAATTTTCATAAGCCTCATTCCGAAGTTCATTGAGCTCATTGAGTTGGATCTTCCTATGATCACCGGCTTTGTTTATGTCAAAATTAGCCCACTTCAAGGCCCAGTAAGCCTTGTGCTCCAACTCAATGAGGAGGTGGCACGCTTTCCCGTACACAAGACGATAAGGCGTACAACCGATCGGGGTCTTGTAAGCAGTACGGAAAGCCCACAAAGCATCATCAAGTTTATCAGCCCATGAGGCACGATGCTCTCCCACGGTTCTTTCCAGAATTCGCTTCAGTCCTCGGTTGGATATTTCAGCCTGGCCATTAGTTTGTGGGTGGTAGGCTGTGGAAAGACGATGGTTTACACCGTACTTAGCCATGACTCTAGCAAATTGGTCATTGCAGAAATGAGTCCCACGATCACTAATAATGGCACGAGGCACACCGAATCTGGCGAATAGAGCTTTCAGAAAGTTACAAACCACCCTTGCGTCATTAGTGGGTAAAGCTTTGGCTTCGGCCCATTTGAAGACGTAGTCAACGGCTACAAGGATGTATTTGTTTCCTTTAGAAGAAGGGAATGGCCCCATAAAGTCGATACCCCAAACATCAAAAATTTCACACTCTTGAATGAAATTCTGAGGCATCTCGTCTTTATGTGTGATCTTACCTTGTTTCTGGCAAGCATCACATTTTTTAACCATATCGTGAGCGTCACGGTATATGGAGGGCCAATAAAATCCCGAATCAAACACTTTTTTGGCGGTGTAGTTGGGACCAAAGTGACCACCGGTGGGTCCTTTGTGGCAAGCATTAAGGATTTCCGAAGCTGCCGGTCCATCAACACATCGATGGATAATCAGGTCGGTACATTGTTTGAATAGGCAAGGGTCGTCCCAAAAGTAAGTCTTAATGTCGGTGAAGAACTTCTTCTTTTGTTGAGACGTCAACCCTTCCTTGAGAATTCCACCCGCCAAGTAGTTTGCAAAGTCTGCAAACCACGGGGTTTCATTCGACTTCGAGTTTATAGACATTAAGGTCTCCAAGGGAAAAGAATCATTGATTTCTTTGTTTGGATGATCCCCTTGGTAAGGATCCTCAAGTCTGCTAAGATGGTCCGCGGCTAGGTTTTCTACTCCTTTTTTATCGCGAATTTCGATTTTAAATTCCTGGAGCAGCAAAACCCAGCGAAGAAGTCTTGGTTTGGAATCTTGCTTTGTCAACAAGTACTTCAGCGCGGAATGATCGGTATACACAATTGTTGTGGAAAGGACAAGATAGGGGCGGAATTTTTCAAAGGCATAGACAACAGCTAAAAGCTCTTTTTCGGTTGTCGTATAATGCAATTGTGCCCCTGTCATTGTCTTGCTAGCGTAATGGATTGGTTGGAAGTGTTTATTCACTCTTTGTCCAAGAACCGCACCAATAGCAAAATCACTAGCATCGCACATCAACTCAAAAGGCAGCTCCCAATTAGGGGTAACCAAGACGGGTGCCTTAGTTAGCTTATCCTTAAGCGAGTTGAAGGCTTCAAGACACTCTTTGGAAAAGATAAAAGGAGTATCTTTTTCCAAGAGGTGGGTCATCGGGCGAGCGATCTGAGAAAAATCTTTTATGAATCGACGGTAGAAGCCCGCATGACCCAGGAAACTTCTCACACCCTTCACGGTTGAAGGTGGAGGCAACTTTGTGATAACATCGACTTTAGCACGGTGTACTTCAAGACCGGCTTTCGAGATCTTATGTCCAAGCACGATGCCTTCTTTTACCATAAAATGGCATTTTTCCCAATTTAGAACAAGGCGAGTGTCTTCGTACCTCTGTAGCATACGTTCCAAATTGGCAAGGCAAGAAGAGAAGGAATCCCCGAAGACCGAGAAATCATCCATGAAGACTTCCATGGTTTGTTCAACCATGTCATGGAAGATAGCTAACATGCACCTTTGGAAAGTCCCGGGCGCATTACATAAGCCAAAAGGCATTCTTTTGTAAGCAAATGTGCCATAGGGACAAGTGAATGTTGTCTTCTCTTGATCTTGGGGATCGATGGGTATTTGGAAATAACCCGAGAAACCATCAAGAAAGCAGTAATATTCATTACCCGCTAAACGTTCAAGCATTTGGTCCATAAAAGGTAGAGGGAAATGATCCTTTCTCGTGGCATCATTGAGTTTGCGGTAGTCTATACAAACTCTCCACCCAGTAACGAGACGAGTGGAAATCAACTCGTTGTGTTCATTGGGAACAACGGTTATTCCGCCCTTCTTGGGCACACAATGGATTGGACTAACCCATGGTGAATCCGAAATAGGGTAAATCATACCCGCATCAAGAAGTTTGATAACCTCTGTTTTGATGACTTCATGGATTTTTGGATTCACCCTTCGTTGGCTTTGAATTGTGGGCTTAAAGTCGTCCTCCATGAGAATTTTGTGTGTGCAGAAGTGAGGATCAATTCCACGAATATCAGAAATCTTCCAAGCAATAGCTGTTTTATGCTTTTTCAACACGGCGGCAAGTCGAGTTTTCTCTTCATCCTTCAAATCCTTAGCAATGATGACTGGCGACTTCTTCTCTTCTTCAAGGAATACATACTCGAGATGGGGCGGCAACTCCTTAAGTTCTAAATCCGGAGGATTTTCGACGGGAGGCGTATTCGAAGTCGGAGTATCGATAGCAATGACCGTGGGAGATGGAGGCGAAGGATTGTCTTCGGTGAGAAGATTGTCAAAGAAATTCATGTCTTCATCCCCATCGATAGGAGAATCATTAGTAGCTAAGTTCGCATCTCCCATGGTATCTTCAAGATTGTTCCAAAATAAATCACTATCTCCAAATAGAGACAATGATGAATCAATAGAGGACACGGTCTCAACATTGGGAAGAGAGGTAGGAATACTTTTGCAAGCATCATTAAAGTATTCTTCACAAGCCTCATCAAGAACGTCAATACAATTAATGCTCTCATATGAATAAGGTTGTTTAGACAACTTTCCCATGTTGAAGACTACTTTATCGTCACCCACTCTCATGATAAGCTCACCGGCTTCAACATCAATGAGAGTGCGACCGGTCCTAAGGAATGGACGACCAACAATCAGTGGCACACGTGGGTCCATCTCGTAGTCGACGACAACAAAATCAGCAGGAAAGGTGAATTTGTCGACTCCTACAATGACGTCTTCGGCTATCCCCACTGGATAAGCAACCGTACGGTTTGCTAATTCCAAATTCATTTTGGTGGGGACTAGATCTGGGAGAGATAATTGCTTCCAAACACTTAGAGGCATGAGATTAATACTGGCACCTAGATCGGCTAGGGCCATGCAATTCTCTACTCCCGGGAAATTGCAAGGGATAAGAAAACGACCCGGATCACCAAGCTTGGTTGGCAATTTCCTTAAGAGCACTGCAGAGCAATTCTCATTAAGTTGGGTGTTGGCAATATCGAGGAGCTTTTCCTTGTCGCTCAGAAGATCTTTAAACATTTTTGCATATTTGGGCATGTGAGCGAGAGCCTCAGCGAAGGAGATATTGAAATTCAGTTGTTTGAACATTTTAAGGAAATTCGAAACCTGAATATCGTCCTTGCTTTTGAGCTTCTCTTTCCTCAACCTAGATGGATAAGGTATATTGGATGAAGAAGAAGGCTTTAGGGGAATAGGATCACTCACAACCACGGGTGGAGGAGGGGTAGAAGGAAGAGGTGGAGACATTAGGGAAGGAGAGGGAGGAGGAATAGGAGCAGGTGACTCGTTCTCCTTAGTCACAACCACCGGTGGAGGTATAGGAAGCTCGGGTTCCTTGGTACCTTTTCCACTTCGAGTGGTGATTGCTTTCATCTCCCCTCTTGGGTTTGCAACGGTATTACTCGGAAGAGTACCCGAAGAAGAGGGTTGATTACCTTGGAAGAAACTAGCCATCATGTTCCTCAGATCATTAGTTTGGCTATCCAACGTGTTTCTCATGTCGGCTCTCAAATCGTTTCCTTGTTTGACCAGGTCTGCCTTCAAGTTTCACACTTCCTGTTGGAGATTTTCCACAATCACATCATTGGTCCGCATGTAGGTTGCAACCTCTTGGTGTAATGCAGTGGTGGTTAGGTTAGGAGGAGCATTGTATGCGGGTGGTTGATAAGCAGGTTGTTGGTAAACTTGGTTGTTACGTTGAGGTGGTTGTTGTTGCTTGTGGGGTGGTATGTATGGTTGTCGAGGCTGTTGTTGTTGTTGAAGAGGGCGGTTGAGGTTTTGTTGTTGGTTTGGGTTGTTTGGGGGAAAACCAGGTGGTGAAAGATAATTGTTGGAGCGGTAACTAAGCAAGTTACGGTCACCTTGAGGTCTATCTTGATAAGCAGGTTGAGGATAGGTGCCATATGCTGCATTTACATTCTCAGCAGGGTAGTCTTGGGTGGCAGTACAAGTTGTGTAAGAGTGAGGACCACCGCATATCTCACAAGGTTGGATGACAGCGTTTACTTGAGCGTTTTTGGTGTTGTTGTTGTGGTTGTTGCTGACGGTGTGGGTGACAAGCGATTCAAGAAGCGTAGTGATTTTGTCTAATCGCTTGTCGTTGTCACTAGTGCTAGCACTAGCGACATTGGTTCGAACACTCTTGGTTTGCACACGAGATTTATTCTCAATGATGTCCCAAGCAGCATTGGAAGTCTTAGCCAATAGATTACCCCCCGAGGCACTGTTCAGTGAATCTTGGTCACTCATGCTTAAACCATTGTAAAATGTATTAATTTGATGTACTTTGGTAAAACCATGTTGTGGGCATTTTCTTAAAAGATCTTTAAAACGATCCCAAGATTCACTGAACGACTCATCGTACTTTTGCTCAAAATTTATAATTTCATTCCGCACAGCGGTAGTACGAGAGGGTGGGAAAAAGTAATTGATGAACTTTGTTTCCAAATCCGTCCACAAGAGAATACTCTGTGGCGGTTCCTTAGCAAGCCAATGCCGGGCTTGTCCCTCTAAAGAAAAGGGAAAAACTTGTAACCTTATAACCTCTTGTGGAACACCATTGAACTTGACCGTGTTGGTGAGTTGCAAGAATCTCTTGATATGGTCGTGAGGATCATCAATGGTGCGTCCCAAGAATGGTTGAGCGGAGACCATTTGGATAAAACCTGATTTTAGCTCGAAATTGTTGGCGGCAATTGGAGGTATGACAATTGGATCCGTGTTGCCATCTACATGAGCTTGCAGCAGTTCAATCATCGGGCGATTATCCGGAAGGGGCTCATTGTTGTTGTTATTGTTCATGTTGTTGAAAGGTGGGTTGTTGTTGTTATTATTGTTTGGAGGTGGTACACCGGCCATGTCTAAGTGATCGAGAGGCTCGGGCTCTTGATATGACGTGGATCGAGTGCGCATACACCTGCGAAAGAACGAACAAAGAAAAACAAAGCAAAAATATTTTTGGTTTTTATGTTTTTTATTTTTTTTGTATTTTTGAAAATTTTATATTTTTAGGATTTTTTGAAAATTTTTATGAAAAAGTAACGTTCACGGGGAACGGATCCCAAAATCCAAGTTCTCACAAAAAACTTTTGATCTTAACGAGAAGAGCCGGCAGCGGCGCCATTTGATACACGGTTTTTCAATGGGTTCAAAATAATTCTCGGAATCCTCTCGAATTGATCTCGGTTTAAAGTGGAATGATTTGTTCTTGGTGACAAAAAGGAGTTTGGTTTTCTATTCTATTAAAAAGATAAATGACTAACGTAAATTAAATTATAAACTTAAATCAATTAAAAAGTAAAACTAGGATGAGGAATTAAATCAAACAGTACTGGAAAAATACCCTTACTGAAAATGGCCTATTCGGAATGTATGTCTATGCGGAATATAGTATTATTCGGAAAGTTCCTCTATTCGGAATGTTGCTCAACTCGGAATGTTGCTCAACTCGGAATGTTGCTCTACTCGGAATGTAAAGCTATTTGGAAAAAACATGACCTATGCGGAAAAAGTGCCTTATGCGGAAAAAATTGTCCTATGCGGAAAAAGTGCCTTATGCGGAAAAAATTGCCCTATGCGGAAAATAGTGCTATTCGGAAAAATGGGTTCTATGCGGAAAATAAAGTCTATGCGGAATGTGTGAGAAATTCCGAATAAGGGTAAAACAATTGAACCATTCGGAATATCTAAAATATTCCGAATAAAGGAACAAGAAAAGTGCAATTCGGAATGTTTCTGGGCGAAGAACAGTAACAGTAACAGCAAAAGCGTTTTTAAGATCAAATCACCAAAATATTCAAAAAGGTTTTACCAAATCAACCAATAAACATTGAAATACCATAAGTAACAAATCCCACCAATAAAAACACTAAATCAACAACTTTTTAAGATCAAACTTGAATCAAATAAAAATCTTAAGAACTTGCAATAGAAGATAAGGAAGAACAAGATGAATGAAAAGTTGGAATTGAAAGATTAATGTAAAAGTAACAAGAGTAATGATTAAAACTTACAAGATTGAAAGGAAATTAAAAATCACCAAACACCCTAATGGTGTTGGTGATGGAACGACCCTAAGGAACTGGGAAAAGAAAAAAAATTAACTCACTCCCTAAAATGTGAAGGAAGAAACTATTTATAGTCCTAGTGGTTGGTTGGTGAGTGGGCTTTCTCCCTTTCTTCTTGTCTTCTCGTCTTTTCAGAAAAGTTGACGTTTTCGATTCTGATTCGGGATTTGTCGTCGATTAAATTCAACTCGTCTTTTAATTTATTCGTTTAATAGACTGGAGTTTCTTTGACATATGTAAATCTTCCGTCTTTGGTCCTTTTCTTCGACAAATCTTCAAATAGGCCCATTGACTTCAAATCTTTTGCATCTCTTGGACAATAGACTTCGACTTTAGTCTTTTTCCTTGATAAAACCCGTGCAATCCCATGTTTTCTTTAATATTCATCCGGTTAGCTCTGAAAACACAATAAACACAAAAACCACGCATAATTCCAAACAAATGATATTAAATACGTGTTTTGGTCTTGTTTTAGCCAGAATTAAGTGGTGAAAGGATGGGTGTTTACACACCTATCAGGAAGACACTAGATCTAGTGAGGAATATCTGAATGACCTCAAAGAGGAATTTCATGAAAGGGCACTTCTGGCCAAGTCTAGAAGGTTTTTTAAGAAAGAAGGCAAGTTCTCCAGCTCCACAAAAGCTTCAGTTGACACTGAATGCTACAAATGTGGGAAGACTGGTCACTATGCTAGGGATTGTTATTCAAAAACATCTCTCCCTTCATATTCCTCACCAGCTCAATCAAGACCATCTGGTCAATCATCATTTCAACCAAAACAAATTGCTTCTACTTCATTTCAGCAAAACAGGGTTGAACTCAGACCAACAAAAGACTTTGAGGCCAAATACAGAGAAATCAAGGCAAGATTGACCCTAATGAGTACTGAAAGCTCCTCATCCAAGACTCCCAAGCAAGACAAGAACAAAGGGCTTGTTGCTGAAGCCTATGAATGTGAGGAAGAAGATGTTTCTTCAGATGATGATGAAATGGTTAATGTGAAAGTGCTGATGGCACTTGCTGATGATGAAGGGTCTAATTCAAATGTTGTGGCCAGAGAAAGTGCCAGAAATGGTGAATGGGTAAATGCCACAATAAAAAAGGTACAAACCCTTCTTGAATTAGAAGATAAAGATGACATTAAATTTGTCTTTGGTTACTTATGCATTGATCTAAAATTTCTTGAAGAGCAAAGAAACAATTTGCTTGAAAAAATTCATAAACTTGTTCTAAAACTTGAAGATTTTGAAAGTAAGCAAATAGAGCTAAGAGAAGCTAAACTTGATATTCTTACTTTTCAACAATTGAACAAAGAAATTTTGGAGGAAAATAACTCCCTAAGAGTTGAACTAAAATAAGCAAAAGATATTGTTAAATATTGGCATAGAAACTCTGATAGGGTAAATCAATGCATAAGTGAACAAATACCTACTCAAAGAAGGAAAATGCTTAGTGGTGAAGGATCCTCCAGCACCAAATCTATTGTCTTTGTCAAAGCCTCAAATGAGGATGGTAGCTCGATCCCTGACATTGAAAGGTCAGGTGAAGAGAATTTACCCAATCATGACACTAGACGAATCCTTCTTCCTGAGTTTCAAGCAAGTGTTGACACTTCAGCACCAGTTGAGTCCTCAGTTACTGAGGATGACTCAGATGATGATATAGATAATGAAGTAAGTACCCCACTTCCTCCTGTGGAGAAGCTGGCTGGTGCTGAACCCTCTACTGGACCAACAACTATCCAGTCTATCATCAAGTCACACACCACACACAAAGGTAGTTCTTCCAAACATGTCAAAATTGACACTTCAAAGAACTCTCCATGTAAAACCCGCATGCTTTTACCATGAATAGTGCCCTTAAGATCGTACGTCCTAGATTAAAACTTACCTTATTTAGTATTGATCACATTCATGTGCTAATAATCAAGCAAGTGCATACGTGTATGACATGATAAGTATCGATTACGTACGAACCCATGATAAACAGTTAATAAATATGTCACGTGAACGTAATTAAATCATGATCACCATTTAAATTACGAACTAAAATAATTACGTAAATACATATAATATAATTACGAGCGTTAAGATTACGATAAACTACATGATAAAATAAACAGAAACACTTTAAACACGAACACGTTTAACCACGAACGAACACGAAACATCGGGACACGAGAAAATGTATGGGTACCCCATGTGGGGCCCCCATACCCATGGCACAACAACCAAGGTGGGCTAGCCCATCATTTTTACTAAACAAGGGGTTAAGGGAAAAATACATTCATTTTCACTTTTCAAGTAAATAAACATAAAACCCTAAAAGATTTTTCTCCTTCTCCTCCTTGTTCCTCCTTGTGCCGCCACCCATAACAACACCATAGGAGGGTGTTGTTGATTTTTGACATTAAAAACAAGTGATAGAAACCGTGTTTGTTCATCATTCTTCAATCTACATATTGGTATATCATTCTAAACCTTTCTTTTTAATTCTTTTAAATCTTTGATTATTTTCATGAACATGTTATTATTATTCTTATTAAAACATGATAATTAAACATTGATCTAACATGTTTTGGGGTAAATTAAAATCAAAGGATGATATAAAAGGGTGTTTGTTTTAGCCGCCTAGCATAACCAACCCGAGGGGGGGTTCGGTTTGCTTTTAGCCGCCACCACCAAGACCATTGTTGGTCTTGGTTGGTGCTTGTGGGACCCACGGCAGCAAGGGGGCACACGTACCCCGAGTTTGGATCGGGGTACGGTGTCGAGTTCATGCCCGATTCATGGTTCGTTGGTTAAATCATGATTTATGCTACATGTTAATTTTTATGAATATTGAACTTAGGATATAAATTAATTAATAACATGAGATATTAATTAAATCATGACTTAGGTTATTTTAATTATTAATTTAGCATGATATTAATTTAACCTAAGTATTTTATGTTATAAGTTATAATTAATTAATTATTTAAAACATGCCTTTAATTAATTAATTTAGACATGACTTAGGTTATGTTATTAATACATAATAATACAAATTTTAACCTAAGTATTTTATTCCATTTTACTTAAAACATGTTATACTTTAATTAAAATGCTTAACCTATAGTTTAATTAAAATACATGAAATAATAATTAAACTATACACTATATCATATGACTTAAGAAATAAGCTTATAAACACTTAGACTTATATGTTAGCTTATGCAACCAGCTTAATTCTAATTATGGAAACTTCTATTTATAGAAACTTAATTAAATAAGGCAACTAATCTATTAATGGAAACCTTCTATATATGGAAATCTATCTATTTTAGGCAGCTAATCTAATCATGGAAACTTTCTATATATGGAAACTTATTTAATTAAGGCAGCTGATCTATTTTTGGAAACTTTCTATTTTTAGAAACTAATCTATTTTTAGCAGTAAATTCTATTTTAGGAAACTTTCTATTGTTGGAAACTTTCTATTTTTGAAAACTTTCTATTTTTGGAAACTTTCTATTTTTGGAAACTTTCTATTTTTGGTAACTTTCTATTTTTGGAAACCTGCTATTTTTGGAAAGTTACTTATTATTACACAGTAAGTATAATAATACATGAAATACCAGTAATACTTAATCAGACTAATCAGAATACAAGATAAACACAGTTTAAGGCTTTAAACAGTAAACCATGACCTAAAACATACCAAGTAAGCTAAGATGAGACATAAAACCCAGTACGTAATCAGTGATTCGATACTTATACACGTGTGTATTCATGTAGCCTTAATGATCCAGGAGTAGGAGTCTTTCTTCCGTTCATTCACTGGACTTGAGGTACGGATTCCCGTCCTTTCAGTATGGACATTCTTTCCTTATTAGGATTTCCCCGTATGCAGCCAACTGTTTTCCCCAGTATTTGTTTTATTGTTTTGAACTGCTTATGTTTAATTAGCATAATCTATAGCCATATACAAGCATGACCAGTTTCACCTAGTTATGGAGGTACCATAACCATAACATTGGAGGCACCAATGTTATGACTTCCCCACGGCGGAGTGATTGCTCGTGGCGTCCCTTTTCAGTTTTGGCCATATTATTATATCATGTGGGGCGTATGGGTGCATCCTAGTTACATGTTTTATTCAGTATTTCATGGTGAATGTGGTGTGTGCCTTGCATCCTTCACAAGGAGTTGATCCCTCCTACCCAAACCAGTATATTAATTAGAGGCATCCCCTCTAATCAGCATGATGAGGTCACCCCTCCAAGTATTCATGCACGTGACCTTTTCATGACCTATATGGGCTATGGTATATTTATGTTAAAACAGTTTTCATAAGATAAACATAAGGCTTTTCAAACTATAAAACCAGTTTTCTTAATACTTAACCAGTTTACTCAGAACTTAGTCTTCCGCTGTTATATGTTACATGCTTATCCTATTTCATGCTATATTGTACATCCGTGCACTGAGCGTCTTGCTCAGCCGTTTTCCTTTTCATGTTCCCAAAACGGCAGGTACTCAGGGACGCTCGTAGATCTCAAACGTACGTGCATATGGACTGGAAGCTTTACTGTCTTTCTTTACTTTATGCATTTCCTTTACTTTGATACAGTTGCTATGGACATTGTTTCGTCATTTCCTTTTACAGTATTTATGTTTGTGTGTGATGAGCTCTACTTTGGGGTTACCGATGTTTGATTCAGGTATTTCCCTTTTATGGTCAAAAAATGCTTAGACATTTATCCTTGTATGCTTTGATGACACGCCATGATTATGCGTAAGATTCCATTTCCAAAATAGGGTGTTACAATTATGGTATCAGAGCCAAGGTTTCGACCTGTAGGCTCTCAAATATGACCTGTGATTAGTAGGTAGTCACTACGGTCTTCCTAGAACTGACAGTTGTTTTCATGCATTCATCATTTTTAAGCATACATATACATGTCATTGTTACAGGGTTTTTGACTAAGTAATGGTTGGTACAGGACTGGCCCTATTTAGTCGCATGTGTTTTATCGAAACTTTTAGATTTGGGACCGACCCATAGGCGTCCCCTCGATATGTCTTTTATTTTGAGTGAACTGACCAGAGGCGTTCACTCTCGAGCATCAAAAGTTTTCATAAAACTGCATCATGCATTCATACAAAAATTTTCTTGCATAAAATTTTTCTCGTGAAATTTTGGTATAAATTTTTTTTCATGAATATATATAACTTATATTTTATGTTTCGAACTGTTAATCATATGTTTTATGTTATACTGTCAGATGGTTCTCACACGCGAGCAAGAGCTGCTCAATGCTGCAATTCAGGCTGCCATGCAAGCCTTGCTTCCTCAACTGAGGAATGACATCCGTGCTGAAGTCCAAGCTGCCAACAATCAGCAGCAGCAGAATCAGGCACCTCCTCCTCCTCCTCCCCCAGTGACACTAGCAGTGTGGCTGGAAAGATTCAACAAGCTCCGTCCTAGAGCTTTTGAAAAGACTGATAGCCCCAGCGATGCTGAAAGCTGGTTGACTCATATCGAGAAGATTTTCAATGCTATGGGATGTGACCCCGCATTCAAGGCGAGATTGGCATGCTACCGGTTTGAAGGCGATGTACTCAACTGGTGGCTAGCTTTGACGCAGTCGGAAGGAGGTGATGATTGGGTCGCTGGTTTGACATGGGCCCAATTCAAGGAGAGAGTGGTGGAACAGTTCTTTCCCAAGGCAGAGCAGGACAAGCTCAAGCGAGAGTACCATGGGATACGTCAAAGAGCGGGCGAGAATAGCAACGAATTCATGCAGCGCTTTCTTCGCTTAGCTGGTTTCCTGGGAGCAGCAGCTGGTACTCCTGAGGAGCAGGCACACCACTTTAGGTGGGCACTTCGCACCTCGGTCGCGAACAATCTGGTATGTGCTACGTTCAATACAGTAGCACAAGTGGCCGACGCAGCAAGGAAGCTAGAGATGTTGCAGGAACGAGATGAGTTCGGGGAAGCTGAAAGACCCGACAAGAGGTAAAACATTTCGTATTCTAACGATAACCAGACCGCATCCTATCATTATGTGTTCAATAATCATCTCTAAACTGTATCTTCCAGGCAGAAAACTGGGGACCGGTCTCAGCCGGCTACTCAGCAGCAGCCTCATCAGCCCAAAGGAAACGGTCACACTAACGACCGTTCTGTTGTGGAAAGGCGTAGCGGTAATGATAATTACCGTAACAACGCCGGACATTCCAACAACAGCAGGTCCTACTATTTACGCATCTTCTTATGATTTCATGTTATATCCCTCATGCTGACAGTATATTAATCTCTACCAGGAACCACGGTAACGGGAAGGACCAGAACCACAGGGGTTCGCAGCCTAACCGTTCAGCTAACACTGGTGAACATCTTATGACGCATATGTCTTATACTCGTGCATATACTTTATTTTTAACACATTTTGTCATCAGCAGGCCCTCAGCAAGCAAGGACTCCTGCTGGAGGATTCACTCATCCTCTTTGCAGTACTTGCCATCGCAGACACCCTGGCCTATGTCGTCGTGATTCCGACGCGTGCTACAAGTGCGGCCTCCCTGGCCATCGTATGAGAGATTGTCGTAAGGGTGAAATGGAGGGTACCTCGGGTCATGCTGATACTAAACCGCCTCCTACCACTGGGCGTGTCTACACAACATCTCGTGATCAGGCAAACAAATCTACAGGTACCATTACTGGAATTTTGTATATGTACGGCCAAGCTGCATGTGTTCTTTTCGACACGGGTGCCACTCATTCAGTTATTTCCACTATATATGCTAAGAACATCAGGACACTTCCCTTGCCATTAGAAAATAGGCTTACCATTTCCACGCCTTTGAGGGACTCTGTATTAATAACTCATGTATACAAGAGTCTTCCTCTAGAGTTTGACGATAAAGTTCGTGCAGTAGATGCACTTCCCCTAGACATGATTGAGTTCGATATGATTCTCGGCATGGACTGGCTATCCAAGCACCATGCTACCATAGACTGCCACTCATATCGGGTGATCTTCGGCGACATTAATGCACCAGAGTACATTCATAACGGGTTCATACCCGGACGGTCTGTACAAGTCATATCTACCTTGCAAGCACGTGCATTATTGTCACATGGCTGCGAGGGTTATCTAGCTACGGTTCATGACATGGATGCTGAATCCCCATCGATTCAGGATCAACCAGTAGTTTCGGAATTTCAAGACGTTTTCCCAGCTGAACTTCCAGGCATACCACCTGCACGAGAAGTGGAGTTCAACATCGACCTTGTTCCAGGAGCTGAACCAATCTCTAAGGCTCCGTATCGTATGGCTCCCATAGAGCTAAAAGAACTGAAGGACCAACTGCAGGAACTTCTTGAACGAGGGTTCATTAGACCAAGCGCATCTCCATGGGGCGCACCGGTCTTGTTCGTTAAGAAGAAGGACGACAGCATGCGACTTTGCATTGACTACCATGAACTTAATAAGATTACCATCCGCAATAGATATCCACTGCCACGTATAGATGATCTGTTTGACCAACTTCAAGGAGCCAAACACTTCTCAAAGATCGATCTAAGGTCAGGCTACCATCAGCTAAGGGTTAAAGAGCAGGATATTGCCAAGACTGCTTTTCGTACCCGCTATGGCCATTATGAGTTTGTGGTCATGCCATTCGGCCTGACTAATGCTCCAACAGTATTCATGGATCTGATGAACAGAATCTTCCACGAATTCCTTGATAAGTTTGTCATTGTATTCATCGATGACATCCTGATTTTCTCAAAGTCCACGGAGGAACACGAGGACCATCTCCATACGGTACTACAGATTCTTCGTCAGAAGCAGCTGTATGCGAAATTCTCCAAGTGTCAGTTCTGGTTAAACAAAGTGGCATTCTTAGGTCACATCGTATCAGCTGAAGGGATCACTATGGACCCAGCGAAGGTTGAGGCTATCACTAAATGGCCAAGACCAACGTCAGCGACTGAGGTCCGCAGTTTCTTAGGCTTAGCTGGATATTATCGCAGATTCGTGAAGAACTTTTCCCGTTTGGCACTACCTCTCACCAAACTGATGCGAAAAGGAGAGAAATTCGTCTGGACGGAAGAACGAGAGAAGAGCTTCGAAGACCTAAAGCAGAAGTTAGTATCTGCACCTATTCTTACTTTCCCATATGGTACAGGTGGATTTCAGATCTATAGCGATGCATCGGGGAAGGGACTGGGCTGTGTTCTCATGCAACATGGGAAAGTGATCGCGTATGCTTCACGGCAGCTTAAGCCCTATGAAGAAAACTACCCTACGCATGACCTGGAACTTGCTGCAGTGGTGTTCGCATTGAAAATATGGAGGCATTACTTATACGGAGAATCATGCGACATTTTCACGGATGACAAGAGCTTGAAGTATATCTTCACACAGCGAGAATTGAACATGAGACAATGGAGATGGTTGGAACTGTTGAAGGATTATGATATTAACCTACAGTATCATCCCGGGAAAGCTAATGTAGTAGCAGATGCACTAAGCAGAAAGTCCGGAATGATCAACGGCATTGGAATCAAGGAACAAAACATAAGAGACTTGGAGCGGCTAGACATCGAAATCATGGTACGTGGGCAGCACGGATACTGGGAGAATCTTAGAGTAGAACCTGAGTTACTGTCTAGGATCAAGGAAGAGCAGAAGGATGATGGAGAAATTTGGGCGATAATTCAGAATTTGGAGAAGCAGACATAATTCAGAATGGACGCAGACGGTATCGTTTGGCAGGGCACGAGACTTTGTGTTCCTGACAATCAAGAACTCCGGGAAGCATTGTTAGCTAAAGCTCACAGCTCCCCATTTTCTATACATCCTGGGTCGACAAAAATGTACCATGACATCAGACAGCACTTTTGGTGGAGTGGTATGAAACAGGATGTAGCCACTTATGTTTCCAAATGTCTTACCTGCCAGCAGGTTAAGATTGAGCATCAGCGATCGGGCGGTCTCCTTCAACCGTTGGATATTCCAGAGTGGAAGTGGGACAAAATCACCATGGATTTTGTTACCGGTCTTCCGCCTACCAAGAAGAAGCACGATGCTAATTAGGTCATTGTTGATCGACTCACCAAATCAGCTCATTTCTTACCGATACGCAAGGAAGATCCGGTAAGTAAACTCGCAGATACTTACAGAAGGGAGATCATGAGACTCCACGGTACTCCCTCCAGCATCGTCTCAGACAGAGATCCTCGTTTCACGTCGCGATTCTGGAAAGGTCTGCAAAAAGCTTGGGGTACACAACTTAAGCTGAGTACGGCCTTTCATCCTCAAACGGACGGACAGTCGGAGCGAACAATTCAGACATTGGAAGATATGTTAAGGTCGTGTGCGTTGGAATGGACAGGTGATTGGGACGATTACATCTGTTTGGTCGAGTTTGCATACAACAACAGCTGGCACGAAAGTATCAAATGTGCTCCTTTCGAAATGTTGTATGGCAGAAAGTGTCGCGCTCCAATCTGCTGGGATCAAGTGGGAGAGCGAACACTCGAAGGACTAGAGATTATAGAATTGACCAATGAGAAGATCGAAGTAGCTAAGCAAAAGCTGCAGGAAGCACGGTCACGTCAGAATAGTTACGCCGATAAGCATCGTAGGGACATACATTTTAATGTGGGAGATCACGTCTTCCTCAAGGTTTCGCCGGGACGTGGTGTTAAACGCTTCGGGATCAAAGGGAAACTCAGTCCTCGTTTCATCGGACCTTTTGATATCATTGAACGAATCGGTGAAGTATCTTACCGATTGGCGTTACCTCCTCAGCTTTCGCACGTGCATAACGTGTTCCATGTGTCCTTACTCAGAGGGTACAAGTATCATCCCCTTCACATGGTTCAGTATCTACTGGAACAGATACGTGAAGATCTCACTTTTATAGAGGAACCCGAACGAGTTCTTGACAGGCAAGAACGAGTCATGAGAAGGAAGACGATTCCATTCGTCAAAATTCTTTGGAGGGACCATACCGAGCGGGAAGCCACTTGGGAAACAGAGGAGTCTATCCGGGCTTCTTACCCTCACTTCATATTGTGAGTTCGGGTATGTTACTTCTTTCCAGTTTGCTTTATCTATAATTCGGGGACGAATTATTCTTTTTAGGGGGGAAGAATTGTAAAACCCGCATGCTTTTACCATGAATAGTGCCCTTAAGATCGTACGTCCTAGATTAAAACTTACCTTATTTAGTATTGATCACATTCATGTGCTAATAATCAAGCAAGTGCATACGTGTATGACATGATAAGTATCGATTACGTACGAACCCATGATAAACAGTTAATAAATATGTCATGTGAACGTAATTAAATCATGATCACCATTTAAATTACGAACTAAAATAATTACGTAAATACATATAATATAATTACGAGCGTTAAGATTACGATAAACTACATGATAAAATAAACAGAAACACTTTAAACACGAACACGTTTAACCACGAACGAACACGAAACATCGGGACACGAGAAAAGGTATGGGTACCCTATGTGGGGCCCCCATACCCACGGCACAACAACCAAGGTGGGCCTAGCCCATCATTTTTACTAAACAAGGGGTTAAGGGAAAAATACATTCATTTTCACTTTTCAAGAAAATAAACATAAAACCCTAAAAGATTTTTCTATTTCTCCTCCTTGTTCCTCCTTGTGCCGCCACCCATAACAACACCATAGGAGGGTGTTGTTGATTTTTGACATTAAAAACAAGTGATAGAAACCGTGTTTGTTCATCATTCTTCAATCTACGTATTGGTATATCATTCTAAACCTTTCTTTTTAATTCTTTTAAATCTTTGATTATTTTCATGAACATGTTATTATTATTCTTATTAAAACATGATAATTAAACGTTGATCTAACATATTTTGGGGTAAATTAAAATCAAAGGATGATATAAAAGGGTGTTTGTTTTAGCCGCCTAGCATAACCAACCCGAGGGGGGGTTCGGTTTGCTTTTAGCCGCCACCACCAAGACCATTGTTGGTCTTGGTTGGTGCTTGTGGGACCCACGGCAGCAAGGGGGCACACGTACCCCGAGTTTGGCTCGGGGTACGGTGTCGAGTTCATGCCCGATTCATGGTTCGTTGGTTAAATCATGATTTATGCTACATGTTAATTTTTATGAATATTGAACTTAGGATATAAATTAATTAATAACATGAGATATTAATTAAATCATGACTTAGGTTATTTTAATTATTAATTTAGCATGATATTAATTTAACCTAAGTATTTTATGTTATAAGTTATAATTAATTAATTATTTAAAACATGCCTATAATTAATTAATTTAGACATGACTTAGGTTATGTTATTAATATATAATAATACACATTTTAACCTAAGTATTTTATTCCATTTTAATTAAAACATGTTATACTTTAATTAAAATGCTTAACCTATAGTTTAATTAAAATACATGAAATAATAATTAAACTATACACTATATCATATGACTTAAGAAATAAGCTTATAAACACTTAGACTTATATGTTAGCTTATGCAACCAGCTTAATTCTAATTATGGAAACTTCTATTTATAGAAACTTAATTAAATAAGGCAACTAATCTATTAATGGAAACCTTCTATATATGGAAATCTATCTATTTCAGGAAGCTAATCTAATCATGGAAACTTTCTATATATGGAAACTTATTTAATTAAGGCAGCTGATCTATTTTTGGAAACTTTCTATTTTTAGAAACTAATCTATTTTTAGCAGTAAATTCCATTTTAGGAAACTTCCTATTGTAGGAAACTTTCTATTTTTGGAAACTTTCTATTTTTGGAAACTTTCTATTTTTGGTAACTTTCTATTTTTGGAAACTTTCTATTTTTGGAAACTTTCTATTTTTGGAAACTTTCTATTTTTGGAAACTTTCTATTTTTGGAAACCTGCTATTTTTGGAAATTTACTTATTATTACACAGTAAGTATAATAATACATGAAATACCAGTAATACTTAATCAGACTAATCAGAATACAAGATAAACACAGTTTAAGGCTTTAAACAGTAAACCATGACCTAAAACATACCAAGTAAGCTAAGATGAGACATAAAACCCAGTAAGTAATCAGTGATTCGATACTTATACACGTGTGTATTCATGTAGCGTTAGTGATCCAGAAGTAGGAGTCTTTCTTCCGTTCATTCACTGGACTTGAGGTACGGATTCCCGTCCTTTCAGTATGGACATTCTTTCCTTATTAGGATTTCCCCGTATGCAGCCAACTGTTTTCCCCAGTATTTGTTTTATTGTTTTGAACTGCTTATGTTTAATTAGCATAATCTATAGCCATATACAAGCATGATCAGTTTCACCTAGTTATGGAGGTACCATAACCATAACATTGGAGGCACCAATGTTATGACTTCCCCACGGCGGAGTGATTGCTCGTGTCGTCCCTTTTCAGTTTTGGCCATATTATTATATCATGTGGGGCGTATGGGTGCATCCTAGTTACATGTTTTATTCAGTATTTCATGGTGAATGTGGTGTGTGCCTTGCATCCTTCACAAGGAGTTGATCCCTCCTACCCAAACCAGTATATTAATTAGAGGCATCCCCTCTAATCAGCATGATGAGGTCACCCCTCCAAGTATTCATGCACGTGACCTTTTCATGACCTATATGGGCTATGGTATATTTATGTTAAAACTGTTTTCATAAGATAAACATAAGGCTTTTCAAACTATAAAACCAGTTTTCTTAATACTTAACCAGTTTACTCAGAACTTAGTCTTCCGCTGTTATATGTTACATGCTTATCCTATTTCATGCTATATTGTACATCCGTGCACTGAGCGTCTTGCTCAGCCGTTTTCCTTTTCATGTTCCCAAAACGGCAGGTACTCAGGGACGCTCGTAGATCTCAAACGTACGTGCATATGGACTGGAAGCTTTACTGTCTTTCTTTACTTTATGCATTTCCTTTACTTTGATACAGTTGCTATGGACATTGTTTCGTCCTTTCCTTTCACAGTATTTATGTTTGTGTGTGATGAGCTCTACTTTGGGGTTACCGATGTTTGATTCCGGTATTTCCCTTTTATGGTCAAATAATGCTTAGACATTTATCCTTGTATTCTTTGATGACACGCCATGATTATGCGTAAGATTCCATTTCCAAAATGGGGTGTTACACTCCAGCTCCTGCTGAAGGTTCACATATGGGAACTACCTCTTCAGTTTCAACAAATAAACTGAAGAATGCCAGATTTGAGGAAGAGTAGAGAATGTCTTTTGTCATGCAAGAGATCAATGATCTCAAATTGCAACTCAGGCAGCAGCAAACACCAACTCGGTTCAGAGATGAACCTTCAGACTCTCCTCATTTAAAGTACAAGACACAATTTAAAAAGGCTTGTGAGTTATGTGGTCTAAACAACCATCTCACTTAAACTTTCTTAAGAGTGATTTATTGTACTAAATGTGAGAGGACTGATCATCGCACTTGTGAACATATTCAATATATGTTGGTCAAAACAAGTGTTGATGCTCAGAATACTGAAGCACCTCAATCTAAGCGAAATATGCCTTTCCCACCATGCATTCATTGTGGTATGGGTAATCATCACCCAGATGACGGCCACTATTACCCTGTTTGTAATATTTGTGGAAGTTATGACCATGACACGCATGGACATAATCGAATCATCTCACTCAGAAGAGGTATTAAACCAAGAAACCCAAACTTTATTACCAAATGTTGTGAAACTTGTGGAAGCGATGTCCACACTACATGTGATCACAACCATATAGAGTGGTTTAGAAGAGGTGAAGCCCTCCAGGCTAAGAAAGCAAAAGCTGTTCAGACCTATTCTTCCTCTGAGCAATCACACATACCCTCTACAAGAGGACCCTTCAAATCTAGAACACCTCTAGATCTAAAACCCCCACCCAACAAAGGTGGGTTTCAAAACAAAACTGACCATTTCCTTAACTTGTGTAGTGTGATCTCAGGAAGCCTATTTGGTACCTAGATAGTGGTTGCTCAAGGCATATGACTGCACCAAAAGTTATCTGTACAAGTATAAGGAGGAACAAGGTCCTAAAGTTGTTTTTGGTGATAACTCATCAGCTACTACTGAAGGATTTGGTTCAGTAAAATGCAATGTTATAGTTTTCTCAAGGGTAGCATATGTTAATGAATGAAGCACAACCTAATCAGCATAAGTCAAATGCAAAGTATCTTGTACTGTTTGATGACAAAGAAGGTACAATCTTCAACTCCAATCATGAAATTGTGATGATTTCTCCCAGAGTCAAAGATGTTTATGTCATGAACATGAACTCTACTCAGGAGACATGCTTCTTTGCTAAAGCCTCTAATATTACCAACTGGCTTTGGCTTAAGAGGCTCTCCCATCTCAATTTCAAAACAATAACTCTGCTGGCAAAACAAAATCTTGTTATTGGTCTTCTTTCACTAGTCTATTCCAAGGACAAACCATGCTCAGGATGTGAAAAAGGGAAGCACCATAGGTCTAGTTTCAAAATAAAGAAACTTTTTCAATCAAAGAAAGTATTCATTTGCTTCACATGGACTTATTTAGCCCAGTATCACCTAGGGCCATTTGTCATGAAAAATATACACTTTTCATTGTTGATGAGTACTCTAGGTACACCCGGGTATATTTTCTGACAAAGAAAATCCATGCACCAGATGCCATTATGTCATTCATCAAAAGAGTTGAAAATCAAAATGACACTCATGTCAAACAACTCAGAGCTGACAATGGCACTGAGTTCAGAAATCACACACTGATCAAATTCTGTGATGACAAAGGAATTTCCCAAAATTTCTCATCTCCTTACACACCTGAAAAAAATGGTGTGGCTGAAAGAAGGAACAGAACTTTGATTGAAGCATCAAGGACAATGCTTGCTGGATCTGCTCTCTCTAAGCCTTTTTGGAATGATGTTGTAGCCACTGCTTGCTACACTCAAAACAGATCCATCATTGTGAAAAGACACATGAAGACTCCCTATGCAGTCTTCAGGGGGAGAATTCCAAACATTTCATTCATACATGTGTTTGGGTGTCCAGTATTCATTCACAATCACAAGGATCACCTTGGAAAGTTTGATGAAAAATCTGATAATGGTTACTTCCTTGGATACTCTCGAGTATCTAAAGCATACAGAGTCTTCAACACAAGAAGACAATGTATTGAAGAAACCTATCACATCACCTTCAATGAAAGTTTTGAAGCTCTCACTTTTACAAATCCATCAGATGATGAACTTCATATTCATGAATCTCACAATTATCCATCTGATGAATTTCAACATTATGAGCCTTCTCAAAAATATAAAACAAGCAACTCAGTCCCTCATATTGATTCATTTGAAGATATGACAAGTCCTACAAAAGGAAATCCCTCAGTATCACATACTGATGGCTGCCAATCAAATAATGATCAGTCTCAAAATGATCAAAATGATCAGTAAAGCAACACAAATGACCAAAATGGTCAGTCTCAAAACAATCAGCATGCTGACACACATGATCAAAATGATCAATCATATGCAGCTGCTGATGAACAATCTGAGCCCCTTGCTCAAAGCTCTCCTACCATCTCTAGGGAATTAGGTCTTGGATATGTTGCTTCTGACCAAGAAGGAAGCCCTCCATTGATTGAACCTTTGTCCACTGAATATCCTTCAGTAGGCACTAGAGATAATCCAAGTCTAAGTCCATGTCATGGACTTCCAAGCTCTAGCTCTAATCATGATACCAGTGCCTATTCTCCAGCTCCACAAAAATCTTGGACTAAAAATAGTCACATACAGCTGGTGAACATAATAGGTAATCCTGGTGAAGGTAGAGTCACTAGATCTATGGCAAAGAAACTGAGTGCTGCTTCATCTGGATAATGCCTATATGTAAACTTTCTCTCAGAAATTGAACCTACAAAGGTTTCTGAAGCACTCACACACCCTGGATGGGTGGATGTCATGCAAGAGGAACTCAATCAAATTGAAAGAAAGAAAGTATGGAATTGGTTCCTCTTCCACATGGTAAATCAACCATTGGCACTAAATGGGTTTACAAGCTCAAAAGAGATGAAACCAATGTAGTGACCAAAAATAAAGCTAGGTTGGTGGCCCAAGGATTCAATCAAGAGCTTGGTGTTGATTTTGATCAAACCTTGGCTCCAGTTGCACGTATGGAAGTCATACGAATCTTCCTTGATTATGTTACGTACATGAAATTCATCATCTACCAAATAGATGTCAAAAGTGCATTCCTAAATAGTGACCTAAAAGAAGAAGTTTATGTTACTCAGCCTCCTAGATTTGAGAGTAGTAAATACCCAAATCATGTCTACAAGCTTTACAAAGCTTTGTATGGATTGAAGCAAGCTCAAAGAGCATGGTATGAAACTCTCTCAACATTTCTCATTGAACATAAATTTGCCAGAGGAAAAATAAATAGCACCTTGTTTATCTATAAATCTAAAACTGACACCATTTTGGTACAAATTTATGTGGATGACATAATCTATGGTTCTACAAGCTTGAAACTTTGCAAACAATTTGCCAAGCTTATGACCAGCAAGTTTGAGATGAGTATGATGGGAGAACTCACATGCTTCCTTGGTCTTCAGATTAAACAATCTGACCAAGGCATCTCCATCAATCAAGAAAAATATGTCAAGGATCTGCTGAAGAAGTATGATATCAATTGTGCTTCAGTGAAGACTCCAATGGTACCCCCTAACAACTTAGGACCTGATCTCAATGGACAATCAATCAATGAGACTCAGTATAGAGGTATGATTGGGTCACTCATGTACTTAACTACAAGCAGGCCTGACATTCAATTCTTTACATGCCTTTGTGCAAGATACCAAGCAGATTTAAAGGAATCACACCTTACCGCTGTATAGAGAATCTTCAGATACCTAAAAGGTACACCAAGTCTAGGCCTTTGGTACCCCAAATCCTCTGGTTTTGATCTAAAGGGGTATTCAGATTCTGACTATGCTGGATGCAATTTTGACAAAAAAGCACTTTTGGTGCCTGCCAATTGCTAGGTGGCAAACTTGTGTGTTGGAGTGCTAAAAAGCAACAAATAATTGCCATGTCTTCAGCAGAAGCTGAATATGTGGCAGGTGTTGGATGTTGTGCCAATGTTCTTTGGATGAAAAGCCAACTGGTTTATTATGACATAGAATATGAAAAGGTACCAATCTTTTGTGATAACACTAGTACTATTGCAATATCCAACAATCCAGTCCTCCACTCAAGAACAAAACACATTGATATCAGATATCACTTTATCAGAGATCACATTGTGAAAGGGGACATTGAATTACATTTCATCCCCACTCAATATCAATTGGCTTATATCTTCACCAAACCATTGGATGAACCAACTTTTAAAAGATTGATAATGGAGATAGGTATGTTAAACATTGATGATACAAAACCTGAACCTTCAGAATTCACGGAAGAAGCTTGAAGGTTCAGCATTTCATAAAATATTTTGATTAATGTGAAGTAGCATTGTCTGAGTAAAGGAGTGTGCAATGTCATGTGTCTATTTCACTTTATGTGATTGTGTATATGATGTTTTGTCGCCTTATCTGATTCACTGAAGCTGAACAAATAATCACCAGTCATCAAAAGGTTCCTTCAGCAATGTTGAACAAAATTTTAATACAACTGAGTAGCTAGGCTTGAGTAGAGGAGCGTGCAATGTCATATGTCTTGTTCACTTATGTGAACATGTATATGGGGTTTTGTTGCCTCATCTGACGCACTGAAGCTCACAAGTATTACCATTAGGTTCAACATATCTGAGCAACAACATTTAAAACAAATCAATCATATGACTCAATGGAGTTAATGGCATTAAATTTCTTGAGAATAAATACAAAACATTCTTTCAAAAGGTGTCAATTATTTATCTAGGAAATATCAAGCGTCCAAATCACAGTCAACAACTTTCTGACACAATGAGGCGTTTCACTGTTCAAAGCAATAGAAAATCATCACCTTTTTCAGAACATAAATGAGAGAGTTTGTGCCATTTGTTCAAAAGAAACCCTAAAAGTTTCATTCTCTTTGCAAATGTTTTACAAACTTTGACAAATCGGTTTAAAAAGTGTTTACATATATATTTTGAAGATTGAATATCATATCATTTGCAAAAGCTTTCAAAAAACACACACAACTCTCTCTCTCTCTTTCAAAAGAAAACACACACAACAAAAATCAATGGCTACTAAATCTTCTTCACAACCACAAGAGGTTGAGATCTCCCTCAATCCTTCCACCCATGTTAACTATCCCATTGAGGACATATTCTTTAAACCCAACAACCTCACCTTAATCAAACCAAAAACCCTAACATCTGAACCTGGAAAACAAGTACAAAACTTTTTATCCAAATGTGTGATTCGTGATGCCTTATTCAAGGATCCAGGGGTTATGTTTGAAAATGTGTTAAAAGAATTTTGGTTCACGACACAAGTGTCAAAGAACAAGAAATCTATTGATTTTGATTCTACAACTTTGGGTATTCATGGGAAAATAAGTTTAAAGTTGTTTCGAAGGGTTTTAGGGTTAAACTATTTGGAGGACTCTAGTGAATATGAGGCTGTACCCAATGACTTCTCTGTTGTCAAATCATTTTTTAAAGAAATTGGGTACACTGAAGAGATTGGTGATAAAGGTGGATTGAAGATAAGCTGCTTACCACCTAAGTGGAAACTTTTGATGTCAATCTTAATTGAGTGTCTGGGTGGGAAAACTGGTGGGCTTGATCAAATCAACCAAAAGGATGCCCTGATTTTATATTGTCTGGCAAAGGCCATAAAAGCTGATTTTGAAAAATTAATCTTTGAGGATCTCCATGGAAAATGGAGAAGAAAACTAGGGAAAAGAATGTGTTCTACACCAGATTTTTATTCCTCATTTTTGCTGACCACTTTGGTGAAGAATATTCCAAGAACCAAGGAGTTAAACTAGTTTTTCAAATCTTTGATATCAATCGTTGGAACATTCCAGTCAGCACAACTGACCCTCCTTTCACACAGTCCATGTTGGACATTTGCTCAGCGAATGCTCCAGTAGTGTTCAAAGCTCCACAAGACACTCCTCCAATTGGAGAAGGGGATCTGACAGGCACTCAGTCTGGAGCTTCTTCTGGACCACGTCAAAAGAGCACTTCTATGAACACTATTAAGTGTAGACGTGAGTCTAAGAAAAGGAGGCACCCCACAGAATCTTCATCAAAGAAGTGCTCTGATGATCCCAAAGGCCAAGCTTCGAAGAAACACAAGTCATCGGCCAAGGACCAGAACCCAAGCCATCCGCCACCTTCAGTCTCTGCTGAAGGTGGCATGCATCAAGAGGCCCTGAAGGCAACCCATCTCTCAACCTCTTTAGGAGAGAAGGGTGAAGATAGAGCGCACCCTTAGCTCAATAGAGTGGAGTCAGCATTGGTAAGCAATTCAAATCTGAATACATCTCAAATTTCATTACCAATTTCTATCATTTGTCACTTTGAGTCTGCATCAGGGCATGAGGCGTCAGCAAATACAACAGCTGACGCTGACCCTGACCCTTCTATTTCTCATAATGTAGTTCCCTCACAACAGGGTCCTACTGAAGGAACCAAAACATTATCATTGATCTTAACTCATCAGAGACTCTTTCTTAGGATCCATCAGGTAAAACCAACCATGATGGTGAAGGACTTGAAACTGACCAACACACTGAAGGTGACGATCAGCAAACAACCAAGGAAGTGCTTATCTCCATTGGCGCCAAGGGGGGACACTTGCCTACATTTATATTCAGCATGTCTGCTGATGACTTGGAGGAGGAGTTTGGGCTGAGTGAAAGAGCTCCAGTAAATATGGATGATAGTGAATCTGAAGATGACATTGCTGATCAAGCTTCCAAGCCTCCAACCCCCAGAACCATAAAGGTAAATGAACTGACGAATCAAGTGTTGGTTCTACAATCACAGGTGACAAAGCTCAAGAAGGAAAAGGCTATTGTTGATGCTGAACTAGTTACTCTTAAAGCAAGGCTAGTTCCTCCTACTTTTGAGCAGATCAAGGATGCAATTCTCTCAGCTCTGAAGCGGTTAGTGAAGGATGTGGCCACCACCACTTATGTTACGCAAGAAATCACCTCACTCGTGGACTCTATTAATACTGCATCTTTTGAGCTCCATGTTGAATTCAAGCCGATTCCTAATCAGCTTAATGAGTTATGTGACTCAGTCTCGAAGATCAAGGATAGGGTGGGTCTGCTGGAACAACAAAAACTGAACTTATCAGATGAAGTTCAACCGAAACTGAATGCTCTTGCAAATGTTCCAGCAATGCTGGCCAAGGTCTCATCTACCTTAGACTCCCTCTTTGCATGTTTATCTGTTGGGGGTTCATCAGAAGTTGTAGGGCACCATTCTGCTGAGGGGGAAAAAGTCACTATTCAACATCTCTTTAAGAAACATGCATAGAAGAAGGCCCAAAACAACCTTTTGTGTATGTATCTCCCTTCAGTGATACATCCTAGTTAAGCCTAAGGGGGAGTCTTCAGCTAAGGACACTCATGTTGATGGCCTTACCACCAGCAATGGTTCATCTGAAAATGGGTCACCTCCCATCAAAACCAAAAGCAAAGGTGAATTCACACTAGATGAAAGAATTATCAAGTCTGGGCTAGCCACTCAAGAAGAACTTGATAAATTACACAAGCTTCAAGATGAAGAAAAGCTCAGAGATCTGAAGATGAGCTTATATGAAAGAATTGGAAAATCTGAGGTTGACGGCCTCTTCAAGAAAAAGAAGTTATACGAAAAGTTTTGCATAGCAAGGTTAAACAGAAGATGTCTCTCAAAAATCACAAACGTTGACATGATGACTTACAAGGGAGATATCAATCTGAAGTTCTATAGGGCTGATGGGTCTGATGAAATCATAGATGACTTCCAAGGGAAGGAGCTCTCCTATACTGAATGGCTAGAGATGAGCAGAAACATTGAAAAGAGAAAATCTAAGAGATGGGATGATGTTCGCACAAGAATTGAACACTTTGTGAGAAATCATGAAAGGCTTGGTCAGCATCTGAACATAAGCAACCAAATCTCACTGGAGGATCAAGATCCAATTCTGGAACTGAACAAGAGAGCCAATCTGGTTCAACCTGGTGTGGGTGACATCTTTGTCACCACCAAGAAATACAAAGATCTTGTTTAGTTTGAAAATCATCTCCCTAGACATGTGTTAGAAGAACCAGAATTGGGAATGATTATGTTCAACCATCGTGAACGACAAGATTTTGTGGTTATAAGTGATCTTGATGATCTAAACAATGAATTTCTTGGAAACATTCAGAAAATCTTCTTTGCTCACCATGGTGGTCCAGGACTCACTGAAGCAGCTAAAACCTTCAGCATGTACTTACTATCGATACTGGACTTCAGAAACTATGATCCATCAGTACAGACCCCTTTCATTGAAGAACTTAGACCAAAGGAAAACTGAATAATCATTTGTAATATTTTTGTTGTAATTTGTAATGTTTCATGAATTAATGATTATCAGATGTTTATAAGTATTTAATTGTTCAGTGCAAGTAAGAAGAAGTTGTTATGCTCACTTACTACTGACATTAGACTTAGGCTATTTGTATATCCAAACAGGTTGTTGGGTCAGTGTTTACTGACCCTGAAGCAACTCTAGGAATTGTATATAAAATCCCCCTAAGTGTTTCATGCTCAACAGTAAGGCCAGTATGCTGAAGGATGACCAGAGGAACAAGTTCCTACTTAAGACTTTAAAGCTGAAGAAAGTTCAGCACTCGCCTTTCTGTTAACTTAGAAGACAAAGGAGTCTTCGCTTCAAATACTAGGCGGTCTAGTTGCTGAAGAACAAGGACTGAAGAAGGGCTTTCAGTTCAGTTTGGCTTGACAATACCAAACTGAATGATGTCGATCTCATTTAGGATACTAAAGACTCTTCAGTATTCTGATGGTTTGCATTAGGCGGGAAAAGATTACTTTAAGTCAAAGTAGGTTGCTTGTATACTTAGATATAAGTACAACCTTTATCTTTTCTAGAATAATTTAATATGTACTTTGTACTGTTTATCCAGCATGGGCATCAATCACACACTGGATAAACCTATGTATTGAAACATGCAAAATGAAAACCCTAGTCTACACTGCCTATATAAGGAGTGTACATTGGGAGAGAAAGGGTTAACCAATACAAGAGCTAAAACTCTTGAAAAACCTTTCTCTCTCGATACCAACTAAACCATATAGCCAAGATGCATATGAATGTTTAGATTGGAGTTTAGACTTTAACTTTGGTTAGACGTTTAGGTAGAGGAGATCACAACTCATTGTCATTCAACCACTTTGTTATTCCGCAAACAAAGTGGGTTATAGATTCTTTATTTGATTCTAATAAAAGTCTATACATTGAAAAGTATATTGGTATTGTTGTTTTAATTGTTCATAGTTCTTATCTATTGTTAAAACAACACACTTGAGTCGAAGTAAAGAGTTATTACTTAAGTTGATAAGTAATAATGAATTACAAGGGACCAACAAGTTAGTTAGTTTTTCATTAGAAGTTATTAGTTTTTAATTAGGTAGGTGTAATCTTTACTTTTCTCTCATTTTTCTTTAATCTTTCTTTAAATCTTCTATTGTTAAACCTTCAATCTTTAACATTAAGCTTTTCAATTAATCTCATTCTTCCTTTCTTATTTAATTTGCGTTTGAGTTGGTTAATCATTTTGTTAGCTTATTTATGCTTATTGCTTATTTGGTTGTGTTGCTTATTCCTTGTTTTAATTACTTTTTATGTGGTTGATTTTATAGCTTATTGTGCTTATTGCTTATTTTATATTTTAATTTTTTTTATTTGAGTGGATTTGGTAGCTTAATGTTTTTTTAAAATAGATTTTATTGATTTGCTTATTTGGTGCTTGTTAGATTTTTTATACTTGTTTTATTTGGCTTATTTTAGAAATTAGTTTAGCTTAATTTTTGCTTATTTACTTTTATAAATTTTTGCTTATTTTTCCATATTTTGGCAAAACCCTCATTCCGACTTCTTAAGATTTTAATTATTCCGACATTTTATTTTTTTTAGTATTCCGACATTTTTAGTAAACCATTATTCTGACATTTGTCACCTTTTTATTCCGACATTTTTGTTGGTAAACTTAATTCCGACATTTAATAGGGTAAATTATTCCGACATTTATCATACACATTCCGGCTTTACTAATTTTTTCCCGCCAAATTATATTGCGAATTTTTGTTAAAAACAAATTGCGACATTTGCAAATTAAATCACATTCCCTCATTCACTACTATAAGATTCCATCATTTGAATTTTTATTTCTTTTTTCCGAATTGTTGACACCAAAATCCGACTTTTACTACAAAACAAAAAGAGAGAAGATTCCATCATATCTTACTATTCCGACACTTTGAATACGTATTGCGACTTTTATTTTGTTTTTGTCATTACATAATTCCATTTTCCGACTTTATTTTCCTTATTTACTTTTCCCGCCAAAAATGCAATGAATTCCGACTTCTTAGTTTATATGTTTTCCGACTTTTAGATAGAATTTTGTTCAAAGTGTTTTCCAACTTTATTTTGTTTTAGATTCCGACTTTTAACATTTTTTATATAAAATCCGACTTTTATACTTTTTACTTATTCCGACTTTAGATTTATTTTATTTTATTCCAACTTTTATTTTTATTTTATATTCAGACTTTTGCATTTTTATTTTATTCCGACATTTATTAATTCCAACTTTTTTTTTATTTCGACATTCATTTTTTTTATTCCCACATTTATTTAGTTTATTTTTATTTTTACTTTTATTTTATTTCAAAATTTATTTTTATTTTATTTTATTATTTTAATTTTATTCCGTCATTTATTTACTTTGTTTATTTTTATTTTTGCCATTTTCTTTATTACTTTTTATTAAGTTTTAGTTCGTCTATTTTTACCATTTTGTCAAGTTTTATTTTTTAAGTAGATATAGATAACCATTCTCTTTTTATTCACCAAAAATGACTAAGTCCACTTTGAACTGGTGGTCAATTCGATAAGACATATGAAGAACAAATTTTCTTATTAAACTTCAGTTATTAAAATGGCGCCGCTGTCGGCTCTTTTCGTTAAGATTAACGGTTTTTTGCGAGAGACGCGTTGAATTATGGGATCCGTTCACTCGTGAACGTTATCTTTCTTGCAAAAATTTCAAAAATTTTCAAAAAATCCAAAAAAAAATAAAAAATTTCAAAAACCCAAAAACATTTTTTTTTTTTTAAAAGCAAATCTTTTCTAAAGTTTTGCTCCAAAAATATTTTCTTTTTACATTAACCTTAATTCTTCTTCTATTTCTTGTCAATCTTTTTCTTTTATAGGTGTATGCGTACTCGTGGGCGCAAGAGGAAAACCACTCAAGTCGATATCGAGACTCGTGCTATTGTCACCATGGATAACCGACCAATGATCGAGCTCTTGCAACCACACGTTGAGGGCAATGACGATGCAATTGTGGTGCCATATATTAGAGCCAATAACTTTGAGATCAAAATCGGTTTTATTCAGATGGTTTCTGCTACACCTTTCTTGGGCCGCACTCATGATGATCCTCATGATCATATCAAGAGGTTTGTACACTTAACTAATATTGTGAAATCCAATGGGGTCTCACAAGAGGCAATTCGTTTGCTCCTCGTTTTTTCTCTCTCGAGGGACAAGCCCGGACTTGGCTCGATAAGGAACCACCCCATAGTATTGCCACATGGGCGGACTTAGAGACTAAATTCATTAATTACTTCTTTCCATCCTCACGTACTACCACTTTGCGGAATGATATCATCAATTTTGAACAAAAGTATGGTGGGACGTTTAGTGAATCTTGTGATCGTTTTAAGGAACTTTTGAGAAAGTGTCCACAACACGGTTTTACTAAAGTGCATCAAATTAATACTTTTTATAATGGATTAAGTGTGAATGACCAAGATTCACTAAATAGTGCTTCGGGGGGTAACATTCTAGTTAAAGCAACACAAGTTGCTTGAGATATAATTGAAAACAAGGCCAAAGTGCAAACTAAAAGTGTAAGGGCTACTCTGGCTAGTACTAGTGATAGTGAGACTAACAATCAAATTCAAGCACTTACTTCAATAGTGACTAAACTTTCCTTACATGTTCAAAACTCTCTCATTCAACATGTGAATGCCCTTAATGCGACTTGTGAAACATGTGGTAAGCCACACTCGTACGTTAATTGTGATAAGGGTTATAACCAATCTCAAGGGGAAGTGTATGCTTATAACAACACTGAGAGGGTTCATTTCAAGCCGAATGTCGATGTTAATCATTTGTCCTATAATTCCACTAATTATTTGGCTCCACCCGGTTTTCAACAAAGACCACCCCCACCCACCCAAAACAACCAAGGTCCCCCAAGAGCTAATTTTTAACCAAATGTAAATGTGCGGGCCTACAATGCCAATCAAGGAAATTATCAAATGCAAAATCAAAGCTTTCCAAACCAAGGTTTTAATCCTCAAGGTTTTCCACCATACAACCAATACCCAAACTAAGGTTTTCCACAAAAAGGGTTCAATTACCTAATCCACAAATGGACTTAGTTCTTCAAAAGATTTCGGAACAAGATAAGAAATTAAAGGAAATGCAAGAGTCCACGGATAGGAAATTCGTTCAAATGTTTCAATCCCTTCGTCCCCAAGGTGCTCTTCCTTCAACAAACGAAACCAACCCTAGAGCTAATGTGAGTGCTATTACTACACGCAGTGGAGCAACTTTAGTAGGACCTTCTATCCCTCCCCCAGTTACTTCACCTACACCTCATCCACCCCCATTTATCCCTCCTACTACCACACCTAGTACTAGTTCTCCATTACCGTCTCCACCTCTTCCTAAAGATGTACACAAGAAAAACCCTTCACCCTCTCAACCTTCAACCTCTCAACCTTCACCTTCTACACCTTCGCCTTCTCCACATACACCTCCTAAGCCCAATATTCCTTATCCTTCTCGGTTAGACAAGTGAAAAGTGCTCACTAAGGAGGATACTCAAGTTACTTCCTTTTTGAATATGATCACACAAATGAACTTTAACATTAGCCTTGTTGAAGCACTTGTCCAAATGCCAAAATTTGTTAAAGTGTTCAAGGAGTTTCTTAGTAAGAAAGAGAAGACGGCTGAGTTTGTTAATACTCGATTAAATGAAAATTGTTCTATAGTCATTCCCAAAGAACTTCTGGAGAAACTTGGAGATCCCGGTCATTTTGTGTTACCTTGTTCATTTTCTCAAATCGAAGATTGTACTGCCTTAGTGATCTCGGGGCTAGTATTAATTTAATGCCATTAAGTGTTTGGAAGAAGTTATCATTACCCTATCTTATACCAACCTGTATGACTCTTGAGCTAGCAAATCGAACTCTCGCTTACCCCGTTGGTATTGCTGAAGATGTTTTTGTTAAAGTTGGTACCTTCACTTTTCCGGTTGATTTTGTTGTTGTTGATTATGAGATGGATCCTCATATTCTGTTAATACTTGGATGGCCATTCTTGCGAACCGGAAAAGTTTTAGTCGATGTTGCCGAAGGTGAGCTAATTCTTAGGGTCGGGAATGATCAACAAGTTTTTAAAACAGGGAAGATTACAAGAAAATCCAATGGAAAAGAATCGGCGAAAATGATTGATGTGCTTCAAGACGACCTTGATACAACTCCTTTGGAAACTACAAAGCTTGACGTCAATGATTTTGTGACACACAACAATCCTCTTTTCGAGCCTTTCTATGATAATCCACTTTCTTAAGAACATGTGGAAGATTCTAATGATTCTCTTTCCGATTTTGATGATCCGCCAATTTATGATGATTATGATGATTCTACTTCCGATTATGAAGACATACCAATCTATGATGACTTTGATGACGATGACACTCTTTCGAGTGATTCTTCAACAGTTGTGTCTTCGGATGACGTTTTTGCTCCTATATTTGATGAGGATCCTCCACCACTAACGTTTAATACTACTTTAGAGGATTACTCTTTTGAGGAAGATTTCGACACGTTTCTCAATACTTACTTTTCTAATGAGCATGATTCGCCTACTTTGGATTTCGATTATGCCCTTTACCCTCCTTTGGATTTTAAGAAACCCATTTTAAAGGAAAAGAAACCGGATGACACCAACATTCGCAGTACTTATGTTTTGACACCTCTTTTTCCACCTTCTTCGGATGAGAATGTGAGGTATATGGGCGAATCTTCTTCAAGGTCTACTGAGTGTCTTTCTTATTTTCCCCTAAAGGAAAAGGTGTTCGATCCGGGTATCACAGTTTTTGAGCCATCTCAGTATCCATCTGATGAAATAAAAGGAAATATTTTTGGAATATTCGGAGCTACGCTTTCACCTTACCACACCTTCTATCACCGTGCTCAACATTTGCTTAAGGGAACCTCGCCTACTCTACTTTGGCTTGTGCTCTTCACCTTAGGCTTATGCTACTTGTTGGATGAGAACCATGTATCTGACCCCGACGGATTTTCTTCAAGGTTTTCTATGAACTTTCAACCATAGTATTTGGGTCGAGTCAGGCTCGTGACTCGGTTAACAAAAACAAGCGCTTCTCGGGAGGCAACCCGATGATCTATCCTTCTTTATCCGTTTTCCATAATAAATGTGGGGGGAGCCAAGTAGGCGTTCATTTTTTTTTTGTTTCTTATGATGTGCAGGGATTAGAGCTTTCAAAGAACCACTTTTGTTGACTTTTGACGACCCGTGATTCCGTGCACCCGTCTTCCCGGTTCTATCCTAAACTCTTGTGATTCAATATTTTATATCATAATGTTGAAATGGGAATCACTTTAGTTGTCTCTTCCTTATTAGCAAGATTTAAACAACGTGCACAATGTCCTAAGTGTAGGGGAGTTTACTTCCACATGCTTAAACATTAAGGGCAATGTTTATATTAAGTGTAGGGGAGACTTCTATCGAAGTTAAGTGGGCTTTTCCATGAATATGTCCTCATTTTAACCGGAAAATTGATCTTTTAGACATTTTTAAAATTTTGATCTATTTTGGCCTAGTAGTATTTTCCTTTCTTATCGTTATTTTCTTTCATTTTATGTGTTTTTTTCATTTCATGAATAAAGTCAAAATAAATTATTAAATAAAATGGTTTTAACAAGTTTAGATATCTTTGATATATTAGGCCCGTCGTGAATATTTTGACTCAACCCGAGTTTACTTATTTGAGTTTACTCTAGCTAGTATCCTTAACCAAATGGACCTTAATTGGTTTATTAGACTAAGCATCCACGAGTCTCATTCTTTGAGATTTTAAATTGTGGAGAACGAGAGATGATAGAGTCAATTATAAGTTTTGTATTCTTTCATTAACTTATGTGAATTAATTATAAGCTTTTTCTCCCATCGCTTGTCAATAAATAAATGCAATAAATAAGGTCGTACGATTTAAAAAATTACTTAGCTTCTAGCCCAAGATCGTTTAAAAGTTGCTCGGGATTAATTAGAGTTCATAGCCAAGGCATGACTTATGAAGCGGGACACGAAGATTGGCGAGTCCAAAAAGGCCCTAACAAGGCATGAGGGCTCCATTTTGTTGCTAAAGATCCAAGATGATGTGAAGAATCATTATTCAAAAATCAATATGAAGGATCGAGACACACGATGAGAAGCAATTACTCCCATAAAGATCATGGAGAAGTCTATCCAAAAAGACCCTAACAAGGTATGAGGATAAATAGATCCAAGTCCGAAAAGGAGGTGAATCATTGTATATCAAAATCCTAAATAAAGATTGAATAAAAATGAAGAAGTCGTTGTCTAAGTTTGAAGAATCTCTCAAAAAGTTTAAGTGAAGAAATTCCATATATGAAGAGAAGACCATTATTTCAAGAACGTCTCTCAAGATTCGAAGTATGAAGTAAATGCCAAATATCGGTCCGAGAAAGGTCTCAAATCGTGAAACTAGTTGTGCCAAGATATGAACTTTAAGAGATTTCGGAAAGCCTTTTTAAAAGATTTTGTCCTTCAGCTAACTATGGATAAGATTGTCCTACTTTATTTTCGGCCTTAATAAATTATCGAAATAAGTCAAAAAATGCATCCTCGTGATCATTTAAGACAAAAATAAAATTCAAGAGATACACCGTAGGAATAAGGGGGTCTAAGTGAATAATTGAACCACATGAGTAAGTGTAAGCTTTACTAACTTATAATAATAATGATCTCATTTTTAAGCTTGGTGTGGGGAACGTGAAACTTGAGGGTGATAAATATTCATGACACCAAATCCCTAATTTAAGTCTTTGATTTCTTTACAAGTTTCTTCCATCAAACAATTTCAAGTAAATAAATAATGTGAAATTGTATATTTTTTTCTTTTGAGAAAATTTCTATTTTTTTAGTTTCCATAGTGTCGTAGTATGTAATAAGGGCCAATGTGGGTTAATTATAAGGAAAATGTAAATGTTGCTTTGAAATTAATGCATTGCATGAGGTCACTGCGACGGTCAAGTGTAAGGGATTTAATAAGTGTGGAAACACTTATCCTCTTACCACTTAAAACAAATAAAAACGAGACCAAAACGTGTGTTTAATGTCACAAAAGTCAGAATTACGCGTGGTTTGTGTTTTTGTTGTGTTTTAGGACCAAAAGATGAAAAAGGAAGAAAACACGGGCTTTCACGGGTTTTTATCGAAGAAAAAGACGAAAGACAAATTCAAAAGATCGAAAGTGCAAAAAGAACGGAAGTCAAAGGCCCATTCTGAAGAATTATTGAAGAAAAAGACCAAAGACGGAAGTTTAACAAAGTCTAAGAACCAGATCTAATAAAAGAAGAAATTAGAAGACGAGTTCATTTTATTTATCGACAAATCCCGAGACAAAGTCGAGAATGACGAATTAATTAAAAAGACGAGAAGACAAAAAGAAAGAAGGAAGCACCACACCAACCACTCTCCACTATAAATAGATTTAATCTCCTTCATTTGTAATAGTTAGATAGTTAGTTAGTTTTTCATTAGAAGTTATTAGTTTTTAATTAGGTATGTGTAATCTTTACTTTTCTCTCATTTTCTTTAATCTTTCTTTAAATCTTTCATTGTTAAACCTTCAATCTTTAACATTAAGCTTTTTAATTAATCTCATTATTCTTTTCTTGTTTAATTTGTATTTGAGTTGGTTAATCATTTTGTTAGCTTATTTATGCTTATTGCTTATTTGGTTGTGTTGCTTATTCCTTGTTTTAATTACTTTTATGTGGTTGATTTTTATAGCTTATTGTGCTTATTGCTTATTTTATATTTTAATTTTTTTATTTGAGCTGAGTATGAGGAGATCGCACTGGATATGGCTACTGTTTACGGTAAAGGGGGCATTGCCCATAAGATAAGGCAGCCTTGGACTTCCTATTATTGCTTCTAAGTGAAAAGTAGCCAGCAACAATACAATGAAAGCATTCAGACTCATTACCTTTCTTAGGTCTCATTGAGACTCCTTTTTAGAAAGAGAAATGAACAAGAACTTCACTCATCCGTAAACGTGATTCTATGTCCTGTAAGCATCAGGCTAGATCAAAAACCTGTCCTTTCTCCTCTCGACGAGTGTGGATTTGGTAGCTTAATGTTTTTTACAATAGATTTTGTTGATTTGCTTATTTGGTGCTTATTAGATTTTTTATACTTGTTTTATTTGGCTTATTTTAGAAATTAGTTTAGCTTAATTTTTGCTTATTTGCTTTTATAAATTTTAGCTTATTTTTTCATATTTTGGCAAAACCCTCATTCCGACTTCATAAGATTTCAATTATTCCGACATTTTATTTTTTAGTATTCCGGCATTTTTAGTAAACCCTTATTTCGACATTTGCCACCTTTTTATTCCGACATTTTTATTAGTAAACTTAATTTTGACATTTAATAGGGTAAATTATTCTGACATTTATCATACACATTTCGACTTTACTATTTTTTCCCGCCAAAATTATATTGCGACTTTTTGTTAAAAACAAATTGCGACATTTGCAAATTAAATCACATTCCGACATTCACTATTATAAGATTCCATCATTTGAATTTTTGTTTCTTTTTTCCGCATTGTTGACACCAAAATCCGACTTATACTACTTAACATAAAAAGAGAAGAATCCATCATATTTTACTACTCCACAGTTTGAATATATATTGCGACTTTTATTTTGTTTTTGTCATTACATGATTTCATTTTCCGACTTTATTTTCCTTATTTACTTTTCCTGCCAAAAATGCAATGAATTCCGACTTCTTAGTTTATATGTTTTCCGACTTTTAGATAGAATTTTGTTCAAAGTGTTTTCCGACTTTATTTTATTTTAGATTCCGACTTTTTACATTTTTTATATAAAATCCGACTTTTATACTTTTTACTTATTCCGAATTTAGTTTCATTTTATTTATTCCGACTTTCATTTTTATTTTATATTCAGACTTTTGCATTTTTATTTTATTCTGTCATTTATTAATTCCAACTTTTATTTTATTTCGACATTCATTTTTTTTCCCACATTTATTTACTTTATTTTTATTTTTACTTTTATTTTATTTCAAAATTTATTTTTATTTTATTTTATTATTTTAATTTTATTCCGTCATTTATTTACTTTGTTTATTTTTATTTTTGCCATTTTTCTTTATTACTTTTTATTAAGTTTTAGTTCGTCTATTTTTACCATTTTGTCAAGTTTTATTTTTTAAGTAGATATAGATAACCATTCTCTTTTTATTCACCAAAAACGACTAAGTCCACTTTGAACTGGAGGTCAATTTGATAAGACATATGAAGAACAAATTTTCTTATTAAAATTCAGTTATTAGGCAGTCAAAAGACACCTACACATATTGTGTTGCTGTATATCGCAATAAGTGTTATATTTGCAACTCGTGTTTCGTCAATCCTGAATGAGAATAGAAATGGATCATATCCAGGAAATTTATCATATAGTATACTTATATAAAAAATTATTTGGGGTCCTGATCCATCCATTTAGATCGTGGGTGACATCATCACACTATTCTAGTTAGCTGGGTCACATGTCAGATCAAGTCTTCAACTTTTCTAATTCAAGTCTGACACGTTGAAACATAAACGAGTCCCATACAAGGAACTAAAAAAAGATCAAAACTTATTCCAAATACAATTCTATATAAGCTGAACTGTGATGTTTTTAAGAGATAAATAGACATTGATTCGAGGCCAACTTGCATCAATCTTGAGTTGTTGTGTTTTCCATATTCAAAGCGGCTTGCGGAATCAGTTTAGTAGCCCTCTACATACACCTTATTTAGTATCTCTAGTACTCTACATAAACAACACACCCCGTGTCACATGTTGAAAGTTGACACAATAAATATATATTCGAAATATCTGATCATACAAGAACTATTTATTTAAAAGTTTTAGTTTCTATAATATGAAACTGACCCGTAAACGTAACAGAGGCAACTTCTTTTATCATTGTCATTGAAATACTGAGTGTCTTGCACATCCATATTAGCTTGGATTGCATATCTCTGTTACAAAATTAAAAGTATAACTTAATTTAGTGTGTTTAAAAAGTTGCAGATCTAAAAGATATAATTGTATGCAACAAACCTCATTTGTACCAGCAGTTGCGATTGTGACTGCTCCATTAGACTGACGACGGACTCGAGAGCTCATATGGTTTTCTGGTGATGTAGTTTCTGGAGTCTGAGAGTTATTGTAGTATCCATTTCTACCTGAGCTCCCATCAATTATTTAACGTCAACTGATGAACTCGAAATAAACTAAGAATATCTAGAATGCCATCACAACTGATCAACAATATATGTGTGCCCTTCTACCTCGAGATCTTTAACCTTGCTATGCAATAGATTACCTATAAAAAATGTAACATCCGATCAGGTTGACTAAAGATGAAAAAATACAAAAGTAAAAAACCATCAAACTCAATCACATAGGTAAAATAGCTCAAACGAGTTAAAATTAACGAAGAACGTTTTAGTACTTTTTAATATCTAATCCGTGTTCTTCAAAAGGAGGCCTGTCGAGGCACCTCCTAAATGCTTTTCGGCTCAAATTGCTCCATTTCGTCATAAAAAAAAATTAACAACAAAGTTTGGAATCATACCTTATGAGGTTCAATACCATTAAGCGAAGGTGGTGAAAGACCAAACGCCTTCTTAAAGTTAGTTCTCGCAAATAGTCCATGTGCTCTTTTTTCTGGCAAAGTAACAAAATGATCATCCGCATTCCATCCTGATTTCACATGTCCCTAAAACTGCGGCAATAACTCATTTTCGAATCCAAACTACCAATCAATTGCAATCTCAAAATACAAAAGGAAAGAGACTTGAGTCAAAAGAAATGATTAAGAGATGTTTAAACAGATTTGGTCTAAGGGGTGGGGTGTTTGGCTCCTCTTTTAACAGCAACTAAACACTCCTTTTGCAGCAGAAGAGGTGTTTGGCAACTGTTTAACAGCGACCAAACACCCCTTTTGCAGTAGAAGGGGTGGTCGGGAGAATATTGATGGAAAGTTAAACCTCGATCATATACTTAAGGACTTGAATTTTTTTAGCTGAAACAACGATTAGATAATGCTTAATATAATAAAGTTGAAGATCTTAACAATATCTAACTACTTGTTGCCAAACACCAATAACTTTTTATACATAGCCTTTTTCTAGCATAATCAAATCTCATTATCATTTTGTCTAAGTTTATGATTCGAAACATGTTAGGTTGGTCTAAACAATACTATCGGCTACACAATAATATACGTTTGGGGCAAAACACTACATTAAAATTTCATTGTCTAGTTATAAATATTGATGCTTTACCTGAAGTAGAAGGACACTGCTTCCATACTTGATGGGTGAAACATAGAAAGGAAAAGAGATAACATTAACACACCCATCGATAACCTAAATAATCTTTCAGGACATCACATTAGTTATATGTAATCATCAGGTGCTCCTTTTTTTCCCTATAAATGCTAGTTACACAAACACAATTCGTCAAACAGTTGGTGTGCATAAAAAATCCCAGATAGACTATAAACTCTCATCAATCCATATCATCTACTAACAATTAAATTTAAGTAGGAAAAGAGATAAAACATGTCAAACCTGGTTAATCGTCCTCAATCATATTCTACCTAAAAAACGTTATAACATAGAAAGTAGTATGTGTGAATTAGATGATGGATTAGAGGAAACGTTATGGTAACCAACAACATCACCTAAACCATCTACCAAAACCACCAATCCATTTAAACCACCCAAACCATCAGCCGAAATCACCATTAATAATGGTGGCAATGGCGGATGTTGTGGTTGTGGTTGTGGTGATGGTTGTGATATTTAGAGAAATAGAAAGAGATAGGCTCGATTAAAGCATCAAACACACATCAACAACTCACAACATCACCTAACCATCTACCAAAACCACCAATAGATGGATGTGGTGGCGGCTGTAATTTCTAGAGAGAAAGAGAGAAGGTGGTTATCACAGGATTAGGGTATAGAAAAAAAATCATCATGGTTGTCTAAGCTAAAACAATCACCATGGCTTCCTCATAAAGAAACAATCACCATGGCTGCTAATAGAGAACATCTTTTATTCTTTAAAAAACAACCGCGCGCTAAACCTCCTAGGCTCAAACCATCAACCAAAAACATCAGTCACCATGATAATGGAGAAGATGATGGCAATAGCTGATCTGGTGGCTGTAGTGGCGGCTATGATTTTTAGAGAGAGAAATAGAGGCACATTTAGGGTTTTATGTAGATATATGGTTACAACTTTTTTAATTTTGATAGCAAAAGTCAAATGATAAAGAAGAATGAAAGGCATGTTTTAATTTTGACATTATTTCCAAAGTTGTGACATACATCTATTTCTACTTCTTCTGCATTGACAAATTCCACAGAGTGTAGGTGGTTTCTTTTTCTGGATGTGTTGAGATTATAATTAAGGTAATGTTGAGAAAAACTACTATTAATAGGAATGAATAGTTTTTAACATTTGATATAGAGCCTTTATAAGTAGTAGAGATATATTATTTTTTATTCTAAACGTTAAAGAGGGCTCTTCGCAAACCTTCTTACTCATGCGATTTTTAATGTTTCCTTTCACAAACTAAGCATATAAAAATATGGTGTGTCTTGCGCAGTCATTCGCTTTTCTTCACTCGCTTTTTCTATGCACGTATGTGGTACACCTATTTTCAACTCTTCCTATTTTTAAGTTATGGGTATATAACGTATGTTGTAGTTGATCTGGATATTATGTTTCTGGGAAACTCTCCACCTCTCCGTTCTTTGTTTCATTCTCATTCTCCTTTGGATCTGGATTTTCTAATAATATGGTGTAACGTGGTTTCAAGATTGAAACCGTTGGTTTATGTTTCCTTCACCCAACATTGTAACGTGCTTTGAGCATTGAAATTGATTTTGTAAGTTTATCAATTCTATTTAAGTTTCCTATTTGTGTTGAGCATTGAACTTTGATTCTGTAAGTTTATCAACTCTATTTAGGTTTCCTATTTGTGTTGAGCATTGAACTTAAGTCTGTAAGTTTATGAATTTTATTGAGGTTTTTCATATGTTGTTGAATGATTGGTTACTAGAAGGTCAACCGTATATGAGTGGGTGTAATTGGGTTTTGCGGGATTTACGGATTGTTATATAGCGTATGTTGTATTTGGATTTAGGTATTGTCTTTCTTGAAACTCTTGACCATGTTTTTTCTTTCTCACTGTCTTGGGAACTGCGTTTTTTACAATACTTGGATTTCGATTTTTAGTGAAAGTTGATGAGATAAAAGCTCAGCTAATTCGCGACTTTAGTTTTAGGTTTATTATAAGGTAAGTACTTACTACTATGTTTGAGTAATGGTACTCATCTTAATAGGAGTATCTAACAAGAATTAGTTAAAATATATATATATATATATATATATATATATATATATATATATATATATATATATATATATATATATATATATATATATATATATATATATATATATATATATATATATATATATATATATATATATATTTCAAGAAAGCAAGACATTTAGAACCAACCTGTTGAACGTTCTATATGCGTATTTAGCGTTGTTGACAACATGTTCCTTTAACATGATAAAAGAGATAGTTTATTGTCTAAACTTGAGCACACAAGCCTTGCAAATGCTACTATACTACTGCTTCATTCACTGCATACCGAATAACTTGAAAGGTTAGAAGGAAACTATAAGCTATGAGAAAGATATTGTATAACAAACCAAAATTTTTAAACAATGATACACACACAGATATATCTTTATATTATATATAGATATAATTATGATTTGAAACCACACTTTTTAATTCAGTCATATCCCAGTCACATCTTTAAACCAATAGGATTTGAGATTTTCCTAAAAACTCTCAAAACATTCCTAAATTCGTCACTTTTGGCTAAAAAAACGTTCTATGCATAACATACTTTTTAAAAATCGCGTTTTCATACGATAGGTATATATAATAATGGAAACTCTATTTTTTTCATTTGCAAAGCCTGCGTGAAAACACACACAACCTCTAAAACATACACACAAACCCTAAAGCAGCCGTCACCTCTACAATCCAAAATCAATAATCTTCACCATAATCTTTTTGTTATTCTTATAATCCAAAATCAATTCATAACAAAAACCTAAAAATTTAATCGACAACCATTGTTTTTTATTCATGGAGACGGCTCCACAACAAGATGAAAATTTAAATTAGAGTTTTGATGAGAATATTAAATCAATATTCTTCACCCAAGTTTTTTTTCTCAATTCGATTTAGGTAAATATACCATATTTTTTAATTGATTCATCGTGCCGGATTTTTATTGGAAACAGACTACAGAGCCGGTGATGAAGTTGTATATATTTTTAAAAACATTTTTATTGGAAATAGATTTGGTTTTTGTCATTTTTATTGGAAACAACAGACAGGTCAACCATTGAGACTAAAGAGAGTGGACTTGTCTGGAACTATCAATATGCTGCTTATCCAGACTTTGTTTTAAAAAAACATCGTAGATCTATTCGGATCAAGGCAACATCAATGTTTTAAAAAATGAATGAATAGCATTCATCAAGATCTCAAGAAAAAAGTGAATCCGATCCAATCACACTCAATCGAAAATAATCACCTATCAAGTATGTTGAATTTCAATTATAGTTCAGTTGATTGTTATTATATTTATTTAGGGTTCTTTTCTGGTCATCAAAATAGTTCAGTTAATTGTTATTATATTTATTTAGGGTTCTTTTCTCGTCATCAAAATAGCTCTTAATGAGAATCAAAAATAAAAGTGGCCACACGTGTCCACACATTTCTAACAACGGCTTCTCACCGAGTCAATACAAATGTACATGTTGGCCTCTATGTAACTACTATTCTAAACAACATAGAAAATGTTCTTGCTGTCATGGGTTCCAAATTGGTTTCGGTTGGGTTAGTGCTCCAACAAATATGTACAGTAACTATCCTATTTCCATCTTCAAGATGCACCTTATACCCCTTCTCTCTGTAAAAAGTAGAATTCTGGCAGATTGATTTGCGACACTCGCAAGGAAAGATCGGGAAGGTGAATATTGTTAAAGAAAAGTTGATGTATCATCTATAAAGGTTTAGAATTTTATTTCCTTTTTAGGGTTTAATTTTGGATTTTGATTATTTTTTCATCTTGATTACATGGTATTGATATATGTCACCCATTAGAGGTTTTGATTTTTACCTCTTTAGGGGATATAAAGAGCGACTTTAGCCAGTATGTCATCGATTTTGGGCCATTTCATTCATTTAGGGACACCATACTACTCAAAGGCATTTCAATTCTTTTTTTTTGGTTCTTTTCTTTCAGTAAGTGGATCAAAGATTGGATTACAGGTGGAAACATGTTATGGCTTTAATGCATACAGAAGATCAGATGTGAGGATCAGGTGTTTCAAATATTAAGCTTGGTTTTGGGTTTTACATAATACAACATTTACACATTTGTGTTTTTCATTTCAGAACATCAAAGATATGCCAAAACTTGTCGATTTGTAAAGGCCGTCATCTGACATATAAAACTATAATTGGTTTTTACCACATCTTTTTACCAACCAGTATATTAGCCTAATAACTTTTGCTTTGCAACAGGATCTCTGAAAGCAGCACCATTTGCCATTCCGACTGGTAATTACTACGATGTTGGTCCATAATAAGTTATCAAATATAATAAGTTATCAAATATGGCTTGAACAATATTCTGCTACCCTACTTTCTAAAGAGCTCAAGACATGATAGGATTGCTTGGTTTTCATTTCAACACAAGCATTTGAAACAGTTCTTACGGGTCATTTTGCTTACTTGCCAGAGACATTTTAGAAGTCGAGGATTAAATTGACTATATAAGGAATTGAAGTTTGAATCCAGAAGCCTGGAAACAGCTTAAATTTACTACATCAAACATTTAAAATGTACAGGAACTGTTTGGAAATGGCAAACGGTTTTTTCATAAAGGTTTTGATTCCGGTATAAGCTAGAAATTACCGCATGTTGGGTGGAAAAAGTTAATAACCGTTAACCCTGTGATTAAAGGGTTTCTTTGTCTAATGGTCGATTAGGACTTGGGAAATGCTTCTGCCTTTATCCATAGAGCAGATTTGAGGGACTTGATGATTCAACTATACCATAAATTAAAGGATGCAACCTTTCAAATTTTATTTTGCATCTTAGTGCTCTCGGTGTTGATGATATAATTGGCTTTGAATTCATGGAGAAACCCGACAAGTAATTATAACCTTTCTGTATACGTTTCTCTGTATAGGTAATAAGTTCACGTTGCCTTATTGTGGTATTATTTGTTGCACTAGAAGCCGAATTCGGCTGAAGTGATACTCAAATGTTGTTTTTCTGCATAAAGGAGTTGAATTTGGAACACGTGATACACGAATGTAGTCTTTACTTCCCATAGATAGGTTTGTTTTTAACTTTTTTAGTGCTGAAGGTTTCAAACATCCAATCAATTTGTCTATTCAATGTTGTGTTTGCTTAACTAAGTTGTTTTTACAGATAGCAATAAGTTGAGAAGATTTATTGGCTTATTTCACAGGGTGAGCTGTGGCTAAAGCCTAAATACAGGTATTAGATTCTCCTTATTCAAATTTTCGCAGACGACATAGTCAGTTCATACGATTAGGGGTTTGGTGTCCACCAGGGTTGACTTACGCTCACTAAAGGAAAGGTAAAATCTTTTTAAAATACTATAATTGATTATTTTGCATAATATAATATCTGTAATCTTAAATATAAAGGTGCTATGCATAGAATAGGAAACTTAGTGTGAGCCTAAAACATGTAACCAGTTTAGAGTTTGTTTCATTCTCAGCATTTAGTTGACTAAAACACCGAAGATTCTATTGTTTGGAAATTACTTACGCTCCTGATCTGAGCTCACATGATAAGTTAATGTTCTCCATATGAGTTAGACAATTAAAATTCTGCAAACGTCTTGAAATGTAGATTTCGAGCTTGCCCTGAAATCTAATAGGTCATTGGACCAAAGCAAGCTACCACTTCCTTCGCCTCTGATATCGGTATTTGCATATGTCGTACAAGTTCAATTCAGTGGGCATATTGCTTTAGATACTATTAAAGACATTGTACATACTAAAGGAGTTTGCATAACAAAATTCAAGAACATGACATAAGATGCATAATAATAGGTGTACCACAACGCATGGCGTGAGTTATGTGAAGGTATGGCGGCAGTAATTGGATCTCTTGACGAACTGGTTGAAGTGCACAGAAGGTTAGCTGGATGTGATAGTCGACGTGTATATATATGGTGTGGATGCTCTACAGGTTATTGTTAAACCACGATGTTTGTGTATCTGGAAATTTTACATTAGTATACTTAACAAAACCCATCTGTGACATTTTTGCAATCCATTGGTTTTGTACTTGTCACACATATTCTGCCTTTGTACTTTGATTTTTTTCTGTGCTGCAAAATTTAAAACATGATTATTCTGTTCCAATTTAAGATTACTCAGCTTGAGCTACATCGTCACTTTCATTCTCTTGGTGCTGGTGTAATTGAGGTCCGAATTTAGTGATACAAGATTTGGTTTTATGAGATACGATAATCATGCTGAGGTGGTTTTTGGCATATCGTCACGATATGTGCTCATAATCTGTCGCATGGTGATGGGCAATTGTATCACAACTGTGTTTACTTCATTTTTACTAGGCAATTTTGTGCTTTTTTATTTGTCAATCTTTAGAAGGACTGAAGCTTACATAAGCTCTACTCAGGAATTTCTATTTGTACGTTATCGTTCTGCCAAATCCATTTATCCAAACACTATGATGACAATTAGTGATTTGATCCCTACAAATCTTACTACAGCTATTTAGTATTTTCTTATGAAGTATAAAGCTCTTAAAAACTCAAACTTTCCTCAGACAGAAACATGTGAGTTGTGACGGTCTTGGTGGTTTGGTTGAAAGTGAACATGACTCGGAGCCGTTACCTCCTTGCCTGGGCAATAAAAGTGGTTCAAATTCTGAGGCTGGTTCCAAGGGCACTGTCTCTGGTTCCTTGAGGAAATGCAAACGATCTAAGATTGCACAATGTAGGATTCGTTGACCGTTCTCGGTTTTCTGAGGTGGAAGCATAGGTTCATCCAACACAACCAATGAAAGATTCGGCCGATGTAAGATATTTTCCATCTACAAACTCTATTACTTAATAAAGTAACACACTTATGTTCTCTTAAGGCGTCTGTTACATACTTATCGTAAAATTTATCCCCTTAAACTTTGTTGTAGTCGCAACAGATTGACCCAAACAGCCTTTAACTGTTGCATTAGCCATACCCAAACACCTCATAGAGCTTCACTGTTGCAGGATGATGGCATGTTGTTTACGTTTTTATTCAATTTTTTGTTTATCTACCTATGAGTTTCTGCATTCTACATTTATTTGTAACATAATTGACTATCTTAAGGCCATTAACTTGATTATCATCTTTATAACCATAACTGGCCACTTGAATTGCAGGATTATGGCAGAAAGATATGCATTTGTATTTTTTCCACAAACAATGCCTTTTCTTGCCCAACTGACTTTGGTGATCTGCAATAGAATGAAGTCAGTGGTGCATTGAGTGGGATAACCCATCTCTGTACATTTTACCAGGTACTGTGCTATCTTATTCTAAGCCCCCTCAAGCTCCTAAACGTGTACCACGGAGTATTTTTTGTCCTCTTCATTGGGAAGCTGGATCCTTATTCCCCTGGATTTAATCAATGAGGTATATAAACTAACATGCCTACAAATATTCCTATAATGACAATCTATAACCTTCCAAAATTAAATTAGTAGTGAAACTTTAGGCTCATTAGCTTATAAGTTGATCAATATAGGCTATACTTTATCTATGACAAAATCTGCAAATATGTAAGGGATTTATTTCTCTATGGGAATCTCCTTTTCTTTACTTAGAAACGGTTTCATCTCCTATATAGGTTTGTTTTACCATAGTCTGAGATTGTAGTCCACTTGCTAAACATGAATTCTGAGATGCTATCAAGAAAAATTCGAATTTGGCTTGAACCATGATCAGGTATATCTATGCTTGGGTTTTATGTTATTCTGTTATTCTCCACTCTATAAATGTTGGGTAGATAAGCTTATGACGTTATTTTGTTCCAAAGAAATAACTAAAAATCCAGAGAAAAATGTGTCGAGACGTGGTGATAAGACAAAAGAGGGTCATGCTTGATTTGGTGGTGATCTTAAAATGACCAAGAGACCTTGTTTTAATATGATTTTTTTAATGGACTCTCTGGCACTTTACTACTGCATAATTGTGTTAAGGTTAAAAATTGTTCACTATTAAGGACTCAACTATGTTGATATAAGTTTAATTGATATAAACAATTACGAAAAAAGATTCCATGGCCTTTTTAAGCTACTAGAAAATATCTTAATCAACCACGAAAAAATTGTTTGTTTAAATATCGATTTCGCTTTCACTTATGGAGTCTGTTTGGGGTAGATAATGCAAGTGAAATTATTATATGGGTTTCACTTAAAGGGTCAAAACATTATATGGGTTTTTGTGTTGACTGAATTAAATAATGAGTGAAATCACCATCTTTTTATTAGTGTTATGTTGTACATTATAGTAGGCAAGACAGATCGTTGTATGAGTTGAGACCGATATTCCTTTGTGATTTGCCTAGGTTAGCATCACACACAGACTTGTATCACTTATGACGGTTAGTTGCGCTCTAAGTTACTGTTTCCTTCAATCTTATCATAACAGATTATGGTCTTTTCTAAACTGTATCGCTATTTTGTTTGTATAATTGTTTAGTACTTGCATACCAACATATAAGTGAAGAAAAAAACTAAAGACGATGATTAATGTGGACAAAGATGGTGAGAGGACTTGGCCTCTTCTGTGAAGTCCAGAACCACGTGGCTCAAAGGCCTCATGTTGGCAACCAATAACGGACATCATCAATATAGCTTATCTAACCACCATTTGCTGCAACACGACCACATAGCACTGTCTCTTTTATTGATAGCGAAATCTACCCCGCGCCAAATTACAGTCACATCTCGCTGCTTCTCGACTCTTTGCTACCCACTATGCGACCAAATCGTATCATGCGCATTGGAGACATTTGATTCCTATCTATAGAAAGTGCATCTTATTTTATTCTCAACCCATAAAGGAAGAGCAATATAATATGTTTATGTAAACGCACAATACACGTTATATGTTTCAAACTTTCAATCTAGTAGCTTTATGAGGGACGAATTTTGGATTGCAATAGTTTTAGGCTGGTAGGCCCAAGATATGTGATGGCCGAATAGGTAAAAAAACCCAAAGAGCCGTTTGGCCCAATATCCTAAAATCAATGCTAACTCTAGAGTGAATCGGGTGATGCCCGTAACCTTTTTCCAGCGAGCATCACCTCTTGCAGATTTTTCTATATCTATAGGGACCCCAAAAGATGTGCTAAATTCAAAGTGACGTTACATGAACAAACTCAGAGTGAAAGATCTACCTCCCCTTTCCTTGATGAAGCCTTCAATCTTTTTATTCAAGTTGTTTCTAAATATGGGCCTATATGGGAACGTGGTTTATCATATTGGAGAGCAAGATTATAATGTATGGACAAGATTTTGTTTTAAAAATATGAGGAAATGAAGATTTAAACGGAAGTGGAGTTGAGAAAGTTGCCTCATTTATGGGAAAGCAGCTCACAGTGGGTGAAGAGGAAGGGTAGTGGCCGAGATTGTGAACATGTAGCTTTGAGTTATTGAGTAGTATGGAGGTGAATAGGAATATAATGGTATCCAAAATTCAGCGAAGTTTGTTGTGGTAGAGAGCCGACATATTAGGAACTGAGATCAGGGAGATAGAGTGGAAATACCATCGTGTTAGCCAAGACATGAAAGAACAAATCTGGGAGTAAGAACTATATAACTATTTTTTTCTTCATATTCTGGGCATGTATTGACCCATTATGAATCAATATAAACTTAATGTAATTGGTGGTATTATATACATTATTCTCAGTTTTGTATTAGTAACATGGTAAGTTACATTATCGGTAAGGCAGTAATTGCGGAGAAAGAGATTTAGCTTTATAAAAAAAGAAAAGATTCCATTGTTTGGTGCATACACAAAGTCTGGTACCGGAATGAGTAAGAAAAATGATTCTTGTGTTTGGTTTGAACAAATAAACAAATGAAACTTGAATGAAGATAAACACTGAGATCTGCGAGAGTCCGATTCCGTATTGATATTTCAAGTAGTTTCTGAATTACTTTTAATAAGTGGACTGTAAAGTTTTTTTAATAGAAGAAGAAATTAAACTTAAATCTGCAAAATTAATTACCCCTTCGTTGAAAATTTTCATTTCAGCAGCTAAGAGAGGAAGGTACCACGACGAGGGGTACCTCGTCGAGCCGACGTGGACTCTCGTCGTGGCTCGTCGTGCCATTTCGCCACACCCACACCCTTATTCACCGAAGAAATTTCAGTTTTGCGAAATATGAACGAGGATAAGATAGTGGCATATATAGCCGTTAGAAACGAAACGGTAGGATTTTTAGTTTAATTTTTTTTCTTATATATAATCCTAATTTTCTTATTTTTAACACACACACAACTAAAATCTCTATTTCAAACAACAAACCCTATACAAAAAATGAATAACGAATGATCCGATGAAGAAGATATGAACGATTTAGATTACATAACCCAACTTGAAGAAGAATAAGCAGAAGAAGTTGATGCAATACAAAGGCGTAGATACATTAATCGTCAACGTGACATCGCCGAGGCACGTTTGATGGAAGATTACTTCGGCCCGTATCCAAAGTATCACGAGGAGTATTTCGAGAAGCGGTATCGAATGCGACGTTCTCTTTTCTTAGAGATTGTTCAAGGTATTAAAAATTACCATCAATCAAATAATCCTCTACCCAAACACTTTTACTTTTTTACTAGCCGCATTGATGCAACGAGTTTAAAAAGTTTTAGTGTAATTATGAAATGCACATCTGCCATACGCCAATTAGCGTTCGGTACACTGCCATATTCATTAGATGAATACTTGCAAATGGGAGCACATTGCGCACGCGATTGTCTTGATAACTTTATGACGTGCGTAATGGATTTGTTTCAACCCGACTTTTTAAGAAAACCCACACCAGCTGACATTCAAAAGCTATATGCCGCTCATAATACGATTCATGGGTTACCCCGGATGCTTGGTAGTATAGATTGTATGCACTGGGAATGGATCAATTATTCAAGAAATGGCACGGGCAATATGGTAGAGGGGATAAAAAACACCCAACTATAATACTAGAGGCTACTGCATCATACGATTTATAAATTTGGCATGCATTTTCCGGGTTGCTGGTGCAAACAATGATATTACCGTTATCAATCATTCAACTTTATTTGCTGATCTTTTGGACGGGAATGAACCCGAGGCCCCGTATGTTGTAAACGGGAAAACTTATAGAGGGTACTACCTTGCAGACGGGATTTACCCACAATGTTCAGCTTTTGTGAAATCATTTAGTATTACACGCGATGAAAAGACAGCTTTTTTCAAGCGCCGTCAAGAAGGTGCCCGAAAATATATTGAAAGGGCATTTGGTGTCTTACAAGGGAGATGGCGTATTATAGCCCAGCCAGCGCGTCAATTTACTGTGAACAAGTTACGTAGAATCATGTACACCTGCATCATATTGCACAACATGATTTTGAAAAATCAGGGGGTGTGATATATGAAGCTACAGAAATGTATGTTTGTCCACAGGCAAATATGTTAAGGACATGGGTCGAGCGTTGTGCAATACGTCAAAGACAACAAAAAAAATTTCGTGATAAGCCGACACATACAAGGCTTCAACGGTGTCTTATTGACCAAGTGATGAGGGGTTGGGTGTGTTGTGAGTGAGGGGGTAGTTTTGTGAGTTGTGTTGGTGTGATGTGGCGCTGAGTTGGCAGCTAACTAGGCAAAATTTTGAGGGATGGGTGTGTTGTAACACCCTTCTCTCTAATATTGAACTTCGCAAGATGCAGGCCTAAGGCTTATTACTAAATTATTATATAAACAATCTAAAATATTGATACCTTGAATTATGTTGACGCAAGAATTCAGGTACAGAACTAGAAACATAAAACATGATTTACAATTATGTATGTGGTGGGTTAGGGATGGATAGCAACATTGAAGAAGTAAAGATGACCGATAAGTTGTGTTAGCAAGGCCCATACTTTTTTTATTTAGAGATTTTCTTGTTTTGGAAAAAAGTTAAAAAAAAAGTAATGATAAATAAGTCTACTAAATGGACTAAAAAATAGGCCTAATTTATTATCTTTTGATAAATGTTATACAATAATTTCCTCTCAATTTTAACCATCAATCAAACTTTTATTTCCACCAATCACATTTGTAGGTCTATTAATTAGGTTTGCTAATCATTTTTCTTTAAAAAGTATTTTCGGTTTCTGTTTTATAATTCTCTTTTTTTGAATTATGTCTTTTGCAAAATTTGAACTTGAGACGTTTGGGTTAAGAGTAATCAAACTTATGAATTTGCAAAATTGGAACTTGAAACTCATATATTTAAATACTCATAAATTAAATACCTTTTTTCTATAGAACGTATAAGACGGGCAATCCATATTCAGAACATTATACATATATTATATTTTTTTGGATTCTTTTATAATTATTATACAATTTTGAATTTTTGGCATTTTTTAGAATATTTTGGATGTTTTAAACAATATATTATTCGGACTTTTAAAATTTTTGAATTTTTGAATTTTTTAATTCGATTGAGTTTTTTTTTTTAAATATCTATTTTTAACATAAATTTAAGAATAATAATATAGCAATCTCGGGTTACGGTTTGTTCACCGGATCAACCAGATCAAAAGTCACCGGTTACGGGATTGATCGCCGGCTAAACCCAATTGAGTCATCGGGTCACGAGTTTATCGTTAACGGTTCGTTCAAATCAAGAAAAAAAGACGACCACACACGTTGTCCACAAATAAACGCTACTTAAGCGTAAACTATGTCAAAAATATATCAAAGGTTAAATTACAAATTCAAGAAACTAAAAACGCACGAACCATAAACCCTCCGGAACGAGAAAAAAACGACCCCGCCCGTTGGGCGTGTTACGACGCTAGTATATATATATATATATATATATATATATATATATATATATATATATATATATATATATATATATATATATATATATATATATATATATATATATATATATATATATATATATATATATATATATATATATATATATATATATATATATATATATATGTGTGTGTTCATGTGAGAAGTCTATTTTTGTGAAATGGTTAAATAAATCCTGACCACTCATTTATCCCCTTCTTTTTGAGATCTAGTGGCTTAGATTATATTTATATATATATATATTAATTAGTAACATGTGTCATTTAAAAATAATTTTAGAAATTTTTTTACGTAAAAATTTTTGAATTTTTTTTCGAAAATTTGTTCGGTTTTTTTCAAAAAAAGTTTTCGATTTTTTTTGAAAAAAGAATTTTGTATTTAAGGCATTGTTTCACCATCATTCCTTATATATTTTTATAAAATTTTGTATTTAAGGCATCATTTGTAATTCCTATATATATTTTTTATGGAATTTTGTAATTAATGCATCATTTATAATTCCTATTTTATTTTTGAAGCATTTTATGGAATCATTTTTATAGACTTTTGTATTTAAGGTATTGTTTCACCATCATTCCTTATATATTTTTATAGAATATTGTATTGAGGCATCATTTGTAATTCCTATATATATTTTTATTGAATTTTGTATTTAAGGCATCATTTGGAATTCATATTTTCTTTTTGAAAATTTTTATGGGAACCCTTTAATGAATTACATGTGTCATTTTATAGAATTTTGTATTTAAGAAATTGTTTCACCATCCTTCCTATATAAGGGTTTTTGATTTGATTTGATATATATATATATATATATATATATATATATATATATATATATATATATATATATATATATATATATGGGTGTTCGTGTGAGAAGGGGTTTTATGTGAAATGGTGAGATGTCATATCAGCCCTCCATCCACCCCCTCCTTTTTTTGATTCAATGGCTGAGATTAGATCTTATTTTACACTAAAAAATGGAGGGAACTTTTTGCAATTATTAGAAGTTGAAATTTTAGGGGTTTGCTTGTAGTGCTCTCATTTTTGCATTCCAAAAATGAAAATTCCAAAATTTTCTCTCTGCCTTTTTTTTCACACATAAACACACACAAAAACACACAGTAAACACATAGTAAACACACACCATCGTCCCTTCTGATTATCCACCGTCCCCGATCTTTAATTCATCGTTCCCGATCTCTAATTCTTCGTATCAGTCGTCTTTAACCGTTTTTCAACCACCGTAGCATAGCGGATCTATAATTTCTGGTCTAATTATTGATTTTATTTACTTATAGTTAGGGTTTCATGTTGTTGATTGTTTGGATTTAAGTAGTCTAACTTTTTTGGTTACGGCGTCCTATTATTAGATTTGTATCGATCGTTAGGCTAGTTTGATTTTTAGAGTTGCTTCGCGCGTGAAATTTTGGTTTTTTTAGGTGCTCTTCATTTATGTGTTCTTAGGAATTTCTTCACGCGTGAAGATTTGTATTGATCGTTGGGCTACTTTGCTTTTTAGAGCTGCTTCGTGCATGAAATTTTGGTTTTGTTGTTATTAGGTGCGCTTCATTTATGGGTTCTTAGGAATTTCTTTACGCGCGAAGATTTGTATCGATCGTTAGGCTAGTTTGCTTTTTATAGCTGCTTCGCGCGTGAAAGTTTGGTTTTGATGTTATTAGGTGCGCTTCATTTATGTATTCTTAGGAATTTCTTCACGCGCGAAGACTTTTATCGATCATTAGGCTAGTTTGCTTTTTAGAGCTTCTTCGCGCATGAAAGTTTGGTTTGTTTTTATTAGGTTCGCTTCATTTAGGCGTTCTTATGATTTTCTTCATGCACGAAGATTTTTATCGATCGTTAGGCTAGTTTGCTTTTTAGAGCTTCTTCGCGCGTGAAAGTTTGGTTTTGTTGTTATTAGGTGCGTTTCATTCTGGTGTTTTTAGGAATTTCTTCACGCGCAAAGATCTTTATCTATCGTTAGGCTAGTTTGCTTTTTAGAGCTTCTTCGCACGTGAGAGTTTGGTTTTGTTGTTATTTGTTGCGCTTCATTCTTGTGTTTTTAGGAATTTCTTCATTCTGTTTTTTTAGGAAGATCTTTATATTTCTTTAGGCTAGTTTGCTTTTTAGAGCTTCTTCGCGCGTGAGAGTTTCGTTTTGTTGTTATTAGTTGCGCTTCATTCTGGTGTTTTTAGGCATTTTTTCATTCTAGTGTTATTAGTTTGCTTTTTAGAGCTGCTTCGTGCGTCAAAGTTTGGTTTTGTTGTTATTAGGTGCGCTTCATTTAGGTGTTTTAGGAATTTCTTCATGCGCGAAGTTCTTTATTGATTGTTAGGCTAGTTTGCTTTTTAGAGCTGCTTCGTGTGTTAATGTTTGGTTTTGTTGTTATTAGGTGCGCTTCATTTAGGTGCTTTTAGGAATTTCTTCATGCGCGAACATCTTTATCGATTGTTAGGCTAGTTTGTTTTTTAGAGCTGCTTCGTGCGTTAAAGTTTGGTTTTGTTGTTATTAGGTGCGCTTCATTTAGGTGTTCTTAGGAATTTCTTCATGCGTGAAAAGCTTTATCGATTGTTAGGCTAGTTTGCTTTTTAGAGCTGCTTCGTACGCAAAATTTTGGTTTTGTTGTTATTAGGTGCACTTCATTTATGTGTTCTTAGTAATTTCTTCATGCGCGAAAAGCTTTATCGATTGACTTGTTTCCAGTAGAATAGTCTGGAAGGACAAAGAATATTTGCAATGCTCCTAAGATTACTGTAATCATCTGTTGTATCTAAACATATGTTATTTTTAGGTTTGATTTCTTTTTATAAATTTAATTACATCTATAAGAAAATAAATAGAACAATACAACAGAAGAGATCTAGAGCAACATTCAATGTTTAGTTGTATTTGATTATTTCTACAAATACCAATCGTTATAGCGGCAACCTGTTTGGGCGAAAATATGTATTCCATTGATGTAAGTAGTTGAGTAATTACATGCACAACACACGAAGCTTAAACAATATTACAAATACAAGTTAAGTAGATTTTTATACCAAGAGACATAAGGCTTGTGGTTTCAAATTCACAAGGGTGGTTGGATCCGCAACTCCGCATTTATTTTTGGTTATAAATGATACGAACCGAACCATGCTTAAAAACTCAATTTTCTTACATTTAGAAGCTAAGACCGTCTGTCATTTTTAATGGTTTGTCTTTTGGGTAATAAGTGTGAAAACACTTATCCTTTTACCACTTAATTATAATAATAACCAAGCTAAAACGTGTATTTTATGTCATAAATGTCGGAATTATGCGTGGTTTGTGTTTTTGTTGTGATTTAGGATCAAAATGTGAAAATGGAAGAAAACACGGGCTTTCACGGGCTTTTATCGAAGAAAAAGACAAAAGACGAAGTCAAAAGATCAAGAGTGCAAAAAGAACGGAAGTCCAAGGCCTATTCTGAAGATTTATCGAAGAAAAAGTCTAAAGACGGAAGTTTAATAAAGCCGAAGAACTCAAGTCTAATTAATGAAGAAATTACAAGACGAGTTCAAATAATCCTGAGACAAAGTCGAAAAAAGTCGAAGAATTTAGAAGACGAAAAGACGAAAAAAGAAAGAAAGAAGCAACACATGCTAACCTTCCCTAATCACCTATAAATACCCTCCTAATCTCACATTAGGAGGTGTTGGCTAATTTGACAAACTAGTCTTCCACCATTTTCATTACTTGCACATTTATTTTCATGTCATTGACTTAATTGTCAATTTAATTACCTTGTTTTGCACCTTAAATTTCTTGCCTTTAATTCAAGTAAGTCTTTTAATTTTGTTGTTGAATATTTGTTTTCCTTTAATCAAGCTTTTTATTATCCATCTTATTCTACTTTTCTTGCTTTTGATTTTGATTATTAATTCGGATTAAGCATTCATTTGCTTGATCTTATTGCTTATTTGAGTAAAAAGTTTATCTTTTTATTTCTATCTAGGCTTTTATACGAATTAAGCTATAAGCTTGACAATCTTATTGTCTTATTTTGTATTTAGCTTATTTGTTTTTAAGTTTTCTTTAAAGTTTCATCTTTTTAAAGTTTGCTTAAAAAGTTGCTTATTTTGTGTCTTGAAAGTCTTTAAATTTGTGCTTATTTCATTCGTCTTATTCTTGTTTGATCAAGTTTTTGGTATTTGCTTTTTAGTCTTAGCTTATTTGGTTTGCTTATTGCGAATTTCATTCCATCTAAAAGGGGGTTTGGATTCCGACAGCTTGTTACGATCGCAAAAACCACAAGGGTTTCTACATTGCGATCAGTATTGTGATACTCCCCCTTATTCCGATCAAGATTCCGACCGCTCATTGCGATCGTGGATTGCGACGGGGCTTAAGGCTATATTGCGACGGAATACTGCCAAATTTTTGGTAGCCATATTCCGATGCATTATTCCGATGGAATTGTTTGTAGATATTCCGATGCTTTAGTTTTTATTACATTCCGATAGAAATGTTTTTACTATATTCCGATAGATTCGTCTTTATTCATTCCGATAGATTTAGATTTCAAGTATTTCGATAGTTGTCTTTTTCTTGTATTCCGATAGGCTCATTCCGACAGGAGATTCCGATCACATTCCGATAGGTGAGTTGTTATTTCGACGGCTTTGTCGTGACAACATTCCGATGGTAAGCAACATTCCGATCGTTATTCCGATCGGAGGATTCCGATAGAGTTGGTTTTGTTTTAATTTCTTGTCTTAGTTTTATTTTTAAGTTTGCATTGTTTTAAGTTTTCAAATTTTATTCTTATTACTTGTCAAATTTACTTTTCGTCAAGCTTTAATTTTAAGTCATTTAATTAATTTACTTTTTAAAGTTTTAATATTGCGCCATTTACGTTTTAATTAGTTTTAGTTTTAATTACCCGTCATTTACTTTAACGTCTTGCAATTTAATTATACTACAATGACCAATCTATTGTTTCCACCAAAAGACAGCTGAGTCGCACGTTAATCCCTTTTTCAATTCGAAGAGATCGGACGATAAAATTTTATACTAGGTAAAAACCCAGTTATTAAATGGCGCCGTGATATGAGCTTAAATAGTCATATCAATTATATCTTAAAACATTCAATATATGCAAATAATGTATCATAAATGCCTTGTATATGCTTGTTTCTTGTTTGAATGTGTGTAGGTACCAAGTTCGCAAAAATCGGCAAAACCGGCACGAGTTTGAAGATAAAGATCAAAGAAGCCAAAATCGAGCTCGACTTGAGTGGATTTAATCTTCAACGGATTCATCAATTGTCAAGTTTGACGACTAGTGGGTCCCACAATTGAGTAAATGGGCTCAAAGGCCCATTTAAGATTTAAGATAATAATATGAGGTGTTTGAAAGTCCAAATGGCCCATGAGGGAAGTTTATTAAACAGACGGGATTATTATTGGGCTTCAAGCCCAATTCAATGTTGGAGTTAAACGGGATGATTTCAAGTCTTATGGGCTTAGGGTTTTGTTTAATAAACGAGTTGAAAAGGTTTATATAATTCACACCCACTCACACTCTCGGTCAAACTTTATCACCCATTCACACGTTATTAAAACCATCACCCACTTATATCCGTTTACTTCCACACATTCTCACCTCCCACATACAATAAAAAAATCATTCGATACTATCTATGCTTTTTCATCTCCTTCATCCCCAAAAAATTAAAAAACCAGTAACTCTTTTTAACCCTAGCACTATTCATCCTAAACCCTAACCAGTAATTACCCTAAATTAATATGGGGGTTTGGCACACGAGTTATTCACACGAGAGGGGAAATAAATTCCCCCTCTTTCCGGATGTAGAAGATGGAGGCTAGGGGTTACGTGGCAGCGGATTATTGGAAGATACACATCATCCTCCTATATCAACCAATCAGAGGGCTCAAAAGAAACACAACTAACACACGAATGCCACATTGGCAATCCGTGTGCTAGTTGTGAATTATCAACCGTCCGATCAAAGCCAATCATGAGAGAGAAAGGAGAATGAAGATCTAAGGGCCATAAATGAAAAGGAATATACTGAAGAAGATGCGGATATTCTTCCCAGCAAAGCCTTGGGATGGCTATAAAAACCCCCAATTTACTTGTAATTTTCATCCTTTTCTTTACTTTAAAGTTATTATGTAGAAATTGTTTTAAGGTTAATTTTGTATTACTTTTAATTAAATCTTGTAATATTTCTGAAGTTTAATAAAAGATCAGTCGTGTTCATTTACAATCGTGTCTCGTTTTTCTTTCCTGCTTAAATTGATTTACGAATTAATTAATATTACTGTTTCACAATAACGATGTTTATGATGTTAAATATAAGCTAATTAATAGCTTAGATTTAATATTAGAAGTAAGTTTTGGATCAACACTTATCCCCACTGGATAAGTGAAAAGAAATAGAAGCTGTTTGGTTCGAGTTTATATTCGAAAATGGTGATGGTTCGGGTTTTATTGGTGATTGGCGATGGTTTTGGGGTCGATTCTATCTTCTAGGTAGCTCAGCGCTAACCTACTGCTCAAAGGAAATCTCAAAAGGTGTTCATCTCTTTTAATTTTTAGGTTGTATTAGTTATTTAGTTAAATGTTTGATACTTCATGATGTTACTGCTAAGTTCTCTTATGTGATTTTTTTATCTGTTTTTTAATGTTTCTGTTAGTTTTATTATAGGAAGATGGTTTAAGTTGTTATAGTTGAATCTGCTATTTATTTGCAATGATTTTTTTAACTGCTTGGTTGAGGGTAATTGTTGATTGTTTAGATTAATCTTTTATCTGATTCGGTTGTGGGATGTTTACTGTTTCTTGGTGATATTATTAGAGTTTCATTCCGTTTGTAGTTATGTTTCCTGCTGAATCTTGAATGGACTTGGCTATATACATTTCGAGTAATTGATTTTTAACAGTTTGATATTTCAGTTGCTAAGTAATTGAACCTTGCTGTATACAATATTAGATTGCTAATATTTTGTGTTGAAAGAATTTTATACTCATGTTTGTTCAAGTCATAGACTGTTAAAATTATGATTCAGCCGAATTTACATGTAACTGTGATGTGAGTTGTGAGTTTTGTTTTAGAAGGCTTGTTTCACTCGTTATCTCTATAATCTGCTTGTGGATTTACGTTCGGTTTGTAAGCGTTGTGATAAATCAGTTATCCTTTCTGCATTAGTTTTTTTAGTCGGTTTAGATTGTCTAGGATTAGCTGCTAGTTCTAGGATCTGTTTAAGCTCATTACTGGTTTGCTCTTGCTGGGATTACCTTATCTGTTATTATGATTAAGCTGAGTTTGATTAAGTTTGTTTAATCTTTAATTGTATAGTTGATATCATTTTGATTTACTGATTTCAAGTGAACAGATTCAATTAATCTGTTTTACTCAGTACTGATACCCTTATCAGTATTTTCCATTTTATATGTCACAAAACGTCACTACCTGTGACCCCTTTGTTAAATTCGCAGCATATAAAAAAAATAATCACAATATGAGTCCCTTGTGGGGCTCGAACCCTTGACCTCAAGGGTGGAGGTCTTGCGTGTTTACCAACTGAGCTCAGTGCTAATTTGCTTTAATTATCAGTATATTAATTATTATAGAATGGTTGAACTGGGCTAACTTTGATTAAGAGTTTATTTAAACTTACGTATTTCTTTAATTTCTTTTAATTAATATTTTAACTAAAGTAAATTTAGAGATTTTAAATAATAAGTAGATCAAAATTAGAATAAAATAAAATAAATAAAAAATGTTTTTATTAAATTTAAATAGTTTAATTAGTTTATTTTTAATTAATTAGTTTTTTATAATATTAGATTTAAATAAAAACAGTTTTTAAATAGATTTGTTTTAAGTGAATTTTAATAAAGTAATTAGTTTAAAAAGTTTAATTAGATTTTTAAAAGTTATTTTTATTAAAAAGAGATTAATTTTTTATAGATTATTAATTAGTTTAAATTTTAAATAGTATTTTAATTTTTAAATATTTGTGTTTTTAGATTTAAATAATAGCGGGGTTTACGATTCATGCACTTTAGGTTAATTTTAAATAGTTTAAAATTAGTAGATTTTAATTCTAGTTTAAAAACCGAAAATCAATTCAAATCAATTGTCCAAATCGAATCAAAACGTCTCAAATTCACTCGATCTTCGTGTACAACGAACTTGGTTCATCACGTGTTTAACTGAATTCGTCATTGGTAATATTAGTCTATTACTTTTTCCTAAAGGTAATTTTCTAATTTACCCTATAACGTATCTTGATTATCACTATACTATCAACGACACATCAAAAATTTTGGCGCCGCTGTCGGGGATCTTGTGTACGATTCGCTTTTGTGGAGATTTGTTGATCGTTGATTTGAAGACCCTTTCCGTCATCGGAAAGTTTTGTTATTTTCTTATTATGTATCGTTTTTATGAAAAATACCAAAAATAATCTTCTTAATCCTCTATCATGTTTAATTCTTTTTCTCCTCACCCTCTAAATTTTAATTCTTCCATGAATTCCTTCGTCGATTGTGTTGGGTGTTGAGAACCGTTATATGGTTTTTTACCATGTCGGTGGTGCATGTGTGAGCGTAGTGGTAATGACTTACGTCACGATATACGTGTTGGATTTTGTCCTTATTGTAATGATATTACTTCATGTGAAAATCCGATTTTTTCGAATAATTCTCTCGATTTCAATCCACCTCCACACCCTACATACGAGACACCCTCGTTTGAGTTTTGTGGAAACGATTCTCATTTTGGTGATGATTGTTCGCATCGATTCTCGCTTAATTACGAGCAAGAACCGAGCTACAATCAAAACTTTAATGATAATTGTTATCCACAAGATTTACCGAGTTTATCACAACAATATCTTTGTTGTGAGTATTGTGGAGGTCCTCACGAGAGTTTTTGTTGTCAACCAAGAGATCAAAATTTTTATGAGCCTAATCCTTGCTATAATCCGATTCCTTCCGGTTTTGACCAATCTCCACAATATTCTTTCGATATTAAACGACTTGAAACAATTTCCCAACAAATAATTCGTGAGAAAGAACGAGCTCAAGCGGAAGCAAAATCTCTTGCTAAACGTGAACTCGAGCGTTTACTTCTTATTGATGATGATGAGGATAGTACTCTTTCTTTGCGAGATCTTATGGCTCTTCATCCTTCATCTAGTGCTATCGTATTTCCTATTCGTATCTTGCTGGCTATTGAGCCCGAGGATTCTTCCATCCTAGATGATGAGGAAATCTCTCATGACATCACCACTCCTATTCATGATTCTTCCATCGTGGAACCCGAGAATTCTCTAATCAAGGGGGACGAGCATATTAGCACTATTCTTGTCCAAAACCCAAGAGAGTTTGACGGTATTTCCAATGAGATGTGTGATTTGCCACATTGTGATGACTCTACTTCTTCCATTCACATTGATATTTTCTCCAATTTTAATGATGAAAATTGTGATGGAAATGAAGATTTTGAGGATGATTCTACTTCTAGTGAATTTTCTAATGAGGAGTTCTCCGATGAACTTTCTTATAAAGATGATATTCACGACTCGGATTTTGAGGGGTTTACCGATGAACCTACTCTTCTTGACCCATTTCCACCGGGAAATGAGGATGATAGTGATCCATTTTATGAGAAGTTCACTTTTGAACTTGCTCCTTTAGACCCATTTCCACCGGGAAATGAGGTTGATTTGACTATTCCGATCCTTGAGAAGTTCACCGATGAACTTACTCATTTAGATGTGGAGGACGTGGTTCTTCGTGAGAAGCTATCCAACGTCTATCTTCTCATTTCTAGGATCGAGGCTTTGATTTCTAAGCCTATTAGAAAGTATTTCTCTCCATCTCCTATTCCCGTTGAGGATAGTGATCCGCTTATGGAGGAGATTGACACTTTTCTTGCTTCTAATGATTCGATACCACCGGGTGTTGATGATATCGACCCGGAGGGGGACGCTCTCTTTTTAGAGAATTTACTTGATGATGATTTCGTACCAAGTCCTCCTTCTACCCACTTTGACCTTAATGTGAGGGTTTTTCATGTGTCTCATATTGAGTACCATAACCCTATTGATCACATTTCTAAGGGTGAAATGGTCGTTAAAGCTAAGAATGTTGATTCCACTTTGGATAAAACTTTTATCCCACCTTTACCATTTGCTTTCTATGATCTTGGATTAGCATGGGGGGACGACACCGTGTTATCTTTTCCTTTCTCTTCCGAGGACGAGGTATTCGACCCCGGAATCGTTGATTTAGGGAAATCTCGGCCTTTCACCGATGTAATAAATGAAAGATTTTTCTATCATCTTGGTGCGAGTTTATCTCGGGGAGCATGCTATATCCATTCCATCATTTGTGATTTCTATCTCTTTTTAGAGATTTGTGTTGGAGTTTTATCCTTTCGTTTGTCATCCGACAACGAGGATGTAATCTTTGACCCCGGCATCGTGCTTTATGTTGGATTTTATTCCATTATGCCGGTTTTCACCATTTTCCACAAGGACCAACGAATTCGGGGATCGAGTCGAGCTCATGACTCGGTTAACAAAAACGAGGTGCCTTGTGGGGGAGTCCCATATATTCTATCTTCTATCTATTTTCTAACAACTAATAAGGCTTGATCTTTCAAGCTCGTGCTCGTGTTTTGTTGTGTTGTGAATCTTATCTATGACCCTTATATTTGAAGACTCTCGTGTTCGGTTTTTGCCAGTCCACTTGATCGTTCATACTTTGAATGCCAAAAGGGGCACACTTTCTATCCCTTGATTTTTATCGACTAACGTTTTATCTTAGAGGCATAATTAATAAACGGCTTATAGATTTGCGTACTCTTTCCATGCTAGGAATTTGCATTAGACTCTTCGTGTCTTAGCAAGGGGGTGTTACTCTTGAGCTAAGAAACATTGAGGACAATGTTTGGTTTTAGCATGGGGGAGTCAATTGATATAATCGCTTGCTATTGCTTTTGTCGTGTCCAAACGTATTATTTTTCTCATTTTTCAATAAAATTTTAATTTTTTAGTGTTATTTTTAAGTTTTAATAAATAAAATAAGTGCTTTTGACACGAATGTAAGCTTTCCGTTGGTGAAAATAAGAATAGTTTTTGACTCGACTTGGTTTTTAACATTAGCTTTTCCTTAACGTATTTGAATTAAGTTTTGCTAGGCTTTTATATAGGGAGCTTTAAAACGCGAAAGTCTTAATTCATACGAGTTAAGAATAAGAACTTTTCGCAAGTTCCTATAATTGATCCTAGAAAGTCGTTTATCAAGGGAACTTTAAAACGCAAATTCTAAAACTTGAAAAAGTATAAGAAGATGCAAGATCCTATAGATGACTTGAAAACCCAAAACTTTGATTTAATAGGCTAAGTATCCATTGATTTCACATTTTTTAAAGTTTACAATATGGAGAACAAGAGATGATAGAGTTCAATCATAAGTTTCTAAGGTTAAATTCTTCTTTGTGCAAGTATTTTTGTGTTTGATTTAATCTCCTCGTACTTACTTTCCTCGCTTGAATAATAATTGCTTAATAAATGAAGTTTTTAGCGGTTTAGGCTTGATATCTTAACTCGTAACTCCTTCTTTTTCTTCCCTTGTAATTAAAGTGAGTACACATTAAGGGTGTCAGCGTCATGGACTTTTGATCATGGGATTGTGGAAATTTGGCTTACTATAAATATCATAATAAATAAGAAGAATAAATAAAAACATGTTCTCTAGGAGCCTTCAGGTGGGAGTCATGTAGCACAAACCTTGTCATTAGAGCCTTAGGGTGTATGTCAAGGGGCGTGTTGAATAAAAATTGCTTCATCATTATGATCCGTAAGGTGGGATGGTGAAGTCAATTCCCTTATTTTTGTCCAAGGAGCCTTAGGGTGTGGATTTTACATAAGGAGCACAATTGCATCTTAAAGAGCCAAAAGGTGTTATGATGTAGTTGTTGCTAACTCCATTAATAAGGTCATAATTGAATTTGGAGGTTTTATTGTTGCTTTTAAGTAGCCATATTAGCCAAATTTCGGGTCCGGGATTTATCTCTAAATCGTGTTAAGTTATCCTTGATGTGGGCTTTCTTTAGTGACAACAGTTTTTGAAGTCGAGGTTAGGTTTTGAGTGTTGAGTTTACACCGTTCTTGCCTTCATTTTTGGACTAATAAATATCAAAATAAAGTAAAATGAGCCTTTGGGTGAATGACAAATAAAATCTAGAGATACAATTAGGAATAATAGGAGATTGAGTTTAACACAAATTACTTGTATGAGTTGGTTTAATTTTGGGGCTTATGATTGACAATGATCTTGTTTTTGCACTTGGCATGGAAAAGTGAAAAGTCGGGGACGATGAATCTATTTGAGTTTTAATGATCCTTAAAGTTATTTTTCAAATAATGAAAGCAATACATTATGTCTTTGCAAAATAAAGTGTCAAAAGTTGAATAACGGTGTAGTTAGTGTTTTATTTTATCATTGCGTGAGGACACGACAATTGCTTAGCAAGGGGGAGTTTGATATGAGTGATTTTACTCATATCAAAAGTATCTTAAAACAATGAATAAAAGCATAAAATGTTCAAATATTGCCTTGTATATGCTTGTTTTGTTTGTTTCGTGTGTGTAGGTACCAAGTTCACGAAAACCGGTGAAACCGACACGAGATTTGAAGGATTTTATCAAAAGTCAAATGACAAGTCGTTTTGAGACGGGATTTGAGTTTTTAAGGTTTATTGGGCTTTATGGGTCCCACATATGTATATTGGGCCTAAAAACCCAATTATGGAAGAAGTATTATTTACTAATGGGTTAAAGCACATTACTAGCCCAAAATTAGTAATATTGAGACGGATTGTAGCTTTATACTATTCTGGGCCCAAGTGAAATCCAAAAGCCCATGAATACAAATATTCGGCTAAGAAAAGTTTTATAACTTTAGTCAAATTGGGTTGATGGCCCATTACAAGATATATGAGACGGTGGAGGAAATATATAATTTGGGGAGTCAGCAACTTTGGTCAAAAGCAACAAAGAAAGAAAATAAATAAAAACGAGAGGAAGCAGAAGAGAAAAAAGAAGAACGCTCCACCATTCAAGAACCCTAGAATTTAGGGGTTTTTTTTATCTTAGTCTCAATTGAAAGACACGCGCTTGTTTTTCAGTTAATTAAGGGCTAGATGGCGCGTGGTCTACACAAAGATTCCAAGAATAAGGCACCCACGTGGCACTTGGTTGCATCACTAATCCCTTCTCATTGGTTGATTTACCTGAAATCAATCAAAGAACCAATCACTACGTGCCATGTCAGCACCAAAGAAGCACAAGATGTGCCATGTTGGCAATCTGTGTGAGTTTGAAGGATTATCCACCCTTGGATGATAACAAACAAGAAAGAGAAGAATGAAGTGAAGATCGAAGGGCCTATAATCGTCCTCAGCAATCACCCACCCCTCTCGGTGTTCTATAAAACCCTCTTCCATATTCAGTAAAATTATCCTTCTCTTTCTTAGATAGTTATAATATTAATTTAGGTTTAGGAATCTTGTAATTTTATTTTCTTTACAAAAGTATTGTAATGATCTTCTTGAATTAATAAAAGTTAATTTTATCATAATCTTGTTTTATCCCGCAAAATCGTTCGTTTAATTTACTCAGTTGATTTTCTAAATCTAAATTTATGTTATAATTGATTATCAGTCATTTAAGCTTTATTAATAGTTTTTGTTATTGATAAGATTGAGAATGGAAACATATTCATTCCCACTGAATGAATGATAAATATAATCTGCTGGTTCGACGAATCTGATTGTGGTTGATGCTTCATGGTGTCTGTGGTTCGTGATGTTTATTATGGTGTTTTGATCGTGTTAGGGTGTCGTTTTAGTCTAAGTCGGTTCAGCATCTGACTTCTGCTCAACGGATCTCCAATTAAGGGTTAAGCTCAGTTTTACATTTTAAGCTCTTTTTTTCTGCTTTTATTTGAATAATTAGCTTTTTGATTATATGACTAATTTGAATGTTTATGTTATGGATCTGCAGTATGCTTTTTAAATAAGTATCATTATCTGATTTTTTTTAGCTTAATCTGCTATTGTTTTTTGTAGCTAATAGATATTAGTTATATCGATATTCTGCTGTGTATCTTTGTGATTGTTGAATCTGTTACGTTTGTTTATGATTAATGATGCCTTTTATCTGATATTAGTGAGTTAATTATTTCGTAATCGGTTTAGCTTTTGTGAATGCATATTAATGAATCTCTTGCATTAGGTTGTTATTACGGGATTTATTGTGTTAAGTTGTAGGTAACTGCTATAGATATTATTGATTTGGCATAAACGATTAACACGGTTCTGGTTTCAGTAGTTGAATGTTTATGAGCTCAGGTTTGTTTATATCGCTCTTTATGCTTACGTGTTAGCTTTTTCGTTCATTGCTGCATAATTTTTGTACGGCTGCGGTCATGATTACGTGTTCTGCCGAAGATTTATTTACTGCCGTAAATGTGCTACTTAGTTTAATTATTGTCATTCTGCGCATACATGAGTATTTAATTTTAAACTACTGAAATTAGAGCTCGCACCGTTTCGTTAATCCTAGTGCTACTATTATAAAAGACGCTACCATCCTTCCTATAGGTTACTCGAATAAGCTATAGTTTCTGTCTTCTTGCTCGAGTTTCGGTCTCTGTGGCTGCTATCGGTATGTTTACGTTTACTACTGCCACAGTTTTCTATTGCAGATTCGTCTGCACAATTTTTCTCATTGATGATTTAGTAGACTTAGATTTTTAATGTTCGATAGTTAGAGCTGCTGATCTGATTTCCTGAATTTAAATACGAGATAAGTTTAAAATATAATTGATGCTTTGACTGTTGCGTTATTTCTGATGTTTGATATTGTGCTACAGTAGGGTAATTGAGTCTTCTAACTCACTACAATAGTATCTGCATCAATGAGTTGGTTTTTATTTCATTTTAATTTAGCTGCTACCTTTGTTATTTACTGTGACTCTTGGCATGGTTAAATTGTTTTTGCTGTTTGAATAAGGCTATCTTGAGTAGTTTTCATAGTTGACTTATTAGATTGTTATTGCCTTAAATTCGAGATTCATGAGTGATTTTAGCTTATCTTATAGTTACTATAAGTTTTTTTGTATGGATATGAATTGTTATAAGTTGCTGTGTTGTTTATTCTTTGCATCCAAATTTGCTTTGCACTACTGATTTATTGAACTGTTTTTTTTGATAACCGAATATTCTGTTTGTTTGGTTGAGTAACAAAATTAGAATCTGGCCAAAACAATTAAATTCCAAAAATCCGTCACTCGTGGGTCTCGAACCCATGACCCTCCCTCACTTGCCCTGCGTGCTAACCAACTATGCTAACATGTTGTTTTTGTTTTAATACTGTTTCAATATTTAATATAGGTTGTTAATTTTTGATCTGTCAGCTTTTAATTAAAGATTTTAATAAGTAAAATTAGGTTATTTGTTTTAAATGGATTTTATAAAGTTTTAAATTAATAAATAAATATATTCTAGAAATTTAAATTGATTTTAAAAGTAGTTTAAATTAAATAAGTTTTAATTAAATTGATTTAAAAGTAAGTTAGTTTCAAATAGAATTTGTTATTTAAAAGTTAAAGTTAGTTTTTAAAAATAGATCAAATTAGAATATAATCTTAAATAGTTTTAAAAGAGGTTTTTTAATAGATCTTAAATAGTGTAAAAATATTTTTAAGTAGATTAATTTTTATTTGATTTTAAATAGTTCAACTTTTAAATAGTTAAATTTTATATTGTTTAAATAATTGTCTTTAGGATTTTAATAGGAAACGATTTATGCATTTAGGATTTAAAATTGATTGAATTAATATTAGTTTAAAAACCGAAAACCAATTCAAATCAATTGTCCAAGTCAAAGCAAAACGTCTCAAATTCACTCGATCTTCGTGTACAACGAACTTGGTTCATCACGTGTTTAATTGGATTCGTCATTGGTATTATTAGTCTATTACTTTTTCCTAAAGGTAATTTTCTAATTTACCCTATAACGTATCTCTAATTATCACTATACTATCCACGACACATCACGCCGCTGCCGGCTCTTTTCGTAAAGATTAACGGTTTTCTGTAAGAGATGCGTTGAAATTTGGGATCCGTTCACTCGTGAACGTTATATTTCTTGCTAAATTTTTTTCAAAAATCCATAAAAACTTAAAAATTGTTAAAAATCCATAAAAAATTAAAAAATTTCAAAAATCCAAAAAGATTTTTATTTTTATTTTTACACGTACATATATATTCTCTATTTCTTTGGTATCTTTTTCTTTTACTTTTGCAGGTGTATGCGTACTAGATCTTCAACTTATTCTGAGCCCGAGACTCGTGAAGATTTAGATATAACAGGTGTAAACAACAACAATAACCCACCGCACCTCAACAATAATAATAACAACAATGTTCCCCCACCCGATCTTAGAACGACGGAGGAGCTGTGTGTCAACCTACAATAAATGGACGAGGAGGACCGATTGCGCCGATGCAAATCACGGCTCCAGAGTTTTCGTTGAAGCATCACATGATGCCAACAAACACCTAGACAAGTTCATTACCATTACTCAAAGCATGAAGTTGCCCGGGGTTACCATGTATTTCTTCGCCTTCACCTATTTCCACACACCTTATCCCACCATGCCGAAAATGGTTTGATCGTCTTCCGAAGAATTCAATTCATACTTGGGACGAGATGACTCAACGATTTTTGTCGCGCTACTTTCCACCATCCATGGTCACGAGCCTTCGAAATCAAATTAGTGGATTTACCCAAGAACTTGATGAATCACTTTTTGATGCTTGGGAACGATATAATGTTTTGATCGATCGATGTCCAAACCACAACATGATCCCCGTCACCTTAATTGATACTTTCTACAACGGTTTAACTTTTCGTGATCGTGATACGATTAATGCAGCCGCCGGTGGCACATTTATGAAAAGAAGACCTGAGGAGTGTAGAGAGCTCATAGAGAACATGACTACTCATCACAAAAATTAGGATTCTTCCGCATCTTCAAGGAATAATCCGAGAGTCAATGTTTCTTCTACTTCTTCAAACCCTGATATCACCGGATTGACCCGCGCAATGGTTGAAATGAGCAAGAATATGCAACTCTTGGCTACAAATCAACAACAACAAGTTAAAGCTGTAGCACTTTATTGTGAGATCTGCGGCGCTCCTCATTCATACACTGATTGTCCTTCTACTCATGACAATCCGGAAAACGTGTATGCGGCTTATGGTAACTATTCAACGGAAAGCTATCAAGCCCGACCTCAAGGTGATCGTAACTTGCTAAGTTACCGTTCTAACAACTTTCTTTCACCCGATTTTTCTCCTCAAAACCACAACCCTAACAACTACGATAGAAGCAATCCAAACCCACCTCGAGCTTCCAATCCTTATCACCCACCCGCTCAACAAGCCCCACCCATTTATCATGATGTTGAAGCTTTCATGAAGACCCAACGAGAGCAAATCAAGAATCTACAAAGCCAAATCATCAATTTGAAAGGAGATATCACTAAGCAAGGTAATGATATTAGATTCGAGCTTAGACATGATATAATAACCTCTTTTAGCACTCAAACAAATGATTTGAAGAATATGTTGGCTAGTTTCTTACCAACTACTCAACCCTCTACTTCGGGCTCTCTTCCTTCAAATACCGTCACCAACCCAAGAGCGAATGTGAGTGCTATTACTACACGCAATTGAGCTACCTTAGTAGGACCATCTACCCCTCCCCCAGTTACTCAAGCTACACCTCCTCCACCACCATTTATCCCGCCTACTACCACGCCTAGTACGAGTTCTCCATTACCGTCTCCACCTTTACCAGCAGAAGTTCCCAAGAAGAACCCTTCACCCACCCCGCCTTCCACCTATAAACCCAACATCTCATATCCTTCTCGGTTAGACAAGAGAAAATTGCTTACTAAAGATGATGCTCAAATCACTTCTTTTATGAAGATGATCTCTCAAATGAATTTCAACATTAGCCTCGTTGAAGCACTTGTCCAAATGCCGAAATTTGTGAAAGCATTCAAGGAATTGCTTAATAAAAAGGAAAAGATGGCTGGGTTTGTCAACACACGCCTAAATGAAAACTGTTATGCAGTTATTCTTAAAGAACTTTCGAAAAAACTTGGAGATCCCGGTCGTTTTGTGTTGCCTTGCATTTTCAACAAAACCGAAGAATTTACTGCCTTAGCTGATCTCGAGGCAAGTATTAATCTGATGCCTTTAAGTGTTTGGAAAACACTATCATTACCCGATCTTACACCAACAAAGATGACTCTTGAGCTTGAAAATCACACTCTCGCTTACCCCGTTGGTATTTCCGAAGATGTGTTCATTAAAGATTAAAGTTGGCACCTTCACTTTTCCGGTCGACTTTGTTGTTGTTGATTATGAAATGGACCCTCGTATTCTGTTAATACTTGGTCGTCCATTCTTGAGAACCGGAAAAGCCTTAGTCGATGTTGCCGAAGGAGAGTTAATCTTAAGAGTCGGGAATGATGCACAAGTTTTTAAAATGGGGAAGATCACAACCAAATCCAATGGAAGAGAATCAGCGAATATGATTAATGTGCTTGATGATTTTGTCGTCTACAACAATCCTCTTTTCGATACTTGTTATGACAATCCACTTTTCCAAGATGATGTGGATGATTATCTCTCCACTTTGGATCCTCCACCAATTTATGATTCTCCACCGATCTATGATGATTATGATGATGATTCTAGTTCCGATGGGGATGATTATGATAACTTTGTTTCAGAGTATCCAGAGATGCCAAATTATGATGACTTTGATGATGTCGATACTCTTTCGAGTGATTCTTCACATGATGACCTTGCATCTACTTTTGATGAAGATCCTCCACCAACAACACTTGATCCTACTTTGGATGACTACTCATTTGAGGAAGATTTTGCTACTTTTCTCAACACTTACTTCCCAAATGAGAGTGATTCTCCTCCTTTGGACTTTGATGATTATGGTCTTTATCCTCCTTTGGATATGAAGAAACCCGTTTCAAAGGAGAAGAAGCCGGAAGACACCGATATCCACAGTACTTATGTCTTGACACCTCTCTATCCCCCTTCTGAGGATGAGATTGTGAGATTTATGAGCGGATCTTCTTCAAGGTCTGCTGAGCCTGAGTGTTATTTTCCCCTAAAGGAACGGTGTTCGATCCCGGTATTGCAGTTTTTAAGCCATCTCAGTATCCATCTGATGAAATAAAAGGAAAGTTTTTTGGAACTTTTGGAGATATGCTTGCACCTCATCACCCTTGCTACCACCGTGCTCCATCTTTGCTTAAGGGAACCTTGCCTACTCTTCTTTGGCTTGCCTTGTTCGCCTTAAGCTTGTGCTACTTTATGGATGAAAACCATGTATTTGATCCCGGTGGATGTGTTTCAAGCTTCTTCCCATGCTAATCAAGGTCGAGTCAGGCTTACGACTTGGTGAACAAAAACAAGCGCTTATCGGGAGGCAACCCGCAGTATCTATCCTTTTTCTCTTGTTTTTATAATAAGTGTAGGGGGAGACCCTAGTATGTGTTTGTTGTTTTCTTTCTTATCATGTGCAGGGATTCGAGCTTTCAAAGATCCATTCTTGATGACTTTTGACGACCCGTGATTCCGTGTTCCCGTCTTCCCGGTTCTATCCTAAACTCTTTTGCTTCATTATTTTATCATTTATGATTGAAATAGGAATAACTTTAGTTGTCTCTTCCTTAGCAAGATTTAAACAAAGTGCACAATGTCCTAAGTGTAGGGGAGTTTACTCCCACATTCTTAAACATTGAGGACAATGTTTATGTTAAGTGTAGGGGGGACTTCTATCGAAGTTAAGTGAGCTTTTTCTTGTATTTGTCCTCATTTGAAAATTCGATTTTTCGACATTTTTCAAAATTTTTGATCTATTTTGGCCTAGTAGTATTTTCCTTTATTATCGTTATTTACTTTCTTTGCTAGAATAAATTTTTAATAAAGTGGATTTAATTTTTAAACGTTGTGAATCTTTTGACTCAACCCGAGTTTACTTATCTAAGTTTACTCTAGCTAGTATCCTTAACGTGTTTAAGTCAAGTTTTGCTAGGCTTTTATATAGGGAACTTTAAAACACGAAAGTCTTAACTCTTACAGGTTAGGAACAAGAACTTTTCGCAAGTTCCTATAATTGATCCTAGAGAGTCGTTTATCAAGGGAACTTTAAAATGCGAATTCTAAACTTGAAAAAGTCTAAGAAGTTGCAAGATCCTATAGATGACTTGAAAACCCAAAACTTTGATTTAATAGGCTAAGCATCCACGAGTCTCATTCCTTGAGATTTTAAATTGTGGAGAACGAGAGATGATAGAGTCAATTATAAGTTTGGTATTCTTTCATGAATTTATGTGAGTTGATTATAAGATTTTTCTCCCATCGCTTGTTAATAAATATATTTGCAATAAATAAGGTTGTACGATTTGAAAAGTTACTTAGCTTCTAGCACAAGATCGTTTAAAAGTTGCTCAGTATTAATTAGAGTTCATAGCCAAGGCATAACTTATTGAAGCGGGATGCGAAGATTGGCGAGTCCGAAAAGGCCCTAACAAGGCATGAGGGCTACATTTTGTTGCTAAAGATCCCAAGTGATGTGAAGAATCATTTATCAAAAATCAATATGAAGGATCGAGGCACACGACGAAAAGCAAATACTCCCGTAAAGATCATGGAGAAGTCTATCCAAAAAGGACCTAACAAGGTATGAGGATAAATCGATCCAAGTCCTAAAAGGAGGCGGATCGTTGTATATCAAAATCCCAAATAAAGATTGGAGAAAAATGAAGAAGTCGTGGTCCAAATATGAAGAATCTGTCAAAACTTCAAGTGAAGAAATTCCTATTATGAAGAGAAGACCATTATTTCATGAACGTCTCTCAAGATTTGAAGTATGAAGTCACTACCAAATATCGGTCCGAGAAAGGTCTCAAATCGTGAAGCGAGTTATACCAAGATATGAACTTTATGAGGTCCCGAGAAGCAGTTTTAAAAGATTTTGTCCTTTAGCTAACTATTGATTAAATCGTCCTACTTTATTTCAGCCTAAATAACTATCGAAATAAGTCAACAATGCATCCTTGCGATCATTCAAGACAACAATAAAATATAAGAGATACACCTAGGAATAAGGGAGTCTAAGTAAATAATTGGCCCACATGAGTTTGTGATAGTTTGCTAACTTATAATAACAATGATCTCGTTTTTAAGCTTGGTATGGGGAACGTGAAACTTGAGGATGATAATCATTCATGACTTTCCAAAATCCGAAGGTAAGTTTTTGATCTTTTTACTTGTTTTCTTCCTTTAAATATTTTGTCTTGTGTTTAATAAAGGCCAAGGTGGATTGATTATGATGGAAAATGTAAAACTTGCTTTGTAATTAATGCATTGCATGAGGACATTGCAATGGTCAAGTGTAGGGGATTTAATAAGTGTGAAAACACTTATCCTTTTACCACTTAATTATAATAATAACCAAGCCAAAACATGTATTTTATGTCGTAAATGTCGGAGTTATGCGTGGTTTGTGTTTTTGTTGTGATTTAGGATCAAAATGTGAAAAGGGAAGAAAACACGGGCTTTCACGGGCTTTTATCGAAGAAAAAGACAAAATACCAAGTCAAAAGATCAAGAGTGCAAAAAGAACGAAAGTCCAAGGCCTATTCTGAAGATTTATCGAAGAAAAAGTCTAAAGACGGAAGTTTAATAAAGCCGAAGAACTCAAGTCTAATTAATGAAGAAATTACAAGACGAGTTCAAATAATCCCGAGACAAAGTCAAAAAAATTCGAAGAATTTAGAAGACAAAAAGACGAGAAAAGAAAGAAAGAAGCAACACATGCTAACCTTCCCTAATCACCTATAAATACCCTCTTAATCTCACATTAGGAGGTGTTGGCTAATTTGACAAACTAGTCTTCCACCATTTTCATTACTTGCATATTTATTTTCATGTCATTTACTTAATTGTCAATTTAATTACCTTGTTTTGCATCTTAAATTTCTTGCCTTTAATTCAAGCAAGTCTTTTAATTTTGTTGTTGAATATTTTTTCCCTTTAATCAAGCTTTTTATTATCCATCTTATTCTACTTTTCTTGCTTTTGATTTTGATTATTAATTCGGATTAAGCTTTCATTTGCTTGATCTTATTGCTTATTTGAGTAAAAAGTTTATCTTTTTATTTCTATCTAGGCTTTTATACGAATTAAGCTATAAGCTTGACAATCTTATTGGCTTATTTTGTATTTAGCTTATTTGTTTTAAAGTTTTCTTTAAAGTTTTATCTTTTTAAAGTTTGCTTAAAAAGTTGCTTATTTTGTGTCTTGAAAGTCTTTAAATTTGTGCTTATTTCATTCGTCTTATTCTTGTTTGATCAAGTTTTTGGTAAATGCTTTTTAGTCTTAGCTTATTTGGTTTGCTTATTGCGAATTTCATTCCATCTAAAAGGGGGTTTGGATTCCGACAGCTTGTTACGATCGCAAAAACCACAAGGGTTTCTACATTGCGATCAGTATTTTGATAATCCCCCTTATTCCGATCAAGATTCCGATTGCTCATTGCGATCGTGGATTGCGACGGGGCTTAAGGCTATATTGCGACGGAATACTGCCAAATTTTTGGTAGCCATATTCCCGATGCATTATTCCGATGGAATTGTTAGTAGATATTCCGATGCTTTAGTTTTTATTACATTCCGATAGAAATGTTTTTACTATATTCCGATAGATTCGTCTTTATTCATTCCGGTAGATTTAGATTTCAAGTATTCCGATAGTTGTCTTTTTCTTGTATTTCGATAGGATCATTCGACAATAGATTTCGATCACATTCCGATAGGTGAGTTGTTATTCCGATGGCTTTGTCGTGACAACATTCCGATGGTTAGCAACATTCCGATCGTTATTCCGATCGGAGGATTCCGATAGAGTTGGTTTTGTTTTAATTTCTTGTCTTAGTTTTATTTTTAAGTTTGCATTGTTTTAAGATTTCAAATTTTCATTCTTATTACTTGTCAAATTTACTTTTCGTAAAGCTTTAATTTTAAGTCATTTAATTAATTTACTTTTTAAAGTTTTAATATTGCACCATTTACGTTTTAATTAGTTTTAGTTTTAATTACCCGTCATTTACTTTAACGTCTTGCAATTTAATCATACTACAACGACCAATCTATTGTTTCCACCAAAATACAGTTGAGTCGCACGTTAATCCCTTTTTCAATTCGAAGAGATCGGACGATAAACTTTTATACTAGGTAAAAACCCAGTTATTATTAGGTTTCTTGCTAATGAAGCGAGCTGGTTAAACTCCTAACCTGTTTACTTTTCGTCTGTGATTAGCTGGTTTTCAAACGCTTTTGGTGTCTTGTTTCCAAGCTTCAACGTCAGTGTTAATGCATCCATATACCCCTTTCTAAAAGGATATATATAATCTAAGAACTACATTGAATCTGTAGCATTATTTTTATATCTTGATTCCTAAACCAGGAACACGTCTGAACATTTTACTTTTTCTACTCTCTTAGACGCTTGTAATTTTGTGAACCAATTTGTGCATTTTGTATTTTGGTTAAATTATGCATAGTGGATTTATTGGCAAATCGGGTGACACTGAGAAAGGTGAGAAACTGGTAAAGGAGATGCCTTTTGAACGTGATTTAGGTGTGTGGGTTGCAGTGCTTGCTGCTTGTGGTTTGTGAACTTGCAAATAAGTTTGAGTATCTGACTAGAGATGTGCAAGTACCCATTTTGGTTTAATTTAAATCTTGTAGGTAAGTGTAACTATGTTGGTTAAATTAAAGCTTGTTGGTACATAACAACTCATAGGCTATGCATGTGGCATATGTATTTGTAACCATGTCTAGTGGCCCCAACTAAGTGCTCTTGTTAATTTTTTTAAGTTTTCTATTTTCTTGTTTGTTCTGAGTTCTTATTTTAAATAATTTATCATGTGAAGGACATTGAGTTTTTGTATTCTGATGTCAAGAAACGGTAACATGGATCAACTTCAACGAAGAAATAGAAGTCCACAATCTTTCTTAGAGATTTGTATTTTACTTCCTTTTATAAATATAATGAAGTCTGATTAGTTGGTCACTAATATGTTGTAATTCAATTCTTTTATACAAATGGCGAGATAGGATAAATGAAAAGATGAAGGGTTTGCAAGAATTAATATTTTGCTGCAACATGGTTTGTAGCATAGAAATTCTTAGTAAGTTATATATTAAATCATTAGTTCGTTATGTCTTACACGTCTTCTTAATTGCTATATATTCATTTTCAGTCTTACAAAGCTTCAATGTTGGACGAGCCAATTGAGAAATCGAAGTCGCTTTGAATGTAAGTTCATGTATATAATTATTAAGTTTCTGAATACTTATTATATATCTACTAATTTTTACACCTTGAGAAATTTTTGTTATTTTTTTAAAATACAATCATAAATGAAATTAATTTGATGATGTTATGCGTCTGAGGTTATAGGTGGAATCGTCATAAATTACGTCGTTTTGATTGAAATCTTTACAACACTATGTAGTTTTTATTTCCTAAATTTTCTTAAGTACAATATATAGTACTACATATATAGCTATTTAGTTTTAAAAAGATTATTTCCCGTTAACGAAAAATGCTAGGTTTGACTAAATATGTTCCATAGGATGTGGCATAAATGATGATGATTGCAAATGATCTTCATGGGATGTGACATGGTTGCTATGATATGTCCATGGGATGTGACCTAAATGATGATGATTGCAGATGATGTCCATTGGATGTGGGATGGTTTTCTATGATGTTCCCATGTTTTCAAGTTGGTCAACGGTTTCTTGTTCTAGGATTTAATATGTCACTAGTTATCGTTGCAAGTCAAGTAACTAACATGTCAACACCTATGATAAGTTCATATTCGATAGTAAGTCAAAACCAACCATGAGTTCCCCATTTTGCAGATGCATATCAGCAGTACCTTGGCCTCCATCAGATATAATTCCTCAGGAATGTTTTATGTTTACTGCTATTAGTTCTCCCTATAACGTTTACTGCTACAATACAAGATAAATTTTAGAGGGAAATGCAAAAATGCTCCCTGTGGTTTTCCCAAAATTCAGGCGGCCTCCCTACTTTTACGAAAGTGCAGGCAACCTCCCCAACATTATATCGTTGTTTTTGTGAGGGTAGGCTGTCTTTTCACTATAAACAATCCACCCCTTCTCTTTTATAAGTACCAGCGATCCATGCCTTTTCACTATAAACAATCCACCCCCTTCCCAAAAGTATAAACCCTAATTTTTCCACAACACGATTGAGAGAATATTAGTTGTTTTTTGTGGTAATCAATCCATTGTCCGTACATTTTGGACTGATACAAACCCAGGACATCATTTTCGCTCTTGTTCAACATCTCAATGTCCATTTTTCTCTTGGGTGCATCCTCCAATGTGTGCTCGTGCAGTTGATATCATCCATGGTTTACTAAGCGCTAGAAACGCAATGGAAGCAAATATGGAGATGGTTGTTGCTACAAACAGAAGACTCAAGAAATTCCTAGTGTGCAGCTGGTTGTTTTTCTTGTTTGGTTTTTAGTTTCAATGTAATTGGCCAAGTAATGTTAATGAACTTCTTAATAGGCCACATATTTATGTTATTGTCATTTTTCTAGATTTGAATGACGTTCTATTAAAGTTATATGTTCTTGTTCATAATATTAGTTAATGCTTTCATTCATTTTATGGTAAAAAACCATTACATGAAGTCCCAAAGCAGAAAACACTAGCATACATAACAGTAAAACATAAAGATATTAATGAAAGCACATAAAATGATCATATCACTTAGATTTTTCCCTTTCCCTTGTCCTTTCCATCCTTGTTGGTTGTCACAGCCCTCTTCCTTAGTTTGTCTTGAATGGAAGACCAAGTCCTTTGACTGACAAGTCCAAGCACAACCCCAGTTATGGCTACAGGGCTTTTGGTGATTGCCTTTGAAGAGGTACTTTTGCATACAGGTATGTAGTTAGCAGGTTGACTGGGTTGGAAGCTTGTAGGTGTGATTGGCTTTGAGGATTGGCCTTGGTTGTCAGTATCTTCTAAGCTTTCTTCACTGGATTCACTAACATCAATGGATATTTCATACCAATAATCATCATCTAGATACTCATAGTAATCCACATATCCATACCAAACCACCAACTCATCTGTAATATTGCCAATCTTAAATCGTTTTGCAACACCTGGTGTGACAATAGGCCTAGGTCTTTGTGGTGATCCAAAAGGTGGAAGGCTTGCCATTGATAGAAAAAGGTGTTATGAAAGGAATGGTAATCCAATAGGTCTAGTGAGTCCTATTTAACTTGTGTGGTAAGTGGGAAAGTAATTGTAAGTCTTTACTTCATCTGTTGAACTACTTAGTCAGTATTATAAATGGGTCAAACCAAATGGTAAGACCAATGTTGACACAATTTACAATGGGTCAAAATGAATGAAAGTGCTATCCAACCATGAATTGTTATGACTGAGTATGGACTGTGAACTAAAACTCATAAAGAAACATTGCACATATTACTACCTTCAGAACAGTAACACAAAAGTCATAAAGACTTTCACCATTTATAACAGTAAAACAAAAGTCAACATAACATTCATAACTGAAACATTGAAACACAAGTGTTTGAACCAAACATAGTAGCATAGTAGCAGGTAGGGGTGTTAAAAAAGTTGACCCGACCCGAACCCGACCCGAACCCGAACCCGAATAATCATATTCGGGTCGGGTCACTCGGGTCAAAAAACGTATTCGGGTCAATTCGGGTTGACCCGAATTGACCCGAGTTTTAATTAGGCTCGGGTTCGGGTTATATATTTTTACCCTTGACCCGACTTGACCCGACCCGAGTTGACCCGAACCCGACCAACCCGACTTGACCCGACTAAAATTAGACTTTTTACATTGTTTTAGTACAAAATTAGGCCACTTTTTACACTTTTTCCTCAAACTCGGGTTGACCCGAACCCGAGTTGACCCGACCCGAGTTGACCCGACCCGAATTGACCCAAACCCGAGTGACCCGAGTTCTAATTAGGCTCGGGTTCGGGTTATATATTTTTTACCCTTAACCCGACTTGACCCGACCCGAGTTGACCCGAACCCGACCGGGTCAACCCGAATCACACCCCTAGTAGCAGGTTGTGAAATAGAAGTCATAATACACAAACCATTATCCTTAGAAACATTACACAAAAGAAACATGTTCATTTCATTCTTCTTGTAGTCATTTTAGTACTTTTATCCCTTGTAAGTGGTGGCTGTGAACTTTGAGTTGTAGCACTTGAAGTTCTCTTGTTTATTTTTTCTTGAGTAGCAGCTTGTGAGCTTTCTCCTTGAGTAGCTTGTTGTAAGCTTTGTCTTTGAGTAGCAGGCTGTGATAGGTGACCTCCATCAGCTGGTGTTTTTTGAGTTGCAGCAGGTGTCTTTTTAGTTGTAGGTTGTGAAGTTGGCATTATCTAATCATCAGTTATTTCATTTCAATTAAAGCAATTTGTGTTTTTTTAGCAATTAATATCTAAATGAGACAATCAGATAAATCATTTAACAACAAGTAAACAATCACAGCATACAACAACTTTTGATTCAATAACCATAAATAAGAAAGTCAGAAATACAAAATCAAACGTTAGAGCCAGCGATACAATCAGTTATTTCATTTCAATTTAAAAGTTATATAACAAAAGTGCATACAACAACTTTTTCATAACAGAAGTATCATTAAGCATCTAACTTCAGTTCGTTCTATGGTTGCTTCAATTTGAATCAATCTCTTCTTCTATTTTCAAGTTTGATGGACATACAAACCCTTTTGTATTTAAACGATCAAGAGCCTGGACCCAAAGAATTCAATGAATATATATAGGAAAATTTTATAATGTACAATATAGACCATAAATAAACCATGAATTTATTTTGAAAGTATAGCTTTATCTTGTTCCCCAATATTTAGCTCTTTGACATGTATAAGGCTTTCTATGAGTTTCCTGAGCATACTTTTGTTATGAACCTCATAGTCTCGCGTTTCATTTATCGGATTATAAAGTTTGGTATCATAATTTAATTCAGCTTTAATAAGAGAAGACACATTCAACAATGATATATCCTCAAAAAGAAAACTATTTTTCATTGAGAATGACATGATATTTGGAGCATTGATTTTCATACATTCTTGATATTCTGAAAAACTAGAGATGACTAAATTCTTAACACTCATGTTGATAATATTCAACATCTCAAAAGATGAACCATCATTCAATTCTAAAATTTCCAACAGTCGAGCACCGGATAAGATTTTTTGAATCAAATCTTCATCTAGTCTACCATATGTATGCTCAAAGTCTTTAGATTTTTCCAACATAGGTCATCCAATTCATCAAAGTAGCATTCATTCAATTTGAGATGAATAAAACTTGAACAATTATAAAAAAAACTGGGTAAAACAATTCCTTCACCAGTACCATAATCTCAAATATTCATTTCAAACTCTTCAACCTTAAGATTTATTGCGTAAGCAATACAGTGGGTGAGTAATATCCATTTTTAAGTACATATATCGTTTTGTCTCGATATCGTGTCGAATTGAAATTGAATTTTATCGTAAAGACTTAATTTGTTTTTGGTTAATAAAAGCTTGATTGGTATTCTATGTCTATTTAAGCACAAAGCAAGCAAAAATGTAAAAATACTATATAGGTAATACGTACTATTCTAAAACAAAGTGCAATTACCTCAAGTAAAAATATTAAAATGCACAATTAAAATGCAAACGCGAATTATTAAAATGCTAAGTGAAAATAAAAGTAGAAATGTAAAAATATTAAAATGTAAAAAATGTATACGCAAAATTATTCTAAAAATGAAAATGCCAAGTTAATTCTAAAAATGTAGAACTAATTTTTTATACTTTTTATATTTTTTATCTAATATTTATTAAAACTAATTTTTTATATAAAATTAAATTCTATTTTTAAGAACTTGAAAATGGCATGAAATAAAGTCAAGCAAACCATAGCCCATTTTGTGCATACTACACACGCAGCTTTTGTTTTGAATTGATTATATGCTATGTAACTTTAAAACACACATGCTCAAATAATGGAAACTATAATACGTAGGTTATTTATAAATGTAACAATTATACTTGTAAAGAAAAACGCAGCCTTTATGTAAATGATATTTGCAAGTAAAAAATTGGAAAGCCCAACAACCCTTTTTGTCTACAAACCAAACGTAGCTTTTTAGTGAAAAAAATGAAACATGAATGGGTTAACCAACAGTAAATGAAAACTAGTGTATCTACTGAATGCTTACAGGATAACAGAATGTGAAGATGTAAAAAAATGCTAAATGCTAGTGTAAATGAACAGAACAAATTTAGAAGATAAAGCATACAAATCAATTTGCAAGCAAGCTATCAATACACTCCTAAACAACTAACATTAGACTAAAAATTGCAGAAATAGAATTAAGAAAAATACCACGATTCACGGCCCCCGCTGATGACTAGCTGGTTGACCAAGACTGATTATCAAAGCCAAACTATTCTAATTTTCTGAAACTCGAAACCATACAGCTTATTTGAACACCACCTTATTTCAATAAGCTATCACAGCCTATCAAGATACAGTCCCAAACACTCTATTCTAAAACTGAACTGAACAGCGCAGCAACACTGAACCAAACAGCTACTCGAACTGCTTTTTCCCAAAGCTAACTGATCCGAAAGACACTCGCAGGACTGAACTATTTGTGTGGATGGAGAAACGCTCATAACAAAGTTTCATCCAAGCCTCCGCTCACTGAGGTCGATGCTAGCTACTCTACTGAAATAACAACTGAACTAAAAACACGGCCTAAAAGCTTTCTGAAACTAGTACTCCAACCAGTTTTTATCGATAAACTATATCAGCTTATATGATAAGCCGATCCAGACACCACTGTGTGAAGTCGAAAATTGAAGAACTTTGATCTATGCTGAATTATACAAGTCTACTTCTACTGCTACTTTGCTGCATCGAAACTCGCTTCCTGGCGTCCGTTGATAGCGAAGCTTACAGAACAACTGAGCATCTAACTCTAACCTAATCTAAAAAGCAGTAAACGAATGAATAAATTGGAGATAATATTGTCAAACACAAACTCTTATCAACTGGCGATCCGCAACCTTCAATAGTAACTAATTAACGAATCACAGATACATTAAAACCGCATTCGAATCAAACTCGAATTGTCTTCACCATAAACATATACCGAAACCAAATCAACACTAACTTTTATGAACTGAAACTGAATCTTCGATATAACCAAACGAAAATCAAACATTCATTAACTGAATCGAAAACAATCTTTATTAAACTGAATCGAATTTATTGAATCAAAACTGAAGCTGAAGACAAATATAGAGGAGAATCGCAATAAACAAGAAGCTATTAGTTTGATTTTATTTAAATCCAAAACTAAACTAATCTACTTCTAAAACCCACGAAAAAAAGACTGTGAAAATTAAAATATATGAGATGCGTATGTCCTAAGCTATATCTGATTTGATCTATCAGTTTTTATATATAAGGTCTGCGTCCCTATTTCTCTTCTTGGGCCATCCTGCTTGTTCATTGAACGTAACATGGGCTTTGTCTCCCTTTTGATTCACATTGGGCTTGAGTGGGCTTTTCTTCCTTTTCTTTTTTTTCTTATATTCGGGCCTCAAAAGTATTGTTGGGCTGTGGTGTTTTAATGGGCTAGTGGTATATTAATGGGTCGGTTCGACCCAGATAAATGGTGTCGGGTCGGCCCAATAAAATATGAAGGCACCGTTAGACTTGTTTCTTCGTCTTTTTTCCAATTCTCGTGTCTGTTTTGGCTCTTTGGTTTCATTTCTTGTGTTTTTTTTGATATCCGTACCTGGACACGCACAAATGACAAAACACACATATACAAGGCATAATTGATGATTATTTAACCATTTTAAGCACCTTTTACGAGGAAATATGATGTGTAATTAGAGTCACATCACACCCCCTACTAAACCATTGCCGTATCCTCACGCAATGCTAGAATAAAGTATAAAGCAACTCCGTTTCTCATTTATTAAAAGCATGTATTCATTTTATTAATATTTAATATGTAAATGACATAATGTATCGCTTTCATTATTTAAAAATAACTTTTAGGATCATAAAACTTGAATAGATTCAACGTTCTCGACTTTTCACTCTTTCCATGCCAAGCCCAAAAACAAGATCATTATTAACAAGAAGTTCTCATGTTAAGACCACTTATATAAGACATTTGTGTAAAACTCCTTCTCCATTATTCCTAAATTGTATCTCTAGATTTTAAGGATTGTCATTCACCTGTAGGCTCATTTGACTTATTTAATAATTATTAGTCCAAAAATGAAGGCAAAACGGTGTAAACCCGACACTTAGAACCTAACCTCATCCTCAAAAACTGTTGTCACTAAAGAAAGCCCACATCAAGGATAATTTAACATGATTTAGGGAATAAATTCCCGGATTCGAAATTTGGCCAATAGAACTACTTATTTTTTATTCCTCCAAAGTCATTTTGACTTAATAATGGAGTTAGCAAATTTACATCATATACCCTTAGGCTCTTTAAGATGTAAAAGTGCTCCTTATCTATGATCCACACCCTAAGGCTCCTTGAACCATAAACAAGGGAATTGACATTCATCATCACTCCACACCCTAAGGCTCCTTGAAATAATGATGAAGCAATTTTTATTAAACACTTACCATGCCATACACCCTAAGGCTCTAATGACAAGGCTCGTGCTACATGTCCCACACCCGAAGGCTCCTTGAGATCATGTTTTAATCTTATTATTCTTTATTTATGATATATATAGTAGGCCAAATTTCGCAATCCCATGGTCTGAATACATCCTACTTAGTGGTTATGAGCCACCTTAGTCGGAAGTCCATGACGTTGGCACCCTCAATGTGTTCTCGATTTAATTACAAGGGAAATAAAAGAATCTGTTAAGAGATAAAATATCGAACCTAAACCGCAAAAATCTTCATTTATAAATATTCAAGCAGGGAGAAAGAGCCACAAAACTCATATAAGGAAGAATTAACCTTAAAACTTATTATCAACTCTATCATCTCTTGTTCTCCAAAATTTAAAATCTCAAATAATGAGACTCGTGGATGCTTAGCCTAATAAACCAATTAAGGTCTACAGGGTTAAGGAATGAGCTAAGGTAAACTGGTCGAGTCAAAAACTATTCTTATTTTCACCAACAGAAAGCTTACATTCGTGTCAAAAACACCTATTAAAATATGAAAAAATTTAAAATTTATGCAATTTTAAGCACATTTTTGAAAAACGGAGTACATGAAGACAATGAACAAAAGGAAAAGCATATCGATAGATACCCCTACATACTAAAACCAAACATTGTCCTCAATATTTCAAGTCTAAGGGTATAATACCCCCTACTAGAGAGGAAGAGTCGAATGCAAAATCCTAACATGGAAAAGGTATGACGCAAATAATTAAAAGCCGTTTATTAATTATGCAAATAAAAATAAGCGTTAGTAAAGGATATAATCATCGGATATCGGATGTCTCAAATGAAGGATCAAAACTAGAGTGATACGTGATGAAAACGAACACGAGAGTCTTCGATATATGAGAAACCTAAAATTACATCACAAATGAAACACGAGAACAAATGAAAGAGCACAAACCCTTCACATTAGAAATAAGAAAGAAGATAGAATGATAAGCATGGGAATCTCCCCCACGAGGCACCTCATTTTTGGTAACCGAGTCATGAGCTTGACTCGATCCCCGAATTCAATTGTCCTTGGGGAAACCATCATGGAGAGAAAGATTTACCCGTAAAAGATAAACTCTCCATGATAAAGTGAAATAACCTCCCAAATAAGGAAAACCCCATAAAATTCCACCCGGGTGACGTGGTTTCCATCTCTAAATGAAAAAGACCCCAAGGTGGCAATAGCAAACAAGTATAAGAAAGATGGGTTTCCTTTAAGCAAAAATCTATCACAATGAAGGGTATAGTAAGAAGGTAATGATCCAAAATATTTCAAAAAATTTCCTTTTAATTTCATCATTAAGATACTGAGATTGCTCAAAAATGTGTATACCCGGATCAAATATCGTTCCCTTTATGGGAAAATAGCAAGACAACTCGGTAACATCTTTGGTCTCATTAGGAATGGGTGGGGCGGGAGGGAGAGAAGGTATGGTATCATCGTGTAATAAATCATCTAGAAAAAGTATATCTCCCTCCACATCAAATTACCCAGGAATGTACTCAATTGGTGTGTTAATATCAAGAAACTCATCCATCTAAGGAATGAGAAAACCATCATCATCACTAAAAGTGATATGTGGAAGAGAGTCGATGGTAGAATCAAAAGTAATTGGTGAAGAGGCAAATGTGAATTTGTCAAAATCCGAGTTTTCAAAATCAATTTCAAAATCAATTTCAAAATCAAGTTTTAAATCTCCATTTTCCCTCTCATGAATACCATGATCACAATTAACCTCATCTGAGAAAACCAATAACACGGGATCATAAAAATCATCCTCGTGATGGAATCTCTCAACACTCGGGGTATAAAAATCATCACTAAGGAGTAAAGAATCCGATATATCATTATTATCCTTATCATGTTTTTCAAAAGTCGGTTTTTGTAAAATAGAAGAGTCATCCTCATCCGATCCTGAGGAAGAATTAAAAGTATAGTCGGAATCACAAGATAACTCATCCCTATCCGGATAATGGCTATGAGGAGAACCATCCAAATTAGATTCTTCTAAAGGTTCCTTAAGTAAGATGGTAGCAATCTCTAAGAGTATAGGGTTCTCCTCATTAAAAGCCAACTCCACAAACTCCTTAGGTGTATGATCAATTAAAGGAATGATGGGCAAGGTAGGCTCAAGTATAATCTCGGGAATTTCCTCAAAAGGTGAGGAAAGAGGAGAGCTAAATGTATCTGTGGGTGTCAACACCGGAGGGGGAGTAAAACTCATGATAATCTCCGGGCCTTGTCTCTCCTTTATTGGCGGAGAGATGGAAGGATCCACAGTGGGAACATCACTACTAGTAGTGGTGTTTCCCTCAAATTGAGCTCTCAAAGCTTCTAAAAGTTGATATTTAAGACTTTGATTTTGTTCACGAAGGTCATTTATCATCCTTTTTTGTTCCTCAAATATTTCAACTATTTCGTCTATTTGTGAAGGTTGAATTTGAGAATCCCCTTGATTATTACTTTGAAAATTGTTATGATTTTGAAAATCTTCTTGAATTGGAAAGCTTTGATTTTGAAAATCCCCATAACACCCTTCATTAATTTGTGGTGGATCGGGAGTCAACTCAACCGTGAGTCGCTCAATAACTACTTCTTCCTCAAAATCCGGAAGAGAAGAGTCACTAGTCACATAAGAAAGGGGACTAGAAGAATCATAAAAAATAGGGTCATCCGAATCAACACATGGGTGATCACTAACTCTCGGAGTATATGAGAAAAGAGGGCCACTCCTATGGATAACCTTGTTACCGGATACTTCGGCCTTGCTCCATACTTGAGACTTATTCTCAACAATCATTAAAGCCTCACTAGTACTCCGAGAGTATAGATTACCGCTTGCAGCCGCATTAAGAGAATCTTGATCGTATTGGGTCAACCCATTATAAAACAAATCAATCAAGTGCAAAGCGGAACATCATGATGAGGACAACTACGTACTAAATCCTTAAATCTTTCCCAAGCCTCGGTAAACGTTTCATTATTAGACTCTTCAAAATTAGTAATGTCCAATCGAATTTTTCTCGTTTTAGCATAAGGGTAAAACTGATTTAAGAATTTTGACTCAAGATTAGCCCATGTAAAAATAGATCGTGGCGGTTCCTTTTCTAGCCAAAGCCGGGCTGCTCCATCGAGGGAGAAAGGAAAAAGGTGTAAATAGATAATGTCTTGTGTCACATTGGTGTATTTGACGGTATTGGCGTATGAACGAAATTGACGGATATGAAGGTAAGGATCGTCGTCCTCAAATCCGTAAAAAGGACGACCGGATATCAACTTAATCAAATCTGGGTTAAGCTCAAAATAATCGTCCTCGATATCCGGTATCACGATCGCATTGTCGAGACATCCCTCAGCAGGTACTTGCAACAACTCATAAATCGATCTATTATCCATAGCCTTGTCAAAAGCACGATACTCGGGATCGGCTTGAATCATCACGATATTGTTTATTATAAAAGAGAATATAATATGTACGTAAAAACAAAGAAAACCAAGATATATATATATATATATATATATATATATATATATATATATATATATATATATATATATATATATACGCAGATTTTTTTGGTGTAATACTTTTGGAAAAGTATTACTTTTTTTATTTTTTATTTTTTTGTTGCAAATCTTAGGAAAGAAATGCTTTTGTAATTTTTTATATTTATTTTTATTTTTTTATATTATTTTATTATTATTATTTTTTATTTATTATATTTATATTTTATTGCAATGAAAAATAACGTTCAAAAGTGAACAAATCCCAAAATCCAAATCGTCTCACGAAAAATCGTCAATCGTATCGAGCACGAACCGGCAGCGGCGCCATTTTAATATCCATTTTTTAAGTATATATATCATTTTGTCTCGATATCGTGTCGAATTGAAAATGAAATTTAGCGTAAAGACTTAATTTGTTTTTGGTTAATAAAAGCTTGATTGGTATTCTATGTCTATTTAAGCACAAAGCAAGCAAAAATGTAAAAATACTATATATGTAATACGTACTATTCTAAAACAAAGTGCAATTACCTCAAGTAAAAATACTAAAATGCATAATTAAAATGCAAACGCGAATTATTAAAATGCTAAGCGAAAATAAAAGTACAAATGCAAAAATATTAAAATGTCAAAAATGTATACGCAAAATTATTCTAAAAATGAAAATGCCAAGTTAATTCTAAAAATGTAGAACTAATTTTTTATACTTTTTATACTTTTTCTTTAATATTTATTAAAACTAATTTTTTATATAAGATTAAATTCTATTTTTAAGAACTTGAAAATGGCATGAAATAAAGTCAAGCAAATCATAGGCCATTTTGTGCATACTACACACGCAGCTTTTGTTTTGAATTGATTATATGCTATGTAACTTTAAAACACACATGCTCAAATAAAGGAAACTATAATACGTAGCTTATTTATAAATGTAACAATTATACTTGTAAAGAAAAACGCAGCCTTTATGTAAATGATATTTGCAAGTAAAAAATTGGAAAGCCCAACAGCCCTTTTGTCTACAAACCAAACGTAGCTTTTTAGTGAATAAAAAAATGAAACATGAATAGGTTAAGCAACAGTAAATGAAAACTAGTGTATCTACTGAATGCTTACAGGATAACAGAATGTGAAGATGTAAAAAAATGCTAAATGCTAGAGTAAATGAACAGAACAAATTTAGAAGATAAAGCATACAAATCAATTTACAAGCAAGCTATCAATACACTCCTAAACAACTAACATTAGACTAAAAACTGCAGAAATAGAATTAAGAAAAATACCACGATTCACGGTCTCCACTGATGACGAGCTGGTTGACCAAGACTGATTATCGAAGCCAAACTATTCTAACTTTCTGAAACTCGAAACCATACAGCTTATTTGAACACCACCTTATTTCAATAAGCTATCACAGCCTATCAAGATACAGTCCCAAACACTCTATTCTAAAACTGAACTGAACAGCGCAACAACACTGACCAAATAGCTACTCGAACTGATTTTTCCCAAAGCTAACTGATCCGAAAGACACTCGCAGGACTGAACTATTTGTGTGGATGGAGAAACGCTCATAACAAAGTTCCATCCAAGCCTCCGCTCACTGAGGTCGATGCTAGGTACTCTACTGAAATCACAACTGAACTAAAACCACGGCCTAAAAGCTTTCTGAAACTAGTACTCCAACCAGTTTTTATCGATAAACTATATCAGCTTATATGATAAGCCGATCCAGACACCACTGTGTGAAGTCAAAAATTGAAGAACTTTGATCTATGCTGAATTATACAAGTCTACTTCTACTGCTACTTTGCTGCATCGAAACTCGCTTCCTGGCGTCCGTTGATAGCGAAGCTTATAGAATAACTGAGCATCTAACTCTAACCTAATCTAAAAAGCAGTAAACGAATGAATAAAATTGAGATAATATTGTCAAACACAAACTCTTATCAACTAGCGAATCGCAACCTTCAATAGTAACTAATTAACGAATCACATATACATTAAAACCGAATTCGAATCAAACTCGAATCCTCTTCACCATAAACATCTACCGAAACTAAATCAACACTAACTTTTATGAACTGAAACTGAATCTTCGATATAACCAAATGAAAATCAAACATTCATTAACTGAATCGAAAACAATCTTTATTAAACTGAATCGAATTTATTGAATCAAAACTGAAACTGAAGACAAATATAGAGGAGAATCGCAATAAACAAGAAGCTATTAGTTTGATTTTATTTAAATAAAAAACTAAACTAATCTACTTCTAAAACCCACGAAAAAAAAGATAGTGAAAATTAAAATATATGAGATGCGTATGTCCTAAGCTATATCTGATCTGATCTATTAGTTTTATGTATAAGGCCTGCGTCCCTATTTCTCTTCTTGGGCCATCCTGCTTGTTCATTGAACGTAACATGGGCTTTGTCTCCCTTTTGATTCACATTGGGCTGGAGTGGGCTTTTCTTCCTTTTCTTTTTTTCTTATATTCGGGCCTCAAAAGTATTGTTGGGTTGTGGTGTTTTAATGGGCTAGTGATATATTAATGGGTCGGTTCGACCCAGATAAATGATGTCGGGTCGGCCCAATAAAATATGAAGGCACCGTTAGACTTGTTTCTTCGTCTTTTTTCCAATTCTCGTGTCCGTTTTGGCTCTTTGGTTTCATTTCTTGTGATTTCTTTGATATCCGTACCTGCACACGCACAAACGACAAAACACACATATACAAGGCATAATTGATGATTATTTGACCACTTTAAGCACGTTTTACGAGGAAATATGATGTGTAATTAGAGTCACATAAGTGCGATCCACTTTTCTTGTATAAGATGCATGTAGTTTGAATTTATTGAGTTTTGATTGGGCATATTGTCTTAAGATATTTTCAACAGAAGAATAGAAATCAAATATTTTATCATCATCAGTTTCATGATATTCAAATATAAGATTAGTAAGTTTTTGCCAAATATGTTGTCATTTTTTAGAAAGTATACATGTTCTAATACCCTCTTAAGTTGATTCTAAACGAGATATTTTATCAAGAACTATACCTTCTGGTAAATCCAATTAGTCGATCTAAGATGCCAGATTTTTTTTGATGGCGATTTTTTGATGGATTGTTTTGATTTCTTATCATCTTTGAAGATGACGGCTGTTTTTTTGAGAATATGTTTTTTTAATAATTCTTTTTAGGTTTTCATTTACTTGAAGTTTGTTGAATAGAATTTGGGCCTTACTAGTTTCCATGAAGCCCAAATATGAATATTAATAAACATTTTTTGGGCCTGATTTATCTTTTAAACCAAAGAATTATATTTCACATGTGAAATCTTGATTTTCGTTTGTTGAAATCTTGTTGTTTTTCACATCTCAAAAAGTTATATACACAAAAACTGAATTCTTTTACATGTGAAAAAGTTTTTTTATAATAAGTCGTGAAATGAAACAATCAGATAAATAAATACTTTTTACACATGTGAAATCTTTGTTGTTTTTCACATGTGAAATCTTGTTGTTTTTCACATGTGAAAGTTTTTTTATATAAACTTTAAAAATTTATATAAAAAGCATTTTTCATTGTTTTGATTGAATAACACTAATAAGAAAGTAAAAAAATACATAAAGAAAGCGAAGAGCATGGTAGCCTTCAAAATAAAGATTTAACTTTAATTTAACAATCATACCATAAACTTTAAAAACACAAAAACAAAACCAAGAGCATTCTAACAATAGTAAAGACTTGAATCAGATAATGTTATTTCCTGTAGTTTTGTTCTTCAATTTGATTTTATTTTTTTCTCAATTTTTCATGTTTGATGGACATTCAAACCCATTTGCTTTTAAACGATCAAGAACCTGTAACAAAGAAATCAATGAATTATATAACTCAGTTTATATTGCTACATTTGAACTTTGTAATAAATCATTTGTAAAGTATGATTAAATAGTTATAATAAACTTGTACCTCGAAGCATTGTTCTCTAACTTTTAACTCCTCCACATGTTTAAGGCCTAGTATGAGACCTTTGAGCATATTCTCCTCATTAACTTGCTTTTCATGTGTTTCCTCTCTTTGATGACAGTCTTTTGTATTGTAGTTTAATTTATCTTTAATAAGAGAAGACACATTCAACAATGAAATGTCTTTTACCTCAAAATGACCTTCTATCGAAAGCGACAAAATATATGGAGCATTGATTCCGAAAGATTCTGTCTCGATTGAAGTACTATAGAATACCAAGTTCTTAATGCTCTTGTTGGTAATATTAAGCATCTCCTCATTATAGCAGTCTCTCAATTTCAAACTTTCTAACAGTGGACTTTCAGACAAAATTTTTCAAGTGAATCTTTATATAAAAAGCCATATGTAATGCTCAAAGTTTTTAGCTTTTTCCATCTGATGGAATCCAATTTATCAAAGTACCACTCATACAATTTAAGATGAATAAAAGATGAACATTTGTAAAAAATCTGGGTAAAACAATGCCATTGGAAGCAATATAATCCCAAAGATCAATATCAAAGTTTTTGACTTTACGCTTCATTGCGTAACGTATAATGGATTTGACGTCCATTCCTTCCGAATAAGGTACATGCAGTTTGAATTTGTTGATTTTTGTTTGCTTGTTTTCTTTTAAGATTTTTCCGACAGAAGTATAGAAATCAAAGATATTATCATCATCTATAGTATACTCATCAAATTCAAAAACAAGATTTTTAACCTGACGCCAAAGATTTTCCCATTTCTTGCAGAGTATGCATGTCCTAATAGCCTCTTCTGTTGAATCTAAACGAGTTATGATATCAACAAGTATACCTTCCGGTAAATCACTTATTCTATCGGTTAAACTTGTTGATTTGCGATTTTTTGATGGATTGTTTTGATTTATATTCATTTTCAGATATGGCGGCTGTTTGAAAATCTTTTGGTTTTTTTGGTTTTTAGAATACTAGGGTATAATGTATTTATAGAAAATAATTTAGGCTTTTTAATTTGGGCCTGACTGATTTTTTTTTCCAGTTATCTTTTTCACATGTGAAAATTTTGATATTTTCTTCACATGTGAAACATTAATAATAAATTAATAATTTAGTCATATATGCTAAGTTTAATGTTTCAGAACTATATATAACTAATTAAAACTATTAATCTAGAAACTTTCTTATTGAAATAATTAGAAATTTGAAAAAAATAATTATAAAGAAGAAAAACATTTGAAAAAAATAATATTTTTCACATGTACACATTTTAGTAAATTTGTTTTTCACAATGATTACTTACTGCTATCTCAAACAGTAAAGGGAAACAACATAAAAACCAAAGAGCAACTAAATTCAACCATATGGCAATAATATTATTTATTATTATATACTTATAACGTAAAATATTTTTTAAATATTATAATGAAAATAATAAAATTACTTTAATTATTTGAAGACAAATTTTATGGAAAATCAATAGTTTTTTTAAAAAGATTAACGGTTAACGAGGGCAACTAAAAAGCAGCTATTCATTGGAAAACATTTATGAGTTTTTTTTATTAGGAAACATTACATTTATTGTAAAATTATGTCATAGGACAACCAAAAAGCAACAAAAAAAACAAACTTTGTTAAGTCAGAAGTCAACCAAAGGAAACTAAACGGCTAGAATTTTAATAATAGTACTCAATAAGTTTAGAAAAACTATTAATAAAAAATGAATAACAAGTGTTAAATATTTTTTCACATGTGAAAGTTTTAGATAAAGAATTTTTTTACTATATATTAACGTGTTTAGAATATATAAATAATTTAATTAATTCAAAAAATATCTTAAAGATACTAGAAACACATTCTTCTAATATATTTTGCTGTTTATTATATATTTGTTGTTTTTAGCTTATATATACTACTCAAAAATAAAACAAAAATAAAAAAGTGGATTCACATGTGAAAAAGTGTTTGTATAATAAATATTCAATCAATCTATAATTATAAAACATAAACAGAATTCAATAACTATAAATCAAACATTAAAATCTGTTATTATGCATGTAAACTAATGTAATAAAATTATATAACAAATCTGTTTTTTAGGAAGAAATTTGAATATCTTATGCAGGTCTCTTCCTCTTAGACCTACATGTATCCATCCATCTTTTATAATCTTTCTCAAATTTTCTCTTCATCATTCCTAATATGTGACGCACCCACCATCTGGTTCATTTGGATCTTTTGTAGATTTTTCAGCAGAATCAAAATCGGCTACTGGAATTAATTCGCGTTCTTCCCTATTAGCAATAGCAGACTTGATAATTTTCTTTCTCTCTTCCACATCTTTGTTTTCAAACTTTTCAACCAAGTTTAAGAAATCTTTTTTTAATAAATTGAAGTGAGACAAAAGAATTTTTGCAACAAATCTTGATCTCAGTAAATCGAGTTGTTGTTTTTGTTTTTTTGATTCTTTGTATAGACCACATTTCCAAGGTTTTTGTCTTCCCGTGTAAGTTTCCATATGTAGCATAGCAAATATACCACAATCAGTTGAATTGCTAGTAGTCCTCCATTCCATACCCATCCTTGTTATACCAGCCTTTTCAATTTTTTCAGCTTTTGGGTGTTTTACACCATGTAGATTGAAGGCCTACGTATTTTAAGGATTTGTTAAATGAAGGATTAGATCTAAGGATTTGGTGGAAGAGATGGGGAAGAAGGAGGATTAGGTGTAGAGAGAGAAAGGAGAGGATGGAAAAGTAGAGAGAGAAAGTGATTAGATAAATGATTAAGTGTGAATGAATGAATGACCAACCCCCTCCTAACATGCTAGGAGGGGTATATATATAGCCCACCCTACATGTGGGCTATATGGACTATATACTTACAAAGTGAATCACGAGCCTATTACATAAATGTCGTTGGAGCGACCGATCCTTCATAAATACGTAAAACGTATTTCCAACAATCTCCCCCTAAGGGAGGTCGCTCCAAGTTACAAAGTTCTAAATATACTATGGCTCGTGATCTATGCTAATAATGATGTGACCGAGACTTTCTTTGGGAAAACACATTTCCAACAATCTCCCCCTAAGGGAGGTCACACCATTTTACAAAATCTTAAACCTAGCATCTATGCTTGAGTCTTCGATCTTGTTCTTGTGAATATGCTTGATGTGATCTTTGACTTTAGTCTTGAGCATGTTTCCTTGCCTTGACCTTGTGCATTTATCACTTGTGAAATTTGCCTCTTCGTGACTTCATGTTCCACATACTTATACCTTTAAATTCTTGAAAGCTTCAGAGTTTGATACAGCGGAAGACTTGACCTTCAGGCTTTCTTGAATTTGTTGAAGTACGAATTGTATGTAGTATAAGCATGTGGTGACGACTTCTTCTGGATTGTACACCGCAATGCCACCTTCTTGTTACGCTGCATAAGACAGTTAGCAACAAACAATATACACGGATGAAATGGCCTTGAACATTTCATTCTAATTCGGTAGCATTTTACCTCCGGTCGGTGAAGACCGTTGGACGATATTAAATATCGTACTTGTGGCAGGTAGTTTCAATAAAGAACCTCCTTGACAAGATTTCGCGGGTAAACCCGTTCTCTTTACTCGACCGTCCAAAGCTGACTGCGAACGTAAAGAGTGAATCATTTGGATAATATTATCCGCATGATTTGAAGCCGTCAATTCATGTTCCTGGAACAAGTGAAATTCAATTAAGAACCTCACCATCGTTGCTTTCCAGTTGTCACTAGCTTGATTCATATAGAATCTTGCAAGTTACCTACCAAGTGCTGTTTGATGTTAACACTCGAAGGATTTCCACTCGTCACTGTGATCAATAAAGAGTCACTCTGAGTGTTCTGGCAAGATCATATGATAATGCGTAGAGGCCTGGAACGTGTTTAAATTCATTTAAGAATTAAACCACTGTTGCTCTCCAGTTATCACAAGTTTGATTCATAAAGAATCGCACAAGTCACCTACCATGAGCTTTTTGATATTCGCTCAAGAAGGATTTCCATCTTCATTGTAAATACTTTCGTATTACTCGGATGTTCAGGCAAGATCATGAAGATTTTGCGTAGGACTCTTAAGAACTTTCTTACTTTTCACAGTGTGTGAAGAAGCAAGTAACTATGAAAGTGTGTCCTAATGAGATATTTGATGATCTCAAATGGCTCTAGACTCGATCGTGCATTTTGGATTTTTAGTGATCGGAGGCTGGAGAGGAGTGCCACCTTTTCAATACCAATTTATTCGGAGTGAATAAATCAATAGATAATGTGTTGTCTCCGTGTGATTAAAACAAATATCTTTTGAGAGATATCTGAGTTAGCTGGGATGGGTTGTGCCTTGCATCACTGGGTCCATGATGTCTTTCTTCAATACCGAGAATCATTAGCAAAAATGACCTCAATAGCATATGTATTGACCCGGTTTCTGCCTAAAGTTGTAAGGAGGGCTTCTTTCTTTACACCCTTTATCTTTACAATTCTTTTTCATTCTTCAACCCCTTCAATGCTTACCAATACGTCATAACTAGCACCTTGTTGTGATTGTTCCAGTGCTAACTTAAGTACTTGGTCGGCATTCAGCTACGTTCACAATCTTTCTCCATCTTTCCTAAGGACTACTATTTCTAGCTATGGAATGTCCTTGGGAAGATTCCTCCGGTTCTAGAGAAATCATTGGACTTTAACCTATCCTACCATCCTTATGTCACCACAATCTTCATCGTCGTGAAAAGAGATGTTTTGGGTAAGTGTATGTCACCATGAAATCCATTTTGAAGTACAAATCCATTTTGCTCCCCCTTAACATATGCTACGATATTCGAAAACATTTCACACATGTCGGGATGAGCTAACACGTTAAGTCAAACCATTTATGATTGATCATATCCCATATTAAATCACATTTTCTCCCCCATATTAAAAATATTAACCCAATCGATGTTTTTAATATCAATTGATTTAATAACATTTTAAGAAAATTTGGGAAGAAAAATGCAAATCCAATTATCTTCATGATTTTAACAGGCTCCCCCTCAAATTAATGAGGGTGTACTTGAAACGTAAATTAAATACCTTTTAAACACAAGTGTAAGGTATTTATTACGTGCAAAGATCAGATATAATAAAGAATTCACAAGATTAGCAATGTACGAGGTTGGACCTGAATAATGGAGAACAGCATATGAAAGAAGCACATGGTTCTTGTTCACGAATGTTGGTCACCTCGTCACGTCCCCGAGAAAATTAATTCCCGTTGTTGAGTCAAAGCTTTCCGGTGAAATGCTTGACTTGATTATGAAAAGCGGGTTGCTATCTGAAATAATAGCAAACCATTTTGAGCATGTTTTAAAAGTTTGAACTTCTGCTCGAACTTTATTTACAACCCCGTGTCATTATTGAATGACATTTCTAGGTTCGTAAATATTATCGATTCCAGAAGACATGCTCGTTTTATCAAAACGTTTTTGAACACACAATTTTGAAAGATTTAGAAAAACCTTTTTGAGAAATTCTTGAAAAATTGTGTTCACAGTTTTGAAAAAACCATTACTTGAGCTTAAGATGTTGAATATCTTAAAAGCGAGCTCAAGTCCGAGAAGTTGTAAACTTCCCGTTGTTAAGGATAAGTTTATCATCGGCGATAAACTTTCCTTTTATCTGAAGAACGAGTCCTAAGCTGACATTTACTTAGAAGTCATTTTCATGAGCTTGAAAAACTTTGAATGTTATAACGGAAAGCTCATGACCGAGAAAGGTTAATTTCTCGTTATGAGGAAAAGTTTTCTTATTTAAAAGATACACTTTCCTTTCTGAGCTTAAAACTTCGAATGTTTTAAGACAAGCTCATGACCGAGAAAATTGAATTTCTCGTTATGAGGATAAGTTTATCATTAATGATAAACTTTCCTTTATTTGAAGTTCGAGTTACAGTCTGACATTTAACTGTAAGTCATGTACACGAGCTTAAAACCTTTAAATGGTTTAAATGTAAGCTCGTGTCCGAGAAATTTTAATTTCTCGTTGTAAGGATAAGTTTATCATCGGCGATAAACTTTCCTTTATTTGAAGCACGGGTCATCGTCTGACATTTAACGATGAGCCATAATGCATGAGCTTAAAAACTTGGAATGTTTTTGATATAAGCTCATGCCCGAGAAAAATGAATTTCTCGTTTTTAGGATAAGTTTACCATCGGCGATAAACTTTCCTTTCTTTGAAGAGCGAGTTATAGTCTGTGATGTGACTATAAGTCCTGTACACGAGCTTAAAACCTTTGAATGGTTTAAATGTAAGCTCGTGTCCGAGAAATTTTAATTTCTCGTTGTAAGGATAAGTTTATCATCGGCGATAAACTTTCCTTTATTTGAAGCACGGGTCATCGTCTGACATTTAACGATGAGCCATAATGCATGAGCTTAAAAAACTTGGAATGTTTTTGATATAAGCTCATGCCCGAGAAAAATGAATTTCTCGTTTTTAGGATAAGTTTATCATCGGCGATAAACTTTCCTTTCTTTGATGATCGAGTTATAGTCTGTGATATGACTATAAGTCCTTTTGTGCAGCTTAACCATGAATCCCCTGAGACATTTGTTTCTCTGATATCTGCTTCTTCAGCAACCAAACTCTAAGAGTGTCCTTAGTTGAACGGTACACAACGATTGGACCGCTTCGTTCTTTTGGAACATCAACTTTGGTACATGCAATCTCATTAGGAATTTGCATGCTTTGACGTGGGTTAGCAATATCAATTTTAGAGGCACGTGGGGGTTCACGGTTGGCTTTACTTGTGTCAGAGGTGGCCTGAGGAGATGATTCACTTGTCTTAGTTGGCAAACGTTTCCTTTTATAGAAAACCTTAAGTTCAGGCTTAAGTGATGTATCATCCTTTGCAATTTCCTCCCTAGTAATCTTCGTAGAGTCAGAGACTATCCTAGTTAAAGGGCACTCGTTTCCTACAAGAGTAAAAGTTCTACCAGTGGGGCGCCAAACTTTACCAAAGGGTTTGATTTTAGCTATCCACTGGGACTTAATTCTAGCACGGGAGTTCACCTCATCAAGTAATTTTTTGACACAAGCATCATGATTTGCCGTAAAGACACATTTTCTACATGTTTTACAAGTAGCATATTTAATGTCCGAGTAAGATCTAGAATCCCTAGATGATTGATTGATGCTCCTAGGATTGGACATGCTACGGTTAGCAGTGTTGGGTAACCTAGAAGGCATCTGACTAGGTTTGAAATTCCTATCTCTTACATGTGTCTTTTGCTTAGCTTCCCTAAGATCAGATTCATGGCAAACGTCATTTGAACTAGTTCTAGACGTGGTCTTGATATTTTTAGGGAAACTAGAGGCAATCATATGATTTGGTCTTGCTAAAGTTGGAGTGATCACATTGGGCCTAGTTGCTGGAGTGACATTTCTAGAAATATGACCCAAATCAACTTGGGAGGCAAACCGCGGTCTCGAGGATTGTGATCGCTCGGATCCAAATGCAGTAGGTTGTCTGACAGTCGGTTGTCTGACGAACTGATTTGTAGGCGGTTTCCCCAAGATTGATGGTTGTTCAAGCTTAGTGTCCACACTAGGTCCTCTATTTTTCCTTAACTCGTTTTTCAACGCGGCTATAGCAAAGACCTTTTCCTGTACTTGGGCTTTTAAATTCTCATTCTCTTTGAGCACGTTATCTTGGGATGCCAACTTAGATTCAAGCAGTTGAATTTGTTTCAAAAGATTATCCTTTTCAGCTTTAGAATCTAAAACAGTTTGATCCAATTTTCTTTCAAGAACAACGTTTGATTTTTCAAGTTTTTCAAAGTATGTTTCAAATTTGACCGTTTTCTTAGAAAATTCAAGTTTGGCATCCTCAAGATCTTTTGATTGCCGATCTACGATCGTTTCGAGCTCTTTAATCTTGGAATCAGAATCAGTTAACGAGGCAGTTATAAAGCATTTATCAAGATGAACTATAGCATTCTGAATAATCTCTCCCCCATTATGACTCACATCGGATGAATCAGAAGTGGTATTTCTATCACTCTTTTCCATCCCATGTTTGTCATAATTAGGTTTCGAATGCTCAATATGCGGTATGTCATCAGCATATACATCATAATTAACATCACATTGTACCATGTTTGCAGGCTCTTCGTCATAAACGGGTAAGGTGTCATCAAGAGTGATCTCGTGAACAATCCCTGACGTACCACTGGTATCATGTTGTGCTCCTGATTCCGTGCTCTTGCCATCTTTAGGCTCCAAGTTGTCAACCGTATGACCAGTTTCCTCTTGCATCGAAGAGTCTTGCACTCCATTATCATACCCTTGCTGAAGTCGAGATCTTTCATAAATTGAAGACGAGACCGATGACATGAGTTTCAAAATCGTATCACGGAAAACTTGAAGCTCGGTATGTGTATCTCGAAGAAATGATTGGCAAATCACTGAGCTTTCAGGCTTGATGATATTGAATTGGAGGAAAGGCGTGAGTTGTGTCACAAGATCCTTATAAGCAAGTGACGATGCAGATTGATTAAAGTTGTCACGGTTGAGTTGCTCGGCGAGTTCGGTCAAAGTGGTGAAAATTGAGTCGATGAATATATGACGATCTTGTCCAAAGATTGTCACAAATTCGCTTCCTCCTTGAATCCTCGAAAGAGTGACAAGATGATACTGAAGCATTTGAAATGAAGTGACGCCACTTTTTCTAACTTTGTTTTGCATTGAATGCGACTCTCCCTCATGAGATGGCAAATTCAACGACTCCATTGAATGTCGATAAAAAAATGATTGTGGATGTGGTAGTTTTCGGAATTTAACAATTCGTGAAAAAACTTAGAAATTGAAGTTCACGGGATTTGACAAAACCAACAAAAGATCCGTAATTAACTCTTAAAAATCCTCGATTGATGATATATCTCTTTTATCGTCTCAATAATTGTTGTCGGCCCAACCGTTGATGAAATAAACCGGAGTCCAATTCAACTGTGGCTCACTCCAAAAAAGAAAGCTCGTCGGTCCGTTAAATAATTTACCACTTTGGTTTTTTCTAAATACCCGCCTCAAAACGATGTACCAAATCCAAATTATACCTCTCTCAACCAAATCCAGAATAATACTAAAATAGCAAATTACTAAAAAACTTTCTAAACTTGTGACTCGGCCATCAAATTCATAAAAACACAACAAAGTAAAAAAAAATTAAATAATTAGCCAACCCACCTTTTCTTAAAAAAAATACCTAATGTGTATAACTAAAACAGCTTTGCTAAAAAAAATGTTTAATAACTATAACACGTTACTTGCATCCGAGTCTTATCACAATAAACAAACACGTTATAATGACCAATCACTAAAACTTTCCCTATTTTGTTTTTTTTAATTAAAATGATGTAGTGTTTTTTGTTAATTAGACACGTTATAATGTGGATTCAATAAAGTGTATCAACAAAATAAACTCGGAATAAAAAAAAAACATGAGAAATAAATTATCCTTGGCAAAAAAAAAAAATAAAAAATAAAAAAAATACTTTGCTAGATTATTTCCGCCTTTTCAACCAAGTAAACCTATCGTTCTATCATAGCAATTGCAATCAACTAAAGTAATACACAAACAACGTCACCAATAAAATAAAATAAAGTACTTTGCTAGATTATTCTAGCCTTTCGAGTCAACTAAAACCTATCTTTCTATCGCCCGCACCTATATTCAACTAATAGGATCCTTATCACAATAAACAAACACGTGGCTTAAAACAGATAATACCCTGAGACAATATATATAAACCCAATACAGTCAAACAACCCAATTCAGTCAAACGATACACCTAGTAAGCTCCGTCCCTTATCTTCAATAATCCAAAAAAATAAAAAATCCAAATACTTTCATTCACAATCTCATATCATCTGATGAAGATAATCAAAACTAAATCCCTCATACCCGTTGGACACGAGATCAGTAACAAATCATCACCAGAACCCCTTTATTCTGTCGGCTGAAACCAATACCACACATCAAAGTTACATCTTTAAGACCTTCATCACGAGGTCTCGGGTAAGTTCTTTTTTGCATGTGTGTTAATCTTGATATTGTCAAGACTTTCTATCATCTGTCGAGTCTTTCTGTCTAGTGTCTGGATTGAGTCTTTTAATCGAAAAAGTGAGTTGATTATAACTAAATAGTTATAAATCCTTCATGATTTTCGTATATTAAACAAATTGGTTAAACCAAACATAATTAGATCTATGATTTTCGTATATTAGATCTATGGGGGAGTTCGAGGTGAGGGAGTCGAGTCTAGGGTTGGGATTGGTTTTGAGTGAGACGAGGTGAGTGAGTTTGGTGTAGTCGAGAGTGAGGGGTCGAGGGTGTTGATGGGTGATTGGAGTTAGAGTCGGTTCGAGGGAGTGTGGTTTTGGTTGTAGTCGAGAGGTTGTGGGTTTTTGTCGATGGGTTTACGAGAGAGGGTTTTGGGTGTTCGAGAGATGAGAGTCGAGTGTGGGATACGAGAGGTCTTGTAAGGGTGTGTTTGTTTGACGAGAGGTCGAGTGTGGGATATGAGAGTCGGGGCTGTGGGTTTTGTCTGGTCGAGAGAGGTTGGGGGTGATTGGGACGAGAGTCTTGTGAGTTATTTTGGGTCTGTGTGGTGTGGGAGGGTCTGAGAGATTTGGTTTCAGTCGAGGTGTTTTTAAAGCCTATTCGGAAGTTTTTCTATTCGGAAGATTTTTTCTATTCGGAAGTTTTTTCCTATTCGGAAGTTTTGGTCTATTCGGAAGTTTTTTTCCTATTCGGAAGTTTGCCTTATTCGGAACATTCCTATTCGGAATAATTGTTCTACTCGGAATATTGCCCTATTCGGAATATTTGTCCTACTCGGAATATTTGCCCTACTCGGAACTTTTGACCTTTTCGGAATTTTTGCCTTATGCGGAACTTTTCGACTATTCGGAACTTTTCGTCTATGCGGAAAGTCTGGTCTATTCGGAAAAAATGTATTTGGAAAAAATGACCATACGGAAATCCTATGCGGAAAAACGGAAAATCTGATACGAAAAACTGATAACTTTGGATAAAAGAAGATTGATGACAGTTTTGACAGATTGGATAGAACACATGGACTGTTATGACACTTGAGACAATTTTTGGACAGTTTGGACTGATTTGGACCGATGGACAAACAAGAAAAAGAAACTAATTAAAAAAAATTTGATTAAAGAAAATATTAAAAAAGTGACGGATAAGAAAATAAAAAACTGATATGAGTTACAGATCCATTTACAAAAAACATAACTGATTGATACGAAAATTTAAAAAAAAAAAAAAAAAAAAAAAAAAAAAAAAAAAAAAAAAAAAAAAAAAAAAAAAAAAAAAAAAACTGATTATTTAAAAAATTGATTATAAAAAACAATAAAAAAAAAAAAAAAAAAAAAAAAAAAAAAAAAAAAATCAACACACGTAAAAATAAAACTAATAAAAAAGGAAAATTGATAAAAAACTTGATAACTTTATTAAAAAAAAATTTGATAAGATTTATAAAAATTGATAAAAAATTTGATTGAATGATGAAAAGATTAGAAAAGAAGGGATTTTTACCACCAAATCAAAAGATAAAAAAAAATGCAAATCCTAAGATTCAACCATGGCTCTTGATACCAATTGAAGGCCTACGTATTTTAAGGATTTGTTAAATGAAGGATTAGATCTAAGGATTTGGTGGAAGAGATGGGGAAGAAGGAGGATTAGGTGTAGAGAGAGAAAGGAGAGGATGGAAAAGTAGAGAGAGAAAGTGATTAGATAAATGATTAAGTGTGAATGAATGAATGACCAACCCCCTCCTAACATGCTAGGAGGGGTATATATATAGCCCACCCTACATGTGGGCTATATGGACTATATACTTACAAAGTGAATCACGAGCCTATTACATAAATGTCGTTGGAGCGACCGATCCTTCATAAATACGTAAAACGTATTTCCAACATAGATACTCAACAAAACTTGCTCTACAAATAACAAAAAGAAAAAAAAATCTATACCATTTTTCACATTCAATGAATAACCTGTACTAGTTAGTAACATAAAAATCTATACGAAATCTTATTTTTCACATTTAAAGAATAATTTGGAAATACTTACAATTGCGTGTGGTATTCCAGAATCTCTTGATGATTGGGTTCGCTTGTATTTGCACTATTGTCGATAATATGTATTGAACTCTTTTCCAAATAAACACAAATGAGATATATGTGAGTTGAGTGACAAACAGGGAAAAAACCCGCAATACATAAGAAATAAAAGTATCATTAATATTTTTGAATATGAATTAATATTCACAAAGCATTTTAATAAGATTTTTTAAAAAAATACCATTGCCAAATTTTGTAATGACATTTCATTTTTGTCGTTATTAAAAGTTTCACTCATATTTTGTTTAAACATTTTGAACTTTTCCTCTTTTGTTGCTTTGGTTATATAGTATGATGGCACCTGCATGAATGTAAAACAAGAAATATTAATACTAGATAAAGGTATTATGTAAATATGAAATTATGTGTCTAGGATATATTAGATCTCTTACAATTCCAGATATTTTAAAGTAATATCTTCTTTTTAAGTCTTGTTTTTGCAAGTATTCAATGTAACTTAACAGATCTGCCCAAACATCAATTACATACGCAGGTAGCAAGATTATCGGCGTGAAAGTTTCCATTTCTATATGGCTTGATTCAATACCACTATGAGCTTTAAATATTGGGTCCCTGTATACAATTTTATAAGCAAACATTAGATATACTAAATATTTATATTATAATAATAATTGGAAACTTACAACTTTGGTCCTGTCATTGCAAATAATGTATCAGCAACTATTTTTTCATCTTCATTAAGTGGTTGCTTAACATCTACTAGACAAAACTCATAAGGAGATTTTCGTTCAGGACCAGTGTAATCATCAGTATCATCTTCATACAAACTTGATTCAAAACGTCATGTATCTGCAAAAATAAGTATGAGTTAAAATGAATATTGTTTTTCACATGTGAAAGAAAATACTTTTTTCACATCTAGAAGAAAATACCTTTTTCACATGTGAAAAAACATACGTTTTTCACATGTGAAAAAACATACGTTTTTCACATGTGAAAAACATACTTTTGTTTTGTACATGCTTGCTTTTTTTTGTTTCACATGTGAAATATATCAAGTTGTAATTCAAATATAATGAAAACAAAACACTAATATTGATTCATGAGATGAATAAAAAATTCTGAATACATATTGTTTGTACATAAATTATTAAGATTACATATATCAGAAATTGATATTCATCACATATCAAAGGATTTGTATGAATTTAACCTTCAGTTACTTGCTCAACAGTCTCATTGTCTGCTACATCATTCTTCGTTTGTCCAAGAATTGCTTTTGCAGCAAATTTTTCTTGCTTTTCATCATCTTCAAGCGATGACATATCACAAGTCCCAACCTTTTTAAGCTCGTCTTCATTTCCTTTGGTCGTAATATCAAGTGAATCTTGAATCTTGACATTATCATCTGACACTTCATTGGTCAATCTTGTTGGTTCCAATGCTTCATTTTCAGTATGATTGTCTTTCAAGCTTTTTCCCACGTCCCCATCATTTCCAAACCAAAATGTCTTAGAAGGCTCAACCTGTGTAGGCTGAACAACATCTTTTGTCACATTCGAGTCACTTGGTTCGTTTTCTTTCAAAGATTCATTTTCTTCTAGATTCATATCTTGATGATTATCTTTAGAATTGTTCTTTTTGTTGTCGCATCATTAAGCTTCAGCATATCACAATTTTTTGTAGTTTCTTCTAGAATTGCTGACGTCGTATCAACAACTGAATCTTGAATCTTCATATTATCATGAACTTCATTAATAGCTATAACCCCAAATGTGTCAACAGATCCAACCACTTATGTGTCAACAGTTCGAGGTTTGTTATCTTTCAAAGATTCAGTTTATTTTTCATTCATATTTTGAAGATTATCTTGAGAATCTTTCTTTTCGTCTTCGTCATCATTAAGCTGTGTTTGCTCACCAACTTTTTCATCAGCAACTTCATTAACAACCTCAACTTTGTTAACAACTGAATCTTGAATCTTCATATTATCATGAACTTCCTTAACAGCCTCGAAGTGTGTATGCTTCATTATATTATAATTTGTTTCATTTTCTTCTGGAATTGTTGACGTCGTATCAAAAACAGAATCTTGAATCTTGATATTATCATCACCAAATTCGTAATCAGGCTCAGACTGTGTATGCTCATCAACACCGTTCTTCTCATTCATATCATCTAGATTATCATGAACACCTAGATTGTCATCGTCATTCTTTCCCATACTTTGCTCCATACTTTGCTCTTTTTCAAACTACGACATATCACCAACTTTGTTAACATATACACCCCCAAATGTGTAATCAGCTCCAACCCCAAATGTGCTAGAAGGATCAACCTTTGTATGCTCACCAACTTTTTCATCCTCAACTACATTAACATCCTTAACAACCTTAAGATCACCAATTACGTCACTAATCATAGAATCATATTCTTGATCTCCAGTCATTGATTTATCAACATTATTGATGTCATGGTCTTCCTTAATTTTCGAAAGCGTTTTCTAAACACTATCAGTAGCAGGATCAAATTTCTTATGACCAGGCTCTTCTTTCTTAATTTCATCATCAAGCAATTCATTTTGATTCTCATACCACATTGAAGTCTGGGGGGACATGATGACGCATAGTGGCTGCGCTCACTATTCGCATAGTTTTCCCATCATCTTTTTGCTAAAGGTAGCCTACCACGTGGATGTCCTAGCAGCAAGCCATACGCGTTTATTTGGTAAAGCGTGACATATGAATGAGTCTAGCATAACATGGTCAGGAACCATATCATACTAGACTGGAGGACATGTCAACGTATAGTCGGTATAAGGCCCGACCTAAAGGGCGCGTGACCCAAGAAGCCCGCAACCCAACAAGCCCGTGGCCCATACACTTTACTTATCTTTCAAGAAACCCTACTCCTATAAATACAGGGGTAGGGGGCTCATTCTATCATCAGGTTATCCCTCATACTTACACCTCTCTTACACTTTATCATCCCAATACTAACTTGACCGTCGGGGGTGGACCCCGGGGCTCCAGCCTCGGGTCCACGTCTAACCGGTTCTTCCATTGTTTGCAGCATCACTCATGACCGGGAAGCACGACGAACGGCCAAGGAGAGTCGTTGAACCGGTCTAGCCAAACTATGCTTCAACAAGTTGGCGTCATCCATGGGACCCTGACTAAACTACGTTTCGTGGTCCCATATTTCCAAAAAGCAAAGATTCATGCGAAAATCGGTAACATCGAACCTTTACTGTTATTGATTTTTGATGCATTATCTGTTACGCTTTTACTGGCATATGCATTTACTCATAAATTAGATTTGATGATTTTCGATGTGCATATAATATTCAGTTACATTCTTTCAAATCATGACATACATATCATCTATGCGAGTACGGCTAAAACTTTGCCATGATATGATTGAGTTACGATGTAACTGTTACATAAATCATAATATATTCTGTGTATGCATAATTCTAGTAATGAAATCTGTATTTTTTACAAACAGTTATAATATCAATCATAGAAAAAGCATGTGGTGGGCGCACTAAAATTTTTGCACTTAAATATATGATTAGTTAGCCTATTAACTTCTTATCTATATGGTACGTGGAAGAATAGACATGAATCTATTAATTGCCATGATATACAAAGTATCGTATCGAAACATTCTCGCATATATACAGATATTATATATTGAAAAGATACTATTGAGAAAATAATCTTATATCAGAAACTTATATATATATATACGTTAGTAAAAATAAATATTTACTTTATCTGCACACCATTCTATGCTTGGAAGAAAGATACGGTTTTCTTTGGATACAAAAACATTATACGGAATATTTGATCCGTATTATTATATCAAATATTTGCTATTGTCATCTTTTGTATTCACGGATATTCAGTTTCTTTTGAACGTGATAGTTTGCACGTTCGCACATGTTTTATTTACGACTTTGTCCTTCCGCAATAGTCCGTACATTCGGATATATTATATTTTTATTTTTTATTCGCGGTTTTGGAACGTCCAGTCGTGCTCGTCCGCACGTTCAAGCATATTTTATTTTTCACTGCGGTCATGAGCCGCACCTCCCGTATCATTTAAATTACTACAAGATATTATTTATCTTTTCAATTGGGTAAAAATATTCTGATATTTTTAAAATTTTAAAATATTATGCATATCTTTTAAATAGATAACAAGGTATTACCTATATCTTTGGGGTTCATCAAATCTTTTCCATATTTTTTATTAATATAAGATATTAGTTATCTTTTAAATTGGGTAAAGGTATATTCCTAGAAAACATACTGATAGGTGTGAAAACACCCATCCTTTTTACCACTTAATTGCAATAATAACCGAGCCAAAACGTGTATTTTATGTCATTTATGTCGGAATTATGCGTGGTTTGTGTTTTTGTTGTAATTTAGGACGAAAAGGTGAAAAGTGGAGAAAACACGGCATTTACGGGCTTTTATCGAAGAAAACGACAAAAGACGAAGTCAAGAGATCAAGAGTGGAAAAAGAACGGAAGTCCAAGACCAATTCTGAAGATTTATCGAAGAACAAGTCAAAAGACGGAAGTTTACTAAAAAGCCGAAGAACTCGAGTCTAATAAATAAACAAATTATAAGACAAGTTTTAATTAATCCCGAGACAAAGTCGAAAAAGTCGAAGAGCTTTAAAGACAAAAAGACGTGAAGAAAGAAAGAAAGAAAAGAAGAAGACACCAACCACTTCCCTTTCCTATATATACCCTTCATATCACCACATGAAAGGAGTTAGTCATTTTTTAGTTTTTAGTTAGGAGTAGGAGTAGTTTAGTTTAGAGAGAGAAAGTGACAGTTTCTCTCTCTAGAACTTAAATCTTTCATCTTTTATCTTTCTTGTTTTTGAATCAAACCTTTACTTTTAAGTTTAATCTTGTCTTAATCTTCATGTTATTAATCTTTCTTGTTAATCTTAATCTTGTTTTCATCATCTTTTTCATCTAGTTCTTATTTAAAGTTTTGATCTTTTTGATCTTTCGTAATTTAAAGTTCATCTTTTTATGTTTTGATTCTTAAAGTTTGTTTCTTTTAAGTTTGATAAGTTGATGTTAGAGCTTATTTAGTCATTTTTCATCATGAATCGTTTAAGTTTTGGTTTTAGCTTTTCACCATAGCTTATTACTTGCTTAACTTTCGGATCTAGAAGCAATCGGAAAGGGAAAACCCCTTTCCGATCACACATTCCGACCAACACCCTTTTTCCGATCACTAGATCGGAAAAGGGTTTTACTTATTCCGATTAGTGTTAATTTGCATATTCCGATTGGGCATTTTCCTTGTATTCCGATTGGGTTCGTTTGGTGTATATTCCGATTGGCCCCTTTCTTTATATTCCGATTATGCCTGTTTTGCTCATTCCGATTGGCTTTGTTTTACAGTATTCCGATTTGCACTGTTCTTAACATTCCGATTGCTGCTAATCTCTCTATATTCCGATCGTGTACCATTTGATACATTCCGATCAATCAATCGGAATGTATTCCGATCACGACCATTTCTCAACATTCCGATCGGAATGTTTTGCTTTGTTTTAGTGTTATGCTTATTTGTTTTTTTTTCCGTCACTTCACTCATTTTATTTTTAGTCTATTTTAATTTTGTTTTTGCATTTTTATTTTATTGTAAATTTACTTTTTCGCTAATCTCTACGTTTACGTCATTTAAGTTCTCGTCATTTACTTTTAACGTATTTAATATTGCACCGTTTTACATTTTAACTTGTCTTACTTTTAATTTCCCGTCCTTTATTTTTAAGTCTTGCACATTTACTTTACCAAACCCAAGAATATTTGTTTCACCAAGAACAACTAATCTCACACAATTAACCGGAAATCAATTCGAAGAGACACCGAGAAACGAACTTTCAACGAGTAAAAATCTATGTATCACATACTATTAATAATTTTTGTTTATCAATACAAGATATTACATATCTTTTAAAATTGGTAAGAGGATATTATATATCTCTTAATTTAAATTTTCGCATTTGTCGCGACCCGACCTCTTTATCCGCGGTCATGGTACGTCTAGCCGCACTCATCCGCACATTTTTAGAATATTTTATTTTTTAAAATCTAGAGTTATGAGTCGCGTCCTTTCACGTTAGTCCGCCCCTATTATAAATAATATTTTATTTTAGTCGTTGCAATCTGTGCGACCAAAATATATTATTTTATTTAGTATGGTCCCTACGAGCCGCGCGCCAAACATATTATTTTACTTAGTTTGGTCGCTGCGAGTCGCGCGCCAAACGTATTATTTTATTTAGTTTGGTCTCTGCGAGCCGCGCGCCAAATGTATTATTTTATTTAGTTTGGTCGTTACGAGCCCTGCGCCAAACATATTATTTAGTTTGGTCGCTGCGCGCCGCGCGATCAAACATAATATTTTAATGTGGTCGTTGCGATCCGCACGACCAAAAAATATTATTTTATTTAGATCGGTCGCGACGGTCCGCCCGTCAGATGTATTATTTAGTTTGGTCGACGCAATCCGCGCGGTCAAGCGTATTCCTTTGTTTAAATTTCGTCGCAGTTGTGACACCCCGGGTAGGGTCAAAACATGCGGAAATATCTACGGAGATGTCACAAGGGTGGATCGATAACACATAGTCCATAGAGCATAAGATAAGGAGTTATTCAAATCAGATTACATGATTATTAAACAAATAAAAAAAATTGTCTTTAACATGTCATAAGTAGATTGTTTATGTTTCCCAAATAGAACCCTTGACGATTCCTACAATGCAGATTTCATAGATGCTTGAGTCCATGCACACACCACGTTCTAACTTTATTTCCCTGAGATAAACATGCTTATAGGGTCAACATAAAGTTGGTGAATTTACAGGTTTTAACATTAATTAGTTGGGACATACATTAATCATAGAAGTAACAATGCACAAAGCATTCTTACTAAAAAGTAGATTACATTTGCTATTACTCGAAACTGAAGCTTAACCTTCCATAGTCCTCAACAGATGAGGACGTAGTGTCTTACAAAAAGACACCCAAACCCAGTTCCAACATGTTATACATCTGTTGTTCTGGCCAAGGCACAGTGAGCATGACTCACCCAGATGGGGATGGTCAATCCCTAATAGATCTATTTTTAACATTCGGGCGATTTACAACAATTTAACAGTTTCTATAATAGTCAATCATAGTCAAGTTTATACAATTCAGTTATGTCTAATTTTAAAATAGTTGCATGTTTTCTCCCCCGTAGAGGAAAAGTTTATCAATAGTTTATATGAGGCTGTAAACTCACCTGGGAGTTGGCAATAGCTGTATAACACGGATATCCAAATAATGCTCACGCCAAAAGTTATGCCTAATCAAATAGTACAGTCTTAATAGATAGTACAAAGAACATATGTATATGCTTATACAGATTTTTAGTCACTTCATTTATGCTACAGCATTTATCTAAATAACCGTAGTACAAGTATTAACAATATCCATTTAAACTTATCTATATAAGTTTCATAGTTAAGTAAACACAAAAATGTTCCACTTAAAATATTAGCCCACGTTCGTAGTTCATGTATTATAATCATCCATTTAAACTTACTATTAAGTTCCATAATTAAGTAAACATAAAAATGTTCTACTTAAATATTAGTTTACGTTCGTAGTTCATGTATTATAATCATCCATTTAAAGTTACTATTAAGTTTCATAATTAAGTAAACATAAAAATGTTCTACTTAAATATTAGTTTACGTTCGTAGTTCATGTATTATAATCCTCCATTTAAACTTACTATTAAGTTTCATAATTAAGTAAACATAAAAATGTTCTACTTAAATATTAGTTTACGTTCGTAGTTCATGTATTATAATCATCCATTTAAACTTACTATTAAGTTCCATAATTAAGTAAACATAAAAATTTTCTACTTAAATATTAGTTTACAACTTATTTAACGTTCATATAATTTTATTTCCTAAAAGTATATGAGTTCATGTATTAGTAATACATACCTATATTGTTTATACAATTTATTTCATAAAGCAAAAATATAAATACTTTATCTTTGAAAAAAAAAATAAAAAAATAATAATATTTTATTTAACTTAAAAGTTCCCATAAATTATTCAACATTTATAAAATAATTTATCAATTACAAGTTTAAGAATTTATATTATAAACTCTTATAGTTTAGGGTTTGTTTAAGTTTCACTAAGTTTAAAAATAGAATTAGGGTTAGGGCTTGTTAAAGTTTCGGAACATGGCAAAACTAGTCCCTCCATATTTTAAACAAAGTAAACTTTCGGATTGTTACACATTTGGTACCTAGGGCTGGTTAAAGTTTTGGCTTATGGCAGATTTAGTCCCCTAGTTAAATCTAGGTTTTATAACTTTCATAAAATGACCAAAACAGCCCATAGGGCTTCTTTAAGTTTCGGATTAATACAAAAATGGTCCTTAGGGTTATAAAATGACAAGATGACTTTTAGAAAATTCCCAAAATGGTCCCTAGGGTTTAATATGCCACGGATGGTATTTATTAAACCCTAGACTTTTGGATAATTACATTTTCAGTCCTTGTGTTTACTAATTTATCAAAACAAGTTTCATAAGTCACAGTTTTAGTCCTTAAGTTTCATAAATTTTCATTTTAATCCAAAAGTTTTTATAAGTTACATTTTATTATAAAAACTTTTATTTAAATATTCAAAACATTATATGGGCTTATTAAATGGGTTAAAATATCTAATGGGCCATCTAGTGGGCCTAAATACATTTTTAAGTTTACTAATTTGTTAAATGGACCTTTAACACTTTTATTGGGCTTAAATTCATTTTAAGTCCATTAACCATTTTAAATGGGTTCAAGTATAATCTTAAGTCCATTAGGTCACTAAGATTTATTAAATGGGCTTATTGGGTCCATTAAGTCTTGGGCTAATATTGCATGGGCTTAATTAGTCCATTAATACTACTTTTCATTTTATGTAAGTATTAACCTAGGATTTTCTTATAAGCTTATTATTAGCTTATTCATATTTAGTTTTAAATCTTAATAAAAGAATAAAACTTAGAGTTTATTTTATATGGTGTACCAAATAAGATCTAGATGTGTTACAAGGTTGCATACAAGTCATAAGCCCTAATATAAGCTTATAACTCACGACTTTAATTAGTCATAGCTTATAAAAATGGGTCAAAACTTATTTCAAGGTTGCATGTACTTATAAGTGTCCCCAAAATAAGATCTAGCTATATACAAAGCAAGAAATCAAGTCACAAGTCCATACATACATACATATAGCCCACGGCTATAAATTTTAAATCTTGGTGTTTCCAAGATGAACATTTTATCTAGTTTTATGTCTTGTAATTATTTATAAAATACAACATGGTTATCTAGGTTCATGCATGTTTCCAAGGTTACCACAATTCCAAGAAAACAACATATAGCTCACGGCTATATTGTTTTCTCCCAATGTTCCCATAAGATTTTATAAGCTTGTTTTATGTTTGTCATGTTAAGTAAACTCTTATCATTAGATCTAGGTCTTATGTAAGCATGCATGTACATCTAAAACCCATTCAAGGTTATATATAGCCCACGGCTATATATGTACACATAACTCATTTTAGTGATTTTTAGTATTCCATTTCACATGTAATAATACATTTTCCATCATTAAAACTTAGTACATAAATCATAAGTTAACCACTTAATTATGCCGTGACCCTTTAGGTCATGGTTTTCATGATTTTTGAGTTACACAAATCCACTTATGAGATATGTGATTATTAGTGAACCAAAATCCCAAAAGTGAGTCTTGTAACCCACGGCTTTATTTAAATTCACAAAATGATTCATATGATTTTAAATCAAGTTAAAACATAGAGTACTAGTCATAGGTTTCTTTATTAAAAAGATTTTTAACCATGACTAATGGTGCTCAAAAATATGCCGTGACCTTTAAGGTCATGGTTTTTACCAAATCTTGATTTTTAACAAGTTATCTACATGTGTTCATAGATGGATGATGATGCATGCAAGTAAAAATGAAGAAGCATAAAGAGTATACCTTTCTTGCTTAAAAGTTACCAAGTAAGATCTAGATGAACAAGGAGATTAGAGATCTAATCAAGAAGATGATGGAAACCCTAACTATAACCAAGCCGTGACCTTTAAGTTTTTGGCTAGGGCTTGTTATAGTGATTCCAAAGATGATGATGCTACCAAATGATTAGTAGTTAAGATGGGACAAGGATCTAGTAGATTTAATGAACAACTTTGGATGTTTGTGGCTTAAAGCCGAATGATTTGAGAGAGAAGGTGAAGAGAGAAGTGAGATTAAGTTGCATGAGAGAATGAGAGAATGTATGTGTGTGTTTTTCGGCTAAAAGGGGAGAGAGAAGGGTGAAGGCAAAAGGCATGATTGCCTTGGTAAGAACCATTGTGCCATGTGTTGGCGTTTCCAAAACCAAGACAACCCTTCTTCTTCCACATATGCATGTGTGCCGTGTCTAGCTAGCCAAAGGGGTAATGGGCTTTGGCTTGGGCTTAATTTGGGCTAGCACATAAGGAGTATGGTCTTGGGCTAATCCAAGAAGGTTTAAAACATGATTATGGTATACATACTTGCACACATATATGGCTACATACACTATGTATAGCATTCTTTCCAATTTTTAGTTAAGTGTTGTACACTTCAAATATTGATTATTGATATGAGCAAAAACTCATATCAATTTATCAACAAATCACCCTAAAACATAATAAAAATACCTAAACTTTGTGCTATAAAGCGGAATTATGTGGTATGTTTTGTGTTTGTGCTCAAATAGGTAAGAAGGATACATTTTTAAGAAAACAAAGGAAAATCAAGCTTAATTTGATGAAAAAGACAAAGAAGGATCAAAAGTGACAAGACTTTAAAGACAAAGGACCTATCTTGATAATCTGCCAAAGGTGAAGGACCAAAAGTATAAATATGACAAAGTCAAGATCAAAGTTAAATTTGGTCAACTATCAAGTCAACTCAGTCAAAGGGTCAAAGTATTCAAGAATGCAAGTGGAAGGACCAAAAATGCCATTAAAATGAAGTCCCTAGCTCATTTGGTTAATCTGCCTAAGTTCAAGGGCTTAACTTGCCATTTTTCAAAGTTAAAATTAGCTTAATCCATGTGACAATGTTTTCAACCAATGAGAAGGCAAAGAAAGTGGTACACGGATTGCCAGCTAGAAGGACACATCATCAGTTCATTTAATAGCCGCAAAGCAACAGTAATCTCCACTCACTCTATTTTTAGCCAATCAGGGAACGCCAACCAATATTCAGTTTATCCATTTTTGGATTATGATCCGTGTGCACTCTATTCACCCAACCATAACACAACACGTGTCCTCCTTCTTCAACCAAGAACCCAGGGACGACTTTGAGCTAGAGTGGATTTCAAAAGATGATTTAAACATCAAACTTGCTCATTTTTGAAGGACGAATCCAATGGTTACAACCAATTAGGCTAAAATCAACTCAAGATAAAACCCCCAAATCTGTTCTTCATCAGCAAAATCAAATTGACAGATTTTTGACACGTGGAAGCCTGGGATTGGTTCCAACACGTCACCAACCCCAACTGCTTTACTTCTGAAGTCTATAAATACATGTTTAGTTCTCATTTCTTGTAGTTGTAGAAAGTGTGAAATTTCACACACTTTAATTTTCCTCTCAATTCATTTCTAGTTTAGCTTAACAACTCAAGAGCTTGACACACTCTTGAGTCTGTTATAGTTAGTTGTAACAGCTTAACTACCCTTGTAACTACTTTCTCACTCAATAAAATTCAAATTCCATTTTCCCTCCAAAACTCTAATACTACTTACTGTTCATCTCCTGCTTCATTGAATCATATTGTTGCTGTTGTTAGTTTGTTATGATCATAACCTGATCATAACTGACTAAGATTGAAGAGTGTAGCTGTTTTGATCATTTAGTTCAGATATAGAAGAATTTGATGAGTTCCAGTCAGATATGGTGATTCTTGTTGATTGATTACTGCTGATTTGGTTGTTGATAGTGTGATCTAGTGCTAAGGTGGTGGTTAGCACTAGAATAGAGAGCTTAGTGCTCCTCTACTCCCCAAAGGAGGCCTTAGCTAAAGGTTTTGATGTTCTGATTTTAGTTCCACTAAACAGTTGCTTCCCTGCTTAATTCTTAGATAATCTTACTTGTTTGCATGATCAAAGTTGTTCTAGCCTGTTATTGATTTGATTTCAGTGAATTAGTAGCTTAATTGTAGCTTGATATAGCTTATAGCTTTGTTACTTGTCCTGTTTTCAGCTTATTTCAGTAATTTTAGCTTTGCTATCCAATTTGTGTTCTAGTTGTGTTCATAGCTTGTTACTAGTTCTCATACACTTACTTTTGACTGATAAATTTAGTTTGCTAAAGCTTTTTACTCAATTCAATCATTTGATCAATAAGTCTTCACAAAAGTTTCCAAAAGATCAGAAAGTGGTGTTTGGCATTAGGCTTGATTCAGAATTCTAGTATTAGTTTTTGGCAAACTTGTGTTCATTTTCAGTTAACAAGTGATAAAAATTAGTTTTTAGTCACTTTTAAGTCAATCTTTTGGTCAAAAAGGCAATTGGTTATAGAAAAGTCTGGGTCAGTTTTCTTCAAGTTTTGTTTCAGAAAAGTATTGATTTTGATTTGCCTGGCATTCATTTGTTAGTTGATGAAATTACACCAAACTAGTTCTCAAATCTCAATCAATATATGAAGTTTCAAATTGTATAAGGATTTTGTACAGTATCAAGTTTTCAAGTAGAAATAAGCCAAAGTTTAAGACATTAAGCAAACTCAAGTTTCTGTAACTTGGTGACTGCTTTTTCATAACTCAATTTCCACTTCATAAACTGGTCGATTTTCTTTCACAATATCATTTAGTAAGTGTTCATGGTTAATTTTTGAGATTTTGAGCTTATTGAAAAAATCTTGGTCAATGTTGGTCAACATAAGCACTCTTTTTGCTTATTTTAGAATTCTGAGCTTATTACTTGATGATTTCTCATGAGACTTGATTTCCCGTTCTTATTTTGAGCTTATTAATCATTTTCATCACTAAAATCTAGTTGTGCAAGTCTAGATTTCTTTGTAGCTTATTTTGTGCTTATTGAAATTGGCTTATCAGCTTTTAAGTCACTTTCAGCTAAAATCCTTGGACAAGTCTAGCTTATTTCTGATTTTAAGACGTTTGCAAGTAGTTTGGTCAAATTTGGTAGAAAAATAAGCTCAAACGAGCTTATTTGAGTTTGTAACCCGTTTTTGATTAAAAATTTTCAATAATTGCACTTAGGTCCTTGAGGTATTAATCTGGTTGAAATCATGGCTAAACTTACTTCTTTTTAGGGTTTGCAACTAATCAGTCCTTTAACTTTCAATTTTGTTAAAAATCAGTTAGGTAGTTTGGAATTTGTTAAGAATTTGTTAGTTGTTTGGATAATTTTCATTTTCAGTCCTCCTAGTTTACTGTTTTTGCACATTTAGTCCTTGTACTTTTCAGCTTTACATTTTGAGCATTTACATTTCATAGTATTTACATTTCTAGTCCTTATAGTTTGTAAAATTTACATTTTGCATTTTAATTGAATAGAAACTTGGTATTTGCACTGTGTTTTAAATATAAGTAGACGATATTTTTCATTTTTGCAAGACTTGTTTGAATTAGCAATAGAATATCCAAAAAACATTACCAACCAAGAATAATTAAAAACCCGATATTGTTAGGACTTTCAATTTGTTAAGAACTGAGAAAAACGAACTTCAACTATATACATTTCAAATGGCGCCGCTGCCGGTTCTTTGACTTTACGAGAGACTATCGATTGACGGTTTTCATTGGCTTTTGGGATCCGTTCACCTTGTGAACGTTATTTTTACGTATCATAAATAAAAAACAAATAAAGAATAAAAAAAATATAAAAATATATAAAAACTAAAAAATTAACAAAACAATTCTTTTCCTAAAGAATTGATCAAACAAATTAAAAAATCCAAAAAGCAATCTTTTTCCTAAGAGATTGCACCCAAAAATATATATTATTGGATTCTCTCGGTTTTTATGTACATATAGTATTTTCTCTTAAAAACTCATAAATACAAAAATATTTTCCATATATTATTATAAGTAAATACGTATACGTATAAGAACAACCAATCTACATATCTTCCATAAGTATTGCCAAGGCAATACACCGTGTTGAGGGGCGTTCCGGTCCTTGACACGTGTATCGATCAAACAAAATAAAGCAAGAATAGATAAATACTCTCAATAAGCAACAATTCGAAGAATACAAACAATTAAGTGAATAGAAAGGCGATGTGCTATAAAATGCCATCTAAGGGTCAATAGGTACTTAAGTGCTTCGCGCCACCTAGCCCCCGTTCACTTGTGAGTATTCTAAGAAGGAAGGCTTCATTGGGGGTCTTGCACCTAAGTAGTACATACGTATATTATTATTTTCTTGTGGATATTTCATATTGAAACTCGAAGAGGATAATCCTTTTCTCTTCAAAGTCACACGAGAGCTTCTCTCTCATTCCTCGTATTGAGTTGCATGCTCACTCGCGGGTGTGCACAAATACCGATTGGTGTACAACCTCTTCCTCCGAAAAGGAAGAAAAAGAGAAAGAGTAAGACTACCACCGTCCATCAAGCCGATCACGAGAATCGTGCTTTGACTCATCCACAACAAGAAGCCATGGCTGTTGATAATCGTTCTTTGATGGAACGTTTGCAATCCAATGTTCATGGATATGCTAATGCTATTAGGATTCCCGACATTCCCGCAAATTCATTTGAGCTAAAAATGGCTATGATTACCTTGGTTTCACAAACACCTTTTTATGGTCACAAGAATGATAATCCTCATGATCACCCTAAGAGATTCCTTGCTCTTTGCAATACCCTTAAGTACAATGGAGTTCCACATGATGCTATCAAGTTGATATTAGTGCCATTTTCACTAGAGGGAGCCACTAAGCATTGGTTAGACACCCAACCACCCGATAGTATCACCACATGGGATGGTTTCACTACTAAGTTTTTGAACAAGTTCTTTCCCCCATCTAAGACCACGGCTTTGAGGAACTTAATCATAGGCTTTCAACAAAAACCTAGTCAATCCTTTAGTGATGCTTGGGAGGAGTTTAGAGAGTTATTGAGGAGATGCCCTAACCATGGATTGGATGAAGTTCACCAAATCAATACTTTCTACAATGGCCTTAAACCTCATCACCAAGATTCACTCAATGCTTCCGCGGGAGGGAATATTCTTCTTAAATCCATTCAAGAGGCCGTGGACATCATTGAGACTAAAGCAATGGTTCAAACAAACACTCAATTTGAAGAAAGGGTTTATGTTATCCAAAACGATTCTCAAACACCTTGTGATAACCAATTCCTCAAGTATCACCAAGAGCTCATGCAAAAGATAGATAGAGATCATGAGACGAGTTTTAAGCAACAACAAGAAATGATTCAAGCCATTAAGAGCCTTTCATTGAACAATTATTCAAATGATGTGAATGCAATTACTCTTTCTTGTGTAACTTGTGGAGGCCCCCATTCCTATGAACAATGTGATAAGGTGCAAGGTTATCAAGGGGAATGATATGCTTACCAAGAGGAACATCGTGAACACTTCAAGCCAAATATCAATCCAAATAACCTTTCATACAAGTCCCAAAATTTCCTTACTCCACCGGGATTCCCACCCCAACCACCCACCCAACTTCAACAAAATCCTCCTCAAGTGTTACAAAGGAATCAAGGGAAAAGACCACCTTACCAAGGAAATAACTACAAGGCACCCAACAATGTTCAACACCAAGGAAATAACTTTTATCCACCACATCAAAGATTTAATCAACCACTTCTACCTCTCCCAAATCAAGGATATTCTCAAATACCTAATCAAGCTTACCCTTAAATTCAAAATCAAGGATATGGGATGCAAGAGACTCATGAGTATGTTGATAAGAGAATGCATGAAATTGAAAAGAGAATGAATGACCAAATGAAACTTGCATTGGATGCACAATCAAATAGGCTTTTAATGGCATTCAATCAAAGACCACAAGGGGCTTTACCTTCTAACACACAAACAAATCCAAGGGCAAATGTCAATGCTATCACAACGAGAAGTGGAAAGACAACAAAGCATCCTTCACCTCCTAAACCTTCTATTGTTCCACCCACTTTTGTTCCTCCATGTGACAAGCCTTCTACTTCTACTTCACCACCTCAAAATGCTCCCATTTCTCCCACTTCAACACCTACTCATGAAGTACTCAATACGGAAAATCCTTCATCAACCACTCAACCACAACCAAAACCAAGTCTTCCTTATCCATCAAGATTGAGAAAAGAAAAGCTTAAGAACAAGGATGATATCCAAGTTTCAAACTTTTTGAGGATGTTCAAGCAACTTAACATCAATATATCCTTTACGGAAGCCTTAGCCAATATGCCTAAGTTTGCTAAGATGATTAAGGACTTACTTTCTAACAAGGAGAGATTGGTGGATTTGCCTAATGCTTCTTTGAATGAAAATTGCTCCGCGGTTTTGCTTAAGAAGTTGCCTACTAAGCTTGGAGATCCGGGGCGGTTTTTGATTCCTTGCAATTTCCCGGGGGTGGAAAATTGTATGGCGTTAGCGGATTTAGGAGCAAGCATAAACCTCATGCCATTATCGGTTTGGAAGAAACTTTCACTTCCCGAGCTCACTCCTACTAAGATGACTCTTGAGTTGGCCAATCGTACTATCGCTTATCCGGTGGGAATTGCGAAAGATTTTTTTGTGGGGGTTGATAGATTTACATTTCCCGCGGATTTTGTGGTGGTTGATTATGATATGGATCCTAGAGTGCCTTTGATTGTTGGTAGGCCATTTTTGAGAATGGGTCGTACTTTAATAGATGTGGCGGAAGGAGAACTTACAATGCGGGTAGGAGATGAGAGAGTTGTGTTTAACATGGGGAAGTTGTCTAAAAAGTCTAATGAGCCCGAAGCGGTAAAACATATTGATGTTGTGCATGAGGAGGAAACACAAGATGATATTCTTGATGAAGTTTGTGATGAGTACTTTTATGAAGCTTGCTCAAGTGGAGATTATGATTTACCTCATGTTGAGACCATTGCTTCCATTACTTCATTTTTGGATTTTCATGAACATCAAGAGCTAAACTTTGGTGACACCCCATTGACAATCCATTTTTACACAATGATAATCATATTCATGAGGACTTTAGTGATGGAGAATCTTTTCTTTGTGATACACCAACATATGATGACTATAGTGATGATGAGCTTTCTACTTGTGACTCTCCATTTATTGATGATCATACTTCCTTTGGTTTTGAGGGATCACCAATTTTTGATAGACCAATCTATGATGTTTATGGTGATGAGGCGGATTCTATAATGGATGAGAGTGATGAGTTTTTAGCGGAGGATATATCTTTTGAGTACACTCTTGGTTATCTTGATGAGGAGGGGGACATACTCTATTTCGAATCTCTATTTCATGAAGATCCTTTATCTTCTTCCTTACCCACCTCAACCTTTCAAAGTGATAAAGGAAAACAAGTCATGATGGTTCCTCCCAAGATCTTGTTGTTACCCATGCCTTCACAACCTTTCTCTCACCATGTGAACTACAAGGGAGAATCTTCTAAGGTAACCAACACTTGTTGTTTTCCCATCAAGGAACGGATTTTTGATCCTGGCATAGAGCTTGCTAAACCATCTTAGTATCCGCCTGATGCAACAAAAGGAAAACTTGTGAAAGATTGGAGAGTTTTACCCTATCACCTTGTGAAGAACATATGGGAAACCATTTTGGAGAACAACACCTCACTCTTTTCACCATTGCTTGGGAAGTTAGTTGTTGAATTGTGTTATAAGTGGGATGGTAATTATGTATTTGATCCTGGGGGATATTTATGGAGTTTTGATACATGAAAACTTGTTTTACCTCATCATGGAGATTTTTCTTAAAAAGGGCAAAATTTTTCTTCTCCATGATAGGTTTTAGACACTTTTGAGTGTGGGACGAGTCGAGCTAGAGACTCATTAACTCAAGCATCGTATAACTAGGTTTAGAGTGTTGTAGGTTAGCAATAAAGGTATAGACTTGGAGATAAGTGTAGGGGAGACCTTCTTTTGTCTTCATGATTGCTTGTAGGGTTGCTCACTTATTTCATGCTTTGGAGCTTATGGAGGAGGCCCTTGTATCCGGTTCACTTCGTTACTATTGTGATCCTTCATTGACACCTTGTGCTTAAACATGAATTCACTAATAGTTGTCCTTTCCTTAACTTGGGTTAAGTAAAGTCTATTCATTGTCATAAGTGTAGGGGAAGTTTGTATACTTCCATGCTCTTAAACATTGAGGACAATGTTTAGCTTAAGTGTAGGGGGGTCTTCTATTGAAGTGACCTTACCTAGAACTTGTCATTGTCTTTCATGATAACATGGAAAATTAAATTTTCAAACATTTTTCAAATTTTTGATCTACTTTGGCCACCAAAAATATGCATTCATAATTTTTGCATCAATCATTTTTCATTTGCATAACACATTTGCAATTTATATATTTCTTCTTTTAGTTTTCATCAAAAATATATAAAAGAGAAAAATATAATAAAACATGGTTTAACAAGTTTAGATTTCTTTGACATATTAGGCCCACCATGGATATTTTGACTCAACCCGAGTTTGCTTATCTTAGCACTCTCTAGCTAGTATCCTTAACCATGTAGTCCTTCATTGGTCTATTAGGCTAAGCATCCACCAATCTCATTATTTGAGATTTTAAATTTGTGAAGAATGGGAAATGATAGAGTTGAAGCAAGTATAAAAGGGCTAGATAAACTTCATGATGATTACTTGTGGCTAAACCCTTCTCTTCTTTACCTCTATTTTCTTTGCATGTATATATGTTAATAAATAATCAAGAACGATTTTAATCGGTTTGTAATCTCTTATGCATTTTTGTCTAATCATTCATGGTTGATATAAGTACGTCTTAAGATTCTAAGTTAGAATGGTTTATGTGTACTAGACTTATGTCATGCTCAATATTTAGCGGGTGTTTTTCCTTTTATTCTTTTCAAATTTCTTAGTGAGGAATAAAGAAAAATAAGAGCGGCTTACAAAAAAATGAGTGGCTAGAAAAAAAAAGAAAAGAAAATAAAATATATATATACAAGACTCCCAAGAGGGGCAGTATGGTGTTAATTATAGTGACTATTGAGTTCTAATATTACCTTGACGGGTTGCAGGGATTCAATAGATTGCTCCAATCCAATATTACCTTGACGGGTTGCGGGGTTGAAGATCCAAAGTCTCAAAAAGATGGCGGATGTAAATTATTGCGTGAGTTTAATTTTTTCTTTCCTTAGCGAGTGTGTAGCTACTTATGAAAGCATGACATGAGGATTTTACACATAAGGAGAATGACTTATTATTCTTGAAACGGACTTATATTAATTGTGAGCGGTTTTTCAAGTAATGGATGAGAGGATTACTTAGGATTAAAACCGTGCTTCCTTATTTTTGGATTTTACATTTCTTATACTTCACACTTGAATAATGACAAATTTGCCCACAAGCAATTTGCTCAAATAATAACCGGTTCCACATTTAATTATCATGAATAAGTTGATGCACTTTTTACTTGTGAATACAATGATCCCATTTTTAAGCTTGGTATGGGGAAAGTGAAACTTGAGGGTGATAAATGTCCATGGTACCCAAGCCCTAATCAAAGTCATTGAATTCTTTATGAGTTATTTCCATCAAAACCATTTCAAGAAAAATAAAAAAGATATAGATAGAATTGTATTTTGTTCATTGCATTGTTAAAAATCAAAATCATGCATCATTTAGTTTAGAGTAGTATAGATGCATTCTATAATGGTCAAGGTGGATTAAGTATGAGGAGAATGTAAATGTGTGCTTAAATGTATAGCATTGCATGAGGACATGACAATGTTCAAGTGTAGGGGATTTGATATGAGCAAAAACTCATATCAATTTATCAACAAATCACCCTAAAACATAATAAAAATACCTAAACTTTGTGCTATAAAGCGAAATTATGTGGTATGTTTTGTGTTTGTGCTCAAATAGGTAAGAAGGATACATTTTCAAGCAAACAAAGGAAAATCAAGCTTAATTTGATGAAAAAGACAAAGAAGGATCAAAAGTGACAAGACTTTGAAGACAAAGGACCTATCTTGACAATCTGCCAAAGATGAAGGACCAAAATTGTAAATATGACAAAGTCAAGATCAAATTCAAATTTGGTCAACTATCAAGTCAACTCAGTCAAAGGGTCAAAGTATTCAAGAATGCAAGTGGAAGGACCAAAAATGCCATTAAAATGAAGTCCCTAGCTCATTTGGTTAATCTGCCTAAGTTCAAGGGCTTAACTTGCCATTTTTCAAAGTTAAAATTAGCTTAATCCATGTGACAATGTTTTCAACCAATGAGAAGGCAAAGAAAGTGGTACACGGATTGCCAGCTAGAAGGACACATCATCAGTTCATTTAATAGCCGCAAAGCAACAGTAATCTCCACTCACTCTATTTTTAGCCAATCAGGGAACACCAACCAATATTCAGTTTATCCATTTTTGGATTATGATCTGTGTGCACTCTATTCACCCAACCATAACACAACACGTGTCCTCCTTCTTCAACCAAGAACCCAGGGACGACTTTGAGCTAGAGTGGATTTCAGAAGATGATTTAAACATCAAACTTGCTCATTTTTGAAGGACGAATCCAATGGTTACAACCAATTAGGCTGAAATCAACTCAAGATAAAACCCCCAAGTCTGTTCTTCATCAATAAAATCAAATTGACAGATTTTTGACACGTGGAAGCCTGGGATTGGTTCCAACACGTCACCAACCCCAACTGCTTTACTTCTGAAGTCTATAAATACATGTTTAGTTCTCATTTCTTGCAGTTGTAGAAAGTGTGAAATTTCACACACTTTAATTTTCCTCTCAATTCATTTTTAGTTTAGCTTAACAACTCAAGAGCTTGACACACTCTTGAGTCTGTTATAGTTAGTTGTAACAGCTTAACTACCCTTGTAACTACTTTCTCACTCAATAAAATTCAAATTCCATTTTCCCTCCAAAACTCTAATACTACTTACTGTTCATCTCCTGCTTCATTGAATCATATTGTTGCTGTTGTTAGTTTGTTATGATCATAACCTGATCATAACTGACTAAGATTGAATAGTGTAGCTGTTTTGATCATTCAGTTCAGATATAGAAGAATTTGATGAGTTCCAGTCAGATATGGTGATTATTGTTGATTGATTACTGTTGATTTGGTTGTTGATAGTGTGATCTAGTGCTAAGGTGGTGGTTAGCACTATAATAGAGAGCTCATCGCTCCTCTACTCCCCAAAGGAGGCCTTAGCTAAAGGTTTTGACGTTCTGATTTTAGTTCCACTAAACAGTTGCTTGCCTGCTTAATTCTTAGATAATCTTACTTGTTTGCATGATCAAAGTTGTTCTAGCCTTTTATTGATTTGATTTCAGTGAATTAGTAGCTTAATTGTAGCTTGATATAGCTTATAGCTTTGTTACTTGTCCTGTTTTCAGCTTATTTCAGTAATTTTAGCTTTGCTATCCAATTTGTGTTCTAGTTGTGTTCATAGCTTGTTACTAGTTCTCATACACTTACTTTTGACTGATAAATTTAGTTTGCTAAAGCTTTTTACTCAATTCAATCATTTGATCAATAAGTCTTCACAAAAGTTTCCAAAAGATCAGAAAGTGGTGTTTGGCATTAGGCTTGATTCAGAATTCTAGTATTAGTTTTTGGCAAACTTGTGTTCATTTTCAGTTAACAAGTGATAAAAAGTAGTTTTCAGTCACTTTTAAGTCAAACTTTTGGTCAAAAAGGCAATTGGTTATAGAAAAGTCTGGGTCAGTTTTCTTCAAGTTTTGTTTCAGAAAAGTAATGATTTTGATTTGCCTGGCATTCATTTGTTAGTTGATGAAATTACACCAAACTAGTTCTCAAATCTCAATCAATATATGAAGTTTCAAATTGTATAAGGATTTTGTACAGTATCAAGTTTTCAAGTAGAAATAAGCCAAAGTTTAAGACATTAAGCAAACTCAAGTTTCTGTAACTTGGTGACTACTTTTTCATAACTCAATTTCCACTTCATAAACTGGTCGATTTTCTTTCACAATATCATTTAGTAAGTGTTCCTGGTTAATTTTTGAGATTTTGAGCTTATTGAAAAAATCTTGGTCAACGTTGGACAACATAAGCACTCTTTTTGCTTATTTTAGAATTATGAGCTTATTACTTGATGATTTCTCATGAGACTTGATTTCCCGTTCTTATTTTGAGCTTATTAATCATTTTCATCACTAAAATCTAGTTGTGCAAGTCTAGATTTCTTTGTAGCTTATTTTGTGCTTATTGAAATTGGCTTATCAGCTTTTAAGTCACTTTCAGCTAAAATCCTTGGACAAGTCTAGCTTATTTATGATTTTAAGACGTTTGCAAGTGGTTTGGTCAAATTTGGTAGAAAAATAAACTCAAACGAGCTTATTTGAGTTTGTAACCCGTTTTTGATTAAAAATTTTCAAAGATTGCACTTAGGTCCTTAAGGTATTAATCTGGTTGAAATCATGGCTAAACTTACTTCTTTTTAGGGTTTGCAACTAATCAGTCCTTTAACTTTAGTTGTTTGGATAATTTTCATTTTTAGTCCTCCTAGTTTACTGTTTTTGCACATTTAGTCCTTGTACTTTTCAGCTTTACATTTTGAGCATTTACATTTCATAGAATTTACATTTCTAGTCCTTATAGTTTGTAAAAGTTACATTTTGCATTTTAATTGAATAGAAACTTGGTATTTGCACTGTGTTTTAAATATAAGTAGACGATATTTTTCATTTTTGCAAGACTTGTTTGAATTAGCAATAGAATATCCAAAAAACATTACCAACCAAGAACAATTAAAAACCCGATATTGTTAGGACTTTCAATTTGTTAAGAACTGAGAAAAACGAACTTCAACTATATACATTTCAATTATACATTTTATTACTTGTTTCCCCTAGTTTTAAATACAAGGTTCAAATTATGAAACTTATTACAACAAGTATGGATGTAAAAGTATAAGTACATAATGGACAAGTTCACACACAACTTATAGAAACATAACACATGAGTACGTGTTCTAGGATTAATGGGTGAAACTTCATTACATAAAATCATGGTAAAATCATGGATTTTACAGCACCACCTCGTTATTTTAGCTTTGTCCTTAAAGCTACTAAAAACGTAGTTATCTTTTAAATGAAAGATGTTCTAAGTATATGGTTCATTTTGGACACTCTCTCAGGTACGGATGGTGACGTTAACGCGAAGTGGTCTACACCTAGGTTACCCTTATATGTCTGGTTGAGCAGGAATGAAGGCGTCTGCTACTACGGGTGGACAGAAGGTGATGCGAAGAGATCATTATCCGAGTCGTACTATACATACGATTGAGCAGTAAAGGAGACTGCTACTATGGATGGATAGGAAGCAATGCAAAGAGATCTTTATCCGGGTCGCACTATACATCCGATTGAGCAGTAAAGGAGATTGCTGCTATGGATGGATAGGAAGCACTGCAAAGAGATCTTTATCCGGATCGCACTATACATCCGATTGAGCAGTAAAGGAGACTGCTGTTATGGATGGATAGATGCGGGTTTCTCAACGGGGGTCTCAGCTACCGCCTTCCAAGAGTTGGGAGAGGACCAATGGTGTTGTGGACTTGGTTAGGAGGGCAAATCCACTGCAGATGGTTTCTGGTATGAGGAGGACACGCCAGCATGTCTTATATGTTGGGAAAGCTAGGGATGCACTACTTCTGCATCCTTTTCACGGGTGAGATATAGGTTATATCTCCACATCCGATGGTGAAAATTGGGGGTTGAAAGTAAAATAAAATAAAAGGATATTTTAACCATAACCCCTCCTATGTCATCAGCGTTACGCGAAAGACTTGCAGTTATAACTCAAGCTTGTGGGATACAGACATTAGTTAATAGTACTAAAGCGTCTACCCAGCAGAGAGGTTAAGATTATTGTTGATGGCGACTGGGTAGGAAGTTGCAAAGAATCTGCTCCATTCACCGCAGGGCTGAGCGAGAGGGGCGCAGAAAAGAAACACCTCAAAGGATGGGAGTAAAAGAAGATACCAAGATAAAGAAGTGCGCGCCTTGCGGGGTGCTGTAAAAAGGGTCATGCATCCATTATCACTGGTTCAAAATTTGCACAAATTTTTACTTCTTAAAGGGAGGAAGGTACACCTCTCAGGGTCTGGTGGATGATGGTATTGTCGAACTAATTGGACCCGAAGAGGTAAAAAAAAGTATGTCCAAAAACATGGACATTCAGCATCTCTTTACGAGGGATGTCGAACACGGCCTTACAAAATACACCCATTGTAAGTTAGATGTGTCTTTCATGTTTAGGGTTGCCTAAGGTGGCGGATATAACCCTACAAAATACACCCATTGTGAGTTGGATGTGTCTTTCACGTTTAGGGCTGCCTAAGGTGGCGGATATAACGCTACAAAATACACCCATTGTTAGTTGGATGTGTCTTTCACGTTTAGGGCTGCCTAAAGTGGCGGATATAACCCTACAAAATACACCCATTGTAAGTTGGATGTGTCTTTCACGTTTTGGGTTGCCTATCTTGTCACGTAGGGAAAAACATGTTAGGAAAATGGGGCATCCTTTGACCAAATATTCCCGGGCTTTTCGGTGCTAGAAATGACACTAAGTCTAGTGTTGACTACATTGGGGTTACCGTCCCCTCGTATAATCAAGGTTTCATCTCCCCAAGGTATACGAACCAATTTTTGATCACATAAGATAACTGCATGATACTTGCTTGTAACACCCCCAAATTTATACAACTCAATACAGCGGAAGACTCGTTGGTGTTACGGGATAGCACATTACTCACATCATAGACAACGCATAAAAATCGCGTCGTTTAATAATAAATCATTTCCATTCATAAATATCAAAGTTACATCGGTCCCAAGTCTTTATATTTCATACAAAGTTTTACAAAGTATTTGAATGGAAAATATTGTTTAGGTGCGGGCCATGAATTCTTGATGTCTTCCTGAGAATTACCTTCAAGTACCTGAGATAAAACATGTTAATAGAAAAGGTCAGCGATAACGCCGAGTGAATTCATAGAGTTTCATAAAATCCATCAATATAATATATCAGTATAAAATTATTACTGAAAATCATCTTGTACAAATCATTTTAATAGGCCATAAAATAGCCAAAGTCATTTTATACAAATCTTTATCGAAAATCATAATATAGGCATTTGCCTTAAAAATAATTATACGAATCATTATCGTTAAAAACACCATACAATACGTTTTTGCAACGTTGTATAGATTAAATAAAACCATTATATGAATATGGTTATAAAAAGCCTTAAAAATCATTATACGAGCCAATGTCGTAAAAACGTCATACAATACGTCTTACGATGTTGTATGAAAATAAAAACCGTTATATGAGTATGGTTATGAAAACCAAAACACAAACATAATATCAATAGTATGACCCTGTATTGCTAGTCAGGCAATACGTCGTAATTTTGAGCGTCTAGTAGTATTTCGTTAGTTTTGGATTATTATAAGCCGCATGACATTGTTACCTTACTAAACCAACAACGGGTAGCTAACCCGATACCAATTTTGCCCATCTAAAGTAGCGTGTCATCACAAAGGTCACGCTATGGAAATCTTCTCATACATAAATTCGCTTACCAATCAATGTGGCACGACGGGGATCAACCGTCAAGGCGCGAACTGGGGTGATCGTCCCCAAATAGTACTATTAAATGCATAAGTGTCTACCAAATCCCGGTAGTTCACAATTCATGCTAATGGGACTTTTAGTGACATAACCTAACTTTAATAATCCATTTAATTTCATCTATCGGGTCCTTTAATCATTTATCGGGTCATACAATCGGGTCATTCAATCATTCGGGTCCAAAATCAATAAACAAACAATCGGGACAAATGGTGTCCTATTTTGTAAAAACTAACATGTTATCTCCCTCGCGGGTTTATAAAACATTTCATAAAAACATTTAAAAGAGTGCGAGGCTATGAACTCACGTTGATGTGGGAAGGCGGGTTATCGGCAATTCGGACGTACGGTACGTGCTTCAATCACGGAAACCTAAACAAATAATACTTGGTCTTAGACTCATGTCCAATGACTTTATAAAAATAACAATTATGTATACATATGATGATTATATATATATATATGATGATCAAGTGGGTTTACATATTCTCGTTTACTCATTTTAGTGTTATATGTCGATAACTTTTATACTAGTTTACTAGTTTTACCTATTTACGTGTTTTAAGTCCCATAAACTTATTATAAGTTCTTTAACTCTTATTAATCCATTTTATACTTATATGATCAGTATTTACACTTTACAAGTTGGGCCTAAATGGGTTAAGCCCAATAAGTTCTTTTTATGAGTGTTCATCTTGTTTAGTCCAATTATTAGCCCAAGTATTAGTCCAATATGTTTACTTAACTCGTTAATGTCCGTTTGTCCTATAGTTCGGGTTTTTATCGGTTTTTACTTGTTATACATGTCTATATATCAGTATATAAGTTTTATAAAGTTTTCATTAGACGGGTCCAACCATCTAAGTTTTATTTAACAAAAACGTTAATTTTTACGGTATTAGCCGAAAAAGTCGTAAAAACAATATTTATAGTTTTATAACTTTTAAGTATTATTTCACTACCATTTATATAAGTTATTCATTCATTTACCCTTTTACATATTTATATAAATAAGTTTTATAAGTTAGTGAGTTTTAATTTATATTTTATACTATTTAAATTTTGAGTGCTTATATAATAGTATTATTCTTTAATTTCCAAAAATCTGATTTTTATCTTCACTTTCACCAAAACTGCCATATCTTGAGTTCTACATGGAGATAGAAGCTCAAATTTTTATCACATAAACTAAATGATATGTGCTACATTTAACTCTTCTATAGCTACTGTTGAATCATCCTCTAAATATTTTCTAAAAATCGTCCAAAACAGTGAACTCAGATTTGTACCTTAAACTTGTTTTGATCATATCTCACTCATTACAATGATTCCATTGTATGGCCAACTCTCACATGTGTAAAAGACATATAGCTTACTGTAAATCCATTCTACTTCATCATTTTATCAGTCCATGATCTGTTTCTTTACTGTTTTATACAGCCAACTAATTTAACCAAGATTTTAACCTTGTTTCTTATGGTTTTTCACCTTTTTAATCATGTTTATCAACACCAAATCCCCACATAACATTTTTATCATCATATAATCATCATATACATATAAAATAGGAAATAAAATACATGTTTACATAATCAAATTAACAAGAAGATGAGGAGGACAATCTTTATACCACCATGATGATGTAGGTTGATCAAAACATGGATTTTTAATGGAGAAACTTGTGATGCACCAAGACCATCTTCAAGACCACCATTCTTCATGTATACCTTGTGGAAAATCAGCCCTACTACTCCATGAAAACTCCTCCTTGGATGTTATGAGCACCACCAATCAATAGGGTTTCAAAGTGGCTTCAACATATGTGTAAATAACACATGATTTTATGGTGGAATCAAGATCAAATTGGGTGTTTTTGGGGAGAAATGGGACGGCTCAAATGGAGGAGGAAGAGAGAATTTGTGTGTGGTATTTCATGGAGGAAAAGAGAAAGTGGTATGGTTTGATGGTTTTGATGGAAGGTAGCTTCAAGTTGAAGCTAAAAGTGGACAAGTGTTGTAGCTTGGCTAAATAAATGACACCTTATGGTGTGTTAGCTTATTTAGGCCGGTTTTGGAGTGGGGTGGGACAAGTGTCCCACTTGTCTCATCCCCATTTATTTACGGGTACTCCTCGATTCTAGTTTCCTCGATTTGCGTGCCCTCGGGTCGTTTTACGAAAAACGTTTTTATAAATTATGAATCAACGTCACAAAACGAATCCAATAAAAATTGTTTCATCAAAAACGGAGTTCAAAAACGTAAATACGTAATCCTAGGGTTTCCGGTTTAGTCGTAAAGGACGTTAAAATAAAATCGTAAGTCCTAATCTCTTCTCGTAAATTTGTGAGTTTATGAACCAACACAAATTTAAAACTCCAAAATAATATTCACGGATAAATTTATTTTCTGAAATGTCGGACTGTCACCAAGAACGGTGTATGTAAACGTAAGCACGTAACGTTGAATCCTCCGGTTTAGACGTAGTCGATGCTACTCCAAGACGTAAATCCAAATTACTTCCCAAAAATAAGTGAGTTCATATTGTGACATTAAAATAATGTTTTCATATAAATATTGAGAATAAAATATCAACCATAGATTGACGGATTGTCACAGCATTTACCCCTAAACAGGATCTTTGTCCTCAAAGATCATCTTACTACTCGCTTCTTATAGAGTTAAAGCCATGTGGGTATTTCCTCCACATTCGGTCTTTTCTCACAAGTGCAATTCATTACAATACGCGAGTTCTATCAAACATTTCTACGGGAATAAGATCAGGCTTAATGTTGACTTACTTTCTCTATCCATGATGTTCACGGGTTTTTGATGCATGCAACTTTTCGCCGATCTAAGCTCTACTAAGAATAATCAGATTCTCGCTTGATAGATATTCCATCAAGTTCGATTTACGAAACAAAATTCACGCAGTCCTTGAAGTCCTAGGGTAGATCCAGCTTATATGCCTTTCAATCCCAACTTTTACATCATCTCAATGGTCCCATACAACGGGGACTTATATCCCATGATTTGTAAGATCATGAATTCATTTTTTTCCAAGGTTAAAAATTGTGGCATAACTTCGCTACCCATTTGGCACTTCAAGATCTACTTTTCATATTCACATATCCTCTTGCCCACTACCGGCAGTCAATAATCAGATCCTAATTTCAACAATCATTTCAGATCTCGCGGGTCAGGTATTTTGCAAGGTTAGGTTTGCCATCATAGGAAACCTTAAACCTAAAAGACATGTCCAACTCACAATGGGTGTATGTCGGGTGTCTTTATCTCAACTCCTGCTTACAGATGCTCTAATATTTAGATCCTAACAAGATTCGATCTCAATCCTAATACGATGATTATCAATGGTAATCCTTCCAAAGGAAAGCGATTATACGATTCATTACCAAAGGTCAATCATTCAAACATAAAGCAACACTTATAGTATTTTGTATCGTTACTTTACCTCGTCCCTTCGATTTGGGGTGATAAACAGTACTCTCTTCAAGATTCGTTCTCAATGACTTCTGAGAAAATCTCTAGAAATTCGATGCGAAACGAGGATCTTGATAGAGATGATCGATACGGCACACCATGTTTACATAACTCTTTTGCATTTATCATTAACGGGAATGATATTAGCAGATTTGGTCAGTCTGTCGACGATGACCCAAATCGAATCAAATTCAGATGATGACCTTTGTAATAGCTGGACGTTTACTAATGTATGAGGCGGTGTCTGCCTTCATAATTTGCCATTAGTACAACTTCTTCTGAAAAAGATATTTTTAGTCATAAATGACATAAATAGAATACTTATACTTACAAATTCCAACATAGCTATATCTTACAATCCTCCATATTTAGACAATCACATGTGGTCTTTTATACATTTAACGCTATTGGCTTCTCAATTTTAATGGTTCACATTAGCCGCGAACCCCTTTTATTATCTATATTATCCTTTTTACAAACATTGTTTATTTTCATATTGTTCGGCAATCTATTTTGCACCGTCGCTATTAAGAAATACATCTTAATTGATTCTTTATCTTTTTTTATATAATATGTCAGTATCTATATTCACTTCTCATGATGATGTGATTATCATGTCCATAATTCACTCAGATATTCTTTCTATATTATGCGTCAGTAATTGCGTTCACTTTCTTGATGAAATAAGTATCATAATCGTATTTATTCAAAATTCTTTCTTCATATCTTCTATGTTTTTGTTTCGTCTTTACTATCATTTTTATCCGTTTTACTCCATCCGACGTTTAAAGCGTCGATAATTATTACAACTAATTAAATAATAAATTTTCAATTCTTATGAAATGTAAACATAAAGATTTAAATTTCTTAGTTCGACCAATTATATAAAATGTTCAAAATAAAATTTGAATTTAATTAACAAGATTTTTGTTGATTTATCGAAAATAATTAAAATAGTTAATAAGATCCGAAAATGTTCGAGAAATCTTTGTTTATATTTTGGTCAAAGTTTTCTTAGTTGAAAAGCAGAAATTGTCGTTTCAAATTATAAATTATATTGTTTCCTCAATTCTTCTTACGTTGTCTAGAAGTATACACAAACATTTACCCCTAAACAGAAGTTTAGTTAAATGGTTTGTGTATAAGGGAATAATCCCTTAAAAGTCCTTTGTTAAAACATTTGTCAAAATATATTTGCACTTTCTTTCTAGTATAACCCAAAGTCTTAAAAGGGCTCTTAATTTTAGAAGAGTCAATATATTATCTATTAATCACATAGTCTAATAATATAAAGGATTAGGTCTTTAATCACATGTTAATTATTCAAGGTTCAGGTTTTAATTGTTCGGCCAATTCAGGGCAATCTATAAATAATTATTAACTCATTCTTATTCTTATAAACAAACATATAGTCCTTAATGATCACGAGCATGAATTTATCAAATTACAGCCTACATACGTGATTCACCAAATTTATGAATACTACATGTGCATCGGTCAATCCAAACGGCATCACGTGAAACTCATAACGTTCATTACAAGTACCGGATGTAGTGATTGGAATAGATAATCTCTTTCGCAGATGCGAAGTTTGATGATAACCATGCCATGGATCAATTCTTTAAAACATACACTAGAACCTTGTAAATGATCGAACAAATCTTCCATTTCGAGTTATGGATATCGCTTTCGATTGGCAATTTACTCAGTCACAATAATCTATAAGTATAAGGAATGATAACACCATAGCTCTTTAGGATGACAGGCTTGGTATAATAAAATCTTTCTCCGACAACTCTCTCAGTTGTACGGTAATTCCTTTAATTTAGATGGTGCTAACGTACAGTGCACACGCCACAGGTGCAGCATTGAGAATATAATCAATACCAATTTCAACTTGCCTAAATGGCGAAAGTCTAGGTAACTCATCAACAAATACTTCCTAAGGTTTCAGATAACAAAAACATCTTTTAATAAATTCATATTAAGTTCTTCTAGATTATAATATCTATGACTAATTCATAACCATTTACGGTATAATTCCAAGTCTAAATACAGGGTATGGTCATCCACCAAGAGTTATTTAGTTCACTTTTGATAATCAAAATCTTATCATTTAGGGGAATTCTACTCGAGTTCCCATCAATTAAGACAATGTCGTCGTGTCATAATCAATCAATTCATTCTACCGGCATTATCAACTTTTCAGTTTCATTGCCGTCGATAAGATGTGAACTTCTCAAAAGACTAATAATAACTCATAATCCTTCACAAATTCAGGGATGTATGGAGACACGACTATCATCAAAAGAGTAAGTTCAACGCATAATCTATGCGAGATAATTTCAAATCAGATACATACGAAAACATTTAACGAATATGAATATATCCCATGTTTTCATAATTTGAGTACGCATTCGAAAGCTCCTCGGATCGTTACCCAGGTCATTCAAATGAAATCAAATCAAAAGAAATGATAAGAAAGTCGATACATCCAGTCGGGTATCAATACTCGGTAATCAAATACTTTTCCTAAGAATCTCACTACGGGAGAATTGGACAAGAAGGGAACATCAATTGTCAAATAAGACAATTTCCACAGATGAGTAAATTCAACTCATAAGAATAGATGCTACAGGCACATATGTAGGTGTCCCTAACACTATGTCCCTATTTTTCACTTCTTGCAGATCTCATAAAATTTAATTTTTCACAATCTTCAATGAAATTGTAGTGTTTATTCATTAGTTTTATGGTAACTACTAATCAGTCTTGCATAGTCCATTCCAAATTGTATGTAAGCGCGCAACTATATACAATTTCAAGATTAACGATGCAATACTCAGTTCGTCAAAATTTATCATCATGTTTATAATAAAAACATTTTCATGCTTAATTCTTAAATAAGAATCAAAAATAAATTTACAAAGATTTCCTTTATTATGAAAACAATTAGGTTTTCCAAAGTGTTTTATAAACAACTTCATTTCAATAACAATCATTTATAAATCTTACTATGAACAATCCTTATAGTGATGAAAATTCAATTTTTCTCAAGGCATACTATTTTATCTTATAAAAAGAATGAGTGATCTGCAAAAGAGTGATGAAGAGTTGTTCACCAAGAACTTAACTACAATATGATAGGAAATGAGCTTTAGCCAAATAATCATGAGGTTTATGACCTCGATGGCACTCACGAAGAATAATTCACAACGTAACTCAATTCAAGATGAGTACTTGTTCAACGGTTGCATCACTAATGCGAACATCAGGATGAAGCAAGAAAAGATAGATATCATCGATACATGTAGAATTTAGCAATCAAAGGTAGTCTTTTCATTAATCACAAACAAGTCAAATTGTACCGTAACACTTTATGTGTCACTATGTCATACAATTCTCAGAACTCATCCTACCAACTGATATCTCAGTTAAGTTAGGGATTATTTTTAAAAGATACCTCAATGAATACTAATCTACAAGAGTCATTAGGTGTTCCATATGTCCCGGAAGATCCATTGGTCCCAATTCAGAAGAGGATTTCTTCAATTTATTTCTTGGACACTGGGCATCCTCATTAGTGGACAATGGCTTAGGAACAATACTTATCACAAACTAACAATCAATTAAAACCTTATAATTCAATCACAAAACTTAACGACTTCCTCTTAACAATCTCATATTCCATACGGGTTAAATTTTACTTTATTTAAGTTTTAACCAATTTATACTCAATTCGATATCCTAACTCATTCTCCAATACTTTCAATCTTATTCTTACACCTTGAAAGGGCAATAAAAGCTCGATATGATCAACACTTAATTTCCAATCCTATATCTCTTACAACAACAATTATCAAATGAGTCACTAGTATGAGATAACTCATACATTCAATTAGATTCCTCGGAAAGGTATTAGTGGCATGAGGCTTTTGGGTAATAGTTCCAATGACAGCCTCAAGTGCAACATTCACCCTTTCGATTTCAATTTAAGAATTGGATGACAACGAATCAGATGACATCTTTCTAGGTGATAACGTTTTGTCAAACTCCACTCTATAAGGAAAGATCGTCATGACATCGATATCAGTTTTAATCTCGCCAATTCTTCTTCAATATCACAATCAACTAATATCTACATTTCTACGAATATTAACCATTTATTGGGATCATAAAGATCCACAACTTGGTTTAGATCTAGGATAGCTAGAATTCCTACGAGAATAGCTTCGATTAATTTACTAGGGGAGTTAGGGTTTCTTGTGACAATCGACGTCGCATAAATATCTCGTATAAATATCAAAATAATCATCAAAACAATCATGTAATCAAATTACATCATATGTATATATATAATCCAAGTTATATATATATTAAAATAACACTTCTCATTCTGGCCTTGTCGGTAACTCGGGAATTCTTTGGCACCGTTATAGTCAAAAGATTTTTAGACATTTTAGAAAAATGTTTATAGTTAAAAGAATTTGAAATGTTTTATTCAAAATCTTAGTTTTAAAAATCTTTCGTTCTCTATAACGAGAGCTCTGGTACCAAACTGTAACACCCCCAAAGTTATACAACTCAATACAGCGGAAGACTCGTTGGTGTTACGGGATAACACATTACTCACATCATAGACAACGCATAAAAATCGCGTCGTTTAATAATAAATCATTTCCATTCATAAATATCAAAGTTACATCGGTCCCAAGTCATTATATTTCATACAAAGTTTTACAAAGTATTTGAATGGAAAATATTGTTTAGGTGCGGGCCATGAATTCTTGATGTCTTCCCGAGAATTACCTTCAAGTACCTGAGATAAAACATGTTAAAAGAAAAGGTCAGCGATAACGCCGAGTGAATTCATAGAGTTTCATAAAATCCATCAATATAATATATCAGTATAAAATTATTACTGAAAATCATCTTGTACAAATCATTTTAATAGGCCATAAAATAGCCAAAGTCATTTTATACAAATCTTTATCGAAAATCATAATATAGGCATTTGCCTTAAAAATCATTATACGAATCATTATCGTTAAAAACACCATACAATACGTTTTTGCAACGTTGTATAGATTAAATAAAACCATTATATGAATATGGTTATAAAAAGCCTTAAAAATCATTATACGAGCCAATGTCGTAAAAACGTCATACAATACGTCTTACGACGTTGTATGAAAATAATAACCGTTATATGAGTATGGTTATGAAAACCAAAACACAAACATAATATCAATAGTATGACCCTGTATTGCTAGTCAGGCAATACGTCGTAATTCTGAGCGTCTAGTAGTATTTCGTTAGTTTTGGATTATTATAAGCCGCATGACATTGTTACCTTACTAAACCAACAACGGGTAGCTAACCCGATACCAATTTTGCCCATCTAAAGTAGCGTGTCGTCACAAAGGTCACGCTATGGAAATCTTCTCATACATAAATTCGCTTACCAATCAATGTGGCACGACGGGGATCAACCGTCAAGGCGCGAACTGGGGTGATCGTCCCCAAATAGTACTATTAAATGCATAAGCGTCTACCAAATCCCGGTAGTTCACAATTCATGCTAATGGGACTTTTAGTGACATAACCTAACTTTAATAATCCATTTAATTTCATCTATCGGGTCCTTTAATCATTTATCGGGTCATACAATCGGGTCATTCAATCATTCGGGTCCAAAATCAATAAACAAACAATCGGGACAAATGGTGTCCTATTTTGTAAAAACTAACATGTTATCTCCCTCGTGGGTTTATAAAACATTTCATAAAAACATTTAAAAGAGTGCGAGGCTATGAACTCACGTTGATGTGGGAAGGCGGGTTATCGGCAATTCGGACGTACGGTACGTGCTTCAATCACGGAAACCTAGACAAATAATACTTGGTCTTAGACTCATGTCCAATGACTTTATAAAAATAACAATTATGTATACATATGATGATTATATATATATATATGATGATCAAGTGGGTTTACATATTCTCGTTTACTCATTTTAGTGTTATATGTCGATAACTTTTATACTAGTTTACTAGTTTTACCTATTTACGTGTTTTAAGTCCCATAAACTTATTATAAGTTCTTTAACTCTTATTAATCCATTTTATACTTATATGATCAGTATTTACACTTTACAAGTTGGGCCTAAATGGGTTAAGCCAAATAAGTTCTTTTTATGAGTGTTCATCTTGTTTAGTCCAATTATTAGCCCAAGTATTAGTCCAATATGTTTACTTAACTCGTTAATGTCCGTTTGTCCTATAGTTCGGTTTTTTATCGGTTTTTAATTGTTATACATGTCTATATATCAGTATATAAGTCTTATAAAGTTTTCATTAGACGGGTCCAACCATCTAAGTTTTATTTAATAAAAACGTTAATTTTTACGGTATTAGCCGAAAAAGTCGTAAAAACAATATTTATAGTTTTATAACTTATAAGTATTATTTCACTACCATTTATATAAGTTATTCATTCATTTACCCTTTTACATATTTATATAAATAAGTTTTATAAGTTAGTGGGTTTTAATTTATATTTTATACTATTTAAATTTTGAGTGCTTATATAATAGTATTATTCTTTAATTTCCAAAAATCTGATTTTTATCTTCACTTTCACCAAAACTGCCATATCTTGAGTTCTACATGGAGATAGAAGCTCAAATTTTTATCACATAAACTACATGATATGTGCTACATTTAACTCTTCTATAGCTACTGTTGAATCATCCTCTAAATATTTTCTAAAAATTGTCCAAAACAGTGAACTCAGATTTATACCTTAAACTTGTTTTGATCATATCTCACTCATTACAATGATTCCATTGCATGGCCAACTCTCACATGTGTACAAGACATATAGCTTACTGTAAATCCATTCTACTTCATCATTTTATCAGTCCATGACCTGTTTCTTTACTGTTTTATACAGCCAACTAATTTAACCAAGATTTTAACCTTGTTTCTTATGGTTTTTCACCTTTTTAATCATGTTTATCAACACCAAATCCCCACATAACATTTTTATCATCATATAATCATCATATACATATACAATAGGAAATAAAATACATGTTTACATAATCAAATTAACAAGAAGATGAGGAGGACAATCTTTATACCACTATGATGATGTAGGTTGATCAAAACATGGATTTTTGATGGAGAAACTTGTGATGCACCAAGACCATCTTCAAGACCACCATTCTTCATGTATACCTTGTGGAAAATCAGCCCTACAACTCCATGAAAACTCCTCCTTGGATGTTATGAGCACCACCAATCAATAGGGTTTCAAAGTGGCTTCAACATATGTGTAAATAACACATGATTTTGTGGTGGAATCAAGATCAAATTGGGTGTTTTTGGGGAGAAATGGGACGGCTCAAATGGAGGAGGAAGAGAGAATTTGTGTGTGGTATTGCATGGAGGAAAAGAGAAAGTGGTATGGTTTGATGGTTTTGATGGAAGGTAGCTTCAAGTTGAAGCTAAAAGTGGACAAGTGTTGTAGCTTGGCTAAATAAATGACACCTTATGGTGTGTTGGCTTATTTAGGCCGGTTTTGGAGTGGGGTGGGACAAGTGTCCCACTTGTCTCATCTCCATTTATTTACGGGTACTCCTCGATTCTAGTTTCCTCGATTTGCGTGCCCTCGGGTCGTTTTACGAAAAACGTTTTTATAAATTATGAATCAACGTCACAAAACGAATCCAATAAAAATTGTTTCATCAAAAACGGAGTTCGAAAACGTAAATACGTAATCCTAGGGTTTCCGGTTTAGTCGTAAAGGACGTTAAAATAAAATCGTAAGTCCTAATCTCTTCTCGTAAATTTGTGAGTTTATGAACCAACACAAATTTAAAACTCCAAAATAATATTCACGGATAAATTTATTTTCTGAAATGTCGGACTGTCACCAAGAACGGTGTATGTAAACGTAAGCACGTAACGTTGAATCCTCCGGTTTAGACGTAGTCGATGCTACTCCAAGACGTAAATCCAAATTACTTCCCAAAAATAAGTGAGTTCATATTGTAACATTAAAATAATGTTTTCATATAAATATTGAGAATAAAATATCAACCATAGATTGACGGATTGTCACATTGCTAGTCAATTCATGCCAATGATGACGTCGAAGCTACCAAGACCTACTGAAATCTGATTTGATGTAAAATGGGTGATTAGAAAAGGTTTAAAGTATAACCTCGCATGATGGTGTCAATCGTCACAACTTTTCCGTCGGCTAGTTTTATCGTCTGGTAGGGGTCTAAAACTAATGGAGTGATTTCCAATACCTTACTAAATTTAGTAAATATAAAGCTTTGGTCTGCCCCGGTGTCAAATATGACAGATGCATATCGTTGGTTTAGTAAAAACGTACCAGTGACGATGTTGGAATCTGGATTAGTCTGGGCATTGCTAGCCATGTACACTTGCGAAGAAGTTCCCTTGTTGTCCTTCTTCTGGTTGTCCAACTTGGGACAGTGAGGTCTCACATGTCCAGGGGTTCCACACTCGTAACATACTACAGCTTTCTTTGGTCCACTGCTGCCTCCACCTGTGGGGTTTCTGTTTCCCTATTGCCCACTTCCGCTCCCATGGGCATTGGACTTGCCTTTGTTGCTATTTCCGGGATTGTTATTAGGTCGAACCGGGGTAGCAACATTTGCTTGACATTCACGAGCAAAATGGCCTTGTTGGCCGCACTTGTAGCATCCTTGGCATTGTCCTCCATCAACATGATGATAGTTGCACTTTGAACACGTAGGCTTGGATCCTGAGTAGTTCTTGGTGCGGGTTGTGGGAGTAGTGTCATCAGCTTGCCCAATGTTTTGCCTTTTGGGAGGCTGCTGGTGCTGGCTACGAGAGCTTTCATCTGACTTTCTCTTGTTATCCATTTGCCTTTCAGACAGATTGCGGGCTCGCTTGTTGATCAGCTCAGTTGCAAATTCCATAGCACCTTCAACGGTAGTGGGTCGTCAAGCTAGCACACTGTCATGGATGTTGTCAAGGAGTCCGCTGACATACTTCTCAATCTTGTCACTCCTTTGAGGGAACATTCTGGTGCACATCAAGCTTAACTCTTGGAATCTTTGGTTGTACCAAAGGATATCATTGTTCTTACACTTTAGATCCCACAGCTCTATCTCCAACTTCTTCATTTCTTCTCTAGGACAGTACTTCTCAGTCATCCTCTCTTTGAGGTTGTCCCAAGTGAGAGTATAAGCAGTGTCATGTCCAAGGGTAGCGACCACATATTTCCACCAGGTAAGGGCGCTCTTAAGTAGTGTGCATGTGGAAAACTTAACTCTGTTCTCGTCAGCACAACCGCTGATGCGGAAAACTGTCTCTAGTCTTTCAAACCATTGCATGAATTCAACAACTCCTTCTTTTCCTCGGTAGTATGAGGGTTTGCACTTTACGAAGTCGGGGTAAGAGCAACCCCTGTTGGTGTTATTTCTGCACATATTGAGGTTTGGATCATTGTTTGCATTCGGATAAGCTCCTCTGGCTGCCATAGTTGCTGTAATGCCTTCACTTATCATTTCCCGGAGTTGTACGGTAGTGACATTTTGAGTAGCTTCTGGAAATTCAACATTATCAGCGTTGGAAGTGGTTGCATTATTAGGATTTGATCTCGTAATCACCATTTGTCTATAATCATACACAAAATGAGATTATTAGTTCAAACGTTAGTACCGTTTTTGTATTATTTGCACGGGGAAAATTCATGCATTGATTTCATAACAAATTTGGATAACCTGTCAAGATCTCATAATATAATCCATTGCAAAGCAAATATAATAAAGAAAGTGATTACATGCTATTTCCATAAAAAATTTAACATCCATCTAGCATAACAAAATCCGGTTCATAGGCCTGTCGAGCCTTGTCCAAGGTAATGATACACACAATCTTTAAAACATTACATCCCAAAATTGCATGTCCAAAAAGAAAAGATACGATACAGGATTACATCACCAAAAGCTGAAAAGAAATAAAAGTACAAAAGTCCTATACCATGACAGCTAGGGTGCAACCCATAGGCTGATCATGATGTACAAGAAACCTAGTACATCTATCATACTCCTGCCTAGATGGTCTGCTAGATGAGGCTGGGGCTGGTGGGGCTGATGAAGCTGCAGGTGCTCTCCTGGTGTTCCATAAAGTCCGAACTGTCGCTCGGGCCTCCTTGAGCATGCGGAATGCTGTCAGCAGCTGAGTCCTGAGTCTGTCGACGGCCCCACGAAGATAAGTCATCTCTGAAGTAACTCCGTCGTGTCGGACGGTGGCAAGGTCGAAGAAAATGGACAGGGACTGTTCCTGAGCAGATAGAGCAGCATGGGTCTGGTGCTGGAGACTCTCCATGGTCTGGATACGCTGGTGGAGACGATAGTTCTCCTCCCAAAGCCACTGCAATGCCTCGCCAGTCTTGGCTTGGACGCCTCGAGCTGCATGTGCCTCTCCCCCCATAGTATGAGCGAGGGAGTCGATGCACTCATGGATGGTAGTGTAGTCTAGTTGACCAGCTGTCAACAGAATGCGGAGGTCGGATATCTCCCGCTCCTGGCGTGCGGCCAGTGCGGCGATCTGGGCCTGGACAGAGTCGGCACGTCCCACCCCAGAGCCTTCCCCGATCTCAAAAGTGGAGCCGGGTATGGACTCAGGAAAATAGCCCGATGGTGTATTACCTTGAATGGGCTATATATAACCTTGAATGGGTTTTAGATGTACATGCATGCTTACATAAGACCTAGATCTAATTATAAGAGTTAACTTAACATGACAAACATAAAACAAGCTTATAAAATCTTATGGGAACATTGGGAGAAAACAATATAGCAGTGAGCTATATGTTGTTTTCTTGGAATTGTGGTAACCTTGGAAACATGCATGAAACCTAGATAACCATGTTGTATGTTATAAATAATTACAAGACATAAAACTAGCTAAAATATTCATCTTGGAAACACCAAGATTTAAAATTTATAGCCGTGGGCTATATGTATGTATGTATGGACTTGTGACTTGATTTCTTGCTTTGTATATAGCTAGATCTTATTTTAGGGACACTTATAAGTATGTAATAAGTGTGAAAACACTTATCCTTTTACCACCTATTTCCAATAATAACAAGACTCAAAACGTGTATTTTATGTCGTAAAAGTCAGAATTATGCGTGGTTTGTGTTTTTATTGTGTTTTAGGACCAAAATATGAAAAAGGAAGAAAACACGGGCTTTCACGGGCTTTTATCGAAGAAAACGGGAAAAGACGAAGTCAAAAGATCAAGAGTGCAAAAAGAACGGAAGTCCAAGACCTATTCTGAAGATTTATCAAAGAAAAAGTCTAAATACGGAAGTTTAATGAAGTCGAAGAACTTAAGTCTAATAGAAGAAGAAAATTAAAAGACAAGTTCAAATCCTGAGGCAACATCGAGAAAAGACAAAGAATTAAAGTCGAGTCGAGAAGACGTGAAGAAAGAAAAGAAAGAAGATGCAACACATGCACTCCTTCCACCTTCCCTATAAATACCCTCCTAATACACATTAGGAGGGAGTTAGTCTTTAATTTTTAGTTTTTCATTTTGCCTTTTTCTTTCTAGTTTTTAGAGAGAGAAAGTTCTAAACTTTCTCTCACTAAGTTTCATCTTTTCTTTTAATCTTTCAAGATTAAACATTTATGTATTGCTTATTTCATTAATCAAGTTCTATTTAAGCTTTTAATCCTTAATCTCATTCTACCTTTCTTTGATTTTTAGATTGATTTTGGTGCGAATTTCATATGATCCGTGTTGTTCTTAATGATTTCGTGCTTAAAAAGTTAATCTTTTGATCATTACATAAGTTTTCATTTGATTAAGCTTTAAGATTCTTGTGCTTATTGGCTTATTTTTATGATTAGCTTATTTACTTATAAAAAGTTTTCTTAAAAAGTTTATATTTTTATGGTTTGATTTAAAGTTTGTTTATTTTAAGTTTAGATTTGGTGCTTATTTGATGCGGTTCAGTTTTGATTCGTTCAAGTTTAGTGTGAGCTTATTCATTATAGCTTATAACTAGCTTATTTTCGGATCCCATTTAAATCGGAAAGGGTACAAACCCCTTTCTGATCGTGATATTCCGAGCAGCCATCACACCCCTCTTTCCGATTGGCAAATCGAAAAAGGGTTTCTGATTTTTCCGATTGCACCTCAGTTATTTCGATCTGAGTGATCGGATTAGGGTTTGCACATTCCGACTGTAACCTTTTTGCACATTCCGATTGGTAGGTTTTGCCATTATTCCGATTTGGCAGATTTTAGACATTCCGATTACAACCTTCTTAGCATATTCCGATTACTTGATTTTTACTATATTCCGATTAGGGATATTCCTAACATTCCGATTGAGACTAAGTCCCACATTCCGATCAACAAGATCGGAATTCATTCCGATCTGGCCACTTTTTGTGGATATTCCGATTGCCCCACTTTCCGACCACATATTCCGATCAGAGTTAAATCTTGTTTTCTGATGGTTTTAGTTTCTTATTTTTACAAAGTTTCTAGGTGTTAGTTTTATTTAGTGTTCAAGTATCTTTTCTTATATTGCCTTTTAGTTTCCATGCATTTATTTTAACTCGTCATTTTAGTGTTAATCTTTAAACTTCTACTTTACTCAACGACACTTAATTACTTACTATTAGTTTAAAATTAGATAATCAACCAAACCAATTTCATAATCACCAAAAGACAATTGAGTCGCACTTTAGACCGGTTATCAATTTGAAGAGATTTGAGATTACGAATTTTCATACTTGGTTGCAAAATCTAGTATTAAATGGCGCCGCTGCCGGCTCTTTTCGTTAAGATTAACGGTTTCTAGTGAGAGACGCATTGAATTTTGGGATCCGTTCTTTGAACGTTATTTTCCTTGCTTTAAAAATTCTCAAAAACCCTAAAAATATAAAACTCTTCAAAAATACAAAAACATTAAAAAATCATAAAAAGCAATTCTTTTCCAAAAGGTTTTGCACCAAAAAGATTATATAGATATTCTCTCTGTGTATATTTTTCTTCTGCAGGTGTATGCGTACTAGATCTTCGAACTATTCTGAGCCCGAGACTCGTGAAGATTTAGATATGTCTGGTGTGAATAATAATAACAACCCACCTCTACCCAATTTGAATAACAATAACAACAACAACAACAATGTCCTCCTACCTGATTTACGAACAATGGAGGAATTGTGTCAACCCAGCATGAACGGACGCGGAGGCCCGATTGCGCCGATGCACGTCACGGCTCAGGAGTTTTTGTTGAAGCATCACATGATCCAACAAGTGCAAACTAACCCATTTCGCGGAATTCCGGATGATGATGCCAACAAACACCTCGACAAATTCATTACCATCACCCAAAGCATGAAGTGCCCCGGTGTTTCTATGGATGACCTTCGCCTTCAACTTTTTCCCCACTCGCTTTCTCACCATGCCGAAAAATGGTTTGACCGTCTCCCGAAGAATTCTATTCATACGTGGAATGACATGACTCAACGCTTTTTGTCGCGCTACTTCCCTCCATCCATGGTCACCAGCCTTCGTAACCAAATTAGTGGATTCATGCAAGACAATGATGAATCACTCTTCGATGCTTGGGAATGATACAATGATTTGATCGACCGCTGTCCTAATCACAACATGCTCCCCGTCACTCTCATTGATACTTTCTACAATGGTCTCACTTTTCGTGATCGTGACACGATCAACGCCGCCGCCGGTGGTAATTTTATGAAAAGGAGACCGGAGGAGTGTCGAGAGTTGATTGAAAACATGACTACTCACCACAAGAATTGGGATTCATCCGCATCCTCAAGATCTAACTCGAGAGTCAATGTTTCTTCTACTACTTCCAATCCTGAGATGACTGAAATTTCTCGACAACTCGCTGAGATGAACAAGAATTTCATGACCATGGCCACAAACCACTTTCAACAAGCTAAAGCCGTTGCTATTTCTTGTGACACATGTGGTGGTCCTCATTCTTACAATGATTGTCCTTCCACTCAAGGCAATTTTTCTGAAAACATTAACGCAGCATACGGTACTTATCCAACGGGAGGCTATCAAGCTCGCCCTCAAGGAGACCGTAGCTTGCTAAGTTATCGTTCAAATAACTATCTTGCTCCACCCGGTTTCCCTCCTACCAACCAAAACCAACAACAAAGCTATAACCGAAACAATCAATCCCAACCTCGTGCTAACAATCAATATCAATCCGAAAGAAACCCATACCCAACTCAAGGAAATTCTCAAGCTTACCAAGCTCCACCTCTCAATCAACCGATGGCAGTGAGTCCAGACGTCGAGACGTTCATGAAGACTAATCGGGAGTTGGTGACGAATCTTCAGAGTCAAGTCATCAACTTGAAGGGCGAAATGGCGAAACAAGGGAGCGATATTCGAGCCGAGCTAAGGAATGATATGGCAAAACAAAGCAATGAAATTCACGCAGACATCAGAGACTCTTTCAGCACTCAAGCACTTAACATTCGTGATATGATTGGTTCGCTCATCCAAGGTAATCAACCCTCTTCTTCAGGTACTCTTCCGAGTAACACCGTTGCGAACCCAAGAGGGGAGATGAAAGCAATCGCCACTCGTAGTGGAAAAGGTTATACGGAACCCGAGCTTCCTACACCTCCATCCGTGATTGTTAATAAGGAAAAAGAGCAACTTTCCTCACCTCCTTCACCTTCTATCCCCATTTCCCCACCACCCGTGGTTGTGAGTGATCCTACTCCCCTAAAGCCTTCTTCTTCATCCAATATACCTTATCTGTAACAACTCGAATTTTCGCGTCTTATTATTGTAAAAGAAACGTGTTCGTTATTAAACGTTTTATGTATTAACGGTTTACACCGGTTATAAATGTTACTAAATTCTTCGAGAATACACGTATCCATCCTTACTTAAGTTATGAGTTGAGATTGTATTAAGTTGTCCACGTGGTTAAGTATCCGCGTCTAAACTATGTCGTTTTGATAAACTCTTGCTGGGCCAATTACTACAAGCTAAATTAACACATCAATGAATAAAAATCAAACTTGGTAAAATTTTATTCAGATTTTTCAAATCTTGGTCAACACTAGTCAAACATCCAACCTGGAAACTATATTTTTTGTTTATACAACCCACTACCCACAAGAATCCAGCACACATGCCTAGTTTACCCAAAATGGGTACATCACAAGCATACCAATTCCAGATTTAGACTAACCCTAAGCAAATTATTACAAGTTAAATACTATCCAAATTGTTCACTGTCCAAACACAAAACAAAACACATCCACAATCCAAATATTACAAGTCTGTTCCTGCTTCCATCAAAACAGTTTTAATTACAAGTCTGGGTAAAAGTATAAAGAGTAGTGTCAAGGCCTTGAACCAGCCGAGCCATCCTTTTCTCGTCCGAACCACCAAGCCGAAACCAAAGCCCTCATTGTGAGTCTTTTACCCACCTTCTTTTCATTTTCTGCATACGTCTAGTTGTGCTCGTCAATTTTAAAACAACCTGCGAAACAAAACCAACTAATTATTTTTTTTTTTAAACTGTTCGGATTAAGCAAAAATGTAATGATAATAGGATAGTACTATCAACTTGGACCCATGACCCAAACCATTTATTTATTTATTTATTGTTGGCTAATACTGTTAATTTCATAATCAAATAAAGACCCTATTTGAAACCCTCACCAATCGGCCAAAACCATAACTTAGTCAAAAATCAGTACTAACATAAAAGTAACACAATTTATCTCATAAAATGCTAATTAATTTTAATTAATCACGCGGGTATAAAACCCCCAAATTATTTCAAAACCCTAATTTTTAATATATTGATTTAAACACTAATTAGACCTAATCTAAACACGAATTAATTAGTTAATTAGATTAAAGCCAAGAATTGAACAAACCCCCAATTTTACCGAAACCCTAATTTTCGAAAACTCATTTTAATACAATAATTAACATTAAGAGGTTTATGAAAACATTTATTAATTATTATAAAACCATAGATTTGGAAAACCCCAATATTTCGAAAACCCTAATTCGGTTTTATTTAATTCGAAAATCTCTTATTCATATTTTTATAAGACAAATGATTTTGAACCAATGAATCCTTTTATTTTCAAAGATATAAAACGAAAATCTGTTGAACCATTTAATTAGAAGGAAAGAAGATTAGAACTTATCTTTTGTGAAGAAACCATCATCGAATCTCCCTGGAAAACATCTCGAAAATGGATTAGATTTGATGTGGGGATGAAACCCCACATCCCACGCATGTTATTCACCCTAAGTTTACATGGTCATTGATGTTAATAAATCTGAAATGTTTATTTTGGCCATGGAAGGGTGTTAGATCTGGTTTGAGAGGAGAGAGAGAGAAAAGAGGCGACTGGGAGTTAATATCGAGAGAGAGTTTGTGACTATGAGTTTTGGGAAAGTAAAATGAATATAACCAAACCCTTTCCCTTGTTTATATCGCCCATGGGTTGGGCCTGGGTTGGGTCACGGGTTGGGTAACATATACATGGGCCGAACCTTATTAAGGGTTGAAATGGAGTATTTGTTTTGGGCTATTCGGTTGTTATTGGGTTTATATAAGCCCAAACTGAAATTTTAATATAAAGTGTAATATAAAGCCCGTTTAATAAATAATCAAGTTTTAAGTGTCATGTTTTCCGTAAACGAAAAATACCGTCAAGCACAACTAGGATGTCATGCTTTTTATTAGTGTAACTTTAGATGTCGTAACACGTTCCTTATATTCAAATAGGTCGCGGATAGCGTAACCGTATTCTCGAGCCACATTCATATTTCCATCACTTTGCTGATTTAACGAGGTGAGTTTATAGCCCCACTTTTTAACTGCTTTTACTGCTTTTTGGGGTGAGACATTGCTTGATTTAACGTATGAACACAAGTGCATTTACTGATTTATATACTAGTCTAAGTCCCACAAAAAACCCAGTTGCTTTGGCCCGTGAATCGTGAACCGTTAATTACTTTGTGTAAGCGCGAATGTTATGGATAGATCTATCGGGGTTGACGCCCCTGTCTGTCTTGGTCCAACAAGGGACAAGCGGGCACAGTTTCATTTGAGTCTGGGATAGGATGTCGTGGGTTTAGGCATCCAGTTGGGCTACATTTATATGATTATACTACCGGTGTTGTTAACGCTTCGGTGTCACGAGCTTAGACTGTAATAAATGCTTTTATGATGACTTTGTATTTGTTATATTGTCATTACTTTTGGGAAAATCTTGTGGTTCATTAAACACTTCAAATTAACTAAACCAATGAACTCACCAACTTTACGTTGACGCTTTAGCAATGTTTTTCTCAGGTATTAAGAAGGAAGATGCTATGTGAGGTCTCATGCACTGTCGTCATTTCTATTGAAAACAAAGATCATTTGTACTATTTGGAAACTATGTTTTTGTATCTGTGACCAGTTTTATGCTTCCGCACTATGTTAAAACTATTTATTTTATCAAATGCAAGTGATCAATTTTCCGAACGTCTCATTTAGAGGTCGTTCTTTATAACTGTGTGTGTATGATAGTAATGACGTCACCACTCCCTTGTTGCCATTATACTCTGATATTTTGGGAGTGTGACAGATTGGTATCAGAGCCATGGTTATAGAGAACTAGGTTGCATTTAGTAACTCTAGACTATAACTGTTATGTGTTTAGTTGATTATCATACGGATTGTAAGTATTAAGTATATATATATACATGGATATATATATATGTAATAAATGGGATACATGTGATTTAACAATTACGAAATATAATTACATGGGGTACATGTGCAACAACAAAATCCGAGTTATGTTATATGGGATACATGTGGTTTGAACAATGATTGTTATATGTTATGTCGATGTCCCTTGCACGGACTAATTATATGAGATATTTACACACATCTATTCTGTTTATGTTACAGCGATGTCTTCTTCTGATGATTCAACGTCTACAGGGGCATACTACAACCACAGTTCACAGTCGACTATCAGTTCATCGGTAGGATTACCTAGAGGATCACCATCAGGATATCCGTGGTACCGGATGACTTCAGATGATGAGACTGAGAGAGAGACTGAGGAGGTTTACCATTCACCGATCCATATCCCTGATGCACCAGTAGATGACGTACTTAGCCTAGAAGGCGGAGGAGAGGACGAACTAGCCGCTGATGTGGTGCAGTCACCAGGGCAGGCATCAGTCACTAGGGGTGAACCGATGGAGGATACTGAGGATGATGATATGGAGTTCACCGATGGAGAAGGTGAACCCATGGAGGTCACTGACACTGAGGACCCCCCTGCTACATATGCTGCTACTCCCGAGGCTTCCATCACACTCATCTCCTCGTCTTCGTCTGAAGACGAAGGGGAAAGGGCAGACATCCCTACTCCAGCACCTGACACTCTGCCTTTCTACTATGTTAGGCGACGTCTCCGAGGGAGAGCCGCCCGACCACCACCTTCACCTTACCGACCCCTCATACCTTTCTCTGCCACTGACAGGCATGCAGCCCGCACACCTGCCAGTTCTGTCCCAGAGGCGTCACTACCACCACCACCAGAGACTGTACCTGCTCTGTATCAGGAGATGCTTGCCGATGTTGGCATCTCTACTGGACCGAGAGCTGCGACCCCTCTTCCTAGGAGAGCTACGTCGACAGTTGTGATGCTTGGAGCAGCGGATGGATGTGTGACGACCCGTTTGAACAGGTTGGAGGATGCTGTGGAGACTTTGGGTGAGGAGTATAATGAGGTGCAGGATAAGCTGGAGGCATTGACGAAGAAGAGCCCAGTGGAGGATGAGACGACATTGACGGTTTGTGTGACCCGTCTACGAGGACAGCTCCATGCTGTTCTCGACCAGATGGACACCATGCCGAATGCTCGCCTCGAGGAGATCGAGAGCCTGATGACCCGTTGGGGAGTAGAGCCACAGGTTGAGGAAGGTGGACTAGAGGCACCTGTTGAGGACCCTATTGCTGACTTGGATCGCAGGTTTAGGGCCGCTTGTTATGATACCGATGTCAGACTTAGAGATGCCCAGGCTCGCGAGGTCGTGGTTGAGAGGAGGTTGGCAGAGTTAGAGAGAGCACTTCACCAGCGCCGTGAGGGTACTAGCTAGACTTATCATGTACTATTGACTCTTTTTTGTACGACCACTAAGCTATGAGGTTTATCTCAGCTAGTTGGCATTTGCTATTTTTCTTTATTTTGTATGTCGAATTGTGTTGTATTGCAAAACATTTCTATGAATGACATTATTTTATTTGGGTTAAAAAAATTTGTACGATCATCATATATTGTTTATTATACCGTTGAGCATTTCATAATTGTATTGCGCGTGCCATGAATGTTATGTCTGGCAAAACTCATTATCTTGTTTACCTTTTAGATTATGGCCCTAGTTAGAAGATCTGAGACACAGAATCCACCAGCTGCTACCGGTGGGATTGACCCTGTCATGCTCAGTCAAATGATTGCGGAACGAGTGGTTGAGGCACTCGCAGCAGCTGAAGCGAATCGTACAGCAAGCACGCAAGAGGAGACAAACCAAGGAGCCACTGTTGCCATTGCGCGGACCTGCACCTACAAGGAATTCCGTGCGGTTACACAAGTGAGTTTCCGCGGTACTTAAGGTGCAGTAGGTTTGACTAGATGGTTTGAGAAGTTGGAATCCCAATTTGGGATTAGCAATGTTGCTGAAGCTGATAAGGTGAAGTTTGCGTCAAGCACATTGGTGGATGGTGCTTTGACTTGGTGGAACGTCTATGCTCGTGCAGTGACCATTGATGTTGCCCAAGCAACACCTTGGAGTGAGTTCAAAGCTATGTTTGTTAGGAAGTATTGCCCACGAAATGAAGTCAAGCAAATGGAGGTGGAGCTATGGAACTTGAAGGTCAAGGGTACCGCTCTTACTGCTTACAATCAGCGCTTTCAAGAGCTAATCTTGCTATGTCCCGAAATGGTGCCCAACGACGATCGATTGTTGGAGCGATACATCGAGGGTTTACCTTTGAGTATCAAGGGGAATGTGACTTCATCAAAGCCAACTGATTTGCATGAGGCAATCGATATGGCTCAGAGTTTGATGTACCAAGTGGTGCAAGAGTTGGGAGAGAATACTGGAGACAAGAGGAAGTGGTCTGGCAATCACTACAACAGCAATAACAACAACAACAACAACACTAATAACTACAGTCAAAACAAGCGTCAAGAGGTGGCTAGAGTGTTTACTGATGGGCAAAGTAATGCTGGAAACTATGCTGGAAGACTTCCTTTCTGTGGAAAGTGTGGCCGACACCACGAGGGAGCATGTCCCCCTACATGCTACAACTGTGGAAAGGCTGGACATAAGGCAAAGGAGTGTCGAGCACCACCCCGTCCTGCTAACCAAAGAGGACCAGGAACTCAGGGTGGTCAAGGAGCAAATGTTACTTGCTTTGGGTGTGGAGAGAAAGGGCATTACAAGAATAAGTGTCCGAACAGTGGGAACCAAGGTCGTGGTAATCAAATCCGAGGCAACCAAAACCACAACCAAGCGAACCAGAAACAGAACCAGGGGAACCGGGGAGGAAATAACCGAGCCACAACCAGTGCTCCAAGTGGATTCACGGCACCTAGCAAGGTGTATCATTTGTGTGCTGAGGCTGCGGTGCAAGACAACAATGTTGTGACTGGTACGTTCCTAGTCAATAACAACTATGCTTCAGTACTATTTGATTCTGGTGCGGATAGGAGTTTTGTGTCATCTGTATTTAGTGAACGCCTAAATATTATCCCTACTGCATTAGATATTAAGTATAATGTAGAACTAGCCGATGGGAAGTCAGTAACCACCGATGCTATTCTGAAAGGATGTAGTATAAGGTTACAAGATCGTTCGTTCAGTATCGACTTACTCCCCATAGATTTGGGAAGTTTTGATGTCATCATTGGAATGGATTGGATGTCGAAGCATCACGCGGTAATTGTATGTCATGAGAAGTGCGTCCGTGTTCCTTATGGAAACGATGTACTAATCATACAAGGCGAAAGAAGTGGAGTGAAGAATGGATCGAGACTGGAAGTCATCTCATGTATTAGAACCCAAAGATAAATTTAGAAGGGATGTCCAGTGTTCTTGGTTCAAGTAACGCGAAAGGAGGAAGAAGAAGATCATGAGAAGAAAGTTGAAGACGTACCGATCGTTAGAGATTTTCCAGACGTATTCCCAGAAGACTTACCGGGATTACCACCAACACGACAAGTGGAGTTTCACATAGAGCTTACACCCGGAGCCGCACCTGTTGCTAGAGCCCCATACCGCTTAGCACCAGCAGAGATGACAGAGTTAGCTGAACAACTAAAGGAACTTTCTGGCAAAGGTTTCATTAGGCCGAGTTCCTCACCTTGGGGAGCACCGGTCCTATTTGTCAAAAAGAAAGATGGATCCTTTAGGATGTGTATTGATTACCGAGAGTTGAATAAGCTGACGATAAAGAACCGCTACCCATTGCCAAGAATTGACGATCTTTTCGACCAACTGCAAGGATCTAGCATATACTCGAAGATTGATTTAAGGTCAGGATATCATCAACTAAGGGTTAGAGAAGAAGACGTCCACAAGATGGCTTTTAGAACCCGATACGGACACTACGAGTTCCAAGTTATGCCTTTTGGTTTGACAAACGCACCCGCGGTATTCATGGATCTCATGAACCGCGTTTGCAAACCATACTTGGACAAGTTTGTGATTGTATTTATCGATGATATTCTCATCTACTCTCATAATGAAGAAGAACACAAAGAGCATTTGAAGACCATACTAGAGCTACTGAGGAAGGAGAAGTTATATGCAAAGTTTTCCAAATGTGAGTTTTGGATAAACACGGTGCAATTCCTTGGGCACGTAATCGATAGTAGTGGTATTCACGTTGATCCTGCTAAGATCGAGGCTGTGAAAGATTGGGCGACTCCTACAACACCCACGGAGATCCGCCAATTTTTAGGTCTTGCTGGTTACTATAGGAGATTCATTGAGGGTTTCTCCATGATAGCTAAACCAATGACGGAGTTAACTCAAAAGGACAAGAAGTTTGAGTGGAAAGAGGACCAAGATTTGGCATTCCAAACATTGAAACAGATGTTGTGTGAAGCACCTATACTAGCCCTACCCGAGGGTAATGAAGACTTTGTGGTGTATTGTGATGCATCTATAAAAGGGTTAGGTGCGGTATTGATGCAAAGGACTAAGGTCATTGCTTATGCATCAAGACAACTAAAAGTGCACGAGAAGAACTACACAACTCATGATCTAGAGTTAGGAGCAGTGGTGTTTGCCCTGAAGATTTGGACACACTACCTTTATGGCACAAAGTGTGTTGTATTCACTGATCATAAAAGTCTACAACACATCTTGAATCAAAAGGAACTCAACATGAGACAACGACGTTGGCTAGAGTTGCTCAGTGATTACGATTGCGAGATCCGTTATCACCCGGGCAAGGCAAATGTCGTAGCTGACGCTTTGAGTCGAAAGGAGAGAGTTCTTAGAGTGAAAGCCTTGGTGATGACCATTGACTTAGATCTTCCATCCTTAATTCTCAAGGCTCAGAAGGAGGCAGTCGAGGAGGAAATTCTCAAGACTAAAGATGTTGAAGGCATGATAAAGAAGTTAGAAGCCCGCTCGGATGGGACATTATGCCTTGATAATAGGAGTTGGTTACCGTGCCATGGTGACCTACGACCTTTGATTATGCATGAGTCGCATAAGTCAAAATACTCCATACATCCGGGATCTGACAAGATGTATCATGACCTTAAGATGTTGTATTAGTGGCCGAACATGAAGGCGAACATTGCTACATATGTTGGCAAGTGCTTGACTTGTGCCAAGGTCAAGGCCGAACACATGAAACCATCAGGATTATTGGTCCAACCCGAACTGCCAGAATGGAAGTGGGAAAGGATCACTATGGATTTCATTACAAAGCTACCTAAAACCTCAGCTGGCTTTGACACTATTTGGGTCATCGTCGACCGACTCACCAAATCGGCGCATTTCATACCAATCAAGGAGACAGACGGAATAGATAAGTTAGCAAGAACATACTTGGAGGAAGTAATCACGAGGCATGGTGTGCCTGTGTCTATAATCTCTGACCGAGATAGCCGATTTACTTCACAGTTTTGGAAGTCGCTGCAGAAAGCGTTAGGAACGCAGTTGGATATGAGCACTGCGTATCATCCCCAAACCGACGGTCAAAGTGAAAGGACCATCCAAACCCTAGAAGATATGCTGAGAGCTTGTGTGATCGACTTTGGAAATAGATGGGATAAACACCTACCTCTGGTGGAGTTCTCATACAACAATAGTTATCACACTAGCATTAAGGCAGCACCGTTCGAAGCATTGTATGGTAGAAAGTGTCGTTCACCCGTGTGTTGGGCAGAGGTTGGTGAGGCCCAACTCACTGGACCCGAGATCATACACGAGACTACTGAGAAGATCTTTAAGATCAAGAGCCGTATGCAAGCCGCAAGAGATCGACAAAAGAGTTATGCTGACATGAGACGCAAACCCCTTGAGTTTGAGGTTGGCGATAGAGTCATGTTGAAGGTCTCACCTTGGAAGGGTGTGATTCGCTTTGGAAAACGTGGAAAGTTGAATCCTCGTTACATTGGACCATTCAAGATCATAGAGAGGATTGGCCCCGTAGCCTATCGTTTGGAGTTACCTCAAGAACTTAGCCGAGTGCATAACGTGTTCCACATTTGCAATCTGAAGAAATGCTTAGCCGACGAGACACTCGTTATTCCTTTAGAAGAGATACAACTCGACGACAAACTCAACTTCGTAGAAGAACCGGTGGAGGTCACGGACCGTCAGGTCAAACAGCTCAAGCAAAGTCGTATACCTATCGTGAAAATCCGTTGGAATGCACGTAGAGGTCCAGAATACACATGGGAACGTGAAGACCAATTCAAGAGCAAGTATCCTCATCTTTTCGCTAATCACCCTACTACAACAACGTCTTGATTTCATGACGAAATCTCTAAAACATGGGAATACTGTGACATCCGTCAAATTTTTCATCTTTATTTCTCCATGTATTGATTTAATGTGAGCTTTGAACCTTGTGGATTTAACGAATTGATAAGTTATCTCATATTTATGAAGCATCCTTATTGTTTACCAATGTGGTGTCGACGTAAGTGTATTGTTTGTTTTGCTTTGCGGACAAATCCCTCTTTAGAGAGAGCGAATGTAACAACTCGAATTTTCGCGTCTTATTATTGTAAAAGAAACGTGTTCGTTATTAAACGTTTTATGTATTAACGGTTTACACCGGTTATAAATGTAACTAAATTCTTCGAGAATACACGTATCCATCCTTACTTAAGTTATGAGTTGAGATTGTATTAAGTTGTCCACGTGGTTAAGTATCCGCGTCTAAACTATGTCGTTTTGATAAACTCTTGATGGGCCAATTACTACAAGCTAAATTAACACATCAATGAATAAAAATCAAACTTGGTAAACTTTTATTCAGATTTTTCAAATCTTGGTCAACACTAGTCAAACATCCAAACCTGGAAACTATATTTTTTGTTTATACAACCCACTACCCACAAGAATCCAGCACACATGCCTAGTTTACCCAAAATGGGTACATCACAAGCATACCAATTCCAGATTTAGACTAACCCTAAGCAAATTATTACAAGTTAAATACTATCCAAATTGTTCACTGTCCAAACACAAAACAAAACACATCCACAATCCAAATATTACAAGTCTGTTCCTGCTTCCATCAAAACAATTTTAATTACAAGTATGGGTAAAAGTATAAAGAGTAGTGTCAAGGCCTTGAACCAGCCGAGCCATCCTTTTCTCGTCCGAACCACCAAGCCGAAACTAAAGCCCTCATTGTGAGTCTTTTACCCACCTTCTTTTCATTTTCTGCATACGTCTAGTTGTGCTCGTCAATTTTAAAACAACCTGCGAAACAAAACCAACTAATTAGTTTTTTTTTAAACTGTTCTGATTAAGCAAAAATGTAATGATAATAGGATAGTACTATCAACTTGGACCCATGACCCAAACCATTTATTTATTTATTTATTGTTGGCTAATACTGTTAATTTCATAATCAAATAAAGACCCCATTTGAAACCCTCACCAATCGGCCAAAACCATAACTTAGTCAAAAATCAGTACTAACATAAAAGTAACACAATTTATCTCATAAAATGCTAATTAATTTTAATTAATCACGCGGGTATGAAAACCCCCAAATTATTTCAAAACCCTAATTTTTAATATATTGATTTAAACACTAATTAGACCTAATCTAAACACGAATTAATTAGTTAATTAGATTAAAGCCGAGAATTGAAACCCCCAATTTTACCGAAACCCTAATTTTCGAAAACTCATTTTAATACAATAATTAACACTAAGAGGTTTATGAAAACATTTATTAATTATTATAAAACCATAGATTTGGAAAACCCCCAATATTTCGAAAACCCTAATTCGGTTTTATTTAATTCGAAAATCTCTTATTCATATTTTTATAAGACACATGATTTTGAACCAATGAATCCTTTTATTTTCAAAGATATAAAACGAAAATCAGTTGAACCATTTAATTAGAAGGAAAGAAGATTAGAACTTATCTTTTGTGAAGAAACCATCATCGAATCTCCCTGGAAAACATCTCGAAAATGGATTAGATTTGATGTGGGGATGAAACCCCACATCCCACGCATGTTATTCACCCTAAGTTTACATGGTGATTGATGTTAATAAATCTGAAATGTTTATTTTGGCCATGGAAGGGTGTTAGATCCGGTTTGAGAGGAGAGAGAGAGAAAAGAGGCGACTGGGAGTTAATATCGAGAGAGAGTTTGTGACTATGAGTTTTGGGAAAGTAAAATGAATATAACCAAACCCTTTCCCTTGTTTATATCGCCCATGGGTTGGGCCTGGGTTGGGTCACGGGTTGGGTAACATATACATGGGCCGAACCTTATTAAGGGTTGAAATGGAGTATTTGTTTTGGGCTATTCGGTTGGTATTGGGTTTATATAATCCCGAACTGAAATTTTAATATAAAGTGTAATATAAAGCCCGTTTAATAAATAATCAAGTTTTAAGTGTCGTGTTTTCCGTAAACGAAAAATATCGTCAAGCACAACTAGGATGTCATGCTTTTTATTAGTGTAACTTTAGATGTCGTAACACGGTCCTTATATTCAAATAGGTCGCGGATAGCGTAACCGTATTCTCGATCCACATTCATATTTCCATCACTTTGCTGATTTAACGAGGTGAGTTTATAGCCCCACTTTTTAACTGCTTTTTACTGCTTTTTGGGGTGAGACATTGCTTGATTTAACGTATGAACACAAGTGCATTTACTGATTTATATACTAGTCTAAGTCCCACTAAAAACCCAGTTGCTTTGGCCCGTGAATCGTGAACCGTTAATTACTTTGTGTAAGCGCGAATGTTATGGATAGATCTATCGAGGTTGACGCCCCTGTCTGTCTTGGTCCAACAAGGGACAAGCGGGCACAGTTTCATTTGAGTCTGAGATAGGATGTCGTGGGTTTAGGCATCCAGTTGGGCTACATTTATATGATTATACTACCGGTGTTGTTAACGCTTCGGTGTCATGAGCTTAGACTGTAATAAATGCTTTTATGATGACTTTGTATTTGTTATATTGTCATTACTTTTGGGAAAATCTTGTGGTTCATTAAACACTTCAAATTAACTAAACCTATGAACTCACCAACTTTATGTTGACGCTTTAGCAATGTTTTTCTCAGGTATTAAGAAGGAAGATGGTATGTGAGGTCTCATGCACTGTCGTCATTTCTATTGAAAACAAAGATCATTTGTACTATTTGGAAACTATGTTTTTGTATCTGTGACCAGTTTTATGCTTCCGCACTATGTTAAAACTATTTATTTTATCAAATGCAAGTGATCAATTTTCCGAACGTCTCATTTAGAGGTCGTTCTTTGTAACTGTGTGTGTATGATAATCATGACGTCACCACTCCCTTGTTGCCATTATATTCTGATATTTTGGGAGTGTGACATTATCCTTCAAGGTTGAGGAAAGAGAAGCAAAAGAGCAAGGATGATATTCAAGTTTCGAACTTTTTAAAAATGTTTAAACAATTGAATTTTAACATCTCCTTTGCTGAGGCTCTCGCTCACATGTCCAAATACGCGAAAATGTTTAAAGATCTTCTAAGTGACAAGGAGAAGCTTCTTGACATTGCTCAGACCCAACTTAATGAGAACTGCTCCGCAGTGCTCTTAAGGAAATTGCCCACCAAACTTGGTGATCCGGGTCGCTTCTTAATTCCTTGCAACTTCCCGGGAGTAGAGAATTTCATGGCCCTAGCCGATCTAGGTGCCAGTATAAACTTAATGCCTTTAAGTGTTTGGAAGCAATTATCTCTCCCCGAGCTAGTCCCCACCAAAATGACTTTGGAATTAGCCAACCGTACGGTTGCGTATCCAGTGGGGATAGCCGAAGATGTCTTTGTTGGCGTTGACAAATTCACCTTCCCGGCGGATTTTGTTGTCGTTGACTACGAGATGGACCCTCGTGTTCCATTAATCGCGGGACGTCCATTCCTGAGGACCGGTCGCACTCTCATTGATGTAGCCGCGGGCGAAATAATCATGAGAGTTGGTGACGATAAAATTGTCTTCAACATGGGTAAGATTTCTAAGCAACCTTATTCATATGAGAGTGTTAATGCTATTGATGTTCTCGATGAGGCTTGTGAAGAACATTTTCATGATGCTTGTAAAAGTACTCTTTCTTCTCTACCCAATGTTGAGACCGTTGCCTCAATTGCTCCAGCATTGACTCCTTTTGGATAAAGTGACTTGGATGATTTCGAAGCTAGCTTGGGTCCTCTCGATATTAAGTATGATAATTCGTCCACCGATTGGGATTAAGATATTCGTACTATTGAGAGACTTATCAATGAGGACCCGTTTTCTCCTCCTTCTCCTAAAGAGGTGACTAATGATGATCCATCATTAGTGTCACCATCTATTGAGGATCCTCCCACTCTTGAGCTTCAGGACCTACCTCCTCATCTTGAGTACGTTTTCCTTGAAGACAACGAGAAGTTACCGGTCATCATCGCAAAGGACCTGAAAGAAGAAGAAAAAACCCAACTTGTCGCCGTGTTGAAGAAGCATAAAAGAGCTATCGCTTGGAAAATCTCCGACATCCGTGGAATTGATCCTCACTTCTGCACACATAAAATTCTCATGGAGGACGACTTTAAGCCCATAATTCAAAGCCAACGAAGGGTGAATCCTAAAATCGATGAAGTCGTAAAAAACGAAGTTATCAAACTTCTTGATGCGGGTATGATTTACCCTATTTCGGATTCACCATGGGTTAGTCCAGTCCATTGTGTGCCTAAGAAAGGCGGAATCACCGTTGTGCCCAATGCTAACAACGAGTTAATTCCTGCCCGTCTCGTTACTGGGTGGAGAGTTTGTATAGACTATCGCAAACTCAATGATGCCACGAGAAAGGATCATTTCCCTCTACCTTTTATGGACCAAATGCTTGAACGTTTAGCGGGTAATGAATATTACTGCTTTCTTGATGGTTTCTCGGGTTATTTCCAAATACCCATCGATCCCCAAGATCAAGAGAAGACAACATTCACTTGTCCCTATGGCACATTTGCTTACAAAAGAATGCCTTTTGGCTTATGCAATGCCCCCGGGACTTTCCAAAGGTGCATGTTGGCTATCTTCCATGACATGGTTGAGCAAACCATGGAAGTCTTCATGGATGATTTCTCGGTCTTTGGGGATTTCTTCTCTTCTTGCCTTTCCAATTTGGAACGTATGCTTAAGCGGTGCGAAGACACTCGCCTTGTTCTGAATTGGGAAAAATGCCATTTTATGGTAAAAGAAGGCATTGTGCTAGGACACAAAATTTCTAATGCCGGTCTTGAAGTCGACCGTGCTAAAGTAGATGTCATAGCCAAATTACCTCCACCTTCAACCGTGAAGGGTGTGAGAAGTTTTCTGGGTCATGCGGGCTTCTATCATCGATTCATTCAGGATTTCTCTAAAATCGCTTGCCCGATGACCCACCTCTTGGAAAAAGATACTCCTTTTATCTTTTCTAAAGAGTGTATCGAAGCCTTCAATCTTCTTAAGGATAAGCTAACTAAGGCACTGGTCTTGGTTACCCCTAATTGGGAGCTACCCTTTGAATTGATGTGCGATGCTAGCGACTTTGCTATTGGTGCGGTTTTGGGCCAAAGAGTGAATAAACACTTCCAACCAATCCATTACGCTAGCAAGACAATGACGGGGGCTCAATTGCATTATACGACAACCGAAAAAGAGCTTTTAGCTGTTGTCTATGCTTTTGAAAAATTTCGCCCCTATCTTGTTTTATCCACCACATTCGTATACACGGACCATTCCGCGTTGAAGTACTTGATGACTAAGCACGACTCTAAGCCAAGACTTCTTCGCTGGGTTTTACTCCTTCAAGAATTCAACATTGAAATTCGTGACAAGAAGGGTGCTGAAAACCTAGCCGCGGATCATCTGAGTCGACTTGAGGATCCATATCAAGGGGATCATCCGACCAAAGAGATCAATGACTCTTTCCCCCTTGAGACCTTAATGTCTATAAATCTCAATCTTTATGACACCCCGTGGTTTGCCGACATTGCAAACTACTTAGCGGGTGGTATTCTCATCAAAGGGTTAACATCCCAACTAAAGAAGAAGTTCTTGAATGATGTTAAGACTTACTTTTGGGATGACCCTTATCTATTCAAACAATGTGCTGATCTGATCATTCGTAGATGTGTTGATGGACCGGCAGCTTTGCAAATCCTTGCTGCTTGCCACAAAGGACCCACCAGTGGTCACTTTGGTCCCAACTACACCACTAAGAAAGTGTTTGATTCTGGATTCTATTGGCCCACCATTTATCGTGACGCTCATGAAATGGTTAAGCATTGTGATGCTTGCCGACGCCAAGGCAAGATTACACATAGAGACGAGATGCCTCAAAATTTCATACAGGAATGTGAAATCTTTGACGTATGGGGCATCGACTTTATGGGGCCGTTTCCATCCTCCAAAGGGAACAAGTACATCCTCGTAGCCGTTGACTACGTTTCTAAATGGGTTGAAGCTAAGGCTCTCCCTACAAACGATGCGATTGTGGTTGTGAACTTTTTAATGCAGCTTTTCGCTCGATTCGGCGTTCCTCGTGCTATTATCAGTGACCGCGGGACTCATTTTTGCAATTATCAATTTGCAAGAGTCATGGATAAGTATGGTGTTAATCACCGTCTTTCCACCGCCTATCATCCCCAAACCAATGGGCAAGCCGAGATTTCCAACCGTGGATTGAAGCGAATTTTGGAGCGTACTGTGGGAGAGCATCGTGTCGCGTGGGCCGATAAGTTAGATGATGCTCTGTGGGCTTTCCATACAGCACCTTATCATCTTGTGTACGGGAAAGCATGCCACCTCCCCATCGAGCTGGAACATAAGGCACACTGGGCCTTGAAGTGGGCTAACTTCGACATCAACAAAGCCGGTGATCATCGAAAGATTCAACTCAACGAGCTCAACGAACTGAGGAATGAAGCTTACGAGAACTCACTGATCTACAAGGAGAAGACCAAGATCATTCATGACGCATAAATCAAGAACCGAGAGTTCCACGTTGGTGATCAAGTCTTACTTTTCAACTCTCGGTTGAAGATCTTCTCTGGCAAGTTGAAGAGCCGCTGGTCTGGTCCATTCACCGTCACCAAAGTCTTTCCATATGGGACCATTGAGCTTTCTCAGCCAAATGGGCCCAATTTCAAGGTGAATGGCCAGCGTTTGAAGCTGTACTTTGGTGAGGACATCTCTCATGAGATAAATCCATCCCTCACCACGTTTCCCATGAACTAAATTTGGGTCGAGTCAGGCTCGTGACTCGGTTAACAAAAACAAGCGCTTCTCGGGAGGCAACCCGTGATTTGTCATTTACTGCTTTCATAATAAGTGTAGGGGGAGCCCCGTATGTGTTTGTTGTCTTGTTTCTTGTGTTGTGCAGGGATTAAAGCTTCAAAGAGCATCTTGATGACTTTTGATGAACCGTGATCCCGTGTTCCCATCTTCCCGGTTCTATCCTAAACTCTTGTGATTCAATATTTCATATTTTATATGTTCACATTGAATTAACTTTAGTTGTCCTTTCCTTAGCAAGATTTAAACAAAGTGCACAATGTCATAAGTGTAGGGGAGTTTACTCCCACATGCTTAAACATTGAGGACAATGTTTCTATCAAGTGTAGGGGGGACTTCTATCGAAGTAAGTGGTCTTTTCCATGAATTTGCCCTCATTTTAACCGGAAAACTTGATTTTTCGACATTTTTCAAAATTTATAATCTATTTTGGCCTAGTTGTATAGTTGTATTTTCCTTTATTATTTTTAATTCCTTTCCAATAAAGTGGTTTTAATTTTTTCTTAGTCATGAATATTTTGATTCAACCCGAGTTTACTTATCTAAGTTTACTCTACCTAGTATCCTTAACGTGTTTAAGTCAAGTTTTGCTAGGCTTTTATATTGGGAGCTATAAAACGCGAATGTCTTAACTCTCACGGGTAAAGAACAAGAACTTTTCGCAAGTTCCTATAATTGATCCTAGAGAGTTGTTTATCAAGGGAACTTTAAAATGCGATTTCTAAACTTGAAAAAGTACAAGAACTTGCAAGATCCTATAGATGACTCGAAAACCCAAAACTTTGATTTAATAGGATAAGCATCCACGAGTCTCATTCCTTGAGATTTTAAACTGTGGAGAATGAGAGATAATAGAGTCAATTATAAGTTTAGTATTCTTTCGTGAATTTATGTGAGTTAATTATAAGCCTATTCTCCCTTCACTTGTTAATAAATTTATCTGCAATAAATAAGGTTGTACGATTTAAAAGGTTACTTAGCTTCTAGCCCAAGATCGTTTAAAAGTTGCTCGGTACGGATTAGAGTTCATAGCCAAGGCATAACTTATTGAAGCGGGATGCGAAGATTGGCGAGTCCGAAAAGGCCCTAACAAGGCACGAGGGCTACATTTTGTTGCTAAAGATCCAAAAGTGATGTGAAGAATCATTTATCAAAAATCAATATGAAGGATCGAGACACACGACGAAAAGCAAATACTCCCCTAAAGATCATGGAGAAGTCTATCCAAAAAGACCCTAACAAGGTATGAGGATAAATAGATCCAAGTCCTAAAAGGAGGCGGATCGTTGTATATCAAAGTCCAAAATAAAGATTGGAGAAAAATGAAGAAGTCGTGGTCCAAATATGAAGAATCTCTCAAAACTCCAAGTGAAGAAATTCCTATTATGAAGAGAAGACCATAATTTCAAGAACGTCTCTTAAAGATTTGAAGTATGAAGTCGTTGCCAAATATCGGTCCGTGAAAGGTCTCGAATCGTGAAGCGAGTTATGCCAAGATATGAACTTTATGAGGTCCTGAGAAGCATTTTTAAACGATTTTGTCCTTTAGCTAACTATTGATCAAATCATTCACCTTATTTTCGGCTTAAATAACTATCGAAATAAGTCAAACAATGCATCCTCGTGATCATTCAAGACAAAAATAAAATATAAGAGATACACCTAGGAATAAGGGAGTCTAAGTGAATAATTGGCCCACATGAGTTCGTGTTAGTTTGCTAACTTATAATAACAATGATCTCGTTTTTAAGCTTGGTATGGGGAACGTGAAACTTGAGGATGATAAACGTTCATGGCAACCAAAACCCAATGTAAGTTTTTAATCTCTTTACTTGTTTCTATCTTTTTATGTTTAGTATTTAATAAAGGCCAAGGTGGATTATTTATGATGGAAAATGTAAACCGTGCTTTAAAATTAATGCATTGCATGAGGGCATTGCAATGGTCAAGTGTAGGGGATTTAATAAGTGTGAAAACACTTATCCTTTTACCACTTATTTCCAATAATAACAAGACCCAAAACGTGTATTTTATGTCGTAAAAGTCGGAATTATGCGTGGTTTGTGTTTTTATTGTGTTTTAGGACCAAAATATGAAAAAGGAAGAAAACACGGGCTTTCACGAGCTTTTATCGAAGAAAACGGGAAAAGACGAAGTCAAAAGATCAAGAGTGCAAAAAGAACGGAAGTCCAAGACCTATTCTGAAGATTTATCGAAGAAAAAGTCTAAAGACGGAAGTTTAATGAAGTCGAAGAACTTAAGTCTAATAGAAGAAGAAAATTAAAAGACAAGTTCAAATCCCGAGGCAACATCGAGAAAAGACAAAGAATTAAAGTCGAGTCGAGAAGACGTGAAGAAAGAAAAAGAAGATGCAACACATGCACTCCTTCCACCTTCCCTATAAATACCCTCCTAATACACATTAGGAGGGAGTTAGTCTTTAATTTTTAGTTTTTCATTTTGCATTTTTCTTTCTAGTTTTTAGAGAGAGAAAGTTCTAAACTTTCTCTCAATAAGTTTTATCTTTTCTTTTAATCTTTCAAGATTAAACATTTATGTATTGCTTATTTCATTAATCAAGTTCTATTTAAGCTTTTAATACTTAATCTCATTCTACCTTTCTTTGATTTTTAGATTGATTTTGGTGCGAATTTCATATGATCCGTGTTGTTCTTAATGATTTCGTGCTTAAAAAGTTAATCTTTTGATCATTACATAAGTTTTCATTTGATTAAGCTTTAAGATTCTTGTGATTATTGGCTTATTTTTATGATTAGCTTATTTACTTATAAAAAGTTTTCTTAAAAAGTTTATATTTTTATGGTTTGATTTAAAGTTTGTTTATTTTAAGTTTAGATAAGTTGATATTGGTGCTTATTTGATGCGGTTCAGTTTTGATTCGTTCAAGTTTAGTGTGAGCTTATTCATTATAGCTTATAACTAGCTTATTTTCGGATCCCATTTATATCGGAAAGGGTACAAACCCCTTTCCGATCGTGATATTCCGAGCAGCCATCACACCCCTCTTTCCGATTGGCAAATCGGAAAAGGGTTTCTGATTTTTCTGATTGCACCTCAGTTATTCCGATCTGAGTGATCGGATTAGGGTTTGCACATTCCGACTGTAACCTTTTTGCACATTCCGATTGGTAGGTTTTGCCATTATTCCGATTTGGCAGATTTTAGACATTCCGATTACAACCTTCTTAGCATATTCCGATTACTTGATTTTTACTATATTCCGATTAGGGATATTCCTAACATTCCGATTGATACTAAGTCCCACATTCCGATCAACAAGATCGGAATTCATTCCGATCTGGCCACTTTTTGTGGATATTCCGATTGCCCCACTTTCCGACCACATATTCCGATCAGAGTTAAATCTTGTTTTCCGATGGTTTTAGTTTCTTATTTTTACAAAGTTTCTAGGTGTTAGTTTTATTTAGTATTCAAGTATCTTTTCTTATATTGCCTTTTAGTTTCCATGCATTTATTTTAACTCGTCATTTTAGTGTTAATCTTTAAACTTCTACTTTACTCAACGACACTTAATTACTTACTATTAGTTTAAAATTAGATAATTAACCAAACCAAGTTCATATTCACCAAAAGACAATTGAGTCGCACTTTAAACCAGTTATCAATTCGAAGAGATTTGGGATTACGAATTTTCATACTTGGTTGCAAAATCTAGTATTAGTATGCAACCTTGAAATAAGTTTTGACCCATTTTTATAAGCTATGACTAATTATAGTCGTGGGCTATAAGCTCATATTAGGGCTTATGACATGCATGCAACCTTGTAACACATCTAGATCTTATTTGGTACACCACATAAAATAAACTATAAGTTTTATTCTTTTATTAAGATTTAAAACTAAATATGAATAAGCTAATAATAAGCTTATAAGAAAATCCTAGGTTAATACTTACATAAAATGAAAAGTAGTATTAATGGACTAATTAAGCCCATGCAATATTAGCCCAAGACTTAATGGACCCAATAAGCCCATTTAATAAATCTTAGTGACCTAATGGACTTAAGATTATACTTGAACCCATTTAAAATGGTTAATGGACTTAAAATGAATTTAAGCCCAATAAAATTGTTAAAGGCCCATTTAACAAGTTAGTAAACTTAAAAATGTATTTAGGCCCACTAGATGGCCCATTAGATAATTTAACCCATTTAATGAGCCCATATAATGTTTTGAATGTTTAAATAAAAGTTTTTATAATAAAATGTAACTTATAAAAACGTTTGGATTAAAATGACAATTTATGAAACTTAAGGACTAAGACTTATGAAACTTGTTTTGATAAATTAGTAAACACAAGGATTAAAAATGTAATTATCCAAATATTTAGGATTTAATAAATACCATCCGTGGTATATTAAACCCTAGGGACCATTTTGGGAAGTTTCTAAAAGTCATTTTGTCATTTTATAACCCTAAAGACCATTTTTGTATTAATCTGAAACTTAAAGAAGCCCTAGGGGCTGTTTTGGTAATTTTATGAAAGTTATAAAACCTAGCTTTAACTAGGGGGACTAAATCTGCCATAAGCCGAAACTTTAAACAGCCCTAGGTACCAAATGTGTAACAATCCGAAAGTTTACTTTGTTTAGAATATGGAGGGACTAGTTTTGCCATGTTCCGAAACTTTAACAAGCCCTAACCCTAATTCTATTTTTAAACTTAGTGAAACTTAAACAAACCCTAAACTATAAGAGTTTATAATATAAATTCTTAAACTTGTAATTGATAAATTATTTTATAAATGTTGAATAATTTATGGGAACTTTTAAGTTAAATAAAATAATATATATTTTTTTATTTTTTTTCAAAGATAACATATTTATATTTTTGCTTTATGAAATAAATTGTATAAACAATATAGATATGTATTACTAATACATGAACTCATATACTTTTAGGAAATAAAATTATATGAACGTTAAATAAGTTGTAAACTAATATTTAAGTAGAACATTTTTATATTTACTTAATTATGGAACTTAATAGTAAGTTTAAATGGATGATTATAATACATGAACTACGAACGTAAACTAATATTTAAGTAGAACACATTAGCATGAATTGTGAACTAACGGGATTTGGTAGACGCCTATGCATATAATAGTACTATTTGGGGAAGATCACCCCAGTTCGCGCCTTGACGGTTGATCCCCGTCGTGCCACATCGATTGGTTAGCGAATTTATATATGAGAAGATTTATATACGTGTGATTATTGTGACGACAAGCTGTTTTAGATGGGCAAAGGAATTACGGGTTAGCTACCCGTTGTTTGGTATAGTAAGATAGCAATGTCATGCGGCTTATAATAATCCAATAATGAAAATACTGATATACGGATTGAATTATAATGTATTGCCTGACTAGCAATAAGGGGTCTTATTACTGATATTATATTCGTGTTTTGGTTTTACATAACCATTTTCATATAACGGTTTTTATTAAACTCTATACAACGTTATAAAACGTTTTGTATGATGTTTTTACGACAATGGTTCGTATAATGGTTTTGAAGGCAAAAGCCTATATTGTTATTTACGGAAAAGATTCGTATAAAATGTCTTTGGCCTATTTTATGGCCTACAACAAAGAATTGTACAAAATGTTTTTCGGTAATGATTATATACGGATGATATATTTTAATGGTTTTGATTAAACTCTATGAATTCACTCGGCGTTTCGCTGACTTTTTAACATGTTTTATCTCAGGTAATTGAAGTTAATTCTCGGGAAGACGACAAGAATTTATGGCCCGCATTCAAATAAAAGTTCCATTCAAATGTTTTGTAAAATTGTATGATATACTATGACCTGAGGACCTATGTAATTTAATATTTATGGATGGAAAATGCTTTATTATTAAACGACGCGATTTTTAAGCGTTGTTTATGATTTGAGTAATTTGCTATCCCGTAACACCAACGACTCTTCCACTGAACTAAAGTATGAATATTTGGTGGTGTTATATTAGGAATATGCCATATTCAAATTTACGTTTTCTATTTTAATAAAACGTTTTCTTAAAAAGAAGGTTTATTAAAAAACCTTATGTCACTTTTGACAAAATGTAAATTTAGGTCTAATCACTTTTATGATCACTAATCATGAGTAAGATATGTTAGTGCAATACTTAAATGATTATTACCTTGATGATAGTGTTTGTTAGATAATTCGTCTTATGATTGTATTTGACGATAAATGTCTTTTTAGTTTGTCGTGATCAAAACTAAGAAAGATTAGTTAACACTAATAATGTTTTTAGGCATTACTTTGCATTAACAAAATCTTTAGATCTGATAATGGAACTGAGTTTGTTAACAACAAGGTCCACACTATGTTCTCCACTATGGGCATCATCTACCAGACCTCTTCCGCACATACCCATCAGCAAAATCGTATCACTGAAAGGAAACATAGACACCTTCTTAATGTTGCTAGGAGTCTTATGTTTCAGGGAGAGATTCCTATTAAATTTTGGTCTAAATGCATTCTAACTGCAGTCTATTTGATTAAAAGGCTCCATTCTTCTGTCTTAAATGATAGGCCCCCCTATGAATTTCTCTATAAGAAAAAACCAAATCTCTCTCATTTAATGTGTTTTGGATGTCTATGTTTTTCTACTTGTCTGAATAACAGTGACAAACTCACATCTCGGTCTGAAAAATATGTATTGATTGGCTACTCTTCTCTTAAAAAGGCTTACAAACTTTTTAGTTTGAGTTTTAAATTTAATTGGCCGAGTTTAATTTAATTTAATTTAATTAATTAAATTTTAATTTAAATTAATAAATAAAATTGAAGTAGAAGTTAAAATTTTAATTGGCTGAATTTTAATAAATAAAATTTTAATGAACAAAATTTAATTGGTTGAATTTTAATAAATAAAGTTTTAATTGGATGAGTTTTAATTGGTTAAGTTTTAAGTAAAAATTAAGAGATATGTTAATTTTTAAAACAACTAAAATTAAAACATAAAAATTTAACAGGTAATTTAGGCAAAACACATCCACTTTTAGATTGTTTTGAGGGGTTAATTTATATTAGTAACTTACTTTTCAACTTTTACATATTTAAGTAACGAATTTAAGATATTACTAATATCGCCATTAAACTTTTAAATTTTTTCCAATATAGGTAATATGACCATTTACTGTCGGTTAAGAATAGAAAAATGATCAGCATTTTGACTGGTACCGAGAGGTCATATTACCTATATTGGAACAAATTTTAAATTTTAAGGATGATATTAGTAATATATGAAGTTGGTTACCTAGATGTGTAAAAGTTGGATAATAAGTTACTAATATGTGAACTTAACCTTTGTTTTGAGTTTTAAAACGAATTTAACCACGGGTATAGCGTATATATTTTTCATTGCTACTATACTCTTTCTAAGAAAAAGTTCAACATAGCCATTAGTTTAACATATACTCAATCAACCAATCAAAACCATCCATTTTTATCATGTAACAAAAAAAAATCATTTTTTAAAAATTAAATATCTCACATACCATTCATCGTTACGTAAAACAAAACATATCATCGCGACAAGAATTAAATCATCTATCTATCGAGGGGCACATGTATATACTTTCGACGAACTTTTTTTTTCGACTTTTTTTCTTATGTCACGTCTGAGAGAATCATATATGATTCGTCACGAAACATATATGATTTTCAGAAAATCATATATGATTCATATCACGAATCATATATGATTTTATGAAAATCATATATGATTCGTGACGAATCATATATGATTCTCTAATACGTGACTTAAGAAAAAAAGTCGAAAAAAAGTTCGTCGAAAGTATATACATGTGACCCTCGATAGAAAGATGATTTAATTCTCGTTGCAAAGGTGTAGTTTTTTTCATTTGACGATTTACCGTTTGTGAGATATTTAATTTTTTAAAAAATGGTGGAAAGTGGGTTTTTAAAAAAATGGATGATTATAATTGGTTGAATAAGTTTATGCTAATTTAAGAATTTACATTATAGTAAAATTGTCTGATATATAAGTAACTATAAAAATACCAATATAAATATTTCACTACAACATATATTTTCGGTAATTGATCCTTCATTTTATTAAAAACAGTTCATTACAACATGCATTTTACGATTTTGTTCCTCGTGTTATAAGTACCTCAGGTTCGTCGGTCCGTTAACAAATTAATCCGCCCTTAACGTGTTGGGTTTCACACTCCACAATGAATTATGCTCATTTTACGAATTGGTTCCTCATGGTTTGGTCATTTACTAATTTACATTGAAACGTTTTTTCACATCTTTTGTCAACCAAACTTAAACAAGCAATTTTGGGCTTGAAAAACTTGTAGGTTTAACAGACCCATAAATTTGAAAAAGACAGTTTTTAATTTAGCTTTTGTAATCCAAAAAGAGCTTGGTATACAGTTTGTTGTCCGCTTTCCATCTACGGCCATATAAATAGCTTATATTACATTATTTCTTCTCCTTAACAACAAGTTAGTCTAAATTTATTGTACTATCCTATAAATAAAAGAAATATTAATATTCATTATATGAAACCGGATCATATAAAAAGTATATTTTCTATAAAAAGTCTAAAAAGAGTCAGATTATCAACACTTGTATACAAAAATGAATCATCAAAAACATTATGTTTGTTGGAAATACGTTTTTCGTAGTTAGAAAGTCTCGGTCATTCCAACAATATAGTTATAGGCTCGTAGTATAAGTTTAATTAAAGTTTACATTAGCCCGACCCATGAGCATGTTCATGGGTCGGAGGCCCAAGTCCACTAAGGGACTTGGGTATATAAACCCCTTTCCACCATGAAAAGGGGCGTTGGTTGTTTCATTTTAGTAATATCATTTTTACATTTTCTCTCATCTCTCTCTCTACTTTCTCTCACTAGAAACAATAACCCTCTTCATAAATCAAAGATTATCATACTTCTACAATTGGTATCAAGAGCTATGGGATGAAATAGAGGTTGGTTTTGTGTTGTTCATACTTATTTTTTAGTGTTTTCTTGTGTTTTTGATTGATCTCTACCCAAGATTCAAATTTTTTCGTGTTTTTGTGAGTCCAAGTGTTCCATATATCTTCTACATAGTTGTGGTAGAGATTTGGGTACTTTGGGTTGGTTAAAATCACGGATTTCTTGTAAAAAATTTCATTTTTTTACCAAAAATCCCGGAACAGTACCGTATTGCGATTGGAACCCATCGCAAAGGAAAAGGGTTTATCTTTTCGATTGATATTGCGATTGGGGTCTTCTGGCAACATTGCGATTGATATTGCGATTGGTAACATTGTGATTGATATTGCGATTGGGGTCTTCTGGTAACATTGCGATTGATATTGCGATTGGTAACATTGCGATTGATATTACGATAGGGGTCTTCTGGTAACATTGCGATTGATACTGCGATTGGTAACATTGCGATTGATATCGCGATTGGAGTCATTTGGTGATACTGCGATAATACTTGCACCATTTAGAGGATTTTTCAATCTTGTAACTTCACAAAAACACACAACATAAAGATAACAACATCTTTGTTTCAACAACATTAAAACACTTAACCTTATTTCATTGCTCGATCATTTTGATAATCTTTATTCAAGGGATCATAAAATGAATTCAAATTCGTATATGCCAACAATGACATCGCTTACCGATATTTCAATCATCTCGGGTACCGATACCCGCCCACCGTTGCTCATCAAAGACTTATTGGAAGCATGGCAAGGTCGCATGAGAACTTACATTATGGGTAAACCCAATGGGAGACTTATGGTTCAATCCATTGAGAAAGGTCCACTCGATTGGGGAGAAGTTACTGTCGACAATGTGACGCGGCCAAGGTTGTTTCATGAATTAACGGATGCTAACAAAATCATTGCCGATGTGGATGAAAGGGCTGTTCAGACCATACTTCAAGCTCTTCCACCCGATATTTATCGAATGGTAAGCGAACACACAGTGGCAAAGGATCTTTGGGATCGCTTAACTATTTTGTTACAAGGGACTTCACTAACTAAGCAGGAACGAGAGTGTCAATTGTATGACTTGTTTGATAGGTTCACATACATTCCAGGGGAAACACTTCATGACTACTACTGGCGTTTCACTACTTTGATGAATGATTTGAACGTGTATAATCTAAGGATTGCTCAGTTTCAACTAAACACCAAGTTCTTGAACACGTTACCCCAAGAGTGGAGCCAATATGTCACCGATGTTAAAATGATTCGGGATTTGCACAAGTCAAATTTAGATCAACTCTATGCTTTTTTGCAGCAACACGAGAAGCACGTGATCCAAAAATGCATCTCTCAGGGATCTTATTCCGAACCATTGGCATTAATGGAAATCATCCAACTTTGTCAAATCACAACTCTCCGTATGCTTTGGGATACCAATCTTCCTATAAACCATTGTATCAAACTCCAAGCTTTCCACAGTATTCAGTCTTGCCACAACCACCTACATCTTATCAGCAACAATACCAGCAACCAGCAATATCATCACAAGGAGATTCACATCATTTACCTTATGCTTCACAACCATACTTACCTTATCAACCTCCAACAAACCATGCCATCACTTACCAACAACATGAGGCTCCTCAACCATATTACTCACAACATGTCAGTGATCCTTCAAATCAGTTTGTAGCTCAACCAGCACCAGTATTCTATTGTGATGATGAGATTCTAGTTCCTGAGTTTAGACAAGGGGATAATCCTACTGATATACTTGCTCAAATGTCTGCTTACATCACTCAAGCATTAAACAAAAGAGGTTACAGAGGACCATCTCCAACAAACAATCAGTTGAGGAATTCTTATAACTCTCGTCAACAAGCTACAATCTAAGATGGCAGAGTTAATGTGCAACCACTTCAGGGGAGACCATGTTCATCTAATACTGGTGCACGTCCATTTAACACTGCTACAAGGGGAAATAACACTGGAAAAATGAAGATGATCATATGTTATAACTACAAAGGGGAAGGGCACATGGCTCGGGAGTGCAAGAAACCTAAGAGGAAGAGGGATGGCACATGGTTTCAGGAAAAGATATACTTGGTGAATGCTCAAGCACAAGGTCGAGAGCTTGATGAAGAAGTGTTGGAATTCCTTGCAGATCCAGGAGTTGCGGACACTGACGGACTCACAACAGCCATCACTAACAATGCCGCATATCAATGTGATGATCTTGATGCATGCGATTCTGACTGTGATGATGTCAACACCGCCAAGGCAGCTCTCATGGAAAATCTTTCACTTTATGGAGCTGACACAATTTATGAGGTACCAAATTTTGCCAATAATAATAGTATTGTACCTTATCAAGTTGAGCAAGTGACGGAGTATCCGGAACAGCCTCTGGTGGTTAGTAATTCAAACGAGGAGACAAACAATGATAGCAATATGAATGCAAGTCCTCAGACTTTGAGTGAAACACAATCGGGAGCTATTACGTCTACAAATTCGTATGCTCAACAAGATATGGTTATGGTGTCGGCATCTATGCTTGGCCAAATGAATAATGCGGTCCTTGAAACCCTTGGGGTTAATTAAACATTATCTGACGAGCTTGCTGTGTATAAGGAAAATGTTAAAACCTTGGAATTAACTCCAGTGACCACTACCTTAACTAATCCTGAATTTGATAGGTTTAGAAAAGTCCAAATGGATAATTTGCTAGAATTGAGAGTTTAAGAGCAAATCTTTCGAAAGAACTTAAAGAAAAAGAATCAGTTGTTAATAATTTTCAAAAACTACAAACGGATTTCGAAATTCTCGAGTCTAAAAGGGTTGAAACGGAAATTAAGGCGTCTAAGAAAGTTAAAAAGACTAAAGTTTTGCTTTTAAAACAATACTCTGCTTCACATTTAATACACTTGTTTCATTCTTCTTTTAAGGAATTCACTCTATCGCGTCTAATAGACCTACCACCTAACCCGGGGTATGCAAAGCAAGCATTTAACCACAACCCAAGACTTTACGATGCAACCAAGTTAGGATTGGTATTAGACCCGATTGTGTTTCCGAATGAATCCGAGAATTTATCACTATAAGAAGAGAATCGGTCAAAATGATTTTTACATATCCTGAGTATGATTATGCACAACTTAATGCAGAGAATGCAAAAACGGATCTTAGAATTAGCTTTAACATGCAAAAGGAATTTATCCATACACCAACTTTCATGTATACTAGAGAAAGTCTTAGTATATTTCCTACACTTGTCAATCTGAATGAACCTAAGGAAGTTCCAAAGGATCTTCCACCGGTGAGTACAGTATTGCTAAGCTTGAAAGAGATTAGGCGATACCTTACCGGATTTGACAAGGTCATCACGGAATGTACGACTTCAACGGCTCAAACCGCTGGAGAATAGGCTTTCGAACACATGAAAACGGTGTTTGAGAAAGTGATCGTTTCGTTTGTAAACAATGTTAAAGAAGGTCTTCTAGATCTTGGGGACAATCTTAACTTTGAAGTGGCTGAAGTTCGAAAAGTTTTCTCTGAAATGGATGATGCTTATGATCAACATCTAATTGAGAAAGAAAAGATTTTGTCCAAATATGACCGATTTTTGGAACATATAGTGTCTCTCGAAGTGATGCAAGTTGTTACTATTGAATATGCTTCTAAAATAACATCTGCTGTGAATAAATGTGATGACGTGCATGATATCTATGTGAATATTGTTTAACCTGTGAATAATGTAGATAATCATTCTTGTCACGAATCTAACGCTGATTTTTTAAATCTTCAAGATTCTTATAACTCACTTTCAAAATGTTTTGATGAGCTTCAACAACATTGTATATCTCTTGAAATTGAAAATCAATCTAAAAATGAAACTCTTTCAAAAACAAATGATTGTGAAAACACCGTTGAGACTAGTGACAAGATGATTCAGGTGGTTCAGGCATTAGAAGAAGAAATCATGAGACTTAAGAGAGAGTCACTAAAAGAGAAAGTGTAACTAGAGGCCGCAGAGGTTAAAAACCATGCCCTAGAAAATAGAATTACTTCTATGCTAGGGGAGTTTGATAAAGTAAAGCAGGGTTTTTCACATATTTATGGTTCATTAGAAGAACGCTTCGCTTGTAATGCGGTAGAGCAAAAGTCACTTGTTGACCAACTGAACCATAAGTGTGAGGAAATCTGTGACTTAAATATTCAACTCATAGACAAAAACATGGTTTTGGCTGAATTAAAGGAGACACTTTAACTCAAAGGACAAGAAGTTGTTGATAATCCAACTATAATCTCTACCCCGACCTCTAGTGCTTCAAAAACCAACAAGGTGGTGATCACTAAGAACCCATACAATAAGAACAATCCACTATCACATAAGTTATATATGGAGCATGTAGTTAAACACGTGAATCTTGCTAGGGATGTTGTAGATGATCTCTATGAACCAGATCCTATGAATAGTCACTATTACTCTGCTCATGCTTATATTGAGAAGATACAACAATGCTTAGAGCATTTGAATTACATAGGACAACCGGGTTCTGCACCACTTAAACAACAAACCCCCACCATTGCCATAACTCCATTAAATAAGAATCTAGGAGCTAAGCCTATATTAAACACACCCATCAAGGCTAAATCAAAATCTGTCACTAATATTCCCTTGGCTTCTACAGGAGTAATTATGTCTACTAAGGCTAAATAATCTCAAGACAAGAAAGATAGGATCAAGCCTTCCACTAGTAGGACTGCGAAGAAGAAAGTAGAAGTTCACCCTAGGAATGCTATTTCAGTTTTACATAAAAAGAATCATGTACCTAAGACAAAAGGCTCTGCCTCTATGCAGACGTCTAAGCAAAATGTAAATTCTAATTTGGGGTTTTGGAATTGTAATGAATGCATGTTTTCTCAGCGTCATGATTTATGCCTTGTTGATCACGTGAATGAAATATATGCCATTAGGAACAATCTTGAATGGATTCCAACGGGGAAGAAATTCACCCAAGTTGGTTGGCAATGAAAACCCACTGGTAGGACCTTTACAGCAAATGGAACTAAGTGCCCTTTAACTAGGATCACATCCACTGAAGTTAGGTCTCAGCATCCTTTAGATAGGAACTCTAGCACTAAGAAATGGAAAAAGTACCCTTTAACTAGGTCTGCGTCCACTATTGTACCTACCAGTGAAGAAGTACCTCAGGATTAGACAACTAGAATCTAAGCCAGCATCTAGGAAACAAATTTGGAATCCTAAGATATATACTGATAGCAAATCTAAGATAAATATATTTGTACCTGCTAACACAGAGGAACATTTAGATTCTGATACATTGTCTTCGTCTGGTGATATTTTCAGGTGGTCAAAATCATCCTCTGGTACTTGGACTCTGGATGCTCAAAGCATATGACCGGAGACCGCTTGATGCTCAAAAGTTTTATCGCCAAGTTTCTAGGAACGGTTAAATTCGGCAACGACCATATTGAGAAGATCATGGGTTATGGTGCATACCAAATTGGGAATGTTACGATTTCACGAGTATATTATGTTGAGGGACTTTGTCATAATTTATTTTCAGTGGGACAATTTTGCGATTCAAACCTTGAGGTTGCTTTTAGACAACATACTTTCTTTATTCGCGATCTTGTAGGAAATGATTTGTTAAAAGGTTCTCGAGGGGATAATCTCTACACACTGTCCATTCAAAACATGATGGCCGCCTCTCCTGGACCAAGTCATGGTTGTGGCATCGCCGGTTATCTCATCTTAACTTTGATGCTATAAACCATATGGCTAAAAACGAACTTGTTCGTGGTCTTCCAAACCTTAAGTTCGACAAGGATCATTTATGTTCCGCGTGTTCTTTGGGGAAAAGCACCAAGAATACAAACCTAAAGCTGAAGACACCAACCAAGAACCACTGTATCTTTTGCACATGGATCTTTGCGAGCCAATGCGTACGGCTAGTGTGAGTGGTAGAAAATACATCCTCGTATAGCAACCAAGGATCAAGCACCAAATTATATTATTACTTTCTTAAAGATGATCCAAGTACGTCTTAATGCTACTGTTCGCCGCATTCGCACTGATAATGGAACTGAGTTCATTAATCAAACTCTACGAGACTATTATGAAGAGGTCGGTATTTCACATGAAACTTCTGTTGCTCGCACACCACAACAAAACAGTATCGTGGAAAGACGTAACTGTACACTAATGGAAGCTGCTAGAACTATGTTGATTTATGTGAATGCTCCTTTATTATTATGGGCTGAAGCAGTGGCAATCGCATGTTATACCCAAAACCGCTCCATCTATCGTAAGCTCCATGGAAAAACTCCATATGAGCTACTTCCTGGACATAAACCTGATATTTCATTTCTTCATGTGTTTGGTTCACTGTGTTATCCAAATACTAATAGTGAGAATTTGGGCAAACTTCAACCGAAGGCTGATATTGGAATTTTCATTTGTTACTCACTCGTAAAGAAAGCTTACCGAATTTATAACCGTCGTCTTGGCAAGATAGTAGAAACTTTGGATGCCGATTTTGATGAGCTGACAGCGATGGCTTCTGAGCAACACTGCTCTGAACCCGCACTTCATGAGATGGGAACCGATACTATTAGTTCTGGATTAAATCCCAACAATCCTATTTCTCCATCATTTACACCACCTACAAGGCCCGAGTGGGATGAGTTATTTCAACCTATGTTTGATGAATTCTTTGATCCACCTAGTAATGATTCTCCAACACCTGCAGCCGTAGATCCAATTCCCGAAGTTGTTGCTCAAGATAATGGAAATCAATCAGATGCATCTACAGTTACTTTTGAACCAGATGTACCATCCCCTACCAATTCTCAAACTACACCCGAATCAACACCCCCACTTGTTCCTAATGATGTTGAAGAGGATTACTATGATCACAATTTGGAAATTGCTCACCTACAAGAGCTTCCATTCTTTGGTTCACAAATACCTGAAAACCCTAACGGTGCATCTACCTCAGAGGTAGCTCCTGCAATCGTTCACTCCGGACCACCACGAATTGAAAATCACAACACCAAATGGACAAAGGAATACCCAATCCGCAATATTATTAGTGACATCAATCGACCAGTCTTAACACGCCACCAACTCCAAGAACATGCATTATATTGCTACTTTTATGCATTTCTTTCCGATATTGAACCTAAAAATTGGCAACAAGCCATGAGACAATCATCTTGGATTGAAGCAATGCAAGAGGAACTTAATGAATTTCAACGACTTGAAGTATGGGAATTAGTTCCTTTACCCAACAACGTAGATGTTCTTACATTGTTATGGGTATATAAGGTCAAACTCGATGAGATGGGCAGTGTTTTAAAGAACAAGGCTAGATTAGTTGCTCGAGGTTACAAACAAGCTTTGGGTATTGACTTTGAAGAATCCTTTGCTCCTGTTGCTCGATTGGAGGCGATTAGACTATTCCTTGCTTATGCTGCTCACATGAATATGATAGTCTACCAAATGGATGTTAAGACGACATTTCTTAATGGTGAATTAAGGGAAGATGTCCACGTAAGCCAACCGAATGGATTTGTCAACTCGGAGTATCCTAATCACGTGTACAAGCTCACGCAAGCTCTTTATGGGTTGAAACAAGCTCCACGCGCGTGGTACGATATCCTATCGTCGTATCTAATAACGGAAGGCTTCTCCAAAGGCAAAGTGGACCCAACATTAATCATTCTCAAGGAGGACAACGACATGATACTAGTACAAATTTATGTTGACGATATAATATTTGCTGCCCTACTCAAAGACTGTCTGACCATTTTGAGAAAATCACGTCCACACGTTTTAAGATGTCGATGATGGGAAAAATTTAAATTTTCTTAGGGTTGCAAATTTCTTAAAATCCTAGAGGCATCTTCATTAATCAATCCAAATATGCTCTAGAATCTTTGAAAAAGTATCATTTTGAAAATTCTAACCCCGTGGATACTCTAATGGTGGAGCGATCCAAGTTAGATGAGGATAGGGATGGGATTGTTGTCGATCCTAAACTTTACCGTGGAATGATCGACACCCTTCTCTATCTGACTGCTAGCAGGACTGATTTGCAATCTACTATATGCTTGTGTGCCCAGTATCAGGCTCGACCTACCGAAAAGCACTTACATGTTGTGAAAAGGATCTTTCGGTATCTTAAAGGAACACTTAATCGTGGTCTATGGTATTCGAAGGATTCATCTATTGCATTAATATCATATGCAGATGCGGATTATGCTGGGTGTCAAGATACTCGACGTAGCACTTTTGGTAGTGTGAAACTTCTTGGAGATAGACTGATTAGTTGGGCATCCAAAAGGCAAAAAAGCGCTGCGATATCCAGTACAGAGGCTGAATACTTTGCTATGTCCGGTTGTTGTACTCAAGTTCTTTGGATGAGATCACAATTAACTGACTACGGTCTTGGATTCAACAAAATCCCGATGTACTGTGATAACAAAAGTGCAATTGCCCTTTGCTGCAACTACGTTCAACACTCCCGGGTGAAGCACATTGACATTCGCTACCATTTCATCAAAGAGCAAGTGGAAAATGGAGTGATCAAACTGTATTTTGTCAACACTGAGTATCAGCTGGCGGATATATTCACAAAGGCCTTAGATCGAGGACGTATCGAGTTTTTGATCGAAAAGCTAGGCATGAAATCATCCTCACCAGCGACACTTAAGGAGTTGGCAGAAGAATCTGCAGAATAGTGGTGGTAAAATATTCTATAGTATACTTTGGTCGTGATCTTGTATATTATCGTATATATATAAACCACCAAAAGCAAAACACAAAAATATAAAACATACAAAACCATAAAAAATATAAAATCAAGAAAATCCAAAAATATTTTTCATTTTAAATCGGGCATGTCTTTTAGTACGGTAATATTTACGGCCTTAGAAATGTCGATTAAAATTGACACGGCACCATAAATAGAGTCCGTATAAGAGTTGTACGTATTTTAAAACATGCCCATATGGCTTGTAGTTATTTCTGACTGCAACCCGCTTTTCGCATTAAAGTCATGTATTTTTTTAACAACATTGGCTCACAATGGGAATTAATTTTCTCGGGCAAGGTTTACTTAAAAACCTTGTAAGGGGTCAAGTTTACTTTATCACTTGGTCTAACACAAATTAGTGTACGCTTCAGTGCACTTATTTTGTTAAAATAAGAGAGATCATATTACCCCCAGAATCATTTCATAAAATCACAAACGGAAAAAGTTTTCATGGATATTTGTCTCTTTAATAACAATGACTACATCTCTTTCAATAGAAAACGGGTCAGCGTTTGAGGGGGAGCAAATATAAAATCGTCTTGAAAATGAATTGGTCTTCAAATATATCTTCAGAAATCTTTCTTTGTGTGCCTTATGTGCAACGTGTGCCTTGTGTGGATATTGATTTGGCCTTCGGTTTTACCTCACATGCCTTAAGTCATATCGATACAAATGTTATTGGCGTATTTGTATTAATAACTCAAAAGGAGTCAGGAATATGTGTTGTTAACTTGTTATATTACAAGTTTTTACATGTTTGAAAACTGGGGGGGGGGGGGACCAATTTGCACTTTTGGCAAACTTGGCTTGAAATATTGACCTTAGTCAAACAATCCTCCCCCCATTTCTTCATTCATGTTTGAAAAACACAGACATATACTAAGACTTCTTGCCGCCATAGACAAGACCTTCCAATCCTTCATTTGCCATGATAAACTGCTGTGTTATTGATATAGGTATCATTTAATTACTTGCGTAATACTGTACAAACTGTGCCTAGTCATGTATCTCGTCCTATTAAGATCATCTCATCTAATTAGGGTTTCAAGTTGATTTGTGCTCGTATCCTGTAATAGACTTAGGGGTTTTATCTATTTGATCTAGATTTACATAGGTTCTTGAATGGCTAAGCTTAATATTCACTTTCGAGCACAAATCGAATCCCCCAGATCTACATTGGTTTTGTCGCCCAGATTGCGATGATCTTTGCGATGGGGGTATTGCGATGCTACATTGCGACAGTCATTACGATGAGTATTGTGATGCCTCATTGCGATGATCATTGCGATGGATTATTGCGATGCCCTATTGCGATGGATATTGCGATGCTTTATTGGGAAAGTCATTGCGATGCGTATTGCGATGCCTCATTGTGATGGGCGTTGCGATGGAATATTGCGATGCCCTATTGCGATGGATATTGTGATGCGTCTTTGCGATGGGTGATGCATTGCGATGGGTGATACATTGAGATGGGTGGTATATTGCGATGGGTGATACATTGCGATGGATGATACATTGAGATGGGTGGTACATTGCGATGGGTTATACATTGCGATGGAATCTCTAGTTGGATATTGCGATGGTACTAAATGGTGGACATTGCGATGGATAGATGTATGCTGTTGAAATGGAACATATGTCTTATAGTCTTTAGGATATGTTGGGTGTTGTTAAGTACTATGTCTCACTAAACTATTAAGATAGTTCGATCATTCCTTATGCACTCGATTTAGATGTATACTCAGTCTTTTCGAGGACGTTAGAATTAGGGCCTTTAAAACAAACACAATTTTCAATTGGAATTAATTAATTTTTCTCATAAGAATACTTGAAAGGTTTCTTATTACAAAAATTCATCTTATCTTATAAGTTGATATTTCTGTAAACTAAAAGGATAAAATTATTTATTCCATATATTGTGTTTTGTTCTCAGGCAATGGAATCAACCGCTAAGTTCAAACCTACTGAGATTGAAGTTTTACGAACACCTACTGAGGTTGAGGTTTTACCAACACCTACTGAGGTTGAGGTTTTACCAACACCTACTGAGGTTAAGGTTTTACCAACACATACTGAGGTTGAGGTTTTACCAACACCTACTGAGGTTGTAGTAATATCTAGGCCTACTGAAGTGGTGGTGGAACTTCGTAGTCAGCGTTATACTAGTTCTCCCACTGAAGTAGTGGTCATGACAACCAGGAAACCTAAATCATCAAGTTACTTCAGTTAGGTTGTTGGGTCCCTTGAATAAAATGTCTGTGTCATACTACCATGCCTTTAGGTTTCTAGTCTAAATGTATGATTGTGTTTCATCTGAACATTGCCTTTATTATCTTAATATGTTTAACGTGATGACATTTGTTGTGCTATATTTACCATGCCATGGATTTTCATGGATAATTCGATGTATATGCTTGTATATATCAATTGTGCCTATATGATCTTAAGTAGGAACCATGGCAATCACTGAAGAACAACAACTACAACTAGACATCACACTAGTTCCCCTTATCGCTAGGCTCCCAACTACAGAGAACAACTTCCGTCTGAGAGAGGACTTTGATCCAAACTATGCTGCTTTCAAAGTAGCCATGGATATCCTAGACATGTCACCCTTGAAGCATGCCCTTAGAATCACTGAATTAGTTCCCGAAATCTATATGCAAGAATTTTGGGCCACCGCATCATTATCCCCGGGAACACAATTATCTAAGGGGGTGATTACATTCCAGATCAACAAGTAGGAATTAACCCTTAATTTATCTCAGTTCAGGCATTTGTTCAAGTTCCCTAGGTTAGCACCCAGTGAAAAGTATGTGCCTAATCCAAATACAGTAGCAATGCTTCAAGTTATTTGCGACTTGAACTATGAGGGACCGATTAATAACTTATCTCAGTTTAATACCTCCAACATCGGGCAACGATGGAAAGCGATATTCACTATCATCATCAAGTGATGCACTTCAAAGGCTCGTGGATCTGATGTAATGAGACCCCCTCAGGCTCATACATTTTGGGGTCTCTACACTACATCTAAAGTGGACTACGCCCTACTTCTTTGGGAAGAATTCTGCTATCAACTTACCAGCACCAAGAAGAAGTCGATGCATCTTCCATTTCCACGGTTTACCAAAATCATCATCAACCATTTCATGGAAAGTATTCCAACCATAAACAGGCGTGGGAATTTCTTCTACCATACCTCAGACGATGATTATGTGTTGGATCAAATGACTGAAGACGGTTATTACACTAAGTACTCCCTGCTTCCAGCTTTAGTGCCAGACACAATGATCAATGAAGGGATCAAGGACAGTGGACCTTACAAACAAATGCTCAAGGATATTGATGCACAGTTTAAAAGAGCAAACGAAGATCCATCTGAAAAGCAAAAGGTAAAAGGAAAAAGACTGCTGTCAAACGCCAAAAGACTTCCTCATTCCAAACCAAAGGCAAGGCTAAAGAGAAAGAGCAACTACGTGATGAAGAGGCGACAGACGAACAAGATTCTATAGCATTAATGTCTGAAGAAAAACACATGCGAATAGCAAGTAAGAAAAGTAGGATGGAGGCACAAGCTAAGAAAACAGGTGGTGGTTCTGGATTAAAAACTCCTGCAGAATTAGCCCTGGAAGCTTTTGGAGATCCAGACGACTCAAACGATGAAGAAGAACAAGATTTCAGACTAGAGGAAAGAATCACAGACCAAACAAACCAAGATGATGATATCGTAGATGATTATATCAACTATGATTTTGAAGACCAAACATTAGAAGGTGGAAAAGATAGGGAAACATTCCTATACGAGGACGTCAACCTTAGCAAACCACTTCCAACTCCTTCAACAATGATAGCAGCACAAGACGCTCATCTGACAATGTTTCCTATCCAACAACAAATACCTCCTCCACCACCAGTATTCAACACTGTCGTGACAACCGTCCCCCAGATTGAACCTACAATCGAAACCATTCAACCTGTACCAACCATAACCCAAGTAATTACACCAATGCCGCCACCGGTCCTCCATCAACAAGTACCAACCACCACCCAAGTAATTACACCAACACCTCCACCTATCATCCATCTTCTAGTACCAACCACTGCCCTAGTGATTGTACCAACATCGCCATCTATTCTCAAACAACCTGTACAAACCACCATCCAATCCACAACATCTCTAGCACTAGTGGTAACTCCTTCACCAACAACAACAGTACAATTAACATCCACCTCCAACCCATTTCTCACGATAAATGATCCACTCATTCAGAACTTCCAAAAACAACTGGCAGATCAGACACAACAGATTGCATTTTCCGAAATCATGCATCAGTAAGCCTGATACAAAAGATTTCAGACAACAAAAATGTGAGCGTTCCAAACTTGACGATACATACGCCGGCGTTTTAAAACTTCAAGAGCAACATCAGAAGTTTATTGCCGAAAAGGAAGCACGTGATAACGAAAACAATGTTTTCCTCAACTCCATAAATGATACCTTGACTAATATCATTCAACGTGAAGTTAGGTCATGTGTAAATCAGGAGCTTCCAGTATTGTTGACTAAAGGCGTTACTGACTTGCAATTAATGCAAACTTTAGAGACTCGATTAACCAACATTGAGTTACCAAAAACAAAAGCTCAACAAAAAATGCAAAGAGCTCTTGCTAAAGTCATAATGGAAGCTTCCAACACATCACCATTAGAAGATACTAAAGTTCCTCAATCTTCAAAGAAAAGGAAATGTTAGGAGCCTGAAAATGAAGATGAGGAAGAAAATGAGGAAGAAGAGGAAGAGAATGAGGAGGAGAAAGAACACTTTGATCATAATGAAGAAGAAGAGGATGAAGACGAGGATGAGGATGAGGAGGAGGATGATGATGAGGATGACGGGGAAGACGAGGATGACGATAGTGATGGGGATGACGATAATGATAATGAGGACGGTAATGGGAATCGTAAGGATAAGGAGAAAGGGGATGGTGATAAGGATAAAGGTAATGGTACTGATGGTGAAGAATCTGAAGAATCCGAGAAAGGTGATGAGGAAGAGGAAGAAAGTGATGCAAGTTCAAAAGAAAAAGTTGGCGATAAACAACAAGACGAGAGTGAAAACAACACCAATGACGAGCATGATGAAACAAATGTCAACAACACCGGTAAGTCATCTGAACTGGTTCTTACTAATGTATCACAAGAACAACCTGTAGAGCCAGTGCTACAAGACGAACCAATGATTGAAGACGAACCGTCACCGTCTGTGGAACATCACTCTCCACCGCCTACACCTGTTCAACATCACACAGAAACAGACACAGGTATGTCTTCTGTACTGGTTCCTACTAATCTCTCATCAACAGCACCTGTAGAACACGAACCTATGCAAGAAGACGAACCAATACCATCTATGATACATAACTCTCCACCTCAACACTACATCGATATGGATATTGACGATATAAATCTACCAGATCCTGAGTTTGCTGACACATTCACTATTGATGAGATGGTTCAAGTGCAGCCATGGCTTACACAGGCAGCAACCGCACGTACAATCTCTGACAGTGAAAAGGCGGATCTTACACAACTCCTCAATAATCCAATCGACTTCTCTGGATTCCTAATGTATAAATATGGAGTTCTTACCATGGATACAAATATACTTTGAACAACGATCAAAGACAGGAACTTTTGGGCTTCCATGCAGATCGACAAAAATGAGGGAGAATATCATTTCAATGAGCTTATGAAAGCAATCAAATCAACAGAATCAGGTGAAAAAGCTCTGATACTTCTTCAACTTACACCCTCAGTTATTGCAGCAGCCAAGCACCTATCAATGCAATACTTTGCCAACCGTGATCTGGATTACTTAGAAAATGGCGTGAACAGGTATGCTACATCATTAACAATGGGCAAAGTAGTAAACTTGGAGGATGTCCCTTGGATTGAGGATAAAGTTCCAGACCTATGGAGCAAAAAGCTTGTCAAGGAATATGATCAATATGCGGAATTAGGCATCTCACATTGGCCAGGCAAGAAGAGGTCGGCTTACTACTTCTATAGTCACACTAAGAAAGGTACACCTATAATTACAAACCTTCGAATCTCAAGCATACAGGGAGTTAGCTTTCACCATATATTCGGATATTCGTATTTGAAAGATATCAGATTCAAGCGAGAAGACGGTAAGACTTATAGTGTAAGTGAAGGGGATCTTTAATTCCTACGACTCGAAGATATTGAAGATTTTCTACTCATCTTGGCTCAAGGCAAGGTCCCTCACTTAGACCCCGATGAATTCATTGCCCTAAGATCCAGCATTCGCCAATTTACTCGTAGAATTGTGATAAAGCATAAGGTTGAAGACTTAAAACTTGGGGTAGAGAGTTATCAATCCAGGGTAAATCTAAAACGACCTCATACAACACCCATGAGTCGTTTTCACCAAGCTAAGGAACCATATATGGGTACACTCCAACCGGAGATGGGTATATTTTACCTGAATGAAGCATAGGTCATGCAATACATGTGACTCTCAGAACTGCACAAATTCAGCGATGGTACTCTCAAGCATGTACGTGACAAGCTGTTGATTCTCAACTCAGGTCAAGGTATCCCAGAGGTAAAGTATAAATGGGCAGGCCGATATAAGAAGAGTGCTAATCACACCATCTAGAAGATTGAGGAGAAGTTAAGGGATCGACGGTTGATCCGCAGTATTGAACGATTCGTGGGGGCATACCATATGGAGAACATCACAGGCTTGTGGAACGATCCACTTAACAGTGGTGATCACACTAAAATCAGGTCAACTCCATATACTCACTTGTGAATATGTATATAATATGTGCATACGGCTTTTGTGGCTTGTTGTAGTATGAAAGTATGAAATTTTTCAAGAATTTCTCACGAGATTCCAAATCTTTCAAACATTTCATACTAAAGCACTACAACTTACCCACATTAACTTGAGGGGGATCATTAATATGTTCTATGGCTATCAACCGATTTCAGTTTTAACCCAAAGACCGGTTAATCCATTAAGATCCAAAAGATTAATGGTTAACATTTTGGATAAGGGGAGAAAATGGGATTAAGGAGACTTGTAAAACATATGTGGCTAAAATGAAAAAAGGAATTAATAGAAAATCCAACTTGATATATGCTACGCATATGTTAAGGGGGAGCATTTTGTTGACAAAAACACTGAAGGTACAAAAACTCTTGATATTTATATCACAAGTACCTTAGTGATTTTAAGGAATTTTTCATGAAGACAAATACTTACCCAAAACAGACTTAACTCACGACGATTATGGTGACAAAAGGGTGGTAGGATTAGGTACGAGTCCAATGATTCTTCCAGAACTGGAGGAATATCCCAAGGACAATTCCATAGTTAGAAAATAGAAGTCCTTAGGAAAGATGGGGAATGGATTGTGAACGTAGCTGAATGTCGACCAAGTACTGATGCTAGCGCTGGAAAAATCACAACAAGGTGCTAGTGATGATGTACTGGTAAGCATTGAAGGGGTTGAAGAATGAAAAATAAATGTAAAGATAAAGGGTGTAAAAAAAGAAGCCCTCCTTACAACTTAGGCAGAAACTAGGTCAACTCATCTTGAAGACAAAAGTATCATGGACCCAGTGATGTGATGCACAACCCCTCCCAACAAACTCAAATATCTCTCAAAAGATATTTGTTTTAATGTCACGGAGTTCAACATGTTATCTATCGGTTTATTCACTCCGAATAAATTGATATTGAAAAGGTGGCAATCCTCTCCAGCCTCCGCTCACCAAAACAAAAAATGCACTACTGAGTCTAGAGCCACGAGATCATCAAAAGTCTCTTTTGGACATAATTTGAAAACAAGAAAGATTTTTTATAGTCCTACGCAATATTCTTGCAATATTGCCAGAACATCTGAGTGATACAAAAGTATTACAATGAAGATGGAAATCCTGCTTGAACCAACATCAAACAAGCTCATGGTAGGTGACACGTGCGTTTCTTTAAGAACTAATCTTGTGATAACTGGAAAGAAACAATGGTTTAACTCTTAATTGAGATTAAACTTGTTCTAGGGCCTCTATGCATTATCCAAGTGATCTTGCCAGAACACTCAGCGTGACACTCTTTAGTGTTCATAGTGAAGAGTGGAAATCATTCCAGTGTCAACCTCAAACAACACTGCTATAGGTGACAAGCAAGATTCTATCAGAATCAAGCTCGTGACAACTGGAAAGCAACGATGGTGAAAATCTTAATTGAAATTCACTTGTTCCAGGATTCATGAATTGACGGCTTCAATCATACGGATTTTATAATCCAAATGATTCACTCTTTATGATCGCAGTCAGCTTTAGATGGTCGAATAAAGAGAACGGGTTTACCCGCGAAAATTTTGTCAAGGAGATCTTTAATTAGAGCTACCTGTCTCAAGTACGATATTTATTATCGTCCAACGGTCTTCACTGACCAGAGGTAAAATGCTACCGAATTAGAATAAAATGTCAAAGCCATTTTATTCGTGTCTTATTATATTGCTGCATTTGAAGACGGTGGCGTTGCGGTGTACCAGTTGAAGTCGTTCTCACATACTTATTCTTTCTGCATCAAATATTTTAGCAAATTCAAGAAAGTCTGACCTAAAAGTCTTCCGCTGTATCGACTCTGAAACTTTCAAGAATTCTGCAAAGGATAGGTATGTGGGACATGAAGTCACGAAGAGGCGAACATCACAAGAAGACAAAGATTGCACGTGAAGGGCCAAAAGAATATGCTCCAAGCAAAAGCCTGATGATACTCAACACATATTCTCAAAAAGAAGAAAAGTAAAAGAAGAAAAGAGAAAGTGGACTATGAGCTAAAGAACGAAGATCTAACATGCTAGATTAGGAGTTTGTAATTTGGAGTGACCTCCCTTTGGGGGAGATTGTTGGTAATACGCTTTTCGTAGTTAGAAAATCTCGGTCACTCCAACAATATAGTTATAGGCTCGTAGTATAAGTTCAATTAAAGTTTACATTAGCCCGACCCATGAGCATGTTCATGGGTCGGAGGCCCAAGTCCACTAAGGGACTTGGGTATATAAACCCCTTTCCACCATGGAAAGGGGTGTTGGTTGTTTCATTTTAGTAATATCATTTTTACATTTTCTCTCATCTCTCTCTCTACTTTCTCTCACTAGAAACAACAACCCTCTTGATAAATCAAAGATTATCATACTTCTACAATGTTGCACAAGATCATTGTAATTTCTTATAATACCAATATCAGTCCCAATAGAAAATTCAACCTATAACCCCGTCTTCACCATAGCCAACCCACCAAAACCAGCTTACCCAACATTTGCATATCCATCACTATCATACATGGGGACCACCATAGTCCAAGCCATGCTCGTATCCACCACAGCAAAAGCATATTCTAAAGCAATATGTACATGAAACATTATATGTCCGCACGTCGACTCGAGCCTAAATAGACACACACATAAATCATTAAGCAATACATAATTAATATTGTAATAAATATTAATTAATGTTAAACAAATAAACTAAGAAATAAGAGTCAAGGAAAAAGGATACAAACGCCCATGAGGCTTTGGGCTTGGTTGCTTGATCACCAAGTTATTAAAAGTATATAAGATGTAACACTCCGAAAACCGAGGTCATTATTTTATCCTATTTTACACATATTTTTGAAATTATTTAGAATTTTTATCGTGGAATTATTTGACGGTTTAAGTTGAAACTGATAAACGAGACTAAATTTCGATGTTTGACGATTTAAGAAGAATCGATAGTGATCGTGATACCGACGGATGCCCAAAGTTTATATTTTATTATCGATTGATCGATATTTGAATTTTCGATATTTTTATTTCTACTTACGAGTTCAGTCGAATCAGAACCATTTTATATTATTTTGTGTGAGTATAGGCTTATAAATATGTTTTAGAAAGCCGGGACGAACCCCGACTCCCGTAAAATTTCAAAACCGACTAGTAAGTCGATTCCCCCTCTTAAAATGTGTCATTTAATTTTGAGGCCAAAAGAAAGCTAAGTTGGCAAGAGAGGTGCTTCTAAATTTTACAAAAAGGAAGGAAGGGAGCACACTTTCATTTTTCACATTTCAAAAACTTCATCCCTCCCTCTCCTCTCTCTTGACCGTCGGCCTCCACCAGCATCACCACCATACCACCATTTTTTTAGTTTTTGAAGAAACTAAGTTTAGACCCACCTTTCTTTTACGTGTTTTAATCCTCTCAAATCTAACATGCATTCATTTGATTTTTCCAAAAATTAAAGATTTTTTAAAAATGGGTTTTGATTCAATTAAACCATATGCATGTTTAATTTATGTATTAGTAATGATAATTCATCCATAAAACAAGATGGAAACATTTTTTTGGGTGTTTTGGTCACCTACACCCCACGCCCAAAAGGGGGTGTTTGGTTGATTTTGATGTTTGATGATTTTGTTATGGGGTTTATGTTTAGAAACATGTTTTATTCATTCCTAGTTGATTTGGTTAATTGCATGTTGATTTTGTGAAATAGGTTTTTGTGAATGATTGATCATACAAGCGATATAAGGTATTTAGGATGTTTTAGGTTGTTCATGTGATGTTGTAATAGGTCTAAGAATTGTTAGAAGTGATTGAAATGGTGATTTGATGTGAGTTTTAAAGTGTCTTTTTCAAATTGATTGTTTAAGGCCATTTTTCGTAGTCTTAAGTCTAAGTCCAGGTCTTAAGTATAACTCCACAATTACCGTCAACCCAAGTACTGTCAACTTCAAAGAAAAATGACGGGTCTGACAAGAAAGAAGAACTGGAGGTTCAGAAGACAGCTTCTAAGAAAGATAAGGTGTCTGAGGATACTTTGGTAATTGATGAAAGAAGTGTGTCCACTATTGGTGAAGTAAGTACTGCTGGTGATCTAGCATCTGCTGAAGACCCAAGTACCATCAAGCCAAGTGCATGTACCGCTCCAGGTGCAGGTACTACTGGTCAAAGATCTTCACTACCATATTCTAAGGATAGATCTTGTAACACCCCCACAATTGGTATGCGCAGCGGAACTACAACAATGGGTGCTACACAGTATTCATTGCACACAAGATATATCAAACGACGCTAAAAGACGTCAACTTAAAACTTGAAATTTAAAAATTGTTAGATAATACATGTCCACAGTTTTTCCAACCCCAAATAGTGCACAGAGTTTAGCGTTTTCGGTCCCCATGAATCTCAACCCCAAAAACTTCAGTTTACAACCACATGACATTAAACATAAAAATTGTTTAAGTAGAAAAGGAGGGAAAAACAAGCGGACACCAAGCCGTACACACAACATCCATCCCATGCATGCTCCATCCTACTTCTCAACGGTTACCTGAAACACATGCCAAAAATTTGGTCAACGAAAACGTTGAGTGGAATTCATAGGTTTTTCAATCCATTTGAACGTATATATAATAAAAACCATTCGTGATCATTTATAGTCTTGTCGATCAAACAAACTATAATCAGGATACTGACAATTGTGTTTAAGCTCATGACACTAATCCGTTAACTCAATCACCCGCGTAAATATACCGGCATGATTCAGATGAAACCAGTGCCCCTTCTAAAGGCATCAGTTGCAATTATACCTTATTTCTCATACAAAATAATCTACCGCAGAACTTACTATAAGTACAACTTCTCGGCTAGCATTGGGTCGTTAACCCCGTAGTACTACAAATTGCATAAGCGGCTATTTCCCCCTACTCGAGGGCAAGACAATAGTTAATAGTTCATGATTTTAGGGACTTTTGCAACTTTGGTACTCAACACAATTTCTAAGGCAACTTTCGGGTCTAACAATCATTCATGATATACGTTCCTTTTAAAAACTAGCATGCATTTCCCTCGCGGGTAAAACAATTTGAAATAATATAAGCGAGGCTATAAATTCACACCTTAGGTATTAAGTAGTCGGTAGTTCGAGGAGTGATCACTGACGACGAAACGGATGCCCGGGTAAATCAACACCTATCACAAATAACGCGTAATGAGTAATCTCATTTAAATACTTACGGTACTGTATAAAATACATATATACAAGTCGCTTAGGACAAATATAACTCACGCCAAAAACAAAACAACAAGTATCATTCATTTTATACCATTCATTCTCATTACTTACGTTGTCCATTTTTACCCATTCTCGCCGGTACTTGACTAAAGTACGGGCTGAAATTGCGCTTCGACCAATTTTGACCTCTTTGACCTATATGAAAAATACCTTTGACTTCCTTGACACCTAAGTCAACATATATACTCATTTACACAGGTTAGGGACCAAATTTTGACCCTTGACCATTTACCAATTTATACTTGTGACCCTCGGGATTTGACTAAAACTTTGCACAAATTCGGATTGTGAAAGTCCTCGTCTCCCGGTACCCGATCTTTAAAATGTCATAACTTTTAGCTCGTTTTGAGTCACGGGCTCTACCTTATACCAAATTAAAGCTAGAAAGACCCTCTATCACTACATTTAGCTTTCAAGACCTAGAACAAAAATCATTTTTATAAAATGGACCAAATGTTTCTGCCTAAAAATGACCATACCAAAAACATGCTTAGACTCGATTCCAAGACTTCTAATTACCACTAAACATCATCCTAAGCCTTCCCAAACATATCCTAACATCAAACTTCAATCCTACCCCTATTGATCAATCAAACTCAAAATCAAGAATAAAAGAAAATGAACATGCAACCACTAACACCCATGTAAAACACCCTTAAACATCAAACCAAACACAAGATTAACATGCAAAACCAACAACCACCATGGCTCCCCAAACACCCCCTTTGCCGTGGGGTTTGGGTGACCCAATCACCACAACCAAATTAATTTTGGTGGGTTTTCATGGTGTTTATACTTCCATAACACTTAATATCAACATGCATTAGCTCATTTAGCCTCAAAAACGAATTTGGATCATATGGAAAAATCTTGAAAATTTTTTATCAATGCATGTTGGATTTGAGCACATGAATAGGTGGGGAATGACCAAACTAAGTGTGGTCTAACCTTAGATTTTTGAAAAATCAAGTGGAAGAAGATTTTTGGTGAATTTTTGGGTGGGTTTGGGGGTGTCCGTCGGCTTTAGAGAGAGAGGAGAGAGTGATGGTTTGATTTTTGGTGCAAGTGTTGTGTGTGTTTGTGTTTATGGCAAATTTGGCCTTTTTGGTGGGTTAGGAGGGACCTTTGTGCAATTTTTGGCTTCTTTTGTCCTTAAATGAAAAACGTCCTCAAAACTTTGCGGGTTCGACTCATTTGTCAATTTTGAAAATTTTACGGGAGTCGGAAATCTTCCCGAACGCTCCAAAATATTTTTGGGATACTTTAAATGTACTTGGAAGGCTATAAAACTCACCCGACTCAACTTAACACGAACCGTAAATAAAATTCTCGAAAAATTACATTATCGATAAATCGTCAAAAATTATATGAAATTGGGCATCCCTCGGGATCGTAATCGTCATCGTCCTTCTCAAAACGTCAACCGTAAAAATTATAACCTCGAACATCGGCTCTAACCAAAATACTTATAAATTATAGAAATTATAATTTAATAAAAATTTCAAAAATTAGCGTAATTTAGGGTATCGTTAATGACCTCGATTCTAGGGTGTCACATCCACCCCTCCTTAAAGAGAGCGACGTCCCGGCGCTCGCCTCTTCTTGTACTCACATTTCGTCTACTGGAACAGATGAGGATACCTTTCCTTGAAAAAGTCCTCACGTTCCCAGGTGTATTCCGGTCCACGCTTAGAATTCCATCGGACCTTCACAATAGGAATCCTACTATGCTTCAACCGCTTGACCTCCCGGTCCATTATTTCCACAGGTTCTTCCACAAAGTGCATTTTGTCGTCTAGTCGAATCTCGTCCAAAGGAATCACCAATTCCTTGTCCGCCAAACTCTTCTTCAGGTTCGATACGTGAAACGTGTCATGAATAGCACTAAGCTCGGTCGGCAATTCTAACTTGTACGCTACTGGTCCAATTCGTTCAACGATCTTAAACGGTCCAATATACCTCGGACTCAACTTTCCTTTCTTTCCAAAACGAATTACACCCTTCCATGGCGATACCTTGAGCATAACCATATCTCCAACTTCAAACTCCAACGGTTTCCTTCGGTTATCGGCATAACTCTTCTGTCGGCTTCTCGCAGCAAGTAGTCGGTTCTTGATCTGCATGATCTTCTCTGTCGTTTCTAAAACCATTTCGGGTCCAGTCAATTGACTTTCCCCTACTTCACTCCAACACACCGGCGATCTACACTTCCTTCCATACAATGCTTCGAACGGTGCCGCTTTGATACTCGCATGATAACTATTATTTTACGAAAATTCCACCAGAGGCAAGTGGCGTTCCCAACTTCCCCCAAAATCAATCACGCATGCTCGGAGCATGTCCTCCATCGTTTGAATCGTTCGTTCACTCTGGCCGTCAGTTTCCGGGTGATAAGCCGTGCTTAAACTCAGTTCAGTGCCCATCGCACGTTGAAGCGATCTCCAAAATTCCGACGTAAATCTACTGTCGCGATCCGAAATGATCGATAACGGCACTCCATGTCTACAGACGATCTCCTTCACGTACACGCTGGCGAGTCTTTCCATGCTGTCCGTCTTCTTCATAGGTAAGAAATGAGCAGATTTCGTCAACCTATCCACAATTACCCATATCATATCACTTCCACTAGGAGTCCTAGGTAAACCCGTCACAAAATCCATTGCGATTTTCTCCCATTTCCATTCTGGGATTTCTGGTTGTACCAACAATCCAGATGGTTTCTTATGTTCTGCCTGGACCTTCGCGCAAGTCAAACACTTACTGACATAACGAGCAATATCTGCCTTCATATTCGGCCACCAATAGACTTTCTTCAGGTCGTGGTACATCTTATCCGATCCAGGATGTATCGAATACTTCGACTTATGCGACTCATTCATAACCAATTCTCGAACTCCAGGCTTTCCTTCCTCAGATGAACACAGTGGCAACCAAATTCGATTCTCAAAATATCTCAGTCCGTCAGACCTAATCACGAAAATAGGTTTCAACATTCGTCCCAAATTCTCGGCTTCAACATTCCTTTTCATTAAACCTCTCTCCTGAGCCTTTAGTATGGTTTCGGTTAAGTCAACGCTCTCACTCATCACTAAAGCTCTAACCCTCAAAGGTTTCTCCCGTTCCTTCCTACTCAATGCGTCCGCTACAACATTCGCCTTCCCAGGGTGGTAGCGAATTTCGCAGTCATAATCACTCAATAGTTCAACCCAGCGTCTTTGTCGCATATTCAGCTCCTTTTGATCTAAAATGTGCTGCAAACTCTTGTGATCAGTGAATACAACACACTTTGTCCCATACAGATAGTGTCTCCACAGTTTCAACGCAAAAACCACCGCTCCTAATTCCAAATCGTGCGTCGTGTAGTTCTCCTCATTCTTCCTTAATTGCCTCGACGCGTAAGCTATCACCTTTTCACGTTGCATTAATACCGCTCCATAACCTTTACGAGACGCATCACAATACACTACGAAATCTTCGGTTCCTTCAGGCAATGATAAAATCGGCGCGGAACATAACTTATCCTTGAGCGTTTCGAAAGCAAGCTCTTCCTCATTTCCCCATTCATACACCCTATTCTTTTCGGTAAGCCTCGTCAGGTTTCGCAATCAACGAAAATCCTTCGATAAACCTTCTATAATACCCAGCTAAACCCAGAAATTGTCGAACTTCAGTCGGCGTCGTCGGTGCTGACCATTCCCTGATTGCTACGATCTTGGCAGGATCCACACGAACTCCCTCACTATCGATCACATGACCTAGAAACTGCACTGATTCCAACCAAAACTCACACTTAGAGAATTTTGCATACAGCTTCTCCTTCCTTAACAACTCCAAAATCTTTCTTAGGTGCTTCTCGTGCTCCTCCTTACTCTTAGAGTAAATAAGTATGTCGTCGATGAAAACAATAACAAACTTATCTAGATACGGCTTGCACACGCGATTCATAAGATCCATGAATACAACAGGCGCGTTCGTCAACCCAAACGGCATCACTCGAAATTCAAAGTGTCCATACCGCGTACGAAAGGCGGTTACAGGAATATCCTCCTCTCTTACTCGCAGTTGATGATACCCTGATCTTAAATCGATCTTTGAGTATACACTGGAACCTTGCAATTGATCGAACAAATCATCAATCCTCGGTAATGGGTACCGATTCTTAACCGTCAGCTTATTGAGTTCTCTATAGTCGATACACATCCTAAACGAACCATCCTTCTTCTTTACGAACAACACTGGCGCTCCCCAAGGTGATGAGCTCGGCCTAATAAATCCTTTGTCCATCAATTCCTTCAATTGATCCGATAACTCCTTTAACTCAGAAGGTGCTAAGCGATAAGGTGCACGTGCAACCGGCGCAGCTCCTGGCACTAAATCAATTCGAAACTCGACCTCACGGTTAGGCGGTAAACCTGGCAACTCGTCTGGAAAAACGTCCGGATATTCGCAAATAACTGGTACCTCTTCAATCCTCGCCTCTACATCACCATCGCTCGAAACTTGTGCCAAGAACACATCGCATCCGCTCTCTACGTACTTCATCATCTTCAAACACGAAATCACCTTCAAACGAGAAGTGCATTCGTCTCCCTTTACCGTCAAAACCCTATTCCTCAGCGGAATCTGCACCAATCTCTCACCACAGACGATCGTAGCACTATGCGCCATTAACCAATCCATTCCCACAATCACGTCAAACGATCCTAGCTCTATAGGCATCAAGTCGATTTTAAAAGCGTAGTTTCCTAACTTCAAGGTACACCCTTTCAGTATAGAATTCGTACTAACAATTTTTCCATCGGCTAATTCAACATTATAACTAGTCGTTAACAACACCGGTTCTCTATCGATATGACGACTAAATCTAACGTCTACAAAACTCTTGTCGGAGCCAGAATCAAATAAAATACTAGCATAACAAGCGTCTAGCAAAAACGTACCGGTAACCACATTGGGACCCTGTGGCTTATCAGCAGTTCCCACTTGATACACAGCAGCCGCATTATTACCTCCCCGCCTGATTCCTGCCTTCGGGCAATTCGCTTGCACATGACCCCTTTCTCCACAACTATAACATCCTCTCATCCTGATAGCATTAGCCCCAGTGGCTACTCCTCCCGTTCGACAACTAGCAGTCCTATGACCTGCCTTTCCACACCTGCCGCATGCCGGCGGGCAATTTCCAACATGATACAAATTGCACTTTCCACAATGGGGATTTACTTTCACACCTCTAGGGTTCGTCACTGCCCTCATCCCTTCGTTCCTTCTCTGATTAAACTGCTGATTACGGTTCGGCCCATGGTTATTTCGATTTCCACCTCGGTTCTGGCCTTGGGATTGATTACTTTGTGCTGCCTCCCATTTCCTTTTGTTGCCCTTCAGCAATGTAGTTCTGCTTGTCCTGAAGCTTAACGTCCATCAAAGCGTGTGCCATTTGAACCGCTTCGTCAAACGTTCCAGGTTTTGACGAAGTTGTTTCACCTTTGATGTTGCTAGATAAACCCTTTATATACTGCTTCATTTTCTTGGCATTCATTTGGCAAATATGTCCGGACCACAAAAGGCTTAACTCATTGAATCTCCTGGTGTAAGCAGCCTATATCGTTGTTCTTTAAGGTCAAATGCCTCAATTCGTCCTCCAATTGCCCCAATTCCTCCTCTGGGCAAAACTTCTTTGTCAACAAAGCTTTGGTCGCATTCCACGTCCTTGCATTCGCCACAGCCCAATCCAACCGTAGCTACCTGGGTATTCCACCAACTTAACGCATCGTCCAGAAACGTAGCTGCTGCAAACTTCACTTTATCTGCTTCTGCACAACCACTGATTTCAAACGTGCTTTCAACTTTTTCCAACCACCGTCTAAGTTCTAAAGCTCCACCCGTTCCACGGAACTGCGTGGGACCGCACTTCATAAAACTAGAATAGGTACACCACTCTCGGGGGCTTGCTGTCTCCCCGCATTCCTTCCTGGATCCTGATTTCTCCCAGCTCGGTCCCGCTTGCAACGCATTTGCTATAGCTTCCTGAATCATGGTGTTAACACGATCGGCCAGTCAACTTTGGAGGCATTGTGTTATCGAATATCTCTTTCTGCAAGACAAGGAAAATAGAAAAACAATGTAAGTATTCATATCAAGTTTCCCAGACATAAAATACATACAACGACACATCACTACGGAGTTACTAATATTCATCAATTCACACCACAAAAGATCAAATTTAAGACATATCACAGATCATGAAAGGTAACATAGATTGTATTGATAATTAACCAAAATCGTGACAAGTAATGCCACTACAATCGATTCACCACAAAACATCAAGTACTTGAGTTTCTCGTCATAATACCATCATACAAAGGTCTAAAATAGTTCTATTACAATGATCAAAGAAAATACAAAACAAGTAACTAGGCATGTGGTAATCCACACGGCCTCTTGGATGGCGGCTCGTCGTCGTCTTCCTCGGTTTCCTCATCACTTACGTCCTCATCCACATCATCCACTTTCCTTTTTCCTTTCTCATCTGGCCCACATTCTGTTTCCTTTTTTCGTCCCTGATGTGGATCCATACTCAATCGCTACCTGACTTCCCACTGAAATACAAGCACCTCCAGTAGGCGGCTGAACCATGAAGTCGTTCGCCTCCATCTCCACATCGTCCACGGATCTCCAATCCGGGGGCAATGAATCCCTCACCACGATGCTCCCAACTCTGCATCCTCGACAACCTCATCTGATCTTCCCTCACACGGTCAAGACTAGCACTTAAATTTGCAACCATTGATTTCAAACTGTTGATGGCACTTGTGTTCATTATCCCATCATACGCAATTCTTGAAGTCCTTTCCAACAGTCTTTGATGTTCCCTTTCAGTCTTATCAAACTTCTTAATCACCCTAGTCTCAACTACAAACCGCTCATACATCAACCTTTCCATCCTCCCCAAACGACCTGCGGGATCCCAGTAGTGTCTCGGTCTCGGAAAATAGACCCTTGCAATATTCTCATGAATCGATGGCGACTTGCTGGACTCTCCACTGCTCCCATCACCTTCTCGAACAAATCCTGGCATTGATCTCAAATAATTCTTACAATTGTCCATCGGGCCGATCAAAGGGTTGCTGCTCATAACGACCGGTCGGTTGGTACCTCATAACCCTTCGGCGAATTCGGGGACTGAAACAAATCGGGTTCGGTCTGGCCTAACGGCATCCTCGGGAATAACCATCATCCAATAGCTCCTCGGGCTCTTCTTCGGAATCCTCATTGTCGTCACTACTCATGCTGAAATTATCCACCTCACTTTCGCCATTGTCGTTTTCCGGCCCTATTTCGTCTTCTGGAGCGATCCATCCATTATTATTGTCCGGCGGGTTCGGAGGAAACGGTCCCCCCTTCGTGACCTACGACGTAATCGTTTCCGTTATCGTTGGGCGGTACCTTCGGCCATTCCTGCAATAACAGCGAATTTCGGAGGGGTACATAAGTAATTATACGATAATTATAAATATATGCATGCAAATGCAATGCAAAGGTGGTACATATGCCCGAAATGTAATAATATGATGCTCATCGCATGATTAATACAAAAATTACGATGTCGGAATATTTCACGTAAAATTTAACGTCTACATATAGTAATTCCATACTTATATAATAATTACCCACTTATATACTTTACTCAAAAGTATACGTCAAATGCCATAAATACAACAATAAATCTTACCGGAGCCATGCAGGATAGTTGGTGTGTGCTTGGACCCCCTTCTTACGACACCAAAAGTTATAGTTTAGGATTTTCAAAAACGACCTAGTTCTCTATAACTCGTGGCTCTGATACCAATCTGTAACACCCCCCACAATTGGTATGCGCAGCGGAACTACAACAATGGGTGCTACACAGTATTCATTGCAGCACAAGATATATCAAACGACGCTAAAAGACGTCAACTTAAAACTTGAAATTTAAAAATTGTTAGATAATACATGTCCACAGTTTTTCCAACCCCAAATAGTGCACAGAGTTTAGCGTTTTCGGTCCCATGAATCTCAACCCCAAAAACTTCAGTTTACAACCACATGACATTAAACATAAAAATTGTTTAAGTAGAAAAGGAGGGAAAAAACAAGCGGACACCAAGCCGTACACACAACATCCATCCCATGCATGCTCCATCCTACTTCTCAACGGTTACCTGAAACACATGCCAAAAATTTGGTCAACGAAAATGTTGAGTGGAATTCATAGGTTTTTCAATCCATTTGAACGTATATATAATAAAAAACCATTCGTGATCATTTATAGTCTTGTCGATCAAACAAACTATAATCAGGATACTGACAATTGTGTTTAAGCTCATGACACTAATCCGTTAACTCAATCACCCGCGTAAATATACCGGCATGATTCAGATGAAACCAGTGCCCCCTTCTAAAGGCATCAGTTGCAATTATACCTTATTTCTCATACAAAATAATCTACCGCAGAACTTACTATAAGTACAGCTTCTCGGCTAGCATTGGGTCCGTTAACCCCGTAGTACTACAAATTGCATAAGCGGCTATTTCCCCCCTACTCGAGGGAAAGACAATAGTTAATAGTTCATGATTTTAGGGACTTTTGCAACTTTGGTACTCAACACAATTTCTAAGGCAACTTTCGGGTCTAACAATCATTCATGATGCATTTCCCTCGCGGGTAAAACAATTTGAAATAATATAAGCGAGGCTATAAATTCACACCTTAGGTATTAAGTAGTCGGTAGTTCGAGGAGTGATCACTGACGACGAAACGGATGCCCCGGGTAAATCAACACCTATCACAAATAACGCGTAATGAGTAATCTCATTTAAATACTTACGGTACTGTATAAAATACATATATACAAGTCGCTTAGGACAAATATAACTCACGCCAAAAACAAAACAACAAGTATCATTCATTTTATACCATTCATTCTCATTACTTACGTTGTCCATTTTTACCCATTCTCGCCGGTACTTGACTAAAGTACGGGCTGAAATTGCGCTTCGACCAATTTTGACCTCTTTGACCTATATGAAAAATACCTTTGACTTCCTTGACACCTAAGTCAACATATATACTCATTTACACAGGTTAGGGACCAAATTTTGACCCTTGACCATTTACCAATTTATACTTGTGACCCTCGGGATTTGACTAAAACTTTGCACAAATTCGGATTGTGAAAGTCCTCGTCTCCCGGTACCCGATCTTTAAAATGTCATAACTTTTAGCTCGTTTTGAGTCACGGGCTCTACCTTATACCAAATTAAAGCTAGAAAGACCCTCTATCACTACATTTAGCTTTCAAGACCTGGAACAAAAATCATTTTTATAAAATGGACCAAATGTTTCTGCCTAAAAATGACCATACCAAAAACATGCTTAGACTCGATTCCAAGACTTCTAATTACCACTAAACATCATCCTAAGCCTTCCCAAACATATCCTAACATCAAACTTCAATCCTACCCCTATTGATCAATCAAACTCAAAATCAAGAATAAAAGAAAATGAACATGCAACCACTAACACCCATGTAAAACACCCTTAAACATCAAACCAAACACAAGATTAACATGCAAAACCAACAACCACCATGGCTCCCCAAACACCCCCTTTGCCGTGGGGTTTGGGTGACCCAATCACCACAACCAAATTAATTTTGGTGGGTTTTCATGGTGTTTATACTTCCATAACACTTAATATCAACATGCATTAGCTCATTTAGCCTCAAAAACGAATTTGGATCATATGGAAAAATCTTGAAAATTTTTTATCAATGCATGTTGGATTTGAGCACATGAATAGGTGGGGAATGACCAAACTAAGTGTGGTCTAACCTTAGATTTTTGAAAAATCAAGTGGAAGAAGATTTTTGGTGAATTTTTGGGTGGGTTTGGGGGTGTCCGTCGGCTTTAGAGAGAGAGGAGAGAGTGATGGTTTGATTTTTGGTGCAAGTGTTGTGTGTGTTTGTGTTTATGGCAAATTTGGCCTTTTTGGTGGGTTAGGAGGGACCTTTGTGCAATTTTTGGCTTCTTTTGTCCTTAAATGAAAAACGTCCTCAAAACTTTGCGGGTTCGACTCATTTGTCAATTTTGAAAATTTTACGGGAGTCGGAAATCTTCCCGAACGCTCCAAAATATTTTTGGGATACTTTAAATGTACTTGGAAGGCTATAAAACTCACCCGACTCAACTTAACACGAACCGTAAATAAAATTCTCGAAAAATTACATTATCGATAAATCGTCAAAAATTATATGAAATTGGGCATCCCTCGGGATCGTAATCGTCATCGTCCTTCTCAAAACGTCAACCGTAAAAATTATAACCTCGAACATCGGCTCTAACCAAAATACTTATAAATTATAGAAATTATAATTTAATAAAAATTTCAAAAATTAGCGTAATTTAGGGTATCGTTAATGACCTCGATTCTAGGGTGTCACAGATCTACTCTACCATTTGGAGAAGATGAGACATTAGTAAATCTTTTGCTTAGTTTTAAAGAGAAAAGTTTAGTTGAGAAAGCTAAACTTGCAGCAAAAGAAAAAAGGGCACAAGAAGAAGAAGTTGTGATAGCTCAAGAGACTTCAACTACAGAACCACAACAAGAAAATATTGATGATTCACAATACCAAAATTTCAATCTTTGGAACAATCAAATCTTGCCAGTAAAGCTCAAGATAAAGGCAAGAAAGTACAAACTTCTCAGCCAAATACAAAAGGTATTGTTATACCAGGTCAACAACCTAATGAGGGTGAAGAAAGAAGATCTTCAAGGTTAGTAAGTTACCTAAGATTGACCCAAAAGACAAAGGAAAGAAGAAGTTGCAGTCTGAATCATAAAAAGAAGAAGAAAGTAAGATGATGATATTAAAAAAGTCATGGATAGATTTCATCAATTGGAGCATGATGAAGAAGAAGCTTTTAGGCTACAAGCAAGACCCCATTAAGAACAGCAACAAGAAGAAATTGAAGCTAAGCAACAACTGCTTGAAGCACAAAAGATACATCAAGAATTGTATGCTAAGGAATATGATATTCAATCTGAAATCAAAGCAAGTGAACTTCTAGCTGAATCAATGATAGCTGAAGAAAGGAATACTTATGATAAGGAAGAAAAAGCAAGGTTGATTGATGACTTAGTCAAAGAACAACAAAGGTTATTTGTAGAGAAAAGAAGATAGGAGATATGTAAGCCTCCAACTATAGGTCAACTAAGGAATCAGATGATGTCTTACCTCAAGAAAGTAAAGCACTTTACTTCATAGCTAGCCAAGAAGAATTTTGTTGAAATCAAGGGTTTATATGAACAACACAAAAGGAGTGAATTACACTTTGTTGAGATTAGTTCTGAGGCAGATAGAAAAGCCATTGAATAATCCAAGAAACACTTGCAACCACAAAGACAATTTGGAAGTAGCCCTAGGCTTGATCAACGAAGTTCTGCTAGACAAGAAGGAGGTTGTCCACCTATCAAGACCACTTTTGCTAGAAAGAGCAAAAACGTTAAGGTGACTCCATTGGATGAGTGAGATCAAACTCAAAGTGTTGAAAAGACTAAAAATGTACAGGCGGTACGTATACAGTCACCAGTACATAGTGAAGCAGTACATACTTATTTGGAGGAAGAATCTGTTGAAGGAACCTCCATAAGTGTTAAAAGAAAAAGATCAACCAGAAAAAATCAAGAAGCAAAGAAAAAGATAAAATCTACAAATGAAGATAGTGATGATGATGAGAGCTTAAAAAGTACTTGAAGGTAGTAAAGTTTGAAGATCAATGCATAAATACAGAGATCTTTGGAAAAAGGTCATCAATTATAAGATGGACAGGTGCTACACAGCAAGGACTGCAAGCTCATGGAATAACCATAACAGATGGTACATTTAGGATGTTCATGTAACACCCCCATTTTTACCATATAGAAACAAAAGGTAATCTAGGGTATTACTTCATAGTACCATAGTCACAATAATAGAAAATGCCAAAAATACAATTTTAAAAACAAATGTTATCATTCATTTATTTAAATCAGAGTTAATAAACAACTGTACATATGCTATACAAACACAGGTTTCCCAAAGATATAGTTTTATTAATAGAATGATAACTTATTTAAGACACCGCCCTTCGCAGCACGCCAGTCTTCATTCACCTGAGATATATGCTTAAAGTCAACACGAAGGTTAGTGAATTTATAAGTTTAAATATCATCTGAATATAAGTATGACTCTCGGGATACAGTGTTATACACCCGCTTTTTAAATTCATCGATTCTTATTGCACTAGCTAATGACACCGCGACTAGACATTATTAGAAAAATCCAACAAATTGCCCTTAAGCAGGAAGGTTGCCAGACTATCCTGAATTTTATCAAAATAATGTATATTTGTTTAGCCTAGGAATGGACCATTAGCTGTTAGCAAGTGAGACATGCCCAGATAGGAGATTTCTGTCTCCAATAGTACAATTCACGATATTAGCGCTCATTAAATGATTAGATGTTCACGATTAAAAAGGGACTTTTGATGACAACAAGTAAAAATAGTGTCAATAATCATATAGGCAGCATACAAAAACAATTGTATTCCAGTTTTACATATATCCCTCTCACGGGTTTTCAGATTGTTTATAAGCTTTTAAAAGTGAGTCTATAAACTCACCTAAGCCTATAGGGTCTTTTGATTATCCAATCACAACCTTCTCACGGAATTTTGACTGACACATAATATGCGTATATATCAAGTGTTAGTCTCTGAGTTCAATCTCTTTATATATACATTCTTTTAGTTAATTAGTTTGGAGTAATAGTATCATTGTTCGGGCCATTATACTAAGAAGCCAATCTATAAACGTTTGAGGAGCGAGGGCACTTTAAACCGTAAACCCAACCACTCAATCAGAACGTAATATCGAGATGGAACATCTTTGTAAAAAGTTCCCTACTAAAATGACACAATATATTTTATTACATTTTGAGTTTCAATATTGGCAAAAATAGCCCTTGTTGTTATAGTTTGGTATATTTACACTTTTTACCCATAAAGTATATAGTTTTATAAATTGCAATTTCAACCTTCAATATTTAACCTTAAGGTCACAAACTTTACAAAACTTATTCTTATAGCTTTTACTTTCATAAAATGACACTTTTGGCCCAAAATGATAAATAGTTTCAGAATTGACAGTTTTAGTCCCTGAACTTGTAAAAATCACATAACAAGCTCAAAAATGATCCAAATGATCTAGTATTTGAAAACAAATTTTACGAACATATTTATTATCATAATAAAAACATTTTTCCAGAATTATAGCTTTTGAAATGGGTTTTTGCTCATTATTTTATGTAAAATACAAAATTAGGGTTTTAAGACATCTTTAACTTATAACTTTCATTTAAAATGATGAAATGACTTAGTTTCTTTTAGATTATCTTTCTAACATAATTTTGGAATTATAGCAAGCCTAAATAAACATTATTACAAGATCAAAGCCTTGGTTAACATAGATTTTACCTAGGTAGCTACAAAATAGCTCCTTATGGCTTCTTAGGAGCACAACTTGCTATCGAAGCATCAAGAGCTTCAATGGAAACATTATTGACCTGGTTTTTGGTATTTTGGGATGTACTAAGACTTATATAGAGGTGGAAATGGAGAATAGGTAGGAGATACAAAGGAAACATGTTGCAAGTTAGAATGAAGACTATACGCCCCTATTTATACCATTTTGGAAACTTAGTCTCCAAGTTAAGGATTAGAACATGTAAGATAGATATAGTACTGATTAAGGGAGGCTAGAGAAGGTCTAAACAAGTTCTTAGACTCTAGGTTTGATCAAATCCTTCCTTGTGGCTCAAAATAGATCACGACTACATATGGATGAGAATCGTGATGTGTAGCAAGCTAGGAGGTGATGCACCTAATTTTAACACTCCTAAAATATCATACAAGTCATAAGTATCAGGTTGTTTTTAACTTGGAATGGAGGGAAAAGGTTTGAAAATAAGTTTTGATGGCAAAGTATAAAACCAAATTCAATTTCTAGGGATTGTAACTTATGTTTTATGTTTTTGGTAATTAGGGACTTAGGAAAGTGATTAGTGAATGATTAAGGCTTAATTAGCGTTTAGAAACTCTATTTAAGAGAATTGGGTCCTTGGTTTGAAGTTTAACAAAGGTTTGATGTGAAAATGGAAAGTATACTTTTCTAGATTAGGGTTTTCTTTTGATCTAGGGATTAATATTAGTAAATGTGATTATCCTCCTCTTAGCTACTGATGTAAACTTAATTTAGGTCCTATATATTGTGTCTTAAGTGTCCAAAGATTTCTTACACTTGGTTTAAAGGTTTAGTTTAGGTAAGCATGTCTAAAGAGTGAAAATACCTATTTTGACATAATTTACAAGTCACGCATTGGAATCTTGTACCTTGTGCAATGGGGTACTTGTACGTTGTCTTAACATAAGATTATAATCTTAATGAAGTCCTATGAGTATTTGTATATGTAACACCCCATTTTGATAATGGAAATGTCACATGCAATTATGGCATGTCATCAAAGCATAAAAGGAAAAATGTTTAAACATTACTTAACCATAAAAGGAAAATACCGGAATCAAACATCGGTAGTCCAAATGTAAAGCTCATCACACACAAACATAGTATAATAAAGGAAAGGACTAAACAATGTCCATAGAAAATGTATCATAAGAAAGGAAATGCATAAAGTAAAGAAGGCTAGAAAGCTTCCAGTCCATATGCACGTACTCTTAAATGTCTACGAGCGTTTGGGAACATAGAAAAGGAAAACGGCTGAGCAATACGCTCAGTGCACGGATGTACAATAAAGCATGAATAGGATAAGCATATAACATATAACAGCGGAAGAAACTAAGTCCTGAGTAACCTGGTTAAGTCTTGATAAAACTGGTTTTATAGTTTGAAAAGCCTTATGTTTATCTTGTAATAACTGTTTGTCATATTTTACCATTAGCCAAAATAGGTCATGAAAATCCACCGTGCATGAATACTTGGAGGGGTGACCTCATCATGCAAATTAGAGGGGCTGCCTCTAATTTAATATACTGGTTTTTGGGTAGGAGAGATCAGCTCCGTGTGAAGGATGCAAGGCACACACCACATTCACCATGAAATCCTGACTGAAAACATGTAACTAGGATGCACCCATACGCCCCACATGATAAATATAAATATATGGCCAAAAGCTTAAGGGACGCCACGAGCAATCACTTCGCCGTGGTGAAGTCATAACATCAGTGCCTCTAATGTTACGGTTATGGTACGTCCATAACTAGGTGAAAATGGTCATGCATGTATATGGCTATAGGTATTCTTAATTAAACATAAGCAAATCAAACACATAACTTATACTACGGGAAAACATTTGGCTGCATACGGGGAATCCTAATAAGAAAAGAATGTCCATACTAAAAGGACGGGAATCCGTACCTTATGTCCAGTGAACGAAGAAGATGAACTGAGAGGAATCCTACTTCCGTATCACTAGTGCTACATAAATACATACATGAATAAGTATCTGCTTACTAAATACGTAGCTGGTTTTATGTCATGTCTTAGCTTATTTTATATATTCTTACCATGTTTTATTGTTTAAAGCCTTAAATTGTGTTTATCTTATATTCTGTTTAATCTGATTAAGTATTTTTGGTATTTCATGTATTATTATACTTATTGTGTAATAATAAGTAACTTTCCAAAAATAGCAGGTTTCCTAAAATAGAAAGTTTCCAAAAATAGAAAGTTTCCAAAAATAAAAAGTTTACAAAAATAGAAAGTTACCAAAAATAGAAAGTTTCCAAAAATAGAAAGTTTCCAAAGATAGAAAGTTTCCAAAAATAGAAAGTTTCCAAAAATAGAAAGTTTCCAAAAATAGAATTACTGCTTAAAATAGATAAGTTTCTAAAAATAGAAAGTTTCCATTAATAGATTAGCTGCCTTAATTAAATAAGTTTCCATAAATTGATTAGCTTCCTGAAATAAATAAGTTTCTAAAAATAGAAGGTTTCCATAAATAGATTAGCTGCCTTATTTAATTAAGTTTCTAAAAATAGAAAGTTTCCATAATTAGAAATAAGCTGGTTAAATAAGCTAAGTATATAAGCCTAAGTGTTTTCATGATTACTTCTAAGTCATATGATATAACTAGCCTCAAGGCCCGCCCCATGGGCGGGTTGTTACACAGAATATCGCATGGGAAAATTATGAAAAATGTAAAACATACGAATAATAAGTATGAAGAATAAAATGTAATAATAATAAATGACATAATTAAAAATAAAAAGTGCAAACTAAAGTAATCTTAAAAAATAAAAATAAATGCACAAGTGTTTAGACATATATAAAGTGTTTAGACAGAATTAAAAATAAAAAGTTATTTGATACATCTTAATGCAATTATTCTTTTACCAAAACATGAAAATAGACATTATAACACATCAAAAACTTGAAGTTAAGATCTTTCTCCTCCATGACCTCGGTCTAGTGGCGGCAACTTCTACCAGCCTTTCTTCTTCTTCCTTGATTGACTTGGGTATATCTTGAGTGTTGGGTCAAAAAGTTGATGTGGCAGAAACTCAAAAACGAAGAAAACATGAAGAAATTGTCCAAGCGTTGTCAAGAGTTAATCAAGCGTTGATAAGAGCAAATTAGGCGTTGTTAGCTCAAGAGTTGTCATGTACAATGTAAGCATTGTTACATGCAATTCATGCATTGACAAAACGTAGACAAAGAAGCTTATGGAAGCTTCTATTTAGATAAACATGCAAAAGATATTCTGCATAAGTTTATTTAAATAGAAGATTTACTTGTTTATTCATCATTATCTCTTGTAAACCCTAATCCTTACACTATAAAAGGAACCAAGGGTCTTAGGTTTTAATTATCAATTCATTCACAATGTAAACCTAAAAGTGTGTATACACTAGACGTGGGATTCAATGTATACACGTCTAGTGGATGTTTGTTATTAATATAATGAACATCCCAATTGTTTTAATTCATGTTCTTGTGCCCTAAACACCTTGTTAATGGTTGTTGTTCTAATTCCGCTTTGATTATGTTAATCATATGAACAATGATCATTCCTAGTAGCTTTAAAGATCCGGAAACCAAGGTTTCCACAATTGGTATCAGAGCCTCGTGGCTCGTGATGCTAGGACCAACAAGGTGTTCGTGTATGGTGAAAAGAAGAAAAATCCGTCTAGGGTTTTTCTGGACGTTTTTGTGTGCGCAGTAGTATTCAGAAGGTCATAACTTTTGATTGAACCGTTGGATCGTCACGAAATTTTATATGTGTGTTCTACATACATATATCTAAACATCCACCAGAGGGATTGTCGAGTTTTATCCCCAGGAAAAAGTTATTAAGCATCAAAGTCAGCAGTAGGATGAATGCAGTTTCTATAAACAGCCATATTCAAAACAGGATTTCTCTTTCCTTAACCGTTGGATCATCGTGATTTTTGAACTGTAGATTCTTGGCACTTGTATCTAGAATCTCACCGAAGGGATCTTCGATCTAAACAGTCATGAAGAAGTTATTTGGGATCGAAGTCGGCTGCATAGTAAGGTATTCAGTTTTCAACTTTTACTTAAAATCATGATTAGGGTTTCTATAAACCCTTAATCGACTTATGGCTGAAAAGTTTGAGGTCTGTGGCTGTTATAACACGTAATGGTACATAATATTCAGACCCTAGTACAAATTTCTCATAACCCTAATTAGGGTTTCGATTTATATTTGTCTCGATCTAGGGTTTGTATCATAAGCAGTAGGTTATGATCAAGCTGTCAGATGCGTTTATTTATTCACGTGATAGCAGCAGTGAAAAGGAGATAGGGACATATGCTTATTGGATGTGTGTTGAAACTTGAAAGTGATGTGGTCCCAGAATGTTATATCACGTGGTATTGAGTGTTCATTGGATCAATCTAATATTACTAATATGGACGTAAGGTTATATCACGTGGTATTGAGTGTTTGTCATTGAGGGTTTCAAGAACCCTAGATGAAGATTTATTCACTTTGGAAGCTGCTGTGTTCGATTTATGCTTAAGTCGATATTAGTGATTCATATATAAAAAAAGGGGAACGTGTTACAGTAACACGTATTAATGTTCCTGATGACAGAATATGGTACTATTATTACGTATGAGTATCCAGACGTGTGAGGTTTCCATACTCACGAAATTTCAGCAAAAATTATGGTATGTGATATTTTTAAATGTTATTTGGAGATATTATTGCCTATTTTGTCGGTACAACAGCTGAGTGTGAAGATTCTTTTCACATGAAGGATGATATTGTGTTCACACGGTGATGATATTGTGTTCACATGAAGGATGATATAAGTAGCATGGATATTGTGTAACGCTGACAAAAAGTAGCGTTGATATTCATGTTTTATAACGCTGACAAAAAGTGAACGATTGACTACTGAAATCAGTTAATTAAAGGAAAATAGGAGGATCTGCATGAAGTGATAGCTATTGAATATTTATTATTCTTAAAGTATATTCGATTCTCTCTATTTTTGGACGTTGAAAATAGTCAAAGTTTGGTACGTGAGCATGAATTTTGGAGAATACTTCTTGGTTTTGCATAAGTTTAGGGATTGTGTTGTTAAAATACTCTCCTAAATTATTGGAAGTAAATTATCCTTAAGATATATTTTGATAGCTGCTATTATGAAAGTTATTTTGTTACTATTCGTTGCTATCAAAAAGATTTGTTGCCCTAGATGACGTCAGCAGAAAGAAGCGCTGACAAGGAAGATATTGACGCTGACGGGAAGAATTTGACGCTGACAGAATAAGTCAACGCTGACAGCGTTGACAGTGTCGTCCGATATATGGTATTTCAAGCGCTGATAAGTATTGTCCGATATTGGACAATACATCTGGTAAAGATATTGGACAGAGAAGGATGTTGGACAACACAATGATTGCTGCTGTTTGAGAAAATTGGTACGTTTTTAGCACACAAAAAGGAGGATTATACACACGAAGGTACATGGAATCTCCGTTTTAATTTAGAATATCATGTTGATATTTATGGCTCGGATATTTTTAAAAGGAAATAATGATCTTAAAGCGAGTTAGCAACTATTCGTGAGAATTTGATGGATATTTTAAACTATGTAATCGGGATAGCCTTGTGAAAGAGTTATCCATTAGGATACTTTTACATATGGTATGAAGATGTTATTCCACTAAAATTCGTCATGAAGAGGTGTTAGCTTAAGGGGAAGAATTCTTTTGGTAAGTTTGATGATTGAAGAAGATTTTCGCAAGTTTGTGTTCTATCATATCTTAAGGTCGTGCACTCCCAGTCATAGACTTTAAAGGTAACTTGTACATGCTTTACATGGTTGGTGATGAAGGCTTGTCATAACACTTGAAGGAGTTACATTATCGTGCTCAGTGTCTCACATAGGATGAGAATATTGACAAGGGATCGAGGTCTACTTATATTTAGTCATTGGTATAAGTTTTTCATCACATGGATAGTACAAGACATGGAACACAAGGTTGGGTTATTCTACTTCTACATAAAAAATATTATACTAATTGTTCTTCAAGATCATTACATAGAGCTACATTTGGAGAATCTTCAAAGATTGCATACATTGTTTACTTCCTTGTTGATGTGACAAAAAGGGGAAGAAATACATGCTACACTTGAGGGGAAGCAATTTGAAGATCATGTACAACTTACAAGAGATACACATAGTTTTGCCACTATCAACTAGGGGAAGATTGTTGGGTCAAAAAGTTGATGTGGCAAAACTCAAAAACGAAGAAAACATGAAGAAATTGTCCAAGCGTTGTCTAGAGTTAATCAAGCGTTGATAAGAGCAAATTAGGCGTTGTTAGCTCAAGAGTTGTCATGTACAATGTAAGCATTGTTACATGCAATTCAAGCATTGACAAAACGTAGACAAAGAAGCTTATGGAAGCTTCTATTTAGATAAACATGCAAAAGATATTCTGCATAAGTTTATTTAAATAGAAGATTATCTCTTGTAAACCCTAATCCTTACACTATAAAAGGAACCAAGGGTCTTAGGTTTTAATTATCAATTCATTCACAATGTAAACCTAAAAGTGTGTATGCACTAGACGTGGGATTCAATGTATACACGTCTAGTGGATGTTTGTTATTAATATAATGAACATCGCAATTGTTTTAATTCATGTTCTTATGCCCTAAACACCTTGTCAATGGTTGTTGTTCTAATTCCACTTTGATTATGTTAATCATATGAACAATGATCACTCCTAGTAGCTTTAAAGATCCGGAAACCAAGGTTTCCACATTGAGGGACTAAATCAAGAGTTCCATCTTTGGCTTCCTCGACAATTGTATGTTATCTTTTCTTCTTCCTAAACTATTTTCTCTTCCTTTGGTTCTTCTAACGCGTTGTTAGTCTCTACTTTTGTTTCAGCAATAGTATCCTCTGGGCGGTAGAGCATTTAGAGTGGTGGTTTCCGCCAATTTCCTCTATTGTTGGCTCTTACAAAAACTATGGTATCTGTTTCTTTTTGTGCCACTACAGAAGTGGTATCGCCATCCTCTTATCTCTTTTGTAATAAGAGTCTCGAGCAAAGTATGTGCAACCGATTTAACCTGCAGTGACATCCGTCCATTATTAGTTCATTCAACTCTGTACATTTTTATTACGATACGACTCCACCTAATATAATAGACATCTCACAAAATATATGCAAGAATTGTACTTTTTTGTTAAGCTTAGAATTACCCTTCCAATTGTCCCAATATACAAACTAACAGTAGTTTAATGGAACGAAAAGAAAGAAATCCTAGTCGGGAACATTCTCCAATATATCGATTTACCATATGTAGATAACATTTTCCAATATACAAACTAACAAAAAAGATAGAATAATCATCCAACTAAATTTACCATTTTAACCAACTATTTTCTAAATAGTAGTTTAAGGGAACGAAAAGAAAGAAATCCTAGTCGGGAACAATTATTTCGGTTGTTGAATTTCTTCTAAGCCTAAAAACCACTAAAAGCAATATATCGATTCTCATAACTTCTAGTAGCATAAGACAATGTAAACATTAGCTGAGTATCTTATTCTAATTACTAATTAATATCGCGTCATCAGTTTGAGTTCAGAAAGCGCATATTCTAAAGTCCAACATCACTACTAAATCATTTCACAACTGTTAAATATATACGTTTTATGTACAAAGGTCAAATACTAACCTGAATTTGGATCATCCCTTGCGAGAATTTGACAATTATAGGGTATATGATAAACCCATCATCATTTAAACCATGTACACAGTCCTTGTGTTAGCCCGATTTAAGAAAGATTCAGTTCACCTAGCTATTCACATAAAATTCAGTACCTATCAACTCATTCCTTTAAAAATTGTTTGAAACTTTCATGAGACTATGGTGGAATACTAATTTGAATTGATATTTTTTTTTCAATATCAATTTCTTTAAATAAGTAGTAATTAGTTTTAGTAGTTCTTACAGACGGTTTAATGACTAAATCAACGATCCATCATCCCGAGCCTCGTCTATCGATAATCCTAAGATAAGGTACACAATCGATGCTAACTTTCACATACATCTCACTTTCCCTTTTCGTATTTTTCGTTTGAATATTGTTCTTCATGTACTTCCTCAATGGTGGCCATCCAACCACTTGTGATCTACCATTACATAATCAAGACACCCATTAGTAAAAATAAGTACCTGTTATAATACGAACCAGTTATATTCATAGCTTTGATCCATTAGACTGTGTCTGCCTTTATAGTTGGTCGCTTTGTTTCCTGGATTACATCTGTTTAGCCTGAATTGATATAAAACACACCATTATGTCAGAACTCAAAAAATTCATCCTCGTTCGAATGGCAATCACGAACAGTTCCCAATAGGGCTAAGCCCATTCTATTTTTTCGTGATGTAGCAATGTAGTATTACAATGCTCACATTGTGTATACCATCATTCTTATCTCATAAAAACTTACTGAAGTTGCCAGTAACTATTTAGTTCATACATAAAAAATTATTTAATACGCAAGCAAAAAGCATCTTTGTTACCCAATCCAATAAGGACTATTTTTAAGCAGCTACTGAACCAATCAACCTGATCATTTCTTATAAAAAGATAAATACAAAAAACTACAATCAATGAGTGCAAGAAGATGCAACCTTCCTGCCTATTTTCAAGATTTCCTCTTAGACCTATGGTTGACTAATACTGCAATCCCTCCACTGCAAGAACCGTTTATAATGATATCAATCCACCTCATATCCGTAATATCTGCAACTAGACCATATGATCTGTGAAAAATTGAACATTTACCAAGTTAATACAAATTTTTTATAACAAAAGTTTTAATAAAAAAAACAACCATATATAATATCAAAAATCTCGAATACCGAAATCAAAACATTTTTACAACCCATTATCTCTAATCCTAAGATGTAAAAAACACATGCATATGATAAATACGAATACTTAAGGTTGATGCTTACAGATTAGAACAAAGGTCAAGCTGATCTGATGATGCACAAAGCATAGATGGACTTGAAGGCTTAACAATTTCAGCTAGATGGAAACTACAACATTCCACCAATTAGCAAGAAACCAATTATGTACCATGTATTTTTCTTCTATGTCTTGTTGTGAGTTCGTCCAGTACTAAAGGCTGCAAAGGAAACTTATTTGGTTACTCCTTATTTATCAAAAAAATAATAAGCAATCATCATATTTATTAATACACACACGTAAACTTTTTTGCACCTTGAACTCTTCACGTAGTTTGATGTTACAAAACACTCAGAAATTTTAGGCGTAACCAATGTTGGATGTTCTATATGTTTAACTCACAGTCAATAGTTAAAAACTCATATCAATAGTTTGACACAAAACTGTATGATCTAAAGATGATGCCTTTTACGTAACTACACATGATAATAATCAATTATCAAACCTTGAATATGTATCAACTTCATATGGAAAATTCAATTGTATAGAGAAGCTTAGAAAATAACATCTGGCCATTAAAATCGCAGTTTAAAGATTGTCAACTCTAGGCTCCTCAACATTTATTCACTAAAATTACCGTATCTTACAGATTCATTTATTTAGGCATTTCTAGTCGACAACCGAATTTCCAATCCAAATTTATACTGGTTACTGTTTACCAAGCTTAGTTTTGACGAAATTAGGGTGGTTCATGCTACAACATGGCATGTGTCAACTTTTGTAAGAAACCTCGACTTTCTTAAAGCAACGGGTTTAAATGACGTGTTTAATGTTTCTTAAATGCAGCTACTCAATATTGTCCCGGTTGAATCTCGTTAGAAATATTTAGTAGTATAAAATTTGAGACTTAAAAACAAAATTTCATGTTCCTGATGCAATAGTAGCTGCTTGAAATTATCGACATATAACATTAAAGGAGGTGTTAGTTTTCAGATTATAATGATGCATCCTGCTTAATTGGTTTTGGGATTATTATGTTTCATAAGCTTTCTTTCTTTAGGTTCAAACTCTTCGGCTTATAAGGTTATATAAGCCGAAAAGTTTCAAAATAAGCAATAAAAAATGAGCTTACGGAAAACGTAAGCCAAAAACCAAATAAGCGCTAAGCCCGCAGTATAAGCTCAAAAATCACATTAGGCACTTGAATTAGAGCACTTACTTACTAAAGGTGTCCATGAGCTTATAAAGACAGAACAATCCACGTCCTCACCACGCCAACCGACCGAGGAACAGAATTGCTCTCATCAACTCTAGGTACCTCGTATAGAAACAAACAAATTTCACGCAAGTTACAATCTAATCTTCATTTAAGTATTTAACATTTTTCTAAACATTGTCACAATAGGAGTATACCTCGTGAGTATATACTTCCTAATTGGTAAAGTAAAAGATCGAGCCATCCAAGACCCCGCATCTTAACCATCAACGTCTTCCTATACAGCAATAGATAGTCATGACAGAACGCAACAATCCTGTAAATTTGGTACATTAAGATGCACACATACAATTACCACAACGAAGCTTAACCAGAATATCATTTAAGCCCTAATAAGCTCATAAAATAAAAATATGCTAGTCCAAAATCACTCAGTCACGTAAACTAACATTTCCACACAATCGCAGCAAAAATGAAAATCCAAAATAATATACCTGAGAATGATATTGGAAACAATAAACCACTGCCCATCACACTTCAGTAGTGCAACCATACCCTGCTCACTGTTTAAAACAAATAAGGCACCAAATCAATAACCTTTATATTGCGAAACTATTAGTAAATCCTTATATAAAAAGCATATAGCCACAAACAAAAGAAAATTAACCCCAATCAAAACTTAAACATAAGGTATGATCAAACCTGTTGACAAATCCATATTGGTGTCATAATTCACAGGCCAAAGATCAAAGCAACCAAAAAGAAAAAAATAAATATCCAACTATTATGATATATCCAATCACTGTCATATCATAAAGAGACATAATAGAAAATCTACCTACTATATAAAAATATTTAAATTAATATCTGATCAATTGAAATTTCCACCTACAATCAAGGGAGTAGTTAAATTTTTTGAAAAACCATTTATTATCATCTCAATTTGCTTAAGTTTTTTTTCAAAATTTTAAATTCCTAATATTTTCTACAAATATCAGATTTCTTCTCAACTTTGACCGAAAACATTTAAATTGGTCAAAACTGACCAAAACATGACTTCTTGGTAATGACATATGTAAAAATTAATCAATATTAAAAAAAGGATATACTCTAAAGTTATAAATATCATTCGAATGTATAAAACTGCTATATCAAAAACAATTAATAGATGTAAATACCTTCAAACAGTTATACAAATTGCGATCCAAACAACATGAATTAAATATGGGTAAAGAAATATATACAAAATTAATTAACAAATATTAATAATAAGGATAAAATATACCTTGAACATACTGCGTTTGATTCAGATCCATAAAAATCTGGACTTGAATGATATCTACCTATGATTCGCACCCATTTTTCGTTAATTGATGCAGTTTTGATTGATTGTGATGAATTATGTTCTAGCAGTATTTTTGGGGAAAATACTATTGTGTTTGACATGGATCTGAAAATACGTAGATGAATTTGTGTAGATATGTTATTGATTTAAGGATTTATTGTAGCAGTTTTTTGGGAAAAATATGTGTGTGATAGACATAGATAGTAAATAGGTATTGATAGTTTGTGTAGAGGTGTTTTTATGATCCTACGGTTCCAAAAAACAATATGACATGTGTCATTTTTTAAGGGGTTTTGGGAGGAGATCAAAAGCAAAAAACCTTGCTTTATATAAGAGGTAGATGTATAGTTTAATGATTATTTCATGTAATTAAATTAAACTATAGGTTATAATATTTAATTAAAGTATAACATGTTTTTAATTAAATAAAGTTAAATACTTAGGTTAAAACATGTATTATTATTTATTAATAATATAACCTAAGTCATGTTAATTAATTAATTATAACCATGGTTTTTAAAAAATTAATTAATTTATAAGTCTAAAATATGAAAATACTTAGGTTAATAATTTCATGATTATTAATAATTAAAATAACCTAAGTCATGTTATTAAATTAATCATGTCATGTTATTAATTTAATTTTAACATAAGATCATAAAAAAAAACTAAACATACAACATGAACCGGATCTTGACTAAGAACCATGAACCGGACTTGAAATCGACACCATACCCCAAACCAAGTCGGGGTACCCCTTGTCTTGATGCTGCCGTGGGACCCACACCAACCAACCGGGACCATATGGTCTCGGTGGTGGTCAAGTGGCCAAACCGAGACCCTCTCGGGTTTGGTGTAGGCTGCGGCCAAAACAAAAACACCCCTAAACAACCCTTTTGATTTTATTCCAACCCAAATTCATGTTAGATCTATGATTTAATTAGGTTTTATAAAAACATAACATGTTCTTATGTATATAAAAGATTAAATCAAAAGAAAAAGGTTTAAAAAGGATTTACCGAATACGTAGATCAAGAGAACGATGAACAAACACGAACACCAACAAGAATTCCAAGATCAAAGATCAACAAACACCCCTTTGGTGTTGTTTGAGGGTGGCGGCCAAAAAGAGGAAAAGAAGGAGGAGGAAAAACTTTTAGGTTTTTCTAAATTCTTCTGTGAAAACAATAATGAGTAGTGTTTATTTTCATAACCCCTTTTAGTGAAAAATTGAAATGGGCTTGGCCCATTTCTTCCTTGTAGCCGCGGGTAGGGGGCCCCACATGGGGTACCCGTACCTTTTTCCGTGTCTCGATGTTTAGTTATTCGTTTGTGATTATTTGTGTTCGCGTTTTATGTGTTCTCGTTACGTAATTATCGTGATCTAATATATTTATTTACGCTCGTAATAAATATATATACGTAATTAATAATAGTTCGTGATTTAGTTACATTCATGATTTCATGATCGCATGTTCGTGATTAATTATTGTCAAATAGTTATTACGTGCTCGTGCGTAGTAAATACTTATCGTGTTCTAACACGTACGTAATACATAAAATCCTAACACGTAATCGTAATCATGCTATATAGGAAAGTTTTAATCTAGTACGTACGATCTTAAGGGTACTATTCATGGTAAAAGCATGCGGGTTTTACAACTCTTCCCCCCTAAAAAGAATAATTCGTCCCCGAATTATAGATAAAGTAAACTGGAAAAGAAGAACATACCCGAATTCAAAATATGAAATAAGGGTAAGAAGCCCGGATAGACTCCTCTGTTTCCCAAGTGGCTTCTCGCTCGGTATGATCCCTCCCTAGGATTTTGACGAAAGGAATCGTCTTCCTTCTCATGACTCGTTCTTGTTTGTCAAGAACTCGTTCGGGTTCTTCTATAAAAGTGAGATCTTCACGTATCTGTTCTAGTGGATACTGAACCATGTGAAGGGGATGATACTAGTACCCTCTGAGTAAGGACACATGAAACACATTGTGCACATGCGAAAGCTGCGGAGGTAACGCCAATCGGTAAGATACTTCACCGACTCGTTCAATGATATCAAACGGTCCGATGAAACGAGGACAGAGCTTCCCTTTAATCCCGAAGCGTCTAACACCACGTGCCGGCGAAACCTTAAGGAAGACGTGATCTCCTACGTTAAAGTGTATGTCCCTACGATGTTTATCGGCATAACTCTTCTGACGTGACCGTGCTTCCTGAATTTTCTACTTAGCTACAACGATCTTCTCATTGGTCATCTCTATGATTTCTGGTCCTTCAAGTGTTCGCTCACCAACCTGATCCCAGCAGATTGGGGCGCGACACTTTCTGCCATACAACATCTCAAAAGGAGCACACTTGATACTTGCGTGCCAACTGTTGTTGTATGCAAACTCCACCAAACAGATGTAATCTTCCCAATCACCCGTCCATTCCAACGCACATGACCTCAACATATCTTCCAATGTTTGGATGGTTCGCTCCGACTGTCCGTCCGTTTGAGGATGAAAAGCCGTGCTAAGCTTAAGTTGTGTACCCCAAGCTTTTTGCAGACTCTTCCAAAAGCGCGAAGTGAAACGAGGATCTCTGTCTGAGACGATGCTGGATGGTGCACCGTTGAGTCTCATGATCTCTCTTCTATACGTATCTGCGAGTTTACTTACCGGATCTTCCTTGCGAATCGGTAAGAAATGAGCTGATTTGGTAAGTCGATCAACGATAACCCAAATTGCATCGTGCTTCCTTTTGGTAGGCGGAAGACCGGTAACAAAATCCATGGTGATTTTATCCCACTTCCACTCTGGAATATCTAACGGTTGAAGGAGACCGCCATATCGTTGATGCTCGATATTAACCTGCTGGCAGGTAAGACATTTGGAGACGTAAGTGGCCACATCCTGTTTCATACCACTCCACCAAAAGTACTGCTTGATGTCATGGTACATCTTAGTCGAAGCAGGATGTATAGAGAATGGGGAGCTATGAGCTTCAGCTAACAAGGCTTCCCGGAGTTCTTGGTTATCAGGAACACAAATTCTCGTGCCCTGCCATACGATACCATCTACATCTACTCTGAATTCTGTCTGTTTCTCCAAATTCTGTACTATTGCCCAGATTTCTCCGTCATCCTTCTGAGCTTCCTTGATCTTAGAGAGTAACTCGGGTTCTACTCTAAGATTAGCCCAGTAACCGTGCTGTCCACGTATCATGATCTCGATGTCTAGTCGTTCTAAGTCTCTTATGATTTCCTCTTCGATTTTAATGTCGTTGATTATTCCGGACTTCCTGCTAAGAGCATCTGCTACTACATTTGCCTTTCTGGGATGATACTGTAGATTAATGTCATAATCCTTCAACAGTTCTAACCATCTCCTCTGCCTCATGTTCAATTCACGTTGAGTGAAGATATACTTCAAGCTCTTGTGGTCCGTGAAAATGTCACATGATTCTCCATACAAGTAATGCCTCCATATCTTCAATGCAAACACCACAGCTGCAAGTTCCAAGTCATGCGTGGGGTAATTTTCCTCATAAGGCTTAAGCTGCCGTGAAGCATACGCGATCACTTTCCCATGTTGCATGAGAACACAGCCAAGTCCCTTCCCCGATGCATCGCTGTAGATTTGAAATCCACCCGTACCTGATGGGAGAGTAAGAATAGGTACAGATACTAGCTTTTGCTTCAGGTCTTCAAAGCTCTTCTCTCGGTCTTCAGTCCAGACGAATTTCTCCCCTTTCCGTATCAATTTGGTCAATGGTAGTGCTAAGCAGGAAAAGTTCTCCACGAACCTACGGTAATAGCCAGCTAAGCCATTCCTTCTCTTTTTCTCCATGGGCCATTCTTTTTTTATGAATATTCATTTTTTGTCAAAATGATCAGGTGGTGCATGCTAGAGTTTGGCTCAAAAAGGAGAGGAAGGAGCTGTTCTGTTCTTTCATATATGCTCATAATGCTTATCAAAATAGACGGCCTCTTTGGATTGCTTTAAATCAGCATAAGCTTTATGCTCGTGATCGTGCATGGTGTTTATTAGGTGATTTTAACTCTACGTTGTATTTAGCCGAATCTACATCTAGTTCTTCTCGGATGGACATCTCCATGAGAGAGTTTAAAGATTGTGTGGACAACATTGAGGTGGTGGACATTCAAAAGACGGGTCTTCAGTTTATGTGGAATCAAAAACCAAAGGGTCATGATGGTGTGCTTAAAAAACTGGACCGGGTTATGGCTAACATGTCTTTTCAATCTGATTTTGTGGGTTCTTATGCTAATTTTAAGCCCTATCGGAACTCAGATCATTCGCCTGCTATCCTGTGTATTCCTACTATAACGAATGATAAACCTAAACCTTTTAAATTTTGCAATCTCCTTACTAAACATGACAGGTTTGAGGATGTTGTGCGTGAGGCTTGGAGCATGGATGTTAGCGATTTTTGCATGTTTAAAGTCGTCAAAAGGCTTAAATACATGAAAAAACCTCTTCGGAAATTATTGTATGCTAAAGGAAATTTGCATGATAATGTGAGCAGGTTACGGGCTGAACTGGACCAGATTCAAACGAAATTAGATGCTGATCCGTTTAATTTTGTGTTACGGGATCAAGAAGCAGTTTGTGTTGTTGCGTTTAACAATGCTCTTATTGAGGAGGAAAAATTTCTTAAGCAAAAGGCCAAGGTTTTATGGCTGAAAGAAGGTGATGCTAACTCGGCTTTTTTCCATAAAACAGTTAGAAGTCGGGCTAGTAGAAGCCGTATTGACGTCATAACTAATGGTGATGGTGTTACTTACCCGAATGATCAGGTTCCCAATGCCTTTGTTGATCACTACAAGGCGTTTCTTGGTCAAGCAGGCACTACTAATGATTTAGATACTACTAATTTATTTCATACGTGTCTTAATGAGCAGGATGCGACTTATATGATTCGCAATGTGACTGATGATGAGGTTCGTGTTGCTATGTTTTCTATAGGTGATGATAAAGCACTTGGTCCGGACGGTTTTACGGCTGCTTTCTTTAAGGACGCATGGCTTATTGTTGGTAAAGATGTTACAAATGCTATTCGTGAATTTTTTTATCAATGGTAAGTTACTCCGTGAGTTAAATCACACGATTATTGCCCTTATTCCCAAAGTTCAATCTCCGGACAGAATTAATGATTATCGGCCTATATCGTGTTGTAATGTGCTCTTTAAGTGTATTAGCAAAATCATTGCTAATAGGATTAAACAAATTCTTAAAACTTTGGTGAGTCCTAACCAATCTGCTTTTGTTCCGGGAAGATGTATTTCTGATAATATTCTTCTTACTCAAGAGCTTATGCATAATTATCATTTGGATCGTGGTACGCCTAGATGTGCGTTTAAAGTTGATATCCAAAAGGCGTATGACACAGTGGATTGGGGTTTTTTGAAGAAGATTTTGCATGGATTTGGGTTTCATGAGAAGATGATTCATTGGATTATGGAGTGTGTTTCCTCGACTTCATATTCAATTTGCATTAATGGTAATATCCATGGTTATATTAAGGGTCAAAGGGGCCTACGTCAAGGTGATCCTCTTTCTCCTTATCTCTTTACCCTTGTGATGGAGATTCTTACTCTTATGTTTCAAAGACGGGTGTTGGTGTCGGATCGTTTCTCATACCATCGGTTTTGTGATAAGCTTGAGATTATTAATTTATGCTTTGCGGATGACTTGTTTATTTTTGCTTATGGTGATGTGGATTCGGCTTGTGTTATAAAGGAGAGTCTTGATGAGTTTAAAATGGCGTCGGGTTTGACGCCAAGTCTTCCTAAGAGCATGACGTATTTTTGTAATGTTTTAAATCATGTCAAGATTGCTATTCTTAATGTTCTTCCTTTTGAGGAGGGTCATTTGCCGGTTAAATATCTTGGTGTTCCTTTAGTTTCTTCTAGATTAAAGATTCGTGATTGCAAGGAGCTTGTGGAGAAGGTTCAAAATCGTGTCCAAGATTGGAAGAACAAATCCCTTTCTATTGGAGGTCGGCTTCAACTTATTAGATCGGTTATAGGTTCTATGCATGTCTTTTGGGCATCGGTTTTTATTATTCCGAATAGTACGTTGTTTGATATTGAACAAGCTATGAGGAATTTTCTTTGGTCTTCTAATTTGACTAGAGGCAAGTCCAAGGTTGCTTGGGATGTGGTTTGTCTTCCAAAGGATGAGGGTGGGCTTGGAATTCGGCATTTGTCTCAATTTAATGCGGCCCTTATGGTAAGTCATATTTGGAAGCTTCTTTCTTTAAAAGAGTCGTTGTGGGTTAAATGGGTTCATAGTTACAAACTTAATGACCGCAATTTTTGGGATATTCCTTTACGTGGCAACATGTCTTGGGGATGGCGCAAAATATTGCAACTTCGCCCTTTAATCCGTGATTTCATTTGGAGAAAGGTGGGTAATGGTAATAATACCTCGCTTTGGTTTGACAAATGGTGTTCTAGGAGTCCCCTTATTGAGTGTATCTCTAACCGAGATATATTTAGGGCGGGGCTCGACATGTCTAGCCGTGTTAGTGATATTGTGGTTTACTCTACATGGAGATGGCCACAAGATCTTATGGAGAAATATTCTTTTCTAACTACTTGTACCAGCCCTGTTTCGGACGAGAATGACCTGCTCGAATGAAGACTTCAAGATGGTACGGTGAAACATTTCTCGGTCCATCAAATTTGGGATGCTATTCGGCCTAGGGACGATAAGGTTCTATGGTACCGCATGGTGTGGTTCTCCTTATGTATTCCAAGACATGCTGTTAACCTATGGCTTATCATTCGTCGTAAGCTAAAAACGCAAGATATGATCAAGTCTTGGGAAGTTTCAACGGGCTTGAGTACGAAATGCTCTCTATGTGAAGATGTGCCCGATTCTCATGAGCATCTTTTTTTATGTGTCCATATTCGACTGCTATTTGGAACCGTATGAAGCAAAAGGCTGGTATATCGCATCGTAATAATGATATTTATGCCTTGATTAATCATTTTGGTCCTAATTCTAGCCGTAAGTCTACGCAAATTACTATTGCAAAGCTTGTTATTGCTGCCTCCGCGTATTTTGTATGGCAAGAACGCAATTGGAGGTTGTTTAAAGGTTCGAAGAAGACTGTGGATCAGTTGGTGGATTGCATTTCATCTACGGTTCGTTTGAAGCTGCTTTCTTGTCGGCTTAAAAGATCCGTGGAAGGAGGTCACTATGCCCGTATTTGGGATTTGCCGGATTCTATATTTAGATGATTATGTTACTTATTTGTCTTTGTACCATTAGGTGGTTTTTTCCTATTGGTGCTTTAGCGTTTGTAGTTGGTATGTAATTCGAGTGGCATGTCATTCGATTTGGATGTTCAAGCTTAGCTTGAGGTTAATGTGACATTCAGTCACATTCCAGTGTACTTATTGGCTATTGGGTATTAATACAATTTACCGGGGTGAATCCCTTTTACCCAAAAAAAATAGCCAGCTAAGCCTAAGAAACTGCGGACTTCCGTCGCTGATGTAGGCCTTGGCCACTTAGTAATAGCCTCAAACTTCGCTGGATCCATAGTGATTCCTTCTACTGATACAATGTGACCTAAGAATTCCACCTTGTCTAACCAGAACTCACACTTGGAGAATTTAGCATACAACTTCTTCTGGCGAAGAATCTGTAGTACTGTACGAAGATGGTCTTCGTGTTCCTCCTTGGACTTTGAGAAAATCAGAATGTCATCGATGAAGACAATGACGAACTTGTCCAGAAATTCATGGAAGATCCTGTTCATCAAATCCATGAACACTGCTGGAGCATTTGTCAGGCCAAATGGCATAACTACAAACTCGTAGTGGCCATAGCGGGTACGAAAGGTAGTCTTAGCGATGTCCTGCTCCTTGACCCGTAGCTGATGATAGCCTGACCTAAGATCAATCTTGGAGAAGTGTTTGACCCCTAGGAGTTGGTCAAACAGATCGTCAATACGTGGCAGTGGATATCTATTCCGGATAGTAATCTTGTTGAGCTCGCGATAGTCTATGCAAAGACGCATACTGCCGTCCTTCTTCTTAACGAACAAGACCGGCGCGCCCCATGGAGATGCGCTCGGTCGGATGAAACCTCGTTCAAGAAGTTCTTGCAGTTGATCCTTCAGCTCCTTCAACTCTATGGGAGCCACGCGATAAGGAGCCTTAGAGCTTGGTTCAGCTCCTGGAATAAGCTCGATACTGAATTCCACTTCTCATGCAGATGGTATGCCCGGAAGCTCTGCTGGAAAAACATCTTGGAATTTCGACACTATAGGTTGATCCTGAATTGATGGGGATTCAGCATCCATGTCGTGAACCGTAGCTAGGTAACCCTCGCAGCCATGTAACAGTAATGCACGCGCTTGTAGGGTAGATATGACTTGTACAGACCGTCCGGGTATGAACCCGTTATGAATGTACTCTGGTGCATTAACATCACCGAAGATAACTCGATATGAATGGCAGTCTATGGTAGCATGATGCTTGGATAGCCAATCCATGCCCAAAATCATGTCGAAGTCATTTATGTCCAGCGGAAGTGCGTCAACAGGTCGAACCTTATCGTTAAATTCTAGGGGAAGACTCTTGTATACATGAGTGATTAATACAGAGTCCCTCAAAGGCGTGGAAATAGTAAGCCTATTTTCTAGTGGCATGGGGAGCATCCTAATGTTCTTAGCATAAGCAGTAGAAATAATCGAGTGATTAACACCCGTATCGAAAAGAACACATGCAGCTTGACCATACATATACAAGATTACAGTGATGGTACCTGTAGACTTGTTGGCCTGGTCTCGAGATGTCGTGTAGACACGCCCGGTAGTAGGAGGCGGCTTGGTATCAGCATGTCCCGATGTACCCTCCATCTCGCCCTTACGGCAATCCTTCATAATATGGCCATGAAGACCACACTTAAAGCACGCGTCAGTATTACGGCGACATAGCCCTGGGTGCCTACGGTGGCAAGTAGAGCAGAGAGGATGAGTAAATCCTCCAGCAGGTGCTCTGGCTGGCTGGGAACCTGATAAAACATTTACATAAGACATAATAATTGGGTACAAAGGACAATGCGGATAATCGTAAGATTGAATACCATTGATGGCTGGACGGCTAGGCTGTGAACCTCTTTGGTTCTGGTCCCTACCGTTTCCATGGTTCCTGGTAGAAGTTTTTGCAAAAGTGTCAGAATATGAGTTATAACATGAAATCATAATGAAATGCGTAAGTATTAGGACCTGCTACTGTTGGAGTGTCCAGCGTTGTTGTAGTAATTATCATTACCACCACGCCTATCCGTAGCAGAACGGTCGTTAGTCTGACCATTTCCCTTGGGCTGATGAGGCTGCTGCTGAGTAGCCGGCTGAGACCGGTCCCCAGTTTTGTGCCTGGAAGATACATTTAAAGAGATGAATAATTGACATATATGGTAAGTATACGGATTGATCACCGCTTGAATACAAATGTTTACCTCTTGTCGGGTCTTTCAGCTTCCCCGAACTCATCTCTCTCATGCAGCATCTCCAGCTTACGTGCTGCATCGGCCACTTGTGCTACACTAGATTGTTTGCGACTGATGTGTGAAGAGACCACCTAAAGTGGTGTGCCTGCTCTTCAGGAGTACCTGCTGCCGCACCAAGGAAACCAGCTAAGCGAAGAAAGCGCTGCATAAACTCGTTGCTATTCTCCCCAGCCCTCTGTCGAATCCCATGGTACTCTCTCTTGAGCTTGTCCTGCTCAGCCTTGGGAAAGAACTGCTCCATCACACTGTCCTTGGACTGAGCCCAAGTCAAACCAGCAACCCACTCGTCACCACCTTCAGACTGCATCAATGCTAACCACCAGTTTAGCACATCGCCTTCGAACCGATAGCATGCCAACCTCGCCTTGTATGCGGGGTCACAGCCCATAGCATTGAAAATCTTCTCGATGTGAGCCAACCAGCTTTCAGCATCGCTGGGACTATCTGTCTTCTCAAAAGCTCGAGGGCGGAGCTTGTTGAATCTCTCCAGCCATACTGCTAATGTCACTGGAGTATGAGGAGGAGGTGCCTGATTATGCTGCTGATTGTTGGCAGCTTGAACTTCAGCCCTGATGTCATTCCTCAATTGAGGAAGCAAAGCTTGCATAGCAGCTTGAATTGCAGCATTGAGCTGTTCCTATTCGCGTGTGAGAACCATCTGACTGTTTAACATAAAACATATGATTAAATAGATCAAAACATAAAATATATATATACATGAAAAATATTTATACCAAAATTTCACCAGAAAAATTTTATGCAAGAAAATTTTGTGTATGAATGCATGATGCAGTTTTATGAAAACTTTTGTATGCTCGAGAGTGAACGCATATGGTCAGTTCACCCAAAACAAAAGACATGGCGAGGGGACGCCTATGGGTCGGTCCCAAATTTAAAAGTTTCGATAAAACACATGCGACTAAATAGGGACAGTCCTGTACCAACCATTACTTAGTCAAAAATCTGCGACAATGACATGTATATGTATGTTTAAAAAAAATGATGAATGCATGAAAACAACTGTCAGTTCTAGGAAGACCGTAGTGACTACCCACTAATCACATGTCATATTTGAGAGCCTATAGGTCGAAGCCTTGGCTCTGATACCATAACTGTAACACCCCATTTTGATAATGGAAATGTCACATGCAATTATGGCGTGTCATCAAAGCATACAAGGAAAAATGTTTAAACATTACTTGACCATAAAAGGAAAATACCGGAATCAAACATCGGTAGTCCAAATGTAAAGCTCATCACACACAAACATAGTATAATAAAGGAAAGGACTAAACAATGTCCATAACAAATGTATCATAAGAAAGGAAATGCATAAAGTAAAGAAGGCTAGAAAGCTTCCAGTCCATATGCACGTACTCTTAAATGTCTACGAGCGTCCCTGAGTACCTGCCGTTTTGGGAACATAGAAAAGGAAAACGGCTGAGCAATACGCTCAGTGCACGGATGTACAATAAAGCATGAATAGGATAAGCATATAACATATAACAGCGGAAGAAACTAAGTCCCGAGTAACCTGGTTAAGTCTTGATAAAACTGGTTTTATTGTTTGAAAAGCCTTATGTTTATCTTGTAAAAACTGTTTGTCATATTTTACCATTAGCCAATATAGGTCATGAAAATCCACCGTGCATGAATACTTGGAGGGGTGACCTCATCATGCAAATTAGAGGGGCTGCCTCTAATTTAATATACTAGTTTTTGGGTAGGAGGGATCAGCTCCTTGTGAAGGATGCAAGGCACACACCACATTCACCATGAAATCCTGACTGAAAACATGTAACTAGGATGCACCCATACGCCCCACATGATAAATATAAATATATGGCCAAAAGCTGAAGGGATGCCACGAGCAATCACTCCGCCGTGGTGAAGTCATAACATCAGTGCCTCTAATGTTATGGTTATGGTACCTCCATAACTAGGTGAAACTGGTCATGCATGTATATGGCTATAGGTATTCTTAATTAAACATAAGCAAATCAAACACATAACTTATACTACGGGAAAACATTTGGCTGCATACGGAGAATCCTAATAAGGAAAGAATGTCCATACTTAAAGGACAGGAATCCGTACCTTATGTCCAGTGAACGAAGAAGATGAACTGAGAGGAATCCTACTTCCGTATCACTAGTGCTACATAAATACATATATGAATAAGTATCTGCTTACTAAATACGTAGCTGGTTTTATGTCATGTCTTAGCTTATTTTATATATTCTTACTATGTTTTACTGTTTAAATCCTTAAACTGTGTTTATATTATATTCTGTTTAATCTGATTAAGTATTTCTAGTATTTCATGTATTATTATACTTACTGTGTAATAATAAGTAACTTTCCAAAAAATAGCAGGTTTCCTAAAATAGAAAGTTTCCAAAAATAGAAAGTTTCCAAAAATAGAAAGTTTCCAAAAATAGAAAGTTTCCAAAAATAGAAAGTTACCAAAAATAGAAAGTTTCCAAAAATAGAAAGTTTCCAAAGATAGAAAGATTCCAAAAATAGAAAGTTTCCAAAAATAGAATTACTACTTAAAATAGATAAGTTTATAAAAATAGAAAGTTTCCATAAATAGATCAGCTGCCTTAATTAAATAAGTTTCCATAAATAGATTAGCTGCCTGAAATAAATAAGTTTCTAAAAATAAAAGGTTTCCATAAATAGATTAGCTGCCTTATTTAATTAAGTTTCTAAAAATAGAAAGTTTCCATAATAAAAAATAAGCTGGTTAAATAAGCTAAGTATATAAGCCTAAGTGTTTTCATGATTATTTCTAAGTCATATGATATAATGTATAGTTTAATGATTATTTCATGTAATTAAATTAAACTATAGGTTATAATATTTAATTAAAGTATAACATGTTTTTAATTAAATAAAGTTAAATACTTAGGTTAAAACATGTATTATTATTTATTAATAATATAACCTAAGTCATGTTAATTAATTAATTATAACCATGGTTTTTAAATAATTAATTAATTTATAAGTCTAAAATATGAAAATACTTAGGTTAATAATTTCATGATTATTATAATTAAAATAACCTAAGTCATGTTATTAAATTAATCATGTCATGTAATTAATTTAATTTTAACATAAGATCATAAAAAAACTAAACATACAACATGAACCGGATCTTGACTAAGAACCATGAACCGGACATGAAATCGACAGCATACCCCGAACCAAGTCGGGGTACCCCTTGTCTTGATGCTGCCGTGGGACCCACACCAACCAACCGGGACCATATGGTCTCGGTGGTGGTCAAGTGGCCAAACCGAGACCCTCTCGGGTTCGGTGTAGGTTGCGGCCAAAACAAAAACACCCCTAAACAACCCTTTTGATTTTATTCCAACCCAAATTCATGTTAGATCTATGATTTAATTAGGTTTTATAAAAACATAACATGTTCTTAATTATTGAAAAGAATAAATCAAAAGAAAAAGATTTAAAAAGGATTTACCGAATACGTGGATCAAGAGAACGATAAACAAACAAGAACACCAACAAGAATTCCAAGATCAAAGATCAACAAACACCCCTTTGGTGTTGTTTGAGGGTGGCGGCCAAAAAGAGGAAAAGAAGAAGGAGGAAAAACTTTTAGGTTTTTCTAAAATCTTCTGTAAAAACAATAATGAGTAGTGTTTATTTTCTTAACCCCTTTTAGTGAAAAATTGAAATGGGCTTGGCCCATTTCTTCCTTGTAGCCGCGGGTAGGGGGCCCCACATGGGGTACCCGTACCTTTTTCCGTGTCTCGATGTTTAGTTATTCGTTCGTGATTATTTGTGTTCGCGTTTTATGTGTTCTCGTTACGTAATTATCGTGATCTAATATATTTATTTACGCTCGTAATAAATATATATACGTAATTAATAATAGTTTGTGATTTAATTACGTTCATGATTTCATGATCGCATGTTCGTGATTAATTATTGTCAAATAATATTACGTGCTCGTGCGTAGTAAATACTTATCGTGTTCTAACACGTACGTAATACATAAAATCCTAACACGTAATCGTAATCATGCTATATAGGAAAGTTTTAATCTAGTATGTACGATCTTAAGGGCACTATTCATGGTAAAAGCATGCGGGTTTTACAGTATACTTGTCCTTAAACAACTAGGTGATGATTCCATGTAGATTTCTTAATATAAGGGTTTCTATATCATTAAGCCTAATGACTTTTTATTTTGGGTAATTAGGTTTTATGTTGATCCCTTTGATTGGATCTATATTCTGTTAAGAACTAGTATAGAAGTTTGTAATCAAACTAAAACACTTTGAGAACTCTTACTCAAACAAAATAAGTTATGCGGAATCGAACTTATAAAGCACAGAAGAACAGAATTGCGTTTAACTATTTGATTCTCTTATTAATCGACTTGAATGATGTACATGAATGACATTGTACCTATGTTCCTTTTATAGAGTAAGGAAAACCTTAGAATGTTCTATAAAGATAACTATATTACAAACGATATATTATCAATATTATAACTATTTAAGTATATCACATAAGATATACTCTGACTATAACTATGACATTACAACACCCCCAAATTACCACGCAACGGAATGTCCACAAGATCTTAACCAAACATTATAGTCCCCGAGATTTGACCTAAAATCAAACACAATTTCGGATTGAGTCGACTTTCATCTCCCGGTTCACGAAAATTTAAACTTATATAACTTTTGACTCGTTTGGAGTTTAAAGCTCTACCTTATACCAAATCGAAGCTAGAAAGAAGATATGAAACTACATTCTATAATGAAAACCTGGACTTAGACTTAAGGCCACGAAAAATATCCTTAAACAATTTGTTTGAAAATGACACTTTCAAAATCACATCTACACTTGTTTTTAATCAATTCCACCCACTCCTATGCCCCTAATATCATAAAATCATCCTAAACTAACTCTATCATACCTAATCACTTGTATGAACAATCGCTAAGAAAATCCATTTCAAAAAGTTTACATGCAGTGTAATTAAATCAATTAAAATCAACAAAAACATGGATATAAACACATACCCACAACTAATCAAGATCAAAATCAAAGAAACTAAACACCCCTATTTGGGCCGTGGGTTTGGAGAAGAAAGAACACCAAGAAAAACTTGATTCCCATCTTGTTTAATTGATCCTCCTTGATCCTAAACACAAGATTCAAACATTCATAAAAGAAAATAAGATCAAAATCCACTAAAAAATAAAATTTTTGGTAAAAATTAAAGATGATACGTGTTTGATATTATTGGTGGGATTCACTTACAAGATGATTATAAAGGATGGTCTTTGATTATATTCTCCAAAACCACAAGAAAAATGGTGGTGGTGGTTTGTGGTGGGTGGCCGACGGCTAAGAGAGAAAAGGGAGAGAAAACCCTAATTTTTGAATGTAAAAATGAAGTGTGTGTGTTTCCTTGTTCCTTTTTGTAAAAATGGAAGGGCCAAAGTTGCCATGTTAGCTATATTTTGGCCTTAATGGCAAAAAAATTATTTAAAGAGCGGGAACCAGCCTAGTAGTCGGTTTAAATTTTTGCGGGAGTCGGGGTTCGTCCCGGCTACCTCAAAATACTTTTAAATGGTTCAAACGCACACAAAACGAATATACATATGGTTCTGACTCGACTCAAAACGTAATAAAAATAAAAACTTCAAAAAACTCAAATATCGATCAATCGATAATAAAAGATAAATTTTGGGCATCCGTCGGTATCGTAGTCGTTATCGGTTTTTCTTAAATCGTCAAACATAAAAATTAAGCCTCATTTATTGGTTTTAATTTAAACCGTCAAATAAATCCACGACAAAAATTCTTAAAAATTTCAAAAACATACGTAAATTAGGATTAAATAATGGCGTTGGGTTCGGGGTATCACATACATATCTTATACAAAGATATATTCGTCCTAATCAATATAGCAGTACTTACTTTACAAGTAGCAGTACTTACTATGTACCGCGTTAACACTAACGGTACTTGAAAGATACTAACAGTATTTTAATAACACTAACGGTACTTGACACTTACAAATAATTCCCAACAATCCTCCCCTAAACAATAATAATAACTTGTTGTCTTCTTGTTTCTCTTTGTATTGGATGTATTTAGAATACATGTCTTCAGTGTTTCCTTCATCCTTGGATTGAACTTGGTAATTTGTATTTGTATCCAACTGAATGTAGCCAAACACTTCAATGTAGATCTTCTTCTGATAAAATAATCTTCAAGCATCATCTTTGTCTTCAACTTATGATCTTCTTGTGTCTTGTAAACATCCAATTCTCTTTGCAACAATAGTAATTGTCTTCTTGAATTAAATCTATGAACTTCAATCTTGATTTGATGAGACATGTGACAATCTATCAATTTGAGGTCGTTATTTTCTTCTCAAGTATTATTTAAAAATCATTATTTTATTATTAATCTATGAACTCACTCACTTTTGGGAAGAAATAAGGGTTTACGTCTTAAAGTAGCATCGACTACGTCTAAACCGGAGAACTCTACGTTACGTGTATACGTTTACATACTCCGTTTTGTAACAGTCCGACATTTCAGATAATAAATTTATTCTCGAATATTATTTGGGAATTTTATTTTTGTGTTAGTTCATAAACTCACAAATTTACGAGAAGAAATTAGGACTTACGTGTATAATTTAGCGTCTTTTACGATTAAATTGGAAACCCTAGGTTTACGTATTTGCGCTTTTGTGCTCCGTTTTTGATGAGACAAATTTTATTAGAATCGTTTTTTGCCGTAGATTCATAATTTATAAAAACGTTTTTTGTAAATCGACCCGAGGGCACATAAATCGAGGAAACTAGAATCGAGGAGTACCCGTAAATTAATAGAGGATGAAACAAGTATACACTTGTCCTACCCCCTATAATGGGCGGATTTAACAAGGGAGGGCACCCATTGTTGTCAAAACTAGGAGCTTGTATGAGACACTTGTCTCATAACAAGGCTAAGCACCAAAACCAACAAAACCCCAATCTTCTCACACACTCAACACACACTTGCATGTGTAATAAACAAAAAATCTCCATCTGTCTTTCTCTCCCTATGTTGAACGTCCAACATCACCCCCAAATCACTATCTCCATCAAAATTTAACCACAAACTTTATCAATAATCAACATATGTTGAAAGCCTTTTAAAAAGATGAAGATTGGAGGTGATTATAACTTATAAAAAGGAATTTTTATAATGTTCAAGGGCTGATTTCAAGAAGGTGTTCATCCACTTGAAGATCTCAGGAAGTGATCTTGCTAAACTCGTAAGATTTTGTTACAATACCAAGTCTTATTCATCCAAAAATCTCAATCTTTCATCATATTGATTGGTATAGAGATCATATTCTTTCTATCATCTTATAGTTTTGTCAATTTACTCATGTATTTTCTTTATAAATGTATGTATATGATGATAAATGATGATCAAAATATTGTGTGGGGTTTTTGTGTTAATAGATTAGGTTAAAAAGGAAAAAATCAATAAGTAAAATGTTAAAATCATGCTTAGACACATAGGCTGTATAAAACAGTAAGTATCAATAAGATCACTTGGTTAAATGGCTTGGATTATTAATTATACAGATAGATAAATGATTTTTACATATGTGGAGAGTTGGCCACTAATAAGTATGAAAACACTTATCCTTTTACCACTTATTTCCAATAATAACAAGACCAAAACGTGTGATTTATGTCGTAAAAGTCGGAATTATGCGTAGTTTGTGTTTTTATTGTGTTTCAGGACCAAAATATGAAAAAGGAAGAAAACACGGGCTTTCACGGGCTTTTATCGAAGAAAACGGGAAAAGACGAAGTCAAAAGATCTATAGTGCAAAAAGAACGGAAGTCCAAGACCTATTCTGAAGATTTATCGAAGAAAAAGTCTAAAGACGGAAGTTTAACGAAGTCGAAGAACTTAAGTCTAATAGAAGAAGAAAATTAAAAGACAAGTTCAAATCCCGACACGACATCGACAAAAGACAAAGAATTAAAGTCGAGTCGAGAAGATGTAAAGAAAGAAAGAAAGAAGATGCAACACATGCACTCCTTCCACCTTCCCTATAAATACCCTCCTAATAGTCATTAGGAGGGAGTTAGTCTTTAATTTTTAGTTTTTCATTTTGCACTTTTCTTTCTAGTTTTAGAGAGAGAAAGTTATAAGCTTTCTCTCACTAAGTTTTTCATTCCTTCCTTTCTTTTAAGCTTTCATCATCATTCTTGTATTTGGATTTCATCTATCTAATTCAAGTTAACTTTTGAGTTTTTAATCTTCTTCTACATTTCTTGGTTTACTTGGTTTTTGATTCGAAATCTTTTCTTTGATCCGAATCTTCCATGTTCCGTGATTGAAGTTGAGATTGTATGGTTAGAAGATTCATTCCCTTTGTTCCTACATATGCTTCTAAACGTATAAGTTGTAAGCTTTTAATGCTTATTGGCTTATTCGAGTTTTAGCTTATTGATTTTCGGATATCACAAAGGATTTAGTCATCACAAAATTTTCTTTCATAAAGTGTTTGATTTCCGTTTTGAAAAGTCGCAAGTTTAAGCTTTTTGAATTGTTTTAGGCTCGGGTAGAATAGCTTATTGTAGCAGCTTATTGAGTTTTAAAATTTGCCACCAATTTCCGATTAAGTTAGCTTCCATCGAAATCTTGGGGTTTTCGCACATTCCGACGAGTGTCATTGTTTTGATCGCAATAACCCAATAGGGTTCTACTTTGCGATCACTAAAATGAGCAAGATATGGCCAAAATACTTTTGTAGTACAAATCTGTATAGTCTGTTTTGGACGAATTATTAAAAATACTTAGCGGATGATTGAGCAGTGGCTATAAGAGTTATTTGTAGCACACATCATGTAGTTTATGCTGTTCGAATTTGAAGTTATATCTCCTTGTAGAACTCAAGATATGGCAAAAATGGTGGACTTGACTTTAGTAATCAGATTTGTTAATAAACTATATGATATAAAAAGAGCACTCAAGTAAATATTATTATAAAATAAGTATATGAAGGCCACTAAATAATAGTAACTATTAAAAAATAAGTTGGTATACCATAATAAATAAACATGGCATTTTATTAAAGTAAAACACAAATGTTTTTCTAAAACTATAAACTATATATAAGTTTTACGTCTTTTCGGCTAAAACCAAAAGATTAACGTTTTCGTCAAATAAAACTTATATGGTCGGACCCGTCTAATGTAACATTTTTATAACTCATATACTGATATGTAAACACATTTGACAAGTAAAAATCGACAAAACCAAGCTTTGTAACTAATGGACCATAATGGGCCAAATTAGCCTTGTTGGACAACTAGGCCCAACTAGTTTGGTTTAATGTTATTGGACTTACTCATGGGCTTAACCCACTTGGGCCCAACATATAAGTATGGGCCTGATCTTAAACAGATAAATGGACTAATAAAATGATATTGGACTCTTAATGGGCTTATTGGGCCCTAATGTATAAATGGGCTAAAACTAGTGTAACTAGTACGATAAGCCTAAGTTAACCAATACTAAACAACTAGTAATGTTGTGTAAGGAAATAAAACCCCACTTGATCATCATGTTATGACATCATTACATATAAATAACAACTTTTATAAAGTTATTGGGCATAGCCTAAGACCGAGTATTATTTGTCTAGGTTTCCCGTGATCGAGGTACGTACCATACATCCTAATTGCCGATAACCCGCCTTCCCACACCAATGTGAGTTCATAGCCTCGCACTCTTTTAAATGTTTTATGAAATGTTTTAGAAACCCGCGAGGGAGATAACATGTTGGTTTTAATAAAAATAGGACACCAGTTGTCCCGATTGTATGCTTATTGATATGGACCCGAACGATTATATGACCCGATGAATGAAATGAGATGGATTATTATTAGTTGGGTTATGTCACTAAAAGTCCCATTAGCATGAATTGTGAACTACCGTGATTTGGTAGACGCTTATGCATATAATAGTACAATTTGGGGAAGATCACCCCAGTTCGCGCCTTGACGGTTGATCCCCGTCGTGCCACATTGATTGGTAAGCGAATTTATGTATGAGAATATTTATATAAGCGTGATTATTGTGACGACACGCTGTTTTAGATGGGAAAAGGAATTACGGGTTAGCTACCCGATATATGTTATAGAAAAGTAACATTGTCATGCGGCTTATAATAATCTAATAATGATAATACTGGTGTACGAATTGAATTATAATATATTGCCTGACTAGCAATACAGGGTCTTATTACTGATATTATGTTCGTGTTTTGGTTTTACATAACCATTTTTATATAACGGTTTTTATTAAACTCTATACAACGTTATAAAAGGTATTGTATGATATTTATACGACAATGGTTCGTATAATGGCTTTGAAGGCAAAAGCCTATCTTATGATTTACGACAAATATTCGTATAAAATGTCTTTGGCCTATTTTATGGCCTACGACAAAGAATTGTACAAAATGATGTCCGTTTATTATTATATACCGGCGATATATTAATGGTTTTTATTAAACTCTATGAATTCACTCGGCGTTTCGCTGACTTTTAACATGTTTTATCTCAGGTACTTGAAGCTAATTCTCGGGAAGACGACAAGAATTTATGGCCCACATTCAAATAAAAATTTCAATTCAAACGTTTTGTAAATTTGTATGATATAGTATGACCTGATGACCTATGTAATTTGATATTCATGAATGGAAAATGCTTTATTATTAAACGACGCGATTTTTAAGCGTTGTCTATGATTTGAGTAATGTGCTATCCCGTAACACCAACGACTCTTCCGTTGAATTAACTTATGAATATTTGGGGGTGTTACAGTTTGGTATCAGAGCTCTCGTTATAGAGAACGCAAGATTTTCAAAAACGAGGTTTTGAATAAAACATTTCAAAAACATTTTAACTATAAATATTTTTAATTAAATATTTTAAGTAAAAAGTTTAAAAATCTTTTGACTATAACGGCGCTGAAGAATTCCCGAGTTACCAACAAGGCCAGACTAAGAAGTATTGTTTTAATATATATAACTTGGGTTATATATATGTTGTAATTTGATTACATGATTGTTTAATGATTACTTTAATACTTATACGAGATATTTATACGACGTAGATTGTCACAAGAAACTCTAACTCCCCTACCAAATCAATCGAAGCTATTTCTGTAGAAATTCTAGCTATTCCAGATCTAAACCAAGTTGTGGATATTTATGATCCCAACCAAAGGTTGATATTCGTAGAAATGTTGATATTAGTTGATTGTGATACTGAAGATGAATTGGCGAGATTAAATCTGATATCGACGTCATGACGATCTTTCCTTATAGAGTGGAGTTTGACAAAACCTCACCACCTGGAAAGGTGTCATCTGATTCGGTATCACCCAATTGTTAAATTTGAAATCGAATAGGTAAATGTTGCACCTGAGGCTGTCATTGGAACCATTACCCAAAAGCCTCATGCCACTAGTACCTTTCCAAGAAGTTTAATTAAATGTGTGAGTCATTTCATACTAGTGACTCATTTGATAACTATTGTTGTAAGAGCTATAGAATTGGAAATTAAGTGTTGTTCATATCGAGCTTTTATGTCCCTTTAAGGTCTAAGAATAAGGTTGAAAGTATTGGAGAATGAGGTAGGATGTCGCATTGAGTATGAGTTGATTGAAACTTGAATAAATTCAAATTTAACTCGTATAGAATACGAGATGGTTAAGAGGAAGTCTTAAGTCCTGTGATTGAATTATAAGGTTTTAAATGATTGTTGGTTTGTGTTAAGGGTTGTTCCTAAGCCATTGTCCAATGACGAGGATGCCTAGTGTCCAAAAAATAAATTGAAGAAATCTTCTTCTGAATTCGGACCGATGGATCTTCTGGGACAGGTGGAACACCTAATGACTCTTGTAGATTAGTATTCATTGTAGTATCTTTTAAAATCCCTAACTTAACTGAGACATCAGTTGGTAGGATGAGTCCTTGGAATTGTATGACATAACGACACGTAATGTGTTACGTTACAATTTTTGACTTGTTTGTGATTAATGAAAAGACTACCTTTGATTGCTAAATCCTACATGTATCGATGTTATCTATCTTTTCTTGCTTCTTCCTAATGTTCGCATTAGTGATGCAACCATTGAACAAGTACTCATTTCGGATAGAGTTACGTTGTAGATTCTTCTCTTTGTATTCCTGAGTACCATCGAGGTCACGAACCTCATGATTATTTGGCTAAGCTCATTTTCTATCATATCGTAGTTAGTTCTTGGTGAACAACTCTTCATCACTCTTTTGCAGATTACTCATTGTTTTTATAAGTTAAAACAGTGTCCCTTGAGAAAAATTGAATTTTCATCACCATATGGATTATTCAAAGTGAGACTTATAAGTAATCGTTATCGAAATAAAGTTGTTTATGAAACACCTTGGAAAACTTAATTGTTTCCATAACAAAGAACATCTCTATAAATTCATTTTGATTCTTATTTCAGAATTAAGCATGAAAATATATATATTCTAAACATGATGACATAGTTTTGACGAACTGAGTATTGCATCGTTAATCCTAAAATTGTATATAGTTGCGCGCCTACGTACAATTTGGAAGGGACCATGAAAGGCTGATTAGTAGTCACCATGAAATTGTTAATAAACACTACATTTCTCTTTGTAATTGTGAAAGATTAAATTTTCTTTATGAGATCTGCAAGAAGTGCAAAATAGGGACATAATGTTAGGAACACCTACATATGTGACCGTACCATTTATTTTTCTGAATCGAATTTAATCATCTATGGAAATTGTCTTATTTGACGATTGACCTCCCCTCCTTGTCCAATTCTCTAATGGTGAGATTTCGTTGGAAAAGTATCAAATTACCCAGTGTTGATACCCGACTGGGTGTATCGACGTCCCTATCATTTATTTTGATTAGATTCCATTTGAAGACATAGGTAACGATCCGAGGTGCTTTCGAATGCGTACTCAATTCATGAAAACATGGGATATATTCATATTCCTTGATGTTTTCGTCTGTATCTGATTTGAAATTCTCTCGCGTAAATCATGCGTTGACCTTACTCTTTTAATGTTAGCAATGTCTCCAGATATCCTTGAATTTGTGAAGGGTTATGAGTTATTATTAGTCTTTTGAGAAGTTCTCATCTTATCAACGGTAATAAAACTGGAAAGTTGGTAATGCCATTTGGATGGATTGATTGATTATGACATAATGTCATTGTCTTAATCGATGGGAACTCGAGTAGAATTCCCCTAAAATATAAGATGTTGATTATCAAAGGTGATCTAAATAATTCCCGATGGGTGACTATATCCTGCATTTTGGCTTGAAATTATACCAGGAATGGTTGTGAACTAGTCATAAATCTTGTAATCTAGAAAGAAGTTAAACTAAATTTATTAAAAGATGTTCCTTCTATCTGAAACTTTCTGAGGTATTCGTTGATGAATTACCTAGACTTCCGCTAATAAGGCAAGTTGAATTTGGTATTGATTATATTCCCGGTGCTGCACCTGTGGCATGTGCACTATACGTCAGCACCATCTGAATCAAAAGAGTTACCGTACAACTGAGAGAGTTGTCGGAGAAATCTTTTATTCTACCGAGCTCGTCATCATGAAGAGCTATGGTGTTATCATTCCTTATATTTATTGATTACCGTAAAATAGGTAAATTTACGATCAAAATTTATATCCATTACCCAAGATGGAAGATTTGTTCGATCATTTACAAGGTTCTAGCGTATATTGAAGAATTTGATCTACGGTCAGGTTGTTATTATCAAATTCGCGTCCGCAAAGGAGATTATTTATTCAAATCACTACATCAGAACTTGTAATGAACATTATGAGTTTCATGAGATACAGTTTGGATTGACCAACGCAAGTGTGGTATTCATGAATTTGATAAATCATGTGTGTAAGCCGCAGGCTTTATTCATTCATTCACTACTACAATGTAACCTACTGTTGCTTTGATCTTTAGGTGTGGGATTGAATGTACACACACCTAGAGCGGTTTGTGTTAATCAATAATATAAACCTTCGGGAAGAATTCGTCTTTGTTAGACATCTTGTTATAATTATTGTTCTATTCGGCTATGTTAAATCATATGAATGATGATTACTCTAGGTAAAACGGTTTCGACTGTTTGAGTCAAACGATCTTGGATTCAACACCATCTATAGACTACCCTGAGTATTTATCATGTGATTTAAGGCTTGATCTTTTACACTCTTTGACCGTGTGATTAATGGTAGTGCAATCTATGTTGACTCTTTAAAGATCGGATCCATTAAGGCTTTGGGTTATACCAAAAAGGAAGTGGGAAGAGGTTATGATAGATATTTATCGAAGGATTTTTTTTAGGAATTATTCCCTTATACCCAGATCATTTATCTAAACTCCCTTAGAAGTAGATATTTGTGTATACCTCAAGACAACCTAAGAGGGATTGAGGATGTGACAACCCAAAACCGAGGTCATTGCTTAATCTTATTTTACGATTATTTTTGAATTTTTTAGATGAGTTTGAATGATATTTATTTTTGGAGGTTTAAGTTTAAACCGATGTTGGAAGGTTTATATTTAAATTTTAATAAGTATAAGGAGTATTAGCAAGCGTGATGTCGATGGATGCCAAATATTTTACGTCTTATTGTCGGTTGTTCGATTTTTGTCATTTTTGGATGTTTTATTTTAAATGACGTGTTAAGTCGAGTCGGGAGTCGATAATATTATCTTTGAGGTACGTTTTAAAATTTTAAAAGTATCTTTATGAAACCCGAGCCCCGTAAATATTTTCAAAATTGACTAATAGTTATTTCCCGCTTTTTAGCTAACTATTTTCATTTTTAGCCACAACTATTATAAAATTACAACAATGGTCCCTCAAACACTATATATAAGCCAAAAATTAACACATACACCTCATAAATCCCACTCAAAATTTTTCTTTCTCTCTCTCTTTTCTTCTTTGTAGCCGTGACCTCCTCAACCCACACAAACCCACACATTTTCCATTTTTGCTCCAATTTAACAATGAATTGATCTAAACTAAAACAAGTCCCTATCTTAGATTTTCACAAGGATCATTTTGGTGTAAGAATTTCATACATTCAAGGGTTTTTATTTTTTTCATGTTGGTAGGTGAAAGCCATGATCATGCATGATGTTTTTAGCATGATCAATGGTGATTCTTGCAAGATTCTTGTTAAAAACTTGATTTTGATCTAAAGGTTTGATTTTTATGAATGTTATGGTTGATATATGTTGATGTTAGGGTATTGAGATGAACATTTTCATGGTTGGTTTTGGTCAAAAATGTGATTTTGTACAAGTTTTTGATAGTCATTTTATAACAGAAAGTAAACAGTAAATTCAGGATTTTTATGTTTTGATAATGGCTTAACTTATAGCCTAGGGTTGTATATAATTTGATTAGCTTTGATTTGATATAAAGTAGAGCTTCTAGCTCCAAACGAGCGTAAAGTTATGATGTTTTGATTATTCGTGTACCGGGAGACGAGTATCGGCACTACATATAGTTGTTGTCGATATTTGGATCGAATCTCGGGGACTATAAATTGAATTTTTGAAATGTGTAACCTACTGATATATAAGTGTAAACCTTATAGGGTGTGTTTATTTTAAAACCCGAGTGTCGGTTTTGTAAACGGAGTCGTTTAAAGAAGTTAAAACGGTTGTATGAAAAATTAACGTAAATCTGTCCGGATTTTGTAGTTTGAAGATGAGTCGGGTAAAGGAATTTAAAATTAATTTCATTTGATAAACTTGTAGGAGGAATTTCTATATATAGTAGGTTAGTTTATCGAGTCGTTTCATAAACGTTTGACAAGTTTAAAAGGGGTAAATAAGCTAGTACATGTAGTATGTGCCGGCGGACTTTGTAAAAAGTGTAAAATGGTAAAGTAAATGTGTAGTAAAGTATAATAGAGTTATTTATGTTGTTTTCTCTCGAGTTTATCGTGATTTTATGAGTTTGAGTTTGATGTTGTTATGTATGATTTATTTCTCGAGTCATTATTAATGAACGCGCCTTATTTGATAGGTAGCGGTTCTCGTGTTTGAACGGCATCCATTATCATCGACGATCATCTCGCTAGATCTCTTATACTAAGGTGAGTCTGTAGCCTCGCTTTTTATGCTAGCTACTAAATTTTTTATTACCCGCGAGGGGGATACATGCTATTTGAAAATAAATGAACACATGTCATGAGTAATTGTTGGACCCGAATGTTGCCTAAGTTGATTTTTTTTTCAACGGCAAATAAATTTTTATAAAAAAGCTAGAAAGAAACTAGCACACGAAATACACGCAAACACGATCCAACATACAAATAACGAAAAGAACAGAAAACTCTAACGAAACGAGACAAAACTCGCAAACCAACCATGAACAACGATCCCACCATGGCGCCAACAGAAATAACTCCCATGAACGAACCCGAAGCATCATACCAAAACGAACTAACCATCGTCCTTTGTTTGTCTCGATAAGGCATCAAGAAGAAGAATAACTTCTTTAGAGTTGCCAGAATAACTCCAAATCTGAAGATCCTTAGGAAAATATTCTTTCCACGTACGTAATTGCGCGAGAGAGAACAACCCGTGTATATTACCCTTGGGGTCTCTATAGCTCCATCGTTTATCAGAATCTAGCTCGTCAATAGATAGAGGACCAACATAATCAAGCCACGAAGAATCTGACTCAACAACAATATTTAAATCGTTACCCAGGGGTGTAGATGGAGGCGTGATGAGGGAGTCTTTTTCAGTTGCAAGATTACCATCCAAAAAGGTATTCGGCGAGAGGTGAGCATCCTTATCACCCTGAGAATGCACTCCAAGAATCTCGCCAGCATCATCTTCCGAATTCTGATCCATACGATCCTTAACACACCCATCACCATGAATCTCACCTTCTTCAAGGGATTCCACAATATCACTTTCCATCCACGAACATCCTCCTCCCGCAAAACCCGACTAGAAGGCGACACCGAATCAATGTTAACATTCTTAGGGGAATCTCGATCAGAACTACCAACTTCCAAATGCTCCTCACTTTCCAAACTTTCATTCAAAATAGGACCTTCTGCATCCTTACTTTCGAGAGGATTAGACACGGAATTAACCTCCAACGATTCAATATTGGGCGCCCAATATGCAAACTCAGTAGCAATAATACGAAAGGTCCGATTACGACATGAAACTAAAAATGACTCTACCACACGATGTAAAGACTCTGTAAGGACACAAACCTTTCCATGAGACATTGGTCCATCACTTACCACGTCCGTAAACACGCTGCTTCCCCACCGACCACCCAACTTCTTATAAACCTCCGAAGCCCATGATGCTAATGGCAAACCCACCAGGTCTATCCAAACACATATTTAATCTGGAATAAAATCATGGGAAACATCTTTGAACTCTAAAAATATCTATTTTAACGCCTTTGAAGTCTTGACGCTTTCCACTTGATTAATCGAGTCAAATTCCAACCAAACCCAACGTCCCCCAACATATCTAAGACCTACATCATCGAATCCCTCAGAAGACATATGTTTTAGAAGCTCTGAAATGACACTTAAATCTTTTACTTTAGCAAGAACACTATGCTCCATACCATCCAAATCAATACAATCATCTACCGATATAGACATCACCGCTTCATTACTCTCTTCATTGTGTACCTTATTACAATCCGACACCCCCTCAGATTCTGCTCCAGCATTACTCTCACAATATTTTCCCGACGTATCCACTGATTTGCTGCCCATGACCACTTTAGCGTACGAGTTAAAAGACTGAAAAACATTTTCGTTACCTCTAACAGATTGATTGTTCGAACCTGCCATGGGTTTTTCGTCCCCAGAACGTTCTACAGGTCTATTATTATTTCGACCATACTTCGCCACATCGGCAAATAAATGAAAACCGCCCATCCATGTCGTTCTTAGATTCGAAACTAACTGATTGATATCATTAACGTTTATAAAATGAACGAAACCAAATTGATGACCCGATTTGGATCTCTTTGCTGCTATGTAAACATCGATCACCACACCCCATTTGTTACAATTGTCCCGAAGATCTTGGACCGACGCATTCCATGGGATATTAGAGACAAAGATAGATGAACACGACTTATGTTCCTCACGAAAATTAGGGTGGGATTTGTTAGAAATACATTCGTTACATTGCTCTTGACCACGATTATTATCGAGATGTTCGTTCCTTATTCTTTCTGAAGATTTATTAGATCCGTGACCTGTACCAATTGCCATCGTTAACAATAGGATAACCAAGATCCGAAAATAGGGTAGGAAACACCTATCATTTGTTGATTGTTTGGATTGGATTCTATGAAGAACGGGATTGTTACGGATGTGGTAGGCGCTTACGGTGGTGGATGAAGGAAGGTGGTGGCGGCGGCTAGGGTTTTTTTATTGATATCAAATGTTGCCTAAGATGATTACATTGTATTGAGTACCTTGTTGCTAAAGACCTTAAATTCATGAGTCATTAACTCTCTTCTGACTTGATTTTGTGAGTCGGGAATAGCCGCTTATTCTAATGATAGTACTATTGGGTTGACCACCCTATCTGAGACCAGGGCATTACGTTGAGTAACCTCTGGGAAGGATAATTTACGGGAATAAGAATGTGGTATTCTAGCAACTAATACCTAGAGGGGAAATGGTTTTATTCTAGTCATGCCGGCATTTGGCGTGGGTGACTATTTGGTTAAGGGGTCGGTGTCATGAGCTTAAATACAATGTTTATTATTGCCTTGAATATAGATTGTGTGTATGACAATTCTATAAATGATTATGATTGATTTTCTTCTTTTGTTCAAATGTGATTTGATAAACCTATAGACTCCCTCAACATTCTTGTTGACTCGCTTTAGCATGTATTTCAGGTAATAGGAAGTGATGGAGCATGGAGCTTTGCTGTGGAGGTTGTGGCTTGGATTTTGGAAGAATGTTGGTCTAAAAACTGTTTCTATCCTTTACTGTTGAACAATTTACTTTATGTTTGTGTACTGTACTAAACTTGTTGGTTGTTGGTCGAGATCCATGGGGACTAAACGCTTTACTATGGTGTCGTTTTAGTACAATCATGGGATGAAATTTATGTTTTAGACCTATTATGAAAATCTTGTTTATATTTATGTGTAAACGTCTCACTTTTGAGTCGTTCAATATACCTTGTGTGATGATGCTTGTGTCTAGCACCCAATTGTGTATTTCCACTGCGCAATCTAAATTGGGGGTGTTGGAGATTGGTATCAGAGCTGCAAGTTATAGAGAACTGGGTCGATTTTGAAAATTATCCTAAACTATAACTTTGGTGTCGAAAGTATTTATTCTTCAAAAGCACACAACTCCTCTGCAACGCTCTGATAAGATCTCTTTTAGTTTTGTTTTGCATTATAGATGTATCCCTCATAACTGAAATGATTTCCCGAATATTTATTAAGTAAATATTATGATATTGTATTGGAATTATTGAAAGTACGCTGAGTGCTTGTCAGTATCATATTTATTTTTTGCGAACATTGCATAAACATCATTTGCATTGTGTTGCATAGCATGGATTATGTATAACATTTGCATAAGCATGACATACTAATTTTTATTTTATTAACAATGACCTTAAGTATCCTTGAACCCTTATAATTGTAGAAAATGGCTGGTTTACCTCGTGAGGATGGATGGATTGATATGACTAATGTATTGGACGGTGAGGAAGTAGATAACTTTGGTGCTAGTGACGATGAGGAGCCTTTTGAGTATTTAGATGATGGGATTCCACCTACTGCAGTTGGTCAGATCGAGCCTGAGTTGATACAAGGTAGTTATGTTCTAAGGGTTAATGTTGTGCCACAGACTGTTCCAGATTGTTAGCGACCTGTTGTTCGTTCTTCGACGCCTACTTGTGATGCCTATATTAGCACTTTGCCTGGGATTGCATTTGTTAGGGGTGATGTTCATGTTGAGTCGAGTAGTGCTGCTAGTGCTCGATCTATTCATGATGGTATATCTAAGGTTTATTGTCTAGGTTCTAGGTCTTATGATGATATTTTCTGGTTTCTTAAGAAGTTTGATAGGTCTTTGTTTGAAAGATATTTGGTTGAAACCCGTGTGATTAGGAGGTTTGAGCAGAATGAGAAAAAGTTTGACAGGTTTGTTAATAGTGTGAGGAGATCAGAGTTTGTTAGGGCAAGAGAAATGGATGAAGTTGTTAGATTAAGATCTATGGTGTTGAATTTGAGTATGCAGGTTGACAGGTTTCGTGAGGAGCAAGAAAGGAATGCAAGGTTGGATGCATGGGGTTTGCCTATGAGATCTTTTCCTAGTCGAGATGTAGTGATTCGTGATGTGCCGAATCAGGTTGAAGCTCAAGTGTTGGTGAAGCCAAGTGAAGGAGGTAGTCGAAAGGGAAAGGAAAAAGTGGAAGAAGATTCTGAGGATGATGATAGCAGCAGTGATGATGAGCCGATGTACAAGAAGCTGCGGGGATCTGATGTTTAGTTATTTTGTGTTGTTTTTATTAGCCTTGTTGTAATAGAACTTATGTAGACTCGTACTGTAGTTTATGATGAAACTTAATGACTTTAAGTTTAACGTGATGAAGGGTTGTAGTGAATTACTTGTCACAATTTTGTGGAAATTTTCCAACGCAATCCAAATTACCTTCATGACTTATGATGTGTCTTATTAGTTCTTTTGTTAATTGGTTAATGATTCATTGTGAACTATGTTGTTGGTGTATGTAGTATCTATGTTACATCTTGATAGAGAAATCCTTCTTCTTATCTTGATATGAATACTTACTTGTTCTTTTTCTTTTATGGTTACACAGGAAGGAGTTGGGAGGCATTTTTCTGACTTTACTAAATTGTTGTTTGGTTAGTTTCCTAAAAACATGCCGCCTAAATTGACGACTGCTACTGTTAATCCCATGATTGAGCAAGCTATCGCTAGAGCACTAGAAGTTGAACGTGATGTGAAGAACCAAGAGGCTGTGAATAGGAATGCTGCTGGTCAGGTTGGAGGGAATGCTGCAAATCCAGTTGGAGGTAATACTGATGAACAAGCGGGAGGAAATGCTGCGGGACAAGTTGGAGGTAATGTTGCTGTTCAGCAGATTCAGAAGGAATGTTCTTATGCTAGTTTCATGAAATGTGGACCTACCCAATTTCGTGGTACTGGTGGTGCTTTAGAATTAAGGAGGTGGATTGAGAATATTGAAAGTACTTTTGAAATCAGCGGATGTTCAGAAGCTAGTAAGGTGAAATTTGCTGCAGCTACTTTTCAGGATGATGCATTAAGCTGGTGGAATAGTCAGGTAGCTACTGTGGGATTGGTTGAAGCGAATGCTAGAACATGGACTGTGACCAAGGGACTGTTAACTACTAAGTTTTGTCCTGAGGAAGAGTTAGGTCAGTTGGAAGATGAATTGAGGCATTTGGTGCTGAGGAATAATGATATTGTAGCTTATACAAGAAGATTCTATGATTTATGTTTGTTGTGTCCTGATGCTTTTGCTGATGACCGTAAGAAGATGAAGAAGTATATCAGAGGTTTATCTAGTAATATCAAGGGAGAGACTACTTCGTCAAAACCCAAGTCATTTGATGAAGCTGTTCAAATGGCTCATGCTTGGATGTAAAGCTGCAGTATCGAAATGATAGTATTTCTGAAGGGAATAAGAGAAAGTGGGAAGCTGCACACTCAAATCAAGGGCAGAATCGAGGTGGTTATCGTAACAACAATAACCAAGGACCGAACAGGAATCATCAATATAATTTGAGAAGGAATGATGTTGTTCGTGCTGCACCAGGAAATCAAGGTAACAAGGTGAATCCAAAGTGTGGTCAATGTAATATGTATCATGTTGGGAATTGTCCACCTACTTGCAACAAGTGTGGGAAGGCCGGACATAAGATAGCAGATTGTAGAAACAAGGGTGTGGCCACTAGAGCCAATGCTGTTAAAGTAGTTAACTGTTCTGGATGTGGAGGCCGTGGACATAAGCAAGGGAACTGTCTGAGGGTTGGCATACGACAGGGAGGCAATGTTGCTGCTGTTGCTGCTGGGACTGCTGCTTCAGCCTATGTCGTGGGAGATGTTGACAAACCTCAAGGGCCGAATGTGGTGACTGGTACGTGCTTACTTGATGCTTGTTATGCTAGTGTGTTATTTGATTCTGGATCAGATAGAAGTTTCATAGATGTTAGATTCAGTCAGCTATTGGATAGAGAACCAGTGAGATTGACAACTAGTTATAAGGTGGAGTTAGCTGATGGTAAGGTTATAAGCACTAGTTCTATACTGAAAGGTTGTTCCTTGAAGTTAGGTAATTATATGTTTAGTATTGATTTGATGCCTATAGAATTAGGATCTTTTGACGTGATTGTTGGAATGGATTGGTTAGTTTGTAATGGTGCAGTGATTATTTGTGGAGAGAGATTAGTCCAGATCCCGCTAAGGAATAGGGTATTGACTGTGAAAGGTGATGAATGTACGTCTCGTTTGAGAGTTGTTTCTTGTTTGAAGATGATGAGTAATGATGGTGTGAATGAAAGGAAATTGGAGGATGTGCCTGTGATTAGAGAGTATCCTGAGGTTTTCCCTAAAGATTTTCCAGGATTACCGCCGCATCGTGAAGTGGAGTTTCGTATTGATTTAGTGCCGGGAGCTGCGCCAGTTGCTCGTGCACCGTATCGTTTAGCTCCATCTGAGATGAAAGAATTATCTGATCAATTGAAGGAATTGATGGATAAGGGATTTATTAGACCAAGTTCGTCGCCATGGGGTACTCCTGTTTTTTTGTTAGGAAGAAAGATGATTCTTTTAGAATGTGTATTGATTATAGAGAGCTTAACAAGTTGACTGTCAAGAATCGGTATCCATTCCAAGGATTGATGATTTGTTGAATCCTTGCAACTGATCTAGGTCATGTGTATACTCGAAGATCGATTTGAGGTCTGGGTATCATCAACTGAGAGTTAGGGAAGAAGATATACCTGTAACAGCTTTCCATACTCGATATGGACATTTCGAATTTCAAGTGATGCCTTTTGGGTTAACGAATGCGCCTGCTGTATTCATGGATCTAATGAATCGTACATGCAATCCGTATTTGGATGAGTTTGTTATCATATTCATTGATGATATTCTCATTTACTCCAAGAGTGAAGAAGAACATGAGAAGCATTTGAGAACAATTTTGGAATTGTTGAAGAAAGAAAAGTTGTATGCGAAGTTTCCTAAGTGTGAATTTTTGTTGAAATCTGTGCAATTTCTGGGGCACGTGATTGATAGTGAAGGTGTTCGTGTGGATCCTGCTAAGATTGAGGCAATTAAGGATTGGTCAGTTCTGAAGACGCCGACTGAAGTTCGCCAATTTCTTGGTTTAGCTGGGTATTATTGAAGGTTTATCGAGAAGTTTTCACTAATTGCTAAGCCGTTGACCAAGCTTACGGAAAAGAATCGAGTGTTTGAATGGGGATTGGAAGAGGAATCTGCATTTAGTACGTTGAAGGATAAGTTGTGTTTTGTGCCGATATTGTCTTTGCCAAAAAGATCTGAGGATTTTGTAGTATACTGTGACGCGTCTCATAAAGGATTTGGAGCTGTGTTGATGCAAAGGGAGAAAGTAATAGCATATGCATCGAGAAAATTGAGGAAACATGAAGAGAATTACACTACACAAGATTTAGAACTTGGGGCTGTGATTTTTGCATTGAAGCTGTGGAGACACCACTTTTATGGAACCAAGTGTGTGGTTTTCACTGATCATAAGAGTCTGTAATATATTTTGGATCAAAAGGAATTGAATATGAGGCAAAGAAGATGGGCTGAGTTGCTGAGTGATTATGACTGCGAGATTCGTTACCATCCTGGTAAAGCGAATGTGGTAGCTGATGCACTTAGTAGAAAGGAAATAGATAAGTATATAAGAGTTAGAGCTTTGGTAATGATGGAAAGTGTTGATTTAACAGAAATGATATTGAAAACCCAAGCTAATGGATTGAAGGAAGAGAATGTTAAGGCAGAAAATTTGGGTAGAATGTTGAAACTATTGTTTGAAGTGAGGCCAAATGGATTGAGGTATTTTGAGAATATGATTTGGTTACCATTGTGTTCGTCTGAGGAAGGGTCTTTAGGAGTGCGAGATTTGGTGATGAATGAATCTCATAAGTCGAAGTATTCAATACATCTTGGATCAGACAAGATGTATCAAGATCTTAAGAAAGTTTATTGGTGGCCGAATATGAAGGCAAATATAGCAAATTATGTTAATAAGTGTTTAACTTGTGCGAAGGTGAAGGCTGAACATAAGAAACCGTCTGGATTATTAGTGCAACTTGAGATTCCTGAGTGGAAATGGGAGAAGATTACAATGGATTTTGTGACAGGTTTGCCAAGGACTGCAAGTGGTTGTGATATGATATGGGTGATTGTAGATAGATTGACTAAGTCTGCTCACTTTTTGCCAATGAAGAAGACAAATAGTATGGAGAGGTTAACAACTGTGTACTTGAAGGAGATTGTTTGTCGACATGGTGTGCCTTTGTCGATAATTTCTGATCGTGATAGTAGATTTACTTCAGAAATTTGGAAGTCTTTGCAGAAAGCAATGGGAACGTAGTTATGTTTGAGTACATCATATCATCCGGAAACTGATGGACAAAGTGAGAGAACGATTCAAACTATAGAGGATATGCTTCGTGCATGTGTGATTGACTTTGGAAATGGTTGGGATAAGCATTTGCCATTCGTTGAATTTTTGTACAATTACAGTTATCATGCTAGTATTAAAGCCGATCCATTTGAAGCTTTGTATGGACGTAAGTGTAGATCTCCAGTGTGTTGGAGTGAGGTAGGAGAAAGTCAATTGACTGGGCCTGAAATGATATTTGAGACGACTGAAAAGATTGTGCAAATTAAGAAGCGTTTGTTATCTTCCAGAAGTAGACAAAAAGGTTATGCTGATAACCGAAGGAAACCGTTGGAATTTGAAGTAGGAGACATGGTTATGTTGAAAGTATCTCCATGGAAAAGAGTGATACGTTTTGGAAAGAGAGGAAAGTTGAGCCCGAGATATATTGGACTATTTAAGATTATCCAAAGGATTGGATTGGTGGCTTATAAGTTAGAGTTGCCTAATGAACTTAAGGCTATTCATAATACTTTTCATGTGTCCAATTTGAAGAAGTGTTTAGCTGAAAGGGATGTGGTGATTCCGTTGGAGGAAATTCAACTTGATGTTAAGTTGCATTTTATAGAGGAACCTGTAGAGATTATAGATAGGGAAGTTAAGAAGTTGAAGCATAGTAGGATTCCGATTGTGAAAGTGAGATGGAACTCTAGACGCGGACAAGAGTTTACCTGGGAACGTGAGGATTTCCTTAAGGACAAGTATCCTCATTTGTTTAGGAAGGATTATGTAACACCCCCAAATTTATACAACTCAATACAGCGGAAGACTCGTTGGTGTTACGGGATAGCACATTACTCACATCATAGACAACGCATAAAAATCGCGTCGTTTAATAATAAAACATATCCATTCATAAATATCAAAGTTACATAGGTCCCAAGCCATATTATTTCATACAATTTTACAAAGCAATTGAATGGAAATTTGTTAATTAAGTACGGGCCATGAATTCTTGTTATCTTCCCGAGAATTACCTTCAAGTACCTGAGATAAAACATGTTAAAAGAAAAGGTCAGCGATAACGCCAAGTGAATTCATAGAGTTTAATAAATTCCATCAATATAACTTTCGTATAAAATTATTACCAAAAATCATTTCGTACAAATCATTGTAATAGGCCATAAAATAGCCAAAGTCATTTTTATACAAAGCCTTATCGAAAATCATAATATAGGCATTTGCCTTAAAAATTATTATACGAGCCAATGTCGTGAAAACATCATACAATACGTTTTATAACGTTGTATCGATTAAATAAAAACCGTTATATGAATATAGTATATAAAACCAAAACACGAACATAATATCAATAGTATGACCCCGTATTGCTAGTCAGGCAATACATCGTAATTTGGTGCGTATAGTAGTATTTTGTTAACTGGATTATTATAAGCCGCATGACATTGTTACCTTACTAAACCAAACAATGGGTAGCTAGCCCGAAACTCATTTGCCCATCTAAATTAGCGTGTCGTCACAAAGGTCACGCTATGGAAATCTTCTCATACATAAATTCACTTTCCAATCGATGTGGCACGACGGGGATCAACCATCAAGGCGCGAACTGGGGTGACCGTCCCCAAATAGTACTATTATATGCATAAGCGTCTACCAAATCCCGGTAGTTCACAATTCATGCTAATGGGACTTTTAGTGACATAACCTAACTTTAATAATCCATTTAATTTCATCTATCAGGTCCTTTAATCATTTATCGGGTCATACAATCATTCGGGTCCAAATTAATAAACAAACAATCGGGACAACTAGTGTCCTATTTCATAAAAACTAACATATTATCTCCCTCGCGGGTTTATAAAACATTTCATAAAAACATTTAAAAGAGTGCGAGGCTATGAACTCACGTTGATGTGGGAAGGCGGTTATCGGCGATTCGGATGAACGGTGCATGCTTCAATCACAGAAACCACCAAGTTGATGTAGGTTGTGATTTGGACATGGATTTTGATGGAGAAACTTGTGAATAACCAAGACCATCTTCAAGACCACAATTCTTCATGAACACCTTGTGGAAAATCAGCCCCAAGACTCCATTGAAACTCCTCCTTGAATGTTAAAATCACCACCAATCAATAGAGCTTCAAAAGGGCTTCAACATATGTGTGAATAAGACATGATTTTGTGGTTTAAATTGATCAAATGAGGGTGTTTAGGGTGGAAGTGGACGGCATTTTAGAGAGAGAAGGAGAGGAGATGAAGTTGTTTGCATGGAGGAAAATGAATGTGTGGTTTAGTTAGATGGTTTACTAGTTTTGGTGGGTGGAGTAGCTTTTAAGCTAAGCTAACAAGTGTTAGCTTAGTTGCTACAAATTGGACACATCATGAGATGTGTTGCTAGTTAGGCCGGTTTTGAGTAGGGGTGGGACAAGTGTCCCACTTGTCTCATCCCCATTTAATTACGGGTACTCCTCGATTGTAGTTTCCTTGATTTGCGTGCCCTCGGGTCGTTTTACGAAAAACGTTTTTATAAATTATGAATCAACGGCACAAAACGAATCTAATAAAAATTGTCTCATAAAAAACGGAGTTCGAAAACGTAAATACGTAATCCTAGGGTTTCCGGTTTAGTCGTAAAGGATGTTAAATTATAATCGTAAGTCTTAATCTCTTCTCGTAAATTTGTGAGTTTATGAACCAACACAAATTTAAAATTCCAAAATAATATTCACGGATAAATTTATTTTCTGAAATGTCGGACTGTCACCAAAGACGGTGTATGTAAACGTAAGCACGTAACGTTGAATCCTCCGGTTTAGACGTAGTCGATGCTACTTCAAGACGTAAATCCAAATTACTTCCCAAAAATAAGTGAGTTCATAATATGACATTAAAATAATGTTTTCAAACAAATATTGAGAATAAAATATCAACCACAAATTGACGGATTGTCACAGTATTTACCCCTAAACAGGATCTTTGTCCTCAAAGATCATCTTACTACTCGATTCTTATAGAGTTAAAGCCATGTGGGTATTTCCTCCACATTCGGTCTTTTCTCACAAGTGTAATCCATTACAATACACGAGTTTCATCAAACATAACTACGGGAATAAGGCCAGGCTTAATGTTGACTTACTTTCTCTATCCATGATGTTCACGGGTTTTTGATGAATGCAACTTTTCGCCGATCTAAACTTTATTAAGGAATAGTCAGATTTTCACTTGATAGGCATTTTATCAAGTTCGATATACGATACCTAATTCACGCAGCTCTTGAAGTCCTAGGGTAGATCCAGCTTATATGCCTTTCAATCCCAACTTTTACATCATCTCAATGGTCCCATACAACGGGGACTTATATCCCATGATCTTTCAGATCATCTATTCGTTTTTCCATGGTTAAAATTTTTGGCATAACTTCGCTACCCATCTGGCACTTCAAGATCCACATTTCCCATTCACATAATCTCCTGCCCGTTACCGACAGTCAATAATCAGATCCTAATTTCAACAATCATTTCAAGTTTCGCGGGTCGGGTATTTTGTAAGGTTAGGTTCGCCATCATAGGAAACCTTAAACCTAAAAGACATGTCCAACTCACAATGGGTGTATGTCGGGTGTCTTCATCCCAATTCCAGCTTACAGATGCTCTAATATTTAGATCCTAACAAGATTCAATCTCGATCCTAATACGATGATTATCAATGATAATATCTACAAAGGAAAGCGATTATATGGTTCATTACCAAAGGTCAATCATTCAAAAATAAAACAAGACTTATAGTATTTTGTATCGTTACTTTACCTCGTCCCTTCGATTGGGGTGGTACATAGTACTCTCATCAAGGTTCGTTCTCAATGACTTCTGAGCAAATCTCTAGAAATTCGATGCGAAGCGAGGATCTTGATATAGATGATCGATACAGGCACACCATGTTTACATAACTCCTTTAAATACAAAAGAGTCTATTTCTTCATCAAGATTCTATCATTAACAGGAATGATATTAGCAGATTTGGTCAGTCTGTCGACGATGACCCAAATCGAATCAAATTCAGATGACGACCTTTGCAATAGTTAGACGTTTACTAATGTATGAGGCGATGTCTGCCTTCATAATTTGTCATTAGTACAACTTCTTCTAATAATAATACATTAAATCAGAAATGACAAGAATAGAATACTTATACTTACAAGATGACTACATCTCAAAACCTCCATATTTAGACGATCACAAGTGGTCTTTAAAACATTTAATGCCATCGGTTTCTCAATTCTAATGGTTCACATTAGCCACGAACCCCTTTTATTATCTATATTATCCTTCTTACAAGCATTAGTTATTTCTAAATTGTTCGGCAATTTATTTTGCACAGTCATTACTAAGGAACACATCCTATTGATTCTTTATCTTTTCTACATTATGCGTCAGTATTTATATACATTTTTCCTGATGAAATAATTATCATGTCCGTATTTATTCGAAAATTCTTTCTTCACATTTTCTAAGTCTTAGTTCTATCTCAACTATTATTTTTATCAGTTTTGCTCAATCCGACGTTTAAAGCGTCGATAATTACTACAAGTAATTAAACAATAAATATTTAATTTTTATTAAAAGTAAACGTAAAAATTTTAATTTTTCTTAGTTCGACCAATTATAAAAATGTTCAAAATAAATTTAAATTTAATTAACAAGACTTTGTTGATTTATCGAAAATAATTAAAATAATTAATAAAATCCGTATATGTTCGAAAAATCTTTGGTTATACTTTGGTCAAAATTTTCTTAGTTTGAAAAGCGTAAATTATCGTTTCAAATTTTAAGTCATGGTTTAAATGGTTTCCTCAATTCTTCTTAAGTTGTCTTAAAAGTATACACAAACATTTACCCCTAAACAGGAGTTTAGTTAAATGATTTGTGTATAAGGAAATAATCCCTTAAAAATTTCTTTGATAAAATATCTGTCAAAACATATTTCCATTTTCTTTTTGGTAAAACCCAAAGTCTTAAAAGGGCTCTTAATCTTTGAAGAATCAATATAGATTCCATTATCTTATTAATCACACGGTTAAATAATGTGAAGGATTTAGTCTTTAATCATATGTTAAATATTTAAGGTATAGGTTTTCATTGTTCGGCCAATTCAGGGCAATCTATAATTAATTATTAACTTCTTCTTATTCTTATAAACAAACAAATAGTCCTTAATGATCACAAGCATGAATTTATCACTTTACAGCCTACACACGTGATTCACCCAATTTATGAATGCTACATGTGTATTAGTCAATCCAAACGACATAACATGAAACTCATAATATTCATTACAAATTCTGGATGTAGTGATTGGAATAGATAATCTTTTTCGCGTACGCGAAATTGATGATAACCATGCCGTGGATCAAATCTTTAAAACATACGCTAGAACCTTGTAAATGATCGAACAAATCTTCCATTTCGAGTTATGGATATCGTTTTCGATTGTCAATTTACTCAGTTCATAGTAATCTATAAATATAAGGAATGATAACACCATAGCTCTTCATGATGACGAGCTCGGTAGAATAAAATCTTTCTCCGACAACTCTCTCAGTTGTACGGTAATTCCTTTAATTTAGATGGTGCTGACGTACAGTGCACAAGCCACAGGTGCAGCATCAGGAAGATAATCAATACCAATTTCAATCTGCCTTAGTGGCGAAAGTCTAGGTAATTCACCAACAAATACCTCCTAAAGTTTCAGATAATGGAAACATCCTTTAATACATTCACTTTTATGTTCTTTCTAGATTATAATATCTATGACTAATTCACAACCATTCATGATATAATTTCAAGTCTAAATGCAGGATATGGTCATCCATCAAGAATTATTTAGATCACTTTTGATAATCAACATCTTATCATTTAGGGGAATTCTACTCGAGTTCCCATCAATTAAGACAATGTCGTCATGTCATAATCAATCGATTCATTCTACTGGCACTATCAACTTTCCAGTTTCATTGCCGTCGATAAGATATGAACTTCTCAAAAGACTAATAATAACTCATAATCCTTCACAAATTCAGGGATATATGGAGACACAACTAACCTTAAAAGAGTAAGGTTAACGCATAATCTACGCGATAGAATTTTAAATTAGATACAGATGAAAACATTTAATGAATATGAATATATCCCAAGTTTTCATAATTTGAGTACGCATTCGAAAGCTCCTCGGATCGTTACCCAGGTCATTCAAATGAAATCAAATTAAAAGAAATGATAGGAACGTCGATACATCCAGTCGGGTATCAACACTCGGTGATCATATACTTTTCCTAAGAATCTCACTACAGGAGAATTGGACAAGAAAGAATTATCAATCGTCAAATAAGACAATTTCCACAGATGAGTAAATTCGACTCAGAAGAATAGATGCTACAGGCACATATGTAGGTGTCCCTAACACTATGTCCTTATTTTTCACTTCTTGCAGATCTCATAAAATTTTATCTTTCACAATCTTCAAAGAAAATGTAGTGTTTATTAGTTAGTTTTATGGTGATTACTAATAAGCCTTGCATGGTCCATTCCAAATTGTATGTAGGCGCGCAACTATATACAATTTCAAGATTAACGATGCAATACTCAGTTCGTCAAAATTTTATCATCATGTTTATAATAAAAACATTTTCATGCTTAATTCTTAAATAAGAATCAAAATAAATTTACAAAGATTTTCTTTGTTATGGAAACAATTAAGTTTTCCAAGGTATTTCATAATCAACTTTATTTCAATAATGATCACTTATAAATCTTACTTTGAATAATCCGTATGGTGATGAAAATTCAATTTTTCTCAAGGGATACTGTTTTATCTTATAAAAACAGTGAGTGATCTGCAAAAGAGTGATGAAAGCTTGTTCACCAAGAACTAACTACAATATGATAGGAAATGAGCTTTAGCCAAATAATCATGAGGTTCATGACCTCGATGGCACTCAGGAATACAAAAAGAATAATCCACAACGTAACTCAAATCGAGATGAGTACTTGCTCAATAGTTGCATCACTAATGCGAACATTAGGATGAAGCAATAAAAGATAGATAACATCGATACATGTAGAATTTAGCAATCAAAGGTAGTCTTTTTCTTTAATCACAAACAAGTCAAAATTGTACCGTAACACATTACGTGTCACTATGTCATACAATTCTCAGAACTCATCCTACCTACTGATATCTCAGTTAAGTTAGGGATTTTTTTAAAAGATACCACAATGAATACTAATCTACAAGGGTCATTAGGTGTCCCACTTGTCCCGGAAGATCCATCGGTCCCAATTCAGAAGAAGATTTCTTCAATTTATTTCTTGGACACTGGGCATCCTCGTTAGTGGACAATGGCCTAGGAACAACACTTAACACGAATCAACAATCAATTAAAACCTTATAATTCAATCACAGAACTTAACGACTTCCTCTTAACAATCTTATATTCCATATGAGTTATATTTTACTTTATTCAAGTTTCAACCAACTTATACTCAATTCGATATCCTACTTCATTCTCCAATACTTTCAACCTTATTCTTAGGCCTTAATAGGGCAATAAAAGCTCGATATAAATCAACACTTAATTTCCAATCCTATAGCTCTTACACCTCATAAATCCCACTCAAAATTTTTCTTTCTCTCTCTCTATTCTTCTTTGTAGCCGTGACCTCCTCAACCCACACAGACCCACACATTTTCAATTTTTGCTCCATTTTAACAATGAATTGAGCTAAACTAAAACAAGTTCCTATCTTAGATTTTCACAAGGATCATTTTGGTGTAATAATTTCATACATGCAAGGGTTTTTATATTTTTCATGTTGGTAGGTGAAAGCAATGATAATGCATGGCGTTTTTAGCATGATCAATGGTGATTCTTGCAAGATTCTTGTTAAAAACTTGATTTTGATCTAAAGGTTTTGATTTTTATGATGAATTTAATGTTATGGTTTATATATGTTGATGTTAGGGTATTGGGATGAACATTTTCATGGTTTGTTTTGGTAAAAAAATATGATTTTGTACAAGTTTTTGATAGTCAATTTATAACAGTAAGTAAACAGTAAATTCGGGATTTTTATGTTTTGATAATGGCTTAACTTATAGCCTAGGGTTGTAGATAATTTAATTAGCTTCGATTTGATATAAAGTAGAGCTTCTAGCTCCAAACGAGCGCGAAGTTATGATGTTTTGATTATTCGTGTACCAGGAGACGAGTATCGGCACTACATATAGTTGTTGTCGATATTTGGATCGAATCTCGGGGACTATAAATTGAAGTTTTGAAATGTGTAACCTACTGATAATTAAGTGTAAACCTTAGAGGGTGAGTTTATTTTAAAACCCGAGTGTCGGTTTTGTAAACGGAGTCGTTTAAAGAAGATAAAACGGTTGTATGAAAAATTAACGTAAATCTGTCCGGATTTTGTAGTTTGAAGATGAGTCGGGTAAAGGACTTTAAAAGTAATTTCATTTGATAAACTTGTACTACAACAATCCAGCCCTTCCCCATCGGGGTTTTCCCCAGCGACAGCGTGTCGCTGGGGAATCGACGCTAAACGACAAAATCTGTCTGACGTGGCAAACTTGCTCGTAAACATTTTGACCAAAAAATAAAGAAACGTTTCCCCAGCGACTTGTCGCTGGGGAAAGGTTGACTGAATTTTGACCAAACTATTTCACAAAAATGCAAGCGGGAGATTAACCCGCCAACTTTTTCCCAGCGACATGTCGCTAGGGAAACTTTCTTCCACGTCTAATCCAAGTGATTAGTATTAATTCGTTGGTTATTTTATGGCCCAAAGTTTCCCCAGCGACATGTCGTTGGGGAAACTTTTTAGGATTCCCTCCAAAAGTTTTCCGTTAACGCGCCTATTTAACAAAACGACGAACAAAAGTTTCCCCAGCGACATGTCGCTGGGGAAACGTTGACTGCAATTTGACCAACAATTTTCACAAAAAAGTGTAATGTTTATATAATATTTTAGTAAATATAAAATGTATATTAAAAATATAGTTATAAAAATTTAAAATAGTATATCTCTTTTTATGATAAAAAAAAGTGAGATAAATAGTTAATTTTCCCTCTAATGTTTTCCTGCCAATGTTTTCCCGCCAAAAGTTAACATTCACTGATAATTGTTAACATTCATTGTTAATATTAGTTAAAAATTGTTAACATTCATTGAGGCTTACAAACAGACACGCCTAAACCTAACTTTATTCTACACGGACACTTAAACACGCGCTTAATTAAACATGGATATTAAATCGATAATAGACTCATAAACACGAAAACAGATACATCATAAACTAGTTCAAACGAATGTTCCCCATGTCATCGTAAAGGTCGTGAAGTAGTGCAGCTGAATCCAATGTGTGCCTATCGGAGTTGCGGTACAACTCTATCGTACGCTCAAGTACCATTATCATTCCATTCAAGCGCACACAGTTTGCACACGCTGAAGAGCTTGGAGAAGAAACTGGAATCGTTGAAGGTCTGGGTGAAGAGCTTGGAGGAGAAAAGCTCGTTGAAGGTCTTGAAGAAGAGCTTGGAGGAGAAAAGCTCATTGAACCTCCAAGAGAATTGATTAGTAGTTGGACGCGTTCGTCTTTCCATAAAAAAATTTGCATCCATATGAAACTGGAGGTTGAACCCGTGAACGTGGACAAGCATAGTACAGTCTGCCAAAGTTTTCAGTTGTCCACGATTCTCGAAGAACTACATCTCCATGTCCACACATGCACAGAAAAGCTTCATGCTTCATCATGTACATAATAACAATTTGTTTATGATGATAAGTGTGTGTGATCTGCTGGTGGTTGTGATGATAAGGAGTGTGTGTGGTTCTCTTTTTATGCTAAAAAAGTGAGGGAAATTGTTAACATTTTCCCTCCATTGTTTTCCCTTCAATGTTTTCCCTCCAATGTTTTCCCTCCAATGAACCTCCAATGATGAACCCTATCTAATACGTTGAACCTCTAATGTTGAACCAAATCTAATACGTTGAACCTCTAATATTGAACCATATCTAATACATTGAACCTCTAATGATCAACCCTATCTAATACATTGAACCTCTAATGACGAACCCTATCTAATACATTGAACCTCTAATGTTGAACCCTATCTAATACGTTGAACCTCTAATGATGAACCCTATCTAATATGTTGAACCCTATCTAATACATTGAACCTCTAATGTTGAACCCTAACTAATACGTTGAACCTCTAATGATGAACCCTATCTAATACGTTGAACCTCTAATGATGAACCCTATCTAATACATTGAACCTCTAATGATGAACCCTATCTAATACGTTGAACCTCTAATGATGAACCCTATCTAATACATTGAACCTCTAATGATGAACCCTATCTAATACATTGAACCTCTAATGTTGAACCCTATCTAATACGTTGAACCTCTAATGATGAACCATATCTAATACGTTGAACCCTATCTAATACATTGAACCTCTAATGATGAACCCTATCTAATACGTTGAACCTCTAATGATGAACCCTATCTAATACGTTGAACCTCTAATGATGAGCCCTATCTAATACATTGAACCTCTAATGATGAACCCTATCTAATACGTTGAACCTCTAATGATGAACCCTATCTAATACGTTGAACCTCTAATGTTGAACCCTATCTAATACGTTGAACCTCTAATGTTGAACCCTATCTAATACATTGAACCTCTAATGATGAACCCTATCTAATACATTGAACCTCTAATGATGAACCCTATCTAATACATTGAAACTCTAATGTTGCACCCTATCTAATACGTTGAACCTCTAATGTTGAACCCTATCTAATACATTGAACCTCTAATGATGAACCCTATCTAATACATTGAACCTCTATTTATGAACCCTATCTAATACATTGAACCTCTAATGTTGAACCCTATCTAATACGTTGAACCTATAATGATGAACCCTATATAATACATTGAACCTCTAATGATGAACCCTATCTAATACATTGAACCTCTAATGATGAACCCTATCTAATACGTTGAACCTCTAATGTTGAACCCTATCTAATACGTTGAACCTCTAATGTTGAACCCTATCTAATATATTAAACCTCTAATGATGAACCCTATCTAATACATTGAACCTCTAATGATGAACCCTATCTAATACATTGAACCTCTAATGTTGAACCTTATCTAATACGTTGAACCTCTAATGATGAACCCTATCTAATACGTTGAACCATATCTAATACATTGAACCTCTAATGTTGAACCCTATCTAATACGTTGAACCTCTAATGTTGAACCCTATCTAATACATTGAACCTCTAATGATGAACCCAATCTAATACATTGAACCTATAATGATGAACCCTATCTAATACATTGAACCTCTAATGCTGAACCCTATCTAATACGTTGAACCTCTAATGATGAACCCTATCTAATACATTCAACCTCTAATGATGAACCCTATCTGATACATTGAACCTCTTATGATGAACCCTATCTAATACGTTGAACCTCTAATGATGAACCCTATCTAATACGTTGAACCTCTAATGTTGAACCGTATCTAATACGTTGAACCTCTAATGTTGAACCCTATCTAATACATTGAACCTCTAATGATGAACCCTATCTAATACATTGAACCTCTAATGATGAACCCTATCTAATACATTGAACCTCTAATGATGAACCCTATCTAATACGTTGAACCTCTAATGTTGAACCCTATCTAATATGTTGAACCTCTAATGTTGAACCCTATCTAATACGTTGAACCTCTAATGTTGAACCCTATCTAATACATTGAACCTCTAATGATGAACCCTATCTAATACATTGAACCTCTAATGAAGAACCCTATCTAATTGATGAGATTGCTTTTATACATGGTCTCATCGTCCAAATCGGGCTTAAAATCAATTAAATATCATCAAAACTACCAAATATATGCTCGTGTTTGTTACTTGTGTATTTTTAGGTACGGATATTGAGGAAATGGCAAAAGATCACAAGAATCAATCAAAAAACGAACACGGGAAACGAAGCCGCACAATGAACCGGGCCCAAGTTTGGAATTTTGCAAAATGACCCTTGAAGAATTGAAGATTGGCAACTTTGGCCCCTCATCTTTGAAGAACTTGTCACATTTGACCCTCCTATAGTCAATTGTACAAGTATGGACCTTTAAGTTTGAAGACATGTCAAAAGAAGCCCTTGTAAAGTGATTAATATGGCAAAGTTAACCTTTAAGTCCATAAAGTTATCATTTGGACTAGATTTGCAAAGTATTTGGACTGGAAATAAAAGGAAGATAACAAGTGTTAAGCTATTTTGGACGGGTAATGAAATTTCCCCACTTGAGCCCAACAAAACCCTTAGCCCACCCCCCCCCCCCCCCCCATGTGTTAACCCGGTTTTATTTAAAAAGTTGGTCAACCGGTCAAACCCCTTTCCCTCTTAAACATTTTTTTAAATTCGTTTTTACCCAAAAAGGATTAAACCCCCCCTCCCTAATTACCATAAACCCTAAATTACCCCAGGCTCAATCGACCCCAAATCAAAGGGTTTTTACCCAATCCCTTCCAGATTGTTAATTAACCTCCATGTCACTTGATCCCACCTCACACAACAAGCTCACATGGGCTGTGGACCCTACCCCGACCTTCCCCTGCCCCGTATTTTTCACACCAAAACCAATACCCGACCACTTAAACGTTTGAGATCACTCTACTTGGCCTCCAAGGTATTTTCAACGTCTATGATCACATTTTCAAGACTGGCATCCACCAAGCATTCACATGGTCCATCTTTTTGACCAAGATTCGATCAAGACTTCAAGGGCTCCTGAGGCAATTCAATGTTTAGGGTTTTAAGCATTCTAGATTATTCTTTTCAGTGTATAAATAGAAGACGCCTGTGTCTCTATTTACTTGTTCCAGATTTTTAGCAATCTTTTGTAATTCCTTTTTTATTAATATAAAAGCTGGTGTTTTCTAGTATGAAATATAATTCCTTTTTCTATTTTAAAAAGTTGGTATAAGTTGCTTAATCTGAGTTCCATATGAGAAAAGTTTCAAAAAAAAAAAAAGTTTTGAAAAGGTTTTGAAAAAAAGGTCTTTGATTTCAGAAAGTTTTTGAGTCTTGAGAAGTGAAAGTGGACCAAGACTTTTGAAGTTTCTGATTGTTAAAGATTATTTTTAAAACATGTTTTAGGTTCCAAGTTTTTAAGAAAGATTTTAAGAAAGAAAAAAGAAAAGCAGTGTTGAATATTGTGCTTGTATTTCTCTTTTTTCTTCTTAGCAGGATTTGAGGAGATTTGTTTTGATCAAGGATCAGCACAAACCTCCTGTTTGTGGGAGGTGGTTTATCAACCACAAGGGACTTGGATGTAAGTCCCTGAGGTAAAAAGCTTCTACCTTTTTCAATTTCAGTTTTATTGGAGTTTTAAGTGAATTTGCATGATTTGCATGAAAGGTTGTTAATTGTTTGTTTGAATTGCTGATTTAGTGTTATTTTGTATGATTAGAGCTTGTTTGATCAGATTGAGTGTGTTTTAAATAGATTTGAAGTGTAAAAATCGTTCTCAAAAACTTAAAGGGTTGTTTGGATAGGGGATTAAGCAGGGTTCATAATCATTAAGATTGTTTAAAACTTGTTTAAATACACTCACTAGGGTAGGATTGGGTTGTGTGTAGTTCTGATTTTCATTTGGGAACAAGTTTGAACAAGTTGTATGTTAAAAAAAAGTAAAAAAGAAGCTTAAATCTGCTCATTCATTTTTCTGTTTATTTTTGAGTAAATTTTGTTCTTGGATCTTGATTGCTTGTTAGATTATAGGGTGATATAGGACTGTGATTGTTTGTATGCTGCTTGGAGTGAGTGTGTACAAGATTTGTGGTTTTGAAACTCATTATTGTGCAAGTAATCTAGCATCAAAGGCCACCAGACCCCTAAAACATTACAGCAACCTTATTTTGTTTTTTTTTGTGTGTGCAATTGCTAAGTGTTGTTTTTTGTACTTGTTTTGACTCCCTACACTCAAACTGAGTGTAGGGGTGCCTATTGTCATCCAAAAACATCACCACAAGCAGATCCAAGCTCCTCTTGGATCTTTTATGCACTTGTGAAGAAAACCAAACCTGCTAGTGTTCATCAAAATTGTACTTGGCACGTTTTGGTTTAAGTTTGGTTTGAATCTTGTTAAAAAAGTGAATTGGTTTGTGTTTCTAAGCTAAAAAGTGTTAACAGTTTGGTTTGGAAAGTTTAAAAAGAAAAAAAAAATAAAAGTACAAAAAGGGTTCACTCAGCCTCGAACCCCCGCCACCACACTCACACACATCACACTTTACCGTCGCGCCCTTGGGTCTTTTACTGACCAAGGGTGCAAAGCAAAGAAACTTAACCTCTTTTTCATTTCACTTTTAAAAATAAAAGCCGTAGCCCTTTTGGCTTAATTCCAGCTTATCCAATAAGCTTTTTGGCTTCTTTTGATTTTTCCTAGGATAGTACCAGCTATTAGGATTTTTCTTCACTGAGTTTGTATTTTTCCCATTATTTATTTATTTTTTATGCATTTTTATTTACCCGGTTTTTATTAAATAGATTAAAAATAGTAAAAGTTGTTTTAATTTTAGGAAAAATAGTTTTTAGGTTTTAATTTATATTTTTGAGGTTTACATTCAAAAAAGTTTTCAAAAAATCTAATTTTTAATTTTATTTAATTTTAGGGTTTTTAGATAACTTTAAAATTAATATAAATTAATAAAAAGGTTTTAGGAGCTTTAACTTGCATTTTTGTCTTAGTTAGAATATTTAGGATTTTTGATAATTTTTTAGAATTTATTTTTAAACTTTTTATTTTTTACAATATTTTAATATTATTTTATTCATAAAAATAGAAAGTTTTATTTTTAACCTTTTTTCATTTTTCCTAGGATATAGACATTAAATTAGGAACTTTGTCACTTTCCAATTAATTTTTAGGCTTTTCATTTAATTTTTAGAATTAATTTAAGATTTAATAGATTTTAATAGTTTTTAGGAGTTTAAAAATAGTTTAATTTGGTTTTAAAATTTTTAAAAATAGTTTTTAGCTTAATTAGGTCATTTTTGAGGTTTACAAACTTGAAAACCTTGTTTGGGGCCTTTTAATATTTAAAAGTGATTTTTAGGGCTTTAATTAGCATTAAAAAGTCATTATTTAATTAATTAAAAGGTTTTAGCAAGTTTGGATTTTTTGTAAACTCTTAGAATTTTATTATGGATTTTTAGTAATTTTTAGGAATTTTTAGATTAAAATTTTTATTTTTGTACTATTTTCGGTTTTACGTTTACGCCTTTTTCATCGTAGTTTTAATTCGTCTTTGTAACCGTATTCTCTTTTCTTTCCTATTTTCTTTTCTTTTCTTCTTGTTAATAATCAAAAACATTAATCAATCATTCATTACACAACGCACTAGCCTCCTCGAGAGAACGATCCCCATTAAGGGTCATAACTTGTGGTTTTCCTAAATCACTCGTTAATACTTACCGCTTTTACCTTGTTTTCCTAAACAAGTGTGAAAATACAACTATCATTTTTGGCGCCGCTGCCGGGGAGGCGTGTTGTGTTTTGATTGAACATTGTTGTTTTTTTATATTAGCCATAATAGTATTGGTATTAATAGCACTCTATTAATACGTATTATCGTTTTTTGGTTTTTGTGTGAATATTATTAATATATTGTATACGTAGAACAATAAATTCACAAGTACTCCAAATACATGAGCAATCACAACCTTGACTTGGGAGGTCATTACCCAATCATTGTATTCGAATCTCAAACCAAAGAAAAAGGCAAAAATAGATAAATACTTTCGTGAAGCTTAATCTTGAAAATACAAACTATAAGGTGGGTATAAGGCGGTTGTATTTCACGACCTAAAGGAAAAAGGCTCTTAAGTGCTTCGCGCCGCCTCGTTTCCTCCGCTTGCTTGTGCGTATTTGATTTTGAGAGTGAATCGAGGGTTTTGCCGCCCAAAGTATTATTACATATCATATATATTTTCTTGGTTTCTATTGATTAAACCCTCTTGAACGATTTGGTGTTCCACCATCGTTCTAAAGTCATCGAAGGCGTTCACTCCACGTGATCGTTTTCATTCCTTGAGGCCTTTTTAATCAAGAGATTTGATTAAGGAGGAGATTTGTGGACTTTTTGTCTACTTAATACATTTCACCAATTTCCAAAAAAGGTTAATACAATCAAAAACCACAAAAAATTGAAAAACACAAAATACCAAAAAGAATCTTCTTTGCTCGTCTCCACGTTGTACGTGACGTTTATGCTAACTCATAACAAAGCAAAACGTGCACGTAAACGAAAGAACAAAACTCCCACTCCAACTCATTCTAGTGAGGAGTCTCCTATTGACGAACCCATTGTACGAGAAGAACCTACCATGGCGAATCGAACTATGATGGAGTTACTTCAAGCACCCACCGAGGGTTATGGAGAAGCTATTGTGATTCCCGCAATCCTTGCGGAGAATTTTGAGGTGAAAACGGGTTTGTTGTCGATGATCCAAAACAACAAATTCCGTGGTGATAAGAAGGACAATCCCCACAACCATATCCGCCAATTTAATCGTCTTACCGCCACGTGCAAATTTAAAGATGTCTCGAATGACTCGATTAAGATGATGCTTTTTCCGTATTCCTTAGCAGGGCCCGCTAAAATTTGGTTAGAGAAAGAGCCACCCAATTCTATATTGACGTGGAAGGATCTCTTTTCAAAATTTGTGAACCAATTTTTTCCGCCCTCTAAGACTACGCATTTGAAAAATGAGATTTCTAAATTTTCACAAGAATCAAATGAAAGTTTTTCTACGGCTTGGAATAGGTTTAAGGAGATGTTACACGAATGTCCTCATCACGGTTTTTCCGACTTACACCAAATCGACACGTTTTACAATGGACTTAACGATCATGAAAGAGATTATTTAAATGCCGCCGCGGGTGGTAATTTTTTGTGTAAAACGGTTGAAGAAGCTTTGGTCATAATCGAGAATAGGTCTAAGGTTTATAGCCCTCGTCACACACCGAGTGTTGCCAAAATGGGCTCATCATCGTCTCGTAGTATCAATGCTCTGCATGATGAGGCAAATGAAGAAAATCGTTTTTTTCGATAGGTTTTCGACCCTTATGTCCCATTGGAAGGCTCAAGAAGCTTCCAATTCCGCTTCGGTTAAAGCGGTTTCTAAGAGTTGTTTGTCATGTGGGGGAGCTCATGATCTTTCCGAGTGCATTACCGCGGATGGTAACACTTCGAATGCTTTTGTAGCCACGGGAACTTATAACCAAATCGGCCAAGGTTCCCGCCAAAATCAAGCTCCACCAAATCAAAATGCTAATAATTATCGCAACAACAACCAAGGTGGAAATTACCAAGGAAATCAAAGAAATTATAAGAAGGGTAATTACCAAAGTGGAAATGGGCAAATTTCAAATCAAAACCAAAACCGTGATTTTCAAAACAATGCCCAAGGTTTTCAAAACGATCACACCAAAAATCTTCAAGGAGAATTTTTGAATTATGCAAAGGCTAATGATGCTAAGTTTGATAATATGCAACGTGAAATGGTTAGCTTAAGATCCGAGTTGAAAAACGAGCTAAAAACGAACTTGCTAATTAACTTAAAACTCATGCTAATAAAATGGAAGGAAATGTCACACGACTCCAACAAAATCAACAAAAAATGGAGCAAGGACAACATGAGATTAAGCAAGAGTTGTTAAAAGCGGATGCTAGGCAATCTAAGTTTGAAGACCGTATGGCTAAAATGTTTGAAGCTATCATGTGTAAGCCCACTTCTTCAGGTGGTCTTCCTAGTGATACCATCGTAAACCCGAAAGGAGAATTGAAGGTTATTACTACTCGTAGTGGTAAAACTTTCAAAGAACCCACTTCTCGTCCAAGTACTTCTATGGAGAAGGAAAAAGAGAAAGAACCTGAGGTTGTGGTTGAAAAGGAGCAAATTACAAGCCCACGAAGTACCGCTCAAACCACACCCACGGTTGAACCTACACCAATCATGGAACCCGAGATTCCAAGGCCTATGCCTATGCCTACTTTGCCCCAACCCACACCACCTTTACCCTACCATCAAGACGAGACAAGGAAAAGGCACAAGAACGAAATAATTATCAATTTGAACTCTTTATGAAAATGTTTCGTGACTTGCATTTTAATATAAGTTTTGCCGACGCCTTGGTCATGATGCCTCGATTTGCCGCGAACTTCAAAAGTATGTTGAATAACAAAGAAAAATTGCAAAAATCGTCTAGTTGTTCATCGGTTTTTCTAAGCCGCATACCTCAAAAAGTCGGTGATCCTGGAAAGTTTTTAATCCCATGTGCTATACAAGACATGGAAGAATGCTACGCCTTGGCCGATCTTGGTGCTAGTATTAATTTGATGCCTCTTGAGATTTTTAAATCTCTCAATCTTCCCAATCTCACTCCTTCAAGAATGTCAATCGAAATGGCCGATCATTCTACGATTCTAGCTTGTGGAGTAGCCGAGGACGTCTTCGTGAAAGTCGGAAAGTTTTACTATCCCGTTGACTTCATTGTTGTTGATATTCCCATCGATCCTAAAGTTCCGTTAATTTTAGGTCGATCTTTTTTGGATACCTCGAGAGCACTTATCGATGTGCATGCAAGAAAAATCACTCTTCGTTTCAATGAGGAAGAACTCGTCATTAATGCAACCCAAAACTCCACTCTTTCTCATGTGTATTCTATCACGTCTTTGTACAATGTCAATTCCACCAAAAGCATTTGCAAAAAGATTTCAAATAGAGTTTTAGGAGTTGTTGAGAAAAATGAAGTTCCGTCCCCTCCGCCGGTGGAGGTTAAGAGTGTTAAGCCTATGATTCCAATCTCGAGTGATTCTTCGGATGATGAATACGTTGATCCCGATGGGGAGGTTTTCTTTGTTGACAAACGTTTTGAAAACTTGCCACCACCTAAACCAAAAAGATTTCAAAATGTGAGAATTTTTAGTGTGACTAACATTGCTTTAGATACACCAAATATTTTTGACATAATTAAATCGGGTTTTCACAAGGAGAGTGTAAAAAATGAAAAAGGAAAAGATTTTGAATTTAATTTAAAGGATTTTTCTACAATTCTAACTCCGTCATCACCGCGTTTATTGAGTACTACAAGCTCGTCTACTCCTTTTGACGATGCTTTGTGTGGACTTAGTGTGGGGGAAGCCCCTTATGTTCCCTCCCCTTTCTCCACCGAGGACGAGATATTTGATCCTGGAATTGCTTATATAGGGAAATCTCGGTCTTCCACCGATGCAATAAATGGAAAATCTTTTCATTTGATTGGTGCGAGTCTACCTCGAGTAGCTCATGTTTTTAGAGACTTACCCATTGTCCCACCCTTCTATCTCTTCTCTCCTATTTTCTTCTACCCCATTGGGGTTTGTGTTGGAGTGGCGTTGTTTCGTCTTTCATCCGAAAACGAAGACGCTATCTTTGACCCCGGTATACGTTTATCGGGTTTTTAAAAGTACTCCACGTGCTTTTGGGCCTTGTTTATCATGTAAGCCCCACCAAAAATTGACCATACCATGATTATCCCTAAATGATCACATTTATGGGGATTCGAGTCGAGCTTTTGACTCGGTTATCAAAAACAAGGTGCCTCGTGGGGGAGACCCATGCTTATCCATGTACATATTTTTGCTTTCTAATTAGTTTAATGTGAGGCAATTTGTGCCCTTCCAACCTTTGTTTCGTGGTTGTTTGTGATATGTGGTTTTTAGATCATGATCTTCACGATTGGAGCCTCTCGTGTTCGTTTTATGGGAGCACTCGATCGTTTGCTTTGGAGGCCTTTCCCAATATCCATATGATATATCCTTTTATGTTCTAACCTTAGGTTTTTAGCACACTTCATAAACGGCTATTAATTTATTGCTTACACCCTTTCCATGCTAGATTAGGAATTCGACTACGTCTCTAGTATGGGGGTGTTTGCACCCCTAGACTCAAAACATTGAGGACAATGTTTAACTTTAGTATTGGGGGGGGGGGTGAATAGATACTTGCCTTTCCAAACCTTCACGCTTTCTAAAGTTTATCGTTTTGTTGCAAAATAAGGCTAAAAATGGCCAAATTTCAATTTTTTTCTCATATTTCATAAGTGTTTGAAGACACGAATGTAGGTTTTTCCAATGGCGAGAATAAGAGTAATATTTGACTCGACCGTGCGTGTTGAGCACTTAGCTTTGATTCCTTAACTACACATTAGGCTAAGTCTCTGAAATGAGGACGAGAAATGATAGAGTTAATTATAAGTTACTATGCTAAACGTAGAGTACTCGTATTCTTTCAAAAACTCATGTGTTCTCGTTATTTGCCTATTCTCCCTTCGCTTGTAAATATTTTTTGCTTAATAAATATTGAATTAGCGGTTTAGTTAGGATTGTTGGGTTTCTAGTCTTTTCTAGTAGCTTCCGTGTAATTAAATTGGGAAGACATTAAGGTATCGCCAGCGTCACGGTTTTGAAGTATTGGCACCCGAATAATCGAAAGCTTCACCCAATAATAAGATTTCAAGTGCTCACCTAAATCTAGCAAACAATTTGAAGCCCCACAAGGCCTAAAATCTATGCAAAATTGAAAGTGAATCAAGCCTTAATCTTCGAAGCTTTAAAGATCCAAAATTCGCTTTAGCGTGAGGATATACGTCTTTGGCTAATAAAACCACCGATGAGGCGGATAATAAAAGGCAAGGCAAGACCGAAGTCATAATAAAAGCTTCATGGCGAAGTTGAATAAAAGATGGAGGTAAACCAAAGATAATAAGGCCCTTCCGTTAGGGGGCGTATAAAAGTCTTGGTAATAAGTCTCATGTTCAAAACCGTTATAAAACCGTGTTTATCGATTCTTCTTGTCAACTTAATTTTTTAACATCATTGTCTATTAGGAGGGGTTATTGATTTGATGGTCTTAGTTACACCGTTAGGACTCTATTTTTAGACCTAAATCTCTATTATCGCATAAGTCAATGATGTATCCTCGTGAACATTAAGACATAATAAAATATAAGAGATACAACTTAGGAATAATGGGAGAATAAGTACGTGATTAGGGCATATGAGTAGTGTTAGCATTACTAACTTATAATGACAATGATCTCGTTGCACGCTTGGCATGGAATTAAGGTAAAAATCGAGGACGACGAAATTATTTCTAACGAAGCATTCACGTGTTCTTATTCTATGAACCTAAACGTCCCATTTTGCGATGAAAATCATACATTATGTCTAAAACACAAGTAGTAGTAATAGTGTAGTATTAGCTAGTTACCATTTCAATAAAAGTGAATAAATTGAATTTTGGAGATGCTATGATACTTTATTCTAGCATTGCGTGAGGGTACGACAATGGTTTAGTATGGGGGAGTGATGAGACTGCTTTTATACATGGTCTCATCGTCCAAATCGGGCTTAAAATCAATTAAATATCATCAAAACTACCAAATATATGCTCGTGTTTGTTACTTGTGTATTTTTAGGTACGGATATTGAGGAAATGGCAAAAGATCACAAGAATCAATCAAAAAACGAACACGGGAAACGAAGCCGCACAATGAACCGGGCCAAAGTTTGGAATTTTGCAAAATGACCCTTGAAGAATTGAAGATTGGCAACTTTGGCCCCTCATCTTTGAAGAACTTATCACATTTGACCCTCCTATAGTCAATTGTACAAGTATGGACCTTTAAGTTTGAAGACATGTCAAAAGAAGCCCTTGTAAAGTTATCATTTGGACTAGATTTGCAAAGTATTTGGACTGGAAATAAAAGGAAGATAACAAGTGTTAAGCTATTTTGGACGGGTAATGAAATTTCCCCACTTGAGCCCAACAAAACCCTTAGCCCAAACCCCCCCCCCCATGTGTTAACCCGATTTTATTTAAAAAGTTGGTCAACCGGTCAAACCCCTTTCCCTCTTAAACATTTTTTTAAATTCGTTTTTACCCAAAAAGGATTAAACCCCCCCTCCCTAATTACCATAAACCCTAAATTACCCCAGGCTCAATCGACCCCAAATCAAAGGGTTTTTACCCAATCCCTTCCAGATTGTTAATTAACCTCCATGTCACTTGATCCCACCTCACACAACAAGCTCACATGGGCTGTGGACCCTACCCCGACCTTCCCCTGCCCCGTCTTTTTCACACCAAAACCAATAACCGACCACTTAAACGTTTGAGATCACTCTACTTGGCCTCCAAGGTATTTTCAACGTCTATGATCACATTTTCAAGACTGGCATCCACCAAGCATTCACATGGTCCATCTTTTTGACCAAGATTCGATCAAGACTTCAAGGGCTCTTTAGGCAATTCAATGTTTAGGGTTTTAAGCATTCTAGATTATTCTTTTCAGTGTATAAATAGAAGACGCCTGTGTCTCTATTTACTTGTTCCAGATTTTTAGCAATCTTTTGTAATTCCTTTTTTATTAATATAAAAGCTGGTGTTTTCTAGTATGAAATATAATTCCTTTTTCTATTTTAAAAAGTTGGTATAAGTTGCTTAATCTGAGTTCCATTTGAGAAAACTTTCAAAAAAAAAAAAAAAGTTTTGAAAAGGTTTTGAAAAAAAGGTCTTTGATTTCAGAAAGTTTTTGAGTCTTGAGAAGTGAAAGTGGACCAAGACTTTTGAAGTTTCTGATTGTTAAAGATTATTTTTAAAACATGTTTTAGGTTCCAAGTTTTTAAGAAAGATTTTAAGAAAGAAAAAAGAAAAGCAGTGTTGAATATTGTGCTTGTATTTCTCTTTTTTCTTCTTAGCAGGATTTGAGGAGATTTGTTTTGATCAAGGATCAGCACAAACCTCCTGTTTGTGGGAGGTGGTTTATCAACCACAAGGGACTTGGATGTAAGTCCCTGAGGTAAAAAGCTTCTACCTTTTTCAATTTCAGTTTTATTGGAGTTTTAAGTGAATTTGCATGATTTGCATGAAAGGTTGTTAATTGTTTGTTTGAATTGCTGATTTAGTGTTATTTTGTATGATTAGAGCTTGTTTGATCAGATTGAGTGTGTTTTAAATAGATTTGAAGTGTAAAAATCGTTCTCAAAAACTTAAAGGGTTGTTTGGATAGGGGATTAAGCAGGGTTCATAATCATTAAGATTGTTTAAAACTTGTTTAAATACACTCACTAGGGTAGGATTGGGTTGTGTGTAGTTCTGATTTTCATTTGGGAACAAGTTTGAACAAGTTGTATGTTAAAAAAAAGTAAAAAAGAAGCTTAAATCTGCTCATTCATTTTTCTGTTTATTTTTGAGTAAATTTTGTTCTTGGATCTTGATTGCTTGTTAGATTATAGGGTGATATAGGACTGTGATTGTTTGTATGCTGTTTGGAGTGAGTGTGTACAAGATTTGTGGTTTTGAAACTCATTATTGTGCAAGTAATCTAGCATCAAAGGCCACCAGACCCCTAAAACATTACAGCAACCTTATTTTGTTTTTTTTTGTGTGTGCAATCTGTGCTAAGTGTTGTTTTTTGTACTTGTTTTGACTCCCTACACTCAAACTGAGTGTAGGGGTGCCTATTGTCATCCAAAAACATCACCACAAGCAGATCCAAGCTCCTCTTGGATCTTTTATGCACTTGTGAAGAAAACCAAACCTGCTAGTGTTCATCAAAATTGTACCTGGCACGTTTTGGTTTAAGTTGGGTTTGAATCTTGTTAAAAAAGTGAATTGGTTTGTGTTTCTAAGCTAAAAAGTGTTAACAGTTTGGTTTGGAAAGTTTAAAAAGAAAAAAAAAATAAAAGTACAAAAAGGGTTCACTCAGCCTCGAACCCCCGCCACCACACTCACACACATCACACTTTACCGTCACGCCCTTGGGTCTTTTACTGACCAAGGGTGCAAAGCAAAGAAACTTAACCTCTTTTTAATTTCACTTTTTAAAATAAAAGCCGTATCCCTTTTGGCTTAATTCCAGCTTATCCAATAAGCTTTTTGGCTTCTTTTGATTTTTCCTAGGATAGTACCAGCTATTAGGATTTTTCTTCACTGAGTTTGTATTTTTCCCATTATTTATTTATTTTTTATGCATTTTTATTTACCCGGTTTTTATTAAATAGATTAAAAATAGTAAAATTTGTTTTAATTTTAGGAAAAATAGTTTTTAGGTTTTAATTTATATTTTTGAGGTTTACATTCAAAAAAGTTTTCAAAAAGTCTAATTTTTAATTTTATTTAATTTTAGGGTTTTTAGACAACTTTAAAAATTAATATAAAATTAATAAAAAGGTTTTAGGAGCTTTAACTTGCATTTTTGTCTTAGTTAGAATATTTAGGATTTTTGATAATTTTTTAGAATTTATTTTTAAACTTTTTATTTTTTACAATATTTTAATATTATTTTATTCATAAAAATAGAAAGTTTTATTTTTAACCTTTTTTCATTTTTCCTAGGATATAGACATTAAATTAGGAACTTTTCACTTTCCAAATAATTTTTAGGCTTTTCATTTAATTTTTAGAATTAATTTAAGATTTAATAGATTTTAATAGTTTTTAGGAGTTTAAAAATAGTTTAATTTGGTTTTAAAATTTTTAAAAATAGTTTTTAGCTTAATTAGGTCATTTTTGAGGTTTAAAAACTTGAAACCTTGTTTGGGGCCTTTTAATATTTAAAAGTGATTTTTAGGGCTTTAATTAGCATTAAAAAGTCATTATTTAATTAATTAAAAGGTTTTAGCAAGTTTGGATTTTTTGTAAACTCTTAGAATTTTATTATGGATTTATAGTAATTTTTAGGAATTTTTAGGTTAAAATTTTTATTTTTGTACTATTTTCGGTTTTACGTTTACGCCTTTTTCATCGTAGTTTTAATTCGTCTTTGTAACCGTCTTCTCTTTTCTTTCCTATTTTCTTTTCTTTTCTTCTTGTTAATAATCAAAAACATTAATCAATCATTCATTACACAACGCACTAGCCTCCTCGAGAGAACGATCCCCATTAAGGGTCATAACTTGTGGTTTTCCTAAATCACTCGTTAATACTTACCGCTTTTACCTTGTTTTCCTAAACAAGTGTGAAAATACAACTATCACTAATACATTGAACCTCTAATGTTGAACCCTATCTAATACGTTGAACCTCTAATGATGAACCCTATCTAATACGTTGAACCTCTAATGATGAACCCTATCTAATACATTGAACCTCTAATGATGAACCCTATCTAATACATTGAACCTCTAATGATGAACCCTATCTAATACATTGAACCTCTAATGATGAACCCTATCTAATACATTGAACCTCTAATGATGAACCCTATCTAATACATTGAACCTATAATGATGAACCCTATATAATACGTTGAACCTCTAATGATGAACCCTATCTAATACATTGAACCTCTAATGATGAACCCTATCTAATACACTGAACCTCTAATGATGAACCCTATCTAATACATTGAACCTCTAATGATGAACCCTATCTAATACATTGAACCTCTAATGATGAACCCTATCTAATACACTAAACCTCTAATGTTGAACCCTATCTAATACGTTGAACCTCTAATGATGAACCCTATCTAATACGTTGAACCCTATCTAATACATTGAACCTCTAATGTTGAACCCTATCTAATACGTTGAACCTCTAATGTTGAACCCTATCTAATACATTGAACCTCTAATGATGAACCCTATCTAATACATTGAACCTCTAATGATGAACCCTATCTAATACATTGAACCTCTAATGATGAACCCTATCTAATACGTTGAACCTCTAATGATGAACCCTATCTAATACGTTGAACCTCTAATGATGAACCCTATCTAATACATTGAACCTCTAATGATGAACCCTATCTAATACGTTGAACCTGTAATGTTGAACCCTATCTAATACGTTGAACCTCTAATGATGAACCCTATCTAATACGTTTAACCTCTAATGATGAACCCTATCTAATACATTGAACCTCTAATGATGAACCCTATCTAATACATTGAATGTCTAATGTTGAACCCTATCTAATACGTTGAACCTCTAATGATGAACCCTATCTAATACATTGAACCTCTAATGATGAACCCTATCTAATACATTGAACCTCTAATGATGAACCCTATCTAATACATTGAACCTCTAATGATGAACCCTATCTAATACATTGACCCTCTAATGTTGAACTCTATCTAAAACTTATTATTATTAATTATACAATTATATAAAACTTATTATTATTAATTATCTGAAAGTAAAATATACAATTATATAAAACGTATTAATATCAATCATTTAAAACTAAATTATATAAATATCATATATAAAAAATATACAATTATATAAAACTTATTATTTTTAATTATATAAAAGTAAAATATACAATTATATAAAATTATTATTATTAATCATTTAAGAGTAAATAACATAAATGGTTAAAAACGTTTCCCCAGCGACATGTCGCTGGGGATAGTTTTGTTTCTTAATTTTAGAAATCCCTCCAAAAATTTTATTAACGCGCTTCTTTCACAAAATGACAAAATACACGTTTCCCCAGCGACATGTCGCTGGGGATAGTTTTGTTAGAGTCAGTAGGTTATTAAACCAGCTGCGCAAAACGACAAATTCTAAGGTTTCCCCAGCGACATGTCACTGGGGAAAAGTTCGTCAAAAAGAAGGAAAGTTTCCCCAACGACATGTCGCTGGGGAAAATATTGACCAGATCTTATCCTTAGACGATTTACAGAAACTTCACTTATCTCCATTCTCTTCTCTCAAAGAAACGCTGCTACCATCCCCACCAATCATCACATTACCAATCATCACATCACCACCAACAATCACACCCCCACCAACACCATCCCCGATACTCATCCCCGCTACTCATCCCCGCCACAACCATCAACACCAACCCTGCCACCAATCCATCAAGACCAACGCGGCCACCACCACCACCACCAATCCGCCACTCCGCCACCAATCCGCCACTCTGCCACCACCAATCATCTTTAATAATTGATACAAAGTAATGTTTTGTTTAATTTTTATTTTATATTTTTACATTTTGATTTTAGATTTTAATTTTGATTTTATAATTGATACTTGTAATTGATAATTAATGTTTTGTTTAATTTTGTTTTATGTTTTTGAGCCCGACTGCTGCGGAGCCCCGACCACAGCCGATCCCGACCCCAGCCGACCAAGCCCGCCACCGTCCGTCCACCACTAGTCCATCCTCCAACCACAGCCGAGACACAGCCCCGACCACAGCCGACCACCAACTGACCACCACAAATAAAAAGTATGTTTTTTTATCATTTTGGATTCCCCAGCGACATGTCGTTGGGGATTTATAAGCTTGTTAATTTCCGTTAAACGTAAATCCAAACACTCTTTAACTGTGTAAAACGCAAACCCAAACACTCGCTATGTTGCTTATCAGCTTATCCAAATAAGTTGTTTTCAAACAGCTTATCATGATAAGCTTTTTAGGATAAGATGTTTGAAACAGCTTATCCCGATAAGCTTAGCGGAATAAGCTGTTTGAAAACAGCTTATTCTGATAAGCTTATCAGGACAAGCTGTTTTCAAACAGCTTATCCTGATCAGCTTATCCGAATAAACTGTTTTCAAACAGCTTATCCTGATAAGCTTATCAGAATAAGCTGTTTGAATACATTTTATCCCGATAAGCTTATCAGAATAAGCTGTTTGAAAACAACTTATCCAGCTGTTTTCAAACAGCTATCCTGATAAGCTTATCAGGATAAGCTGTTTGAAAACAGCTTATTCTGATAAAGCTTATCAGAATAAGCTGTTTGATATAAATGTTTTATTGAATTAAACCTTAGGAATGTTTTAGGATTTTAGCGATTAATTCCAGAAATTCCCGTCTGAAATTGATCAACCTATAGAAAACCCGTCCGAAGTTAATTTAATAGGAATTAACTTCGGATAGTCCCCTGTTTGGGACTGCTTTTTGATTGTTTTGTCTCATTTAGGATATGAATGCGTATAACTGGTTTACTATTTGAGATGATTTCGACAGTGTTTCTCTTTTACTCCTACGAATATGTCTTTAAACACATATTTGGGGAGTTGAGGGGAAATGCTGCCGAAATTTTATCAAATAGTAAATTAGTTATATGCATTCATATATGAGACGAAGCATCAAAGAGTGGGTTAGGATTGCCTTCCATAGTTGCACTAGGTTAACAAAGCATCTAGGATTGCTTTCCATAATTGCCTTCCATGTAATAATAACTAAATATACGGATAAAACGCAGTTATGGTATTCGCTGATAAGAGTTGGATAAAAAAACCGAAACTTTCCAAAGAATTTAATGACGGTCTTACAAAGTTCGTCAATCATTGCCGGCCGTTGGTGAATTCTGCGGGGAAAATTAGATGTCCATGCAAAAAATGTCAAAATGTATTATGGAAACCCATCGATTGGATTGGAGAGGAAATTGCTATAAACGGGTGGGACCCACTTTATACCACATGGCTCAAACACGGTGAACCGGCTCCACGTGCGCCAGTGATAGATAACCTAGGAGAACCTATGATGAGTGACATGACAACGTTACTCAATGATTTTAGCTATATTCCTTCGAATGAACCAACACAAGGAGATAATATTGGTGAGACTAGTAACCAACCGACTCAACCGCCTCAAGCCACTCGTACCGAGTTTGAAGAGTTGTATGCAATTGCCAACGAGGCGCTGTATGATGGTTGTGAACATGTGTCTCGACTAGACTTTATGGCAAAATTTACCTATTTTAAGGCTAAAGGAAAAATGCCAGATTCTTTATTCAATGAAATATTAGAGTTTCTCCGATATGCATTACCCGATAGTAAAGGATTCAAGTTCCCACTGAACTACTATGAAATAAAGAAGACATTTAAAACGACCGGGTTAGGTTACGAGTCGATACATGCTTGTGAACACGACTGCTGCTTGTTTTGGGAGGATAATAACAATCTGCAATTTTGTCCGGTGTGTAATACGAGTAGATGGAAATACACTAACACACCGGGGAAGAAAGTTCCTAGGAAGGTGTTGCGTTACTTTCCGATCATTCCTAGACTACAACGTTTGTACAATTCTAGACACACTGCAAAAGACATGACTTGGCATGCTACTGGAAAGTGTGCGGAGCCTGGTAAGATGCAACACCCGGTTGATGGCGCGGCTTGGAAGAAGTTTGACTTAAAGTATCCAGAGTTTGCAGTAGAACCAAGAAATGTTTGACTAGGGTTGTGTGCTGATGGTTTCAATCCGCTCGGCAACCTTAGTCAGACCTACAACATGTGGCCGGTGGTATTGACAACATACAATCTGCCTCCTTGGTTATGTATGAAAGAAAGTAACTTTATGCCGACGTTGTTAATTCCTGGCCTTAAATCCTCGGGCAAGGACATTGATATTTACTTGTAGCCTTTGATTAAAGACCTGAAGACTTTGTGGCACAAGAACGGTGTTGATACTACATACATTATTTCACAAAAGCAGTTCAAGATGAGAACAATGCTTTTATGGACCATAAATGATTTTCCTGCTCGAAGTAGTTTGTCTGGGTGGAGTGGGCAAGGTTACTATGCATGCCCTACATGTAACCTAGAAACTCCATCTATTCCTGTCACAAGCAAAACAACTTATGTTGGCCATAGAAGATGGTTAAAGAAGCCCCATAAATGGAGGAGTTCACGTGCTGACTTCAATGGCCAAACTGAACAGAAAGATCCACCTAAAGATTATAACCAGCCGGATGTAATCAAAGCGCAACATGCTAGATTGCTAAGGCGTACGCCGGGTAAACATCCGAAACATGGGGGTGTGAAGATTTCCCGTAATGTTACAGTCGAGCTTAACTGGAATAAACGGTCTATTTTTTACGAGCTTGAGTATTGGCCTTTTATTTCACTAAGACACAATTTAGACATCATGCATATCGAAAAAATGTGTTGGAGGCCATCTTCAACATTTTGTTAATGAATGACAAAAGTAAAGACACCGCAAAGGCAAGACAAGACTTGAAAAAGATGGGCATTCGAAGACCTTTGTGGCTAACCGTAAACCACAAGGGGAAGACTGTGAAGCCCCAGGCTGCGTATTCTTTAACACCAGAGAACCGAAAAAAGTTTTGTTAGTACATCAAAAGTGTTAAACTACCAGATGGGTTCGGATCATGCTTCAAGCACAAAGTGACCGATAATGATACAAATATAACGGGCCTGAAGTCTCATGACTGTCATATAATGATGTAACGTTTACTTCCTTACGGACTTCAAAATTACTTGCCCGAAAATATTGCAAAACCAATAGTCAATTTGTGTTCCTTGTTTAAGCAACTCTGCTCTACAACTTTGATGGAGGAGGACATGTTGAAAGCTTCGGTCAAGGTGGTTGAAATTCTATGCGAGCTTGAGCGCATATATCCTCCTGCTTTCTTTGACATTATGATTCACTTGCCCATCCATTTAGCTCTAGAGGCTCTTAAAGGCGGGCCTATTCAACCCCGGTGGATGTATCCATTTGAAAGATTCATGAAGAAGCTAAAAGGTTATGTAAGAAATAAAGCTAAGCCGGAAGGTTCGATCACGGAGGGTTATGTTGCAGAAGAAGCATTGACTATAAGTTCTCAATATTTTCGGGGTGTTACCATGAATATTAATCGCCCCGATCGTAATGTGGACCCCCTCCCTCAACGTGGAAGTTTCAGGTGTTCCGATCGGTATGCAAGCCGATTGGTTTACTGTCCTTTCCTCATTTTCCTATCGACGAGTACAAGAAAGCGAGATGGTATGTACTTAACAACAGTCCTGAGATCAATACGTACCAAGACCAGTTCCGGAGGTATGCGTTTTTTAATTTTGTAACTTTTTTTTCTTAACTTATCATTTCGACGACTTATTCTAATAGCATGAATGTTTTTCAGTTTATTTCCAGGAAAAAAAGAAAAAGACATGCTAGAAGAATTCCCCCACTGGATTAAGACGCTGGTAAACTAACACTTATTTTGTGTACTTAAGTGTAAAAATAACAATATCATATTTTTAGTTTTCTATCTAATCCTATCTTCTTCATAGATCTTTGAACGTCACGCACAAAATCCCCAAGACCCAGAGTTTAGCCCAAACAACGAGTCATTCGCTTTGGCTAATGGACCATCAAGGGCTCCAATGTCAGTAAACTATTGCGTAGTAGATGGTGTGAGGTATGTCGTGCAGAGCCGCGATGAACGTCGCATAACTCAAAATAGCGGCGTTTATTAGACTGATCTTGACGGGAAAACTAACACTTATGGTCAGCTTCAAGAAATCCTCGAGTTTGACTATTTGTCGTTTAAAGTTGCGTTGTTCAAAGTTAAGTGGTTCGACACTCGCAACACCGTTGGTAGAGTCAAGAAACTTACCGTTAGAAACGTAATGACACAAATCGTCGGCTCTGGTGAGTGGTGGAAAAGTGAACAATACATCCTCGCAACACAAGTCAAACAAGTCTTCTACCTTGTATATTCAACCAAACCCAACGTGAAGGTCGTCGAACATGTTAATCATAAAATTTTTTTGAACAACGGTGTGATCGTGGTAGAGAACGAACCTGCTATTATACATTTGGACAACTCATCTGATCTCCCACCTTCTACTAGTGATCTCCCACCTTCTACTAGTGGGAATGACTTCGGTAATTACACCTTCTATATAGATTTGCATATAGATGGTGAATCAACGGAGGTTGACGCACCGCCAGATAACGATGATGTTCCTAGCGAAGACGATGATGATGAAGACCCCCTTCCTCATGATTTAGCAGATTCTGATGTTGAAGACCTCATCATAGATGATGGTGGTGTTGAGAAATTTTATTCTAGTGACGAAGAAGATTAACTTTGTGTTGTAACTTGTAAAATACACTTATATATTTGAATGAATGAACTAATGAAATTGTTGTGGATTATTTAAATGTGTAAATTTATTTTGATATTTAGATTTGTGCATGCTTGTATTATTTTGTTCATGAATTTCTACATGTTATGCTAATTGTACCTGTATACAGATGACTGATGTTACACGGGGACACGGCGGGGACGGTGGTGGCGAGGATCCTTCACGTCCACGTCCTCCATCATTCGGTTGCGGGGGTTGCTTCATCAACCGGGGTAAGAATTTCTGGATTATTGTAATACAAATTTGATACACATATTTAACTTGTTTGCCTTAAATTTTATGACTTTATCACTCACTTGATTTTGCAGGAAAAGGAAAGAAAAAACCAAATTTGGACGGGAGGAGAGCCTGCAGGCAGAATACCCGGGACAAGACCTGCTGCCTGAAATTACTGGATGCGGTGGCCGATAATCACAACCGACCGATCGAGATCGACTTTATAGCCGCTAGAGGTAACCTTGTTACACCTGTCGACCCCTACGCAGATCACTGGGGAAACTTTTTCGGGTGTGTCGCTAGGGAAATACCTTTGTATTACCCTTCGTGGAGCAAGGTCCCCGAAGGGCACAAGGCGGCGGCCAGGGCAGCTATTGGGGTAAGTTATCATTTTATATTTATTTAATTATCGTGTTCATTTATTTAATTGTATATATTTATTAAATTTTTTTTATTTATATCATATAAATAAATAAACAAATTTAAATAAATATATAAATTATATTGCTAACTCTATTTTTAATGTGTTGTATTGTGTATATTTATTTAAATTCGTTTATTTATTTATATCATATAAATAAATAAACGAATTTAAATAAATATATAAATTATATTTCTAACTCTGTTTTCAATGTGTTGTATTGTGTATATTTATTTAAATTTATTTATTTATTTATATCATATAAATAAATAAATAAATTTAAATAAATATATAAATTATATTTCTAACTCTGTTTTCAATGTGTTGTATTGTGTATATTTATTTAAATTCGTTTATTTATTTATATCATATAAATAAATAAACGAATTTAAATAAATATATAAATTATATTTCTAACTCTGTTTTCAATGTTTTGTATTTGATTGCAGAAAAAATATGATCTCGCGCCGCACATGAGCACCCCTCGGTGGAAGAATATTTATGATACCATTAATGCCCAGTTACAAAAATCATACAACACCAGCAAGGCTAGTCCGAAGCAAGATTACTGTGTAAAAGACCCCGAGACTGGAGAATACGATGTGGATCAAATTAGGCGGAACAGACCCGACGAGCACACAGCTAAAGAGTGGGAGAAACAGATAGCGTTTTGGACTTAGGAAGATAACAAGAAGCGATCCTTAACAAACAGCCAAAATCGGTCCAATGCAACACTTATCTCCCGACATGGTTCTCGGTCGATCCCTCGTACTCGACAGCTCATGGTAATTATTATTATTATTATTATTGATTTTACATTATTATTGTTTTTTTATTTTTTTATTTTATTATTATTATTATTGTTTTTTATTTTTATTATTTTATTATTATCATTATTGATTTTACATACATATTATTATTGCCGCATTTAATTAGATTGATCTTACTTACGTGTGTATGTACAACAAAAGGCGTCCGAAACCCAAAAGGAGCCTTCAGAGATCGACATGTTCTATCGTTTGCATACAAATTCAGATGGTGTATTTATAGATGAGCAGTCTCTCCAGTTGTATGTAAGTATTCTTTTCAAAACACACTTTAATGAATCATTGATTAATAATCTAGCAACCCGACTAATATATTTACTATCTTGTGTTATTGTCACCACACAGGATTAGATGAGGGAGATAGAGGCGAAGGGTGAGCACACCACTGCCGAGATCAACAGGATGGTGCGAGGAGGCAAGTTTCGCGGCCACCATCCTGGCGTGGGTATGGTATTGCCGGGATACACCAGTACTACCTCGAGCTTTTCATCACCACCCCATGAGCCTCGTCAGGATCCGGATGTTGATTTCTTGATGGGCCTGCTGAGACACGACGACAGGTATGCCGATCATTTTTCGAGATATGAGAGTGCTGGTGCCAGCGGGAGCGGGAGTCGCCCGGGTGATGATGCTGAGGATCGGGAGGGTGGCGAGGATGGTGGCGATGATGCGAGCTAGTCGTGTCATATATGTGTTTGTTAGTATGGTACATAGTTTCTTTATGTTCACCTTGACTTGTTTCCCTAATATTATCCTAAATTAGAATGCTTGTTTCCCTAGTATCCTTAACTATCCCGACTTATTCCTAGTATCCTTGACTAAATTAGAACGTTATATTATATTTTGGTGCAAGTTTGAACTTATTCCGCGTTTGTGTTGATTTGTATTCCAAGTTTACTTTATATTTGTCTTTTGGTGAGCAAATACAGGTTTTTGTTAAAGGTTTTGGTAGATTTTTTCTGGAAAAATTCCGGAAAAAAATCTGGAAAACGCCTGCTATGCAGGCAATTTAAAAAAAACCTGCAGACTCTTCCCGAGCGACATGTCGCTGGGGAAACTTTGGTTAATCGTTGACAAGTCAAACGCAAAGCGTTGACAAATCAAACGTATCGTGAGTTTCCCCAGCGACATGTCGCTGGGGAAACATTGGAAATCGTTGACAAGTCAACGACAACGCGTTGACAAGTCAAATATAAGGAAAGATTCCCCAGCGACATGTCGCTGGGGAAACTTTGTAATTAGCTAAAATGTTTAAGTTCAACTTAATTTTTTTATTTAATAAGGATTTTCCCCAGCGACATGTCGATGGGGAAAATGTTTCCACCGTGGCAATCTATTCTTCCAAGAAAAGTCTGTGGGGCCCGCATGTCGCTGGGGTAAGTCGCTGGGGATACTTTTAACAACGAGCATACCCCAGCGAATTTTCCCCAGCGAAATGTCGCTGGGGAAATATATCCCCAGCGACATGTCGCTGGGGAAACGCCAAAAATATCGTTGGGTTAGTTTATCGAGTCGTTTCATAAACGTTTGACAAGTTTAAAAGGGGTAAATAAGCTAGTACATGTAGTATGTGCCGGCGGACTTTGTAAAAAGTGTAAAATGGTAAAGTAAATGTGTAGTAAAGTATAATAGAGTTATTTATGTTATTTTCTCTCGAGTTTATCGTAATTTTATGAGTTTGAGTTTGATGTTGTTATGTATGATTTATTTCTCGAGTCATTATTAATGAACGCGTCTTATTTGAAAGGTAGCGGTTCTCATGTTTGAAAGGAATCCATTATCATCGACGATCATCTCGCTAGATCTCTTATACTAAGGTGAGTCTGTAGCCTCGCTTTTTATGCTAGCTACTAAATGTTTTATTACCCGCGAGGGGGATACATGCTATTAGAAAATAAATGAGCACAAGTCATGAGTAATTGTTGGACCCGAATGTTGCCTAAGTTGATTACATTGTATTGAGTACCTTGTTGCTAAAGACCCTAAATTCATGAGCCGTTAACTATCTTCTGACTTGATGTTGTGAGTCGGGAATAGCCGCTTATGTGACAACCCAAACCCGAGGTCATTTATTTAATATTATATAATATTATTTTACGAATGATTTTGAAATTTTTAATGAGTTGAATGATATGATGATTGATGGTTTTATTTAAAACCGACGTTGGAGGTCTTATTTTTATCTTTTTACTAATAGTGAGGATTATTAGTGACCACGATATCGACGGATGCCCGAGATTTTATGTTTTATCATTTGTTGTCTCGATGTTTATATTTTTGACGTTTTTATTTTAAGTTCGTATTAAGTCGAACCAGGATCATATTATTATCATATTTTGAGTGCGTTTTAATTTTTGAAAAGTATTTTTACGAATCCCGAGTCTCGTAAATATTTTCAAAATTGACAATTTACATTTTCTACCTTGTAAATTACTTAATTGCATTTTGGACCAAAACTATCACAAATTGGCAAAACTAGTCCCTCCACCCACCATATATAAACTCCCACTGAACAAATTCCACTCACAAAACACATAAAAAACACATAAAAAACAAGAAATTCGTCTGTCTTCTCTCTCTCTTGGTGTTGCCGTCCACCCTCACTCACCTAAACCATTTGATTTTCAAAAATTTGGCTTGAATCAAGCTAAAACAATTAAAGTCCCATCTTGCAAATTTCATGGTGATTCTAATGGTATAAATTTTATACACATGCAAGAACTTTTATTTTTTTGATATGATCCATGCTTGTTTGATCTATTTTTATGGTATGGGTGTGTTGTTAGTAGTATTATATTTAATTTTTAAGTATTGCATGTTTATAATTTTGAGTGGGTAAATTTTGTATGATCATCTAAGGGTGTTATGAGTTAGTTAAGTTGTTTGTGATGATAGTAGGATGATTTTAGGCTTATGAGATTGAATAAAATGAGTTGAAAAATTGATTTAACATGATTTTTAAAGTGGTGATTTAGATCAGTAGGTTCAAGCCCAATTTTGGGTACCTTACTGTTTGAAAATGGTTAAACTAATAAGATGGTGTTGTACAGATTTCTTTTAGCTTCGATTTGATATAAGATAGAGCTTCTAGCTCCAAACGAGCGCGAAGTTACGATGTTTTGATTATTCGTGTACCGGGAGACGAGTATCGACACAATCCAAAGTTGTTGTCGATATTTGGATCGAATCTCGGGGACTATAGAATGAGTCGTAAAAATGGTCAAGTTCTGATGTTTGGTTCTAAACATAGGGTTGTGAGTCTATTTTCAAACTCAAGTGTTGGATTTCTAAACGGGGTTGTTTAGAATGGTCAAAACGGTTGTACGAGTCGGTGACGTAAAACAGTCCGGTTTTTGTAGTTCAAAGATGTGTCGGGCAGGGAACTTTAAAAGTAAAATCTTTTGATGGGCTTTTAACAGGTCTTTATATATATAGTAAGTGATATCTCTGATTAGTATCATAAGAATTTGACGTGTTTAAGTGAGGTAAATGAGCTCGTATATTTGGTATGTAGCGGCATATTTTTATCGAGTGTATGGACTAATAAAGTAAACATATAGAATAAAGTAATAGGTCACTTGTATTGTTTTTCTTCGGGGTTGGTTGTGATTTATTTATTTTGAGTTCGATGTTATTAAGTATGGATTTTATTCGAGTTTATTATTGATGAACGCACCTTATTTGATAGGTTGCGGTTTTATGTTTATCGGGCATCAACTATCGTCGAAGGTCGTCTTGCTACTGCTATTACTCAAGGTGAGTCTATAGCCTCGCTTTTTATTATGTTGTAAATGATTTTAACCTGCGAGGGGGATACATGATATTTGAGAGTAAAATGAACACAAGTCATGAGTAATTGTTGGACCCGGATGTTGCCTTTGTTACCTTTGGTGATTTGAATTGTATAAGTACCTATGTTGCAAAAGTCCCTAAATTCATGAGCCGTTAACTATCTTCTGACTTGATGTTGTGAGTTGGGAATAGCCGCTTATTCTAATAATAGTAGTATTGGGATGACGACCCTATCTGAGACCAGGGCTTTACGCTGAGTATCCCGCTGGGAAGGATAATTTTACGAGAATGAGAATGTGGTATACTTGCAACTGATACCCTAGTAGGGGCACTGGAATTCATCTAGTTATGCCAGCTTTAGGCGTGGGTGACTAAGTTAAGGGTCGGTGTCATGAGCTTAATACAATTCTATATCTATTACTATATGCCAGAATGCCTGATCAATAGATTGTGACGACAATTCTATTAAATAATTATGATTGAATTTTCTCTTGTGTTCAAATGATGATTTGGAAAATCTATAGACTCGCTCAACCGTTGTGTTGATGATTTTAAGCATTTATTTCAGGTGATTGAAGTTGATGAATTGCGGAGCTTGCTAGAGAAGGATTACAGGTTGCTTTTGGTGTGATTGGTCTAAAATAGATTTCTTTCCCTTTTGTCATAAAAATAATAATGTACGGTCATGTACTTTGGTAAATTATTATTGATTGAATGAAATCTTTGGGGGACCTAAATGTTACTCTGATATTTTTAAAATTGTTTTACTTGGAATCGAAAGTTTTAGACATTGGTTAAAATTATACCTTTTTATATTTCAAATGTATCATTTTGAGATTGTACAAAATGTCTTATATAAGATGTTTGTATTTAGCACCCAAACGTATATTTCCGTTGTGCAATGTAATTTGGGGGTGTTAAAGATTGGTACCAGAGCTTTTTAGTTATATCGAATTAGGTCAATTTTTGAAAAATGTCCTAAACTATAACTTTGGTGTCGAAAATATTTTACAAAAGCAACGCAACTTCTCTGCAAGGCTCCGGTAAGATTATTTGTTTTGTATTGTTTTATAATTAGATGCATTCCTTAAAATTGAAATGATTTTTAAAGTATTTATTAAGTAAATACTATGATGATGTATTGATGATGTATTGATGTTGTTGAAAGTACGTTGAGTACTTGTTATCGTAATTTTTTTTATGTAATGCATATGTATATAATTTTAAATAATGACCTTATATACGGCCGAGGGTCTAGGACAGTAGACCAGATGTTGAACGATTTTACAACTGATTTCTTGCGATTTGTATCGGGTATGAGGAAGTTTGATTAGTTGATATATGATAGATATGTGGTTGAAATTGGTGTGATGAGAAGGTTGATGTGAAAGAAAAGTTGTTTTAAAGGTTGTATTTGGTATGTGGAGATTTGAGTTTTTCGGACTTGGAAGATGGATGAGATTGTTAGTCTTAGTTCGATTGTGATGAATTTTTATGCTTGAATTGAAAGGTTTAAAGAAAGGTAGGTAAGTTTGGAAAGGATGAGTGAGTGGGAGTCTTATTTGAGATTGATTCTAAGTCAAGCTTGGAAGTTTAGGAATGTTGAAAGTCGTACTGAGACTTGCCTTGTGATTAATCTGCCGTGTAGCAGTGAGTATTTGGATTTTGAGAGTAAGCTGCCATCATGTTAGAGATTTGACTTTGAAGTGAAAAAAGGGAAATAGACAAGTATGATGAGGCTGACAGCAATGTTAAGGAGGATGAGAAGCTGGTGTCTAAGGGACTAATTGCGTAACGGATTTCTTTGTATCTTATTTTCTTTTTGTGATCGAACTTATTTAAACTCTGTGTCGTAGCGTTGTGATGGAACTTGATGTAGAGTTTTTACTACTCTTTAGGAAAAGAGAGCAAAATAGGGAAAGTATTAAGTGTCGGTTTAGGAAAACCAAGCACTAATGACCAATGTGGTTCAAGTTCGTTTCCCAAGGAGGCTAGTGTGTTGTGTAGAGAGATGATTAACTTTGGGATTATATTGATTATGAGAAAAGAAAATGAGATAAGAAGAGAATGACGGTTACGAAGACGAAATGTCGTACACGTAAAACCGTAAAAAGAGACAAAATTAAAAATTTACCCTAAAAATTCCTAGAAAATTGCAATAAATCCTAAAAAATGTAATTAGAGTTTACAAAAATGAAAAATCACTCAAACCTTTTATTTAATTAAATAATAATTTTTTATGCTAATTAAAGCCCAAAAATCAATTTAATTAACAAAAAGCCCAAAATGAGTTTTTTTCAATTGTAAACCTCTAAAATAACCTAACTTAATTTAAAACTATTTTTGAAAATTTAAAAATTAATAAAAACTATTTAAAAACAATTAAAAACTATTAAAACTTAAAATAATTATAAAAATTAATCTAATGACAATAAAAACATTCTAAAAGTTGTAAAATTCCTAACTTAATGTATTTAACCTAAGAAAAATAAAAAAACTTGAAAAATCTAAATTTTAATTTTTAATAATAAAATAATAATAAAATAATATTAGAAATACTAAATTTAAAAAACATTCTAAAAACTTGAAAACTAGCTTATTTTAACCTAATAAACACAGAAATGAAGTTGAAATACCAAAAATACCCCTAATGGGCCTCCAAATGGGCAAAAATCCAAAACAGACCCTTATTGGGCCAAAATAAGCCCAATAAGAAAAATGTTTATAAAAACGGCCAAAAGCTCTTATCTGACTCAAAATTTGATTCTGAACACAATTTTTCAATGGCCCAAAAGCTGAAAATGTGAAATGTTGGAGCATAGTTTGGCTAGGCCGGTTCAATGACTCTCCAGGGCCGTTAATCGTCTTCCCCGGTCCTGAGTAATGCTGCAAACAAAGGTAAACCGGTTAGACGTGGACCCGAGGCTGGAGCACCGGGGTCCACCTCCGACGGTCAAGTTAGTATCGGATTAATATGTGGTATAAGAGGTGCAGTTATGAGAGAGAACCTGTTGTAGAATGAGACCCCTACCCCTGTTTATATAGGCTTAGGGTTTCTTGAAGGATAAGTTTAGGTGTGTGTGGGCCGCGGGCCTGTTGGGCCGGGCCCTTAACCGACTGTACGTCGACATGTCCCCCAGTCTAGTATGATATGGTTCATGATCATGTTATGCCAGACTCATTCGTGTATCATGCTCACTAACAACCGCGTGCGGCTTGCTACTAGGACATCCTCATAGGTCGTCCGTAACATTTGGCTCCACTCGAAAATGGGCTACCTTTTAGCAAAAAGATGATGGGTTGGTATTGCGAATAGCGAGCATAGCCACTATACGCCATCATGTCCCCCCAGTCTAGTATGCGTGGTTGTCACCGAGGTTACTAGACTTTACACCATATCCATTACCTGTAAGCATATCCACGTCGAAAGAAATGGGGAACCCGTGTACGTAAGACGGGTGGGTGTGCTCGAATGCTTGGTTTCCCGTGATTAGACGGTAAGGACCCCGTAATAAGAAAGCATGTTCTATAGTCGGGGTAACACTGGCATTGGCAAGGTATCATTCTTATGCATCTCTAACGTGAGGATGATAAGAAGGTTTTGTGAAGGTGGAGGTGGAAGCCGTATGCTGCATCGTGAACATTTGAAGGCGTACTTCTTATACCCACTAATGATGCAACATAATGCGAATGTGTCATTCGTCTTAAAGCCAACAGAAGACGTACCTCTGTGGAAAGGTGATGCAGATATAACATCCGTCTTACGGCCCCGACATCCGATAATGACTTCTAAAATCTGTCACAGTTTTTCCTAGATTAAACATATCTGATCAAGCTCCATCTAATTAAGTATAAACGATGTAAATTTTGGAAACATCACTCCATGGTCAGGCAAAGTAATTCGTCACGGTAGACGTACTTCCGTAACAAAGATATGTACCAACAGAAGACGTACTTCTGTGGCAGAATGAGCCAGTGGAAGGCGTACTTCCACGGAAAAAGATGACGATGCGTCGTGGAAGAATACTTCCACGGCTAAAATAACGATGCGTCGTGGAAGAATACTTCCACGGCTAAAATAACGATGCGCCGTGGAAGAATACTCCCACGGCTAAAATAACGATGCGCCGTGGAAGAATACTTCCACGGCTAAAATAATGAGCACGTGGAAGGGATACTTCCACGGTGAAGATAAGAAGCACGTGGAAGAGATACTTCCACGGCGAAGATAATGAGCACGTGGAAGAGATACTTCCACGGCGAAGATAATAAGCACGTGGAAGAGATATTTCCACGGCGAATGAATAAGCACGTGGAAGAGATACTTCCACGGCGAAGATAAGAAGCACGTGGAAGATATACTTCCACGGCGAAAAGAACGAGCACGTGGAAGGGATACTTCCACGGCGAAGATAAGAAGCACGTGGAAGAATACTTCCACGACGAAGAGACTAAGCACGTGGAAGGGATACTTCCACGGCGAAGATAAGAAGCACGTGGAAGACGTACTTCCACGGCGAAAATAATGAGCACGTGGAAGAGATACATACACGGCGAAGATAATAAGCACGTGGAAGAGATACTTCCACGGCGAAAATAACACGCGCGTGGAAGAAAAATCTCCCACGGCGAAAATAATGAGCACGTGGAAGAGCTACTTCCACGGCGAAGATAATAAGCACGGGGAAGAGATACTTCCACGGCGAAGATAATAAGCACGCGGAAGAGATACTTCCACGGCGAATGAATAAGCACGTGGAAGAGATACTTCCACGGCGAAGATAAGAAGCACGTGGAAGAGATACTTCCACGGCGAATAAATAAGCGCGTGGAAGAGATACTTCTACGGCGAAGATAATAAGCACGTGGAAGAGATACTTCCACGGCGAAAATAACACGCGCGTGGAAGAAAAATCTCCCACGGCGAAAATAATGAGCACGTGGAAGAGATACTTCCACGGCGAAGATGATAAGCACGTGGAAGAGATACTTCCACGGCGAATGAATAAGCACGTGGAAGAGATACTTCCACGGCGAAGATAAGAAGCACGTGGAAGACGTACTTCCACGACGAAAATAATGAGCACGTGGAAGAGATACTTCCACGGCGAAGATAATAAGCATGTGGAAGAGATACTTCCACGATGAAAATAACACGCGCGTGGAAGAAAAATCTCCCACGGCGAAAATAATGAGCACGTGGAAGAGATACTTCCATGGCGAAGATAATGAGCACGTGGAAGAGATACTTCCACGGCAAAGATAATAAGCACGTGGAAGAGATACTTCCACGACGAATGAATAAGCACGTGGAAGAGATACTTCCACGGCGAAGATAAGAAGCACGTGGAAGAAATACTTCCACGGCGAAAAGAACGAGCACGTGGAAGGGATACTTCCACGGCGAAGATAAGAAGCACGTGGAAGAGATACTTCCACGACGAAAAGAATGAGCACGTGGAAGGGATACTTCCACGGCAAAGATAAGAAGCACGTGGAAGAATACTTCCACGGCGAAGAGACTGAGCACGTGGAAGGGATACTTCCACGGCAAAGATAAGAAGCACGTGGAAGAATACTTCCACGGCGAAGAGACTGAGCACGTGGAAGGGATTCTTCCACGGTGAAGATAAGAAGAACGTGGAAGAGATAATTCCACGGCGAAAAGAATGAGCACGTGGAAGGGATACTTCCACAACAAAGATAAGAAGCACGTGGAAGAATACTTCCACGGCGAAGAGACTGAGTACGTGGAAGGGATACTTCCACGGCAAAGATAAGAAGCACGTGGAAGAATACTTCCACGGCGAAGAGACTGAGCACGTGGAAGGGATACTTCCACGGTGAAGATAAGAAGCACGTGGAAGACGTACTTCCACGGCGAAAATAATGAGCACGTGCAAGAGATACTTCCACGGCGAAGATAATAAGCACGTGGAAGATATACTTCCACGGCGAAAATAACACGCGCGTGGAAGAAATACTTCCACGGCGAAAATAATGAGCACGTGGAAGAGATACTTCCACGGCGAAGATAAGAAGCACGTGGAAAAGATACTTCCACGGCGAATGAATAAGCACGTGGAAGAGATACTCCCCGGCGAATGAACAAACCAACGGAAGAGATACTTCCGCGGCAAAGGCATAAGCCAATGGAAGAGATACTTCCATGGCGAAGAAACAGTCGCGCGGAAGGAATACTTCCGCGGCGAAGGAATAAGCCAATGGAAGAGATACTTCCATGGCAAAGGAAGAAGCGCGCGGAAGGAGTACTTCCGCGGCGAAGGAATAAGCCAATGGAAGAGATACTTCCATGGCAAAGGAATAACCAACAGAAGGCGGACTTCTGCGGCAAAGGAATATATCCAAAGATATTTGTGTGACGTGCACATAAATAGTGCTATTATTATACCCTAGTAGCCCCCCAAGTTTAATGGTGCTACACTCGATTAGTAGTATTAAACTTAATTAAGTATTTAAAAAAATACGATCACATAGACCAACGCGAATGGACGTACCATATCCGCGTACGAAAGATAGAAATTGGGTTCGAACGTGCGAACAAACGCGGACAGGTCCTGCCTCAACCGCGAATTGTCACATAGTATAAGACGTATCTTAACTAACTTATGGGATGAACTATGCCATTACGTGCGGCGTACCGCTACTACCATAAGGACGGTCAAATGTATGACAAAATTTTGTTAGACGTGCACAATGTGTCTATTGCAAGTCCATCATGAGTCATGTGGTTTGCGTAACTTACTACAACGTCTTGATAGCAAGGTGCCTAACAAGGATAGATGATCCGTGGTCGTTGGGGTTGCATCCCTCTTACACGACAAGTTGAATTATTAGGTTCACTCAATCCTCTTATTCCACCTGGGAACGATGTGTACATGTACGCCTGTAGGCAGAAGATATCTGAGTGTACGGACTAGCATATGTATATGTATAATAAGTAATCACTGAACAGTAGACATGAAAATATCTATCTAGATATGTATTCAAAGATGCAAACATTTATCGTAATAAAAGGGAATCGCGTAAGGCTAAAGGATATATATAATATCTACTTGCCAATTTTAAAAGAAATGTTATATCTTGTACCGATAAACAAAAATATTGATAGTATATTTTTTTTTTGGAATATACCTTTTACCCAATTTAAAAGATAATAAATATCTCTTATGAATATGAAAGATATCAATAAGATTTTTTGAATACAAAAGATATATGTAATATCTTTTATTAGTTAGAAATTATATGTAATATTTGACTACTTATTTAAAAGATATAGATAATAGATTATTTATTTAAAAAATATAGGAATATACCTTTGCCAAATTAAAAAAGATAAATCATATTTTGTTATCAATTTAAAAGATATTCGTAATATTATTTAATAATATAAACAAGCATGCGGATTAGCGCGAAAGGATGCGGCTTATCACCGCAGTGAAAAAATAAATTAGGTCCGAACATACGGACTAGCACGGAGTAGACGGAATCCACGACTACAGATGAAAATAAAATAAGTCCCGTCGTGCGGACCAGTGTGAATGGACGGGGCATAACCGCGAATACTAAAAAATATAGATACGGTGAGAGATATAAATTATGTTTTTTACGACTTCACGAGATATTGGTTCTTTTAGTGACCGATTAAAACGTGTTTAAGGTAAAGATCTGGCACAACAATTTGAAGGCCAATTTATTATAATAACTGTCATCTTTCAGCTATAATTAAATTTCATCCACAAAATATATTTTTCACATTACACGATATAAGATAAATCATGTACATAAAAATATAAAATATCCTTCATGTTGTGACATGTTATTTTCCAAATATATAGATTCACTATCTAATCTGTGAATTCAAATAGACGCTATATGCGCATAAACGATATTCTCGCAAATAAATTATACGGGTCAATGTTTGCTCGTAATGCGCTAACCAATTTTTGATGTTGAATACCAATTTGAACGTATCATGCAGAATTTTAATGTGAACTTTACGAATCATGCACAATATCAGTGCTTAATCTAATGATCCGTACATTAATAATTTGACAATACTTATGTGAAAAACTAGCGCTTGTAACCATGCATAAAATAAGGCTGGTGTATCCATGCATAAAATAAAGCACGAAGGGTTAGAGATACCCGATTTCGAATCTGATGCTTGTTTCCTGATAATGTGAGAGCACGGTACATAATTTAGTTGTGTCCCACGGATGGCGCCAACTTGTTGGAGCATAGTTTGGATAGGCCGGTTCAACGACTCTCCAGGGCCGTTAATCGTCTTCCCCGGTCCTGAGTAATGCTGCAAACAAAGGTAAATCGGTTAGACGTGGACCCGAGGCCGGAGCCCCGGGGTCTACCTCCGACGGTCAAGTTAGTATCGGATTAATATGTGGTATAAGAGGTGTAGTTATGAGAGAGAACCTGTTGTAGAATGAGACCCCTACCCCTGTTTATATAGGCTTAGGGTTTCTTGAAGGATAAGTTTAGGTGTGTGTGGGCCGCGGGCCTGTTGGGCCGGGCCCTTAACCGACTGTACGTCGACATGAAATAAGCTGGTTTATAATACTTGGTTTTACCCTCGTATAAAAATTCGTTGTTCCGATCTTTTCGAATTGAAAACCGGTCTTAAGTGCGACTCAATCGTCTTTTGGTGAATCAAGAGAATGGTTTGGTTTGTTTGTTTTAAGCTATTAACAAGTAATTAAAGTGTCGTTGAGTAATTTAAAGCTTTGACAAAATTAAACTTAAAGTTAATTTATGAAAATTCTTAAAACTTGTAAAACTTGAAAACTTGAAAACTTAACCAATCGGAATAAAACAATTAATGTCCATCGGAATACACCAAACTTTCAACCATCGGAATATTAAACAAGGATCCATCGGAATGTATGATCTTACTACCTATCGGAATGTTGTGAATACATCTGTCGCAATGTGAATTCATCGGAATGATGCTGTCGAAAAATGGGCAGCACTTCGTCTTAACCAAGACCTTGATCCCGTCGGAATATGCGATCGCAATAAGCGATCGCAACCCAGATCAGAATAAGGGGGAAAATCCAACCGATCGCAAAGTAAAACCCTAATGGGTTATTGCGATCAAAAACCAAAAGCTATCGGAATGTGTATGACGTTATCGGAATGTGTATAAAACCCTTAGGTTGCGATGGAATGTAACTGTTCCGAAATTTGTGGCAAGAGTAAAACTCAATAAGTAAGTGCAATAAGCTATTCTAACCGGGTCTTAAACAATTCAAGAAGCTTAAATTTAATGAGTTCTAAAACATAAAAGATCAAAACTTTATGGAATGAACTTTAAACTTACTAAATCCTTTTGCAAAATCCGAAAATCAATAAGCTAAGATTCGAATAATCCAATAAGCATTATGAGCTTATGGCCTAAACGTGTAAGAGCTTGTGTATAAACCAAAAGATCAACCCTTTATTCACGAAAAACATCAAATCATACGAGTGAGATGTGAAATTCGGATCAAAGGTAGAGTAAATCAAGAAGTGTAGAATGAGAGTAAGGATTTAAAAGCTTAAAAATGGAACTAGATTAATGAAAATAAGCAATACAAGATGTTAAATCTTCAAAGATTAAAAGAGAGAATGAAATTTAGTGAGAGAAAGTTTAAGACTTTCTCTCTCTAAAAACTAGAAAGAAACTTGAAAAATAAAAACTAGCTAACCCCCTCCTAATGTGATTAGGAGGGTATTTATAGGGATGTGGGAGGCATGTGTGGTGCTTTCTTCTTTCTTTTTCTTCTCGACTCGATTTTAATTCTTCGTCTTTGTAGTCTCGGGATTTGAACTTGTCTTTTAATTTTCTTCTTCTATTAGACTTAAGTTCTTCGACTTCATTAAACTTCCGTCGTTAGACTTGTTCTTCGATAAATCTTCAGAATAGGCCTTAGACATCCGTTCTTTAAGCACTCTTGATCTTTTGACTTCGTCTTTTCCCGTTTTCTTCGATAAAAGCCCGTGAAAGCCCGTGTTTTCTTCCTTTTTCATCTTTTGGTCCTAAAACACAATAAAAACACAAACCACGCATAATTCCGACTTTTACGACATAAATCACACGTTTTGGTCTTGTTATTATTGGAAATAAGTGGTAAAAGGATAAGTGTTTTCACACTTATTAAATCCCCTACACTTGACCATTGCAATGCCCTCATGCAATGCATTAATTTTAAGCACGGTTTACATTTCCCATCATAAATAACCTACCTTGGCCTTTATTAAATACTAAAGATGAAAAGATAGAAACATGTAAATAAATTAAAAACTTACATTGGTTTTGGCAGCCATGAACGTTTATCATCCTCAAGTTTCACGTTCCCCATACCAAGCTTAAAAACGAGATCATTGTTATTATAAGTTAGCAAACTATCACGAACTCATGTGGGCCAATTATTCACTTAGACTCCCTTATTCCTAGGTGTATCTCTTATATTTTATTTTTGTCTTGAATGATCACGAGGATGCATTGTTTGACTTATTTCGATAGTTATTTAGTCCGAAAATAAGGTGAACGATTTAATCAATAGTTAGCTAAAGGACCAAATCTTTTAAAACTGCTTCTCGGGATATCAAAAAGTTCATATCTTGGCATAACTTGGTTCGCGATTTGAGACCTTTCTCGGGCCGATATTTGGCAGCGACTTCATACTTCGAATCTTCGAGATACGTTCTTGAAATTATGGTCTTCTCTTCATAATAGGAATTTCTTCACTTGAATTTTTTGAGAGATTCTTCTTCTTTGGACCACGACTTCTTCATTTTTCTCCAATCTTTATTTTGGACTTTGATATACAACGATCCGCCTCCTTTTAGGACTTGGATCTATTTATCCTCATACCTTGTTAGGGTCTTTTCGGATAGACTTCTCCATGACTTTTGGGGAGTTCTTGCTTTTTCGTCGTGTGTCTCGATCCTTCATATAGATTTTCGATAAATGATTCTTCACATCACTTTTGGATCTTTAGCAACAAAATGTAGCCCTCATGCCTTGTTAGGGCCTTTTCGGACTCGCCAATCTTCGCGCCCGCTTCATAAGTTATGCCTTGGCTATGAACTCTCGTCATTACCGAGCAACTTTTAAACGATCTGGGGCTAGAAGCTAAGTAACTTTTCAAATCGTACAACCTTATTTATTAGCAGATAAATTTATTAGCAAGCGATGGGAGAATAGGCTCATAATTAACTCACATAAATCCACGAAAGAATACCGAACTTATAATTGACTCTATCATCTCTCGTTCTCCACAGTTTAAAATCTCAAGGAATGAGACTCGTGGATGCTTAGCCTATTAAATCAAAGTTTTGGGTTTTCGAGTCGCCTATAGGATCTTGCAAATTCTTAGACTTTTTCAAGTTTAGAAATCGCGTTTTAAAGTTCCCTTGATAAACGACTCTCTAGGATCAATTATAGGAACTTGCGAAAAGTTCTTGTTCTTAACCCATGAGAGTTAAGACTTTCGCGTTTTATAGCTCCCTATATAAAAGCCTAGCAAAACTTGACTTAAACATGTTAAGGATACTAGCTAGAGTAAACTCGGGTTGAGTCAAAATGTTCACGACTAAGAAAAATGTAAAACCACTTTATTGAAAATTTATTCTAGCAATGGGAAGAAAATAAACATATCAACGGAAAATACAACTATACAATAGGCCAAAATAGATTAAAATTTTTGAAAAATCAAGTTTTCCGGTTAAAATGAGGGCAAATTCATGGAAAAGACCACTTACTTCGATAGAAGTCCCTCCTACACTTGAGATAAACATTGTCCTCAATGTTTGAGCATGTGGGAGTAAACTCCCCTACACTTAGGACATTGTGCACTTTGTTTAAATCTTGCTAAGGAAAGGACAACTAAAGTGAATTCAATGTGAACATATAAAATATAAAATATTGAATCACAAGAGTTTAGGATAGAACCGGGAAGATAGGAACACGGTCTCACGGTTCGTCAAAAGTCATCAAGGTGGATCTTTGAAGCTTTAATCCCTGCACAGCACAAGAAACAAGACAACAAACATATGCGGGGCTCCCCCTACACTTATTATGAAAGCAGTAAAGGATAGAACACGGGTTGCCTCCCGAGAAGCGCTTGTTTTTGTTCACCGAGTCATGAGCCTGACTCGACCCAATTTAGTTCATGGGGAACGTGGTGAGGGATGGAATCATCTCCTGAGAGATGTCCTCACCAAAGTACAGCTTCAGACGCTGGCCATTCACCTTGAAATTGGGCCCATTAGGCTGAGAAAGCTCAATGGTCCCATATGGAAAGACTTTGGCGACGGTGAATGGACCAGACCAGCGGCTCTTCAACTTGCCAGAGAAGATCTTCAACCGAGAGTTAAAGAGTAAGACGTGATCACCAACGTGGAACTCTCGGTTCTTGATTTTGGCATCGTGGATAATCTTCGTCTTCTCCTTGTACATCAACGAGTTTTCATAAGCTTCATTCCTCAGTTCATTTAGCTCGTTGAGTTGAACCTTGCGATGATCACCGGCTTTGATGATGTCGAAGTTAGCCCACTTCAAGGCCCAGTGTGCCTTATGTTCCAGCTCGATGGGTAGGTGGCAGGCTTTCCCGTACACAAGACGATAAGGTGTACAACCGATCGGGGTCTTGTAAGCAGTACGGAAAGCCCACAGAGCATCATCTAACTTATCGGCCCACGCGGCGCGATGCTCTCCCACAGTACGCTCCAAAATTCTCTTCAAGCCACGATTGGAAATTTCGGCTTGCCCATTGGTTTGGGGATGATAGGCGGTGGAAAGACGGTGATTGACACCATACTTTGCCATGACTCGTGCAAATTGATCGTTGCAAAAATGAGTCCCGCGGTCACTGATGATAGCACGAGGAACACCAAATCGAGCAAAAAGCTGCTTCAAAAAGTTCACAACCACCCTCACATCATTCGTAGGAAGAGCCTTAGCTTCAACCCATTTAGAAACGTAATCGACGGCGACGAGGATGTACTTGTTCCCTTTGGAGGATGGAAATGGCCCCATAAAGTCGATGCCCCATACATCAAATATTTCACATTCTTGTATGAAATTTTGAGGCATCTCACCCTTATGTGTGATCTTGCCTTGACGTTGGCAAGCATCACAATGCTTAACCATTTCGTGAGCGTCACGATAAATGGTGGGCCAATAGAATCCAGAATCAAACACTTTCTTAGCGGTGTAGTTGGGACCAAAGTGACCACCGGTGGGTCCTTTGTGGCAAGCTTGGAGGATGTCAAAAGCTACCGGTCCGTCAACACATCGACGAATAATCAGATCAGCACACTGCTTAAACAGATAAGGGTCATCCCAAAAGTAAGTCTTAACATCATTCAAGAACTTCTTCTTTTGTTAGGATGTTAACCCTTGGATGAGAATACCACCCGCTAAGTAGTTTGCAATGTCCGCAAACCACGGGGTGCCATCAAGATTGAGATTTATAGACATTAAGGTCTCAAGGGGGAAAGAGTCATTGATCTCTTTGTTCGGATGATCCCCCTGATATGGATCCTCAAGTCTGCTCAGATGATCCGCGGCCAGGTTTTCGGCTCCCTTCTTGTCACGAATTTCAATGTTGAATTCTTGAAGGAGCAAAACCCAGCGAAGAAGTCTTGGCTTAGAATCGTTCTTAGTCATCAAGTACTTCAACGCGGAATGGTCCGTGTATACGATGGTGGTGGATAAAACAAGATAGGGGCGAAATTTCTCAAAAGCATAGACAACAGCTAAAAGCTCTTTTTCGGTTGTCGTATAATGCAATTGAGCCCCCGTCATTGTTTTGCTAGCATAGTGGATTGGTTGGAAGTGTTTATTCACACGTTGGCCCAAAACCGCACCAATAGCAAAGTCGCTAGCATCGCACATCAATTCAAAAGGCAGTTCCCAATTTGGGGTAACCAAGACCGGTTCCTTAGTTAGCTTATCCTTTAGAAGATTGAAGGCTTCGAGACATTCTTTAGAAAAGATAAAAGGAGTATCTTTTTCCAAGAGGTGGGTCATCAGGCGAGCGATTTTAGAGAAATCTTGAATGAATCGACGATAGAAACCCGCATGACCCAGAAAACTTCTCACACCCTTCACAGTTGAAGGTGGAGGTAATTTGGCTATGACATTTACTTTAGCACGGTCGACTTCAAGACCGGCTTTTGAGATTTTGTGTCCTAGCACAATGCCTTCTTTTACCATAAAATGGCACTTTTCCCAATTCAGAACAAGGCGAGTGTCTTCGCACCGCTTAAGCATACGTTCTAAATTGGCAAGGCAAGAAGAGAAGGAATCCCCAAAGACCGAGAAATCATCCATGAAGACTTCCATGGTTTGCTCAACCATGTCATGGAAGATAGCCAACATGCACCTTTGGAAAGTCCCGGGGGCATTGCATAAGCCAAAAGGCATTCGTTTATAAGCAAATGTGCCATAGGGACAAGTGAATGTTGTCTTCTCTTGATCTTGGGGATCGATGGGTATTTGAAAATAACCCGAGAAACCATCAAGAAAGCAGTAATATTCATTACCAGCTAAACGTTCAAGCATTTGGTCCATAAAAGGTAGGGGAAAATGATCCTTTCTCGTGGCATCATTGAGTTTGCGATAGTCTATACAAACTCTCCACTCAGTAACGAGGCGGGTAGGAATTAACTCGTTGTTTGCATTGGGCACAACGGTGATTCCGCCTTTCTTAGGCACACAATGGACTGGACTAACCCACGGTGAATCTGAAATAGGGTAAATCATACCCGCATCAAGAAGTTTGATAACCTCTTTTTTGATGACTTCATGTATTTTGGGATTCACCCTTCGTTGATTTTGAATTGTGGGCTTAAAGTCGTCCTCTATGAGAATTTTATGTGTGCAGAAATGAGGATCAATTCCACGGATGTCGGAAATTTTCCAAGCGATAGCTCTTTTATGCTTCTTCAACACAGCGACAAGTCGGGCTTTTTCGTCTTCTTTCAGATCCTTTGCGATGATGACCGGTAACTTCTCGTTGTCTTCTAGGAAAACGTACTCAAGATGAGGCGGTAGGTCCTTAAGCTCGAGAGTAGGAGGATCCTCAATAGATGGTGAAACTAACGATGGATTATCATTTGTCACCTCTTTAGGAGCAGGAGGAGAAAACGGGTCCTCATTGAGAAGTCTCTCAATAGTACTAATGTCTTCGTCCCAATTGGTGGACAAATTATCATACTTAATATCGAGAGGACCCAAGCTAGCTTCGAAATCATCCAAGTCACTTTCTCCAAAAGGAGTCAATACTGGAGCAATTGAGGCAACGGTCTCAACATTGGGTAGAGAAGAGAGAGTACTTTTGCAAGCATCATGAAAATGTTCTTCACAAGCCTCATCGAGAACATCAATAGCATTAACACTCTCATACGAATAAGGTTGCTTAGAAATCTTACCCATGTTGAAGACAATTTTATCGTCACCAACTCTCATGATTATTTCGCCTGCGGCTACATCAATAAGAGTGCGACCGGTCCTCAGGAATGGACGTCCAACGATTAATGGAACACGGGGATCCATCTCGTAGTCAACGACAACAAAATCCGCCGGGAAGGTGAATTTGTCGACGCCAACGAAGACATCTTCGGCTATCCCCACTGGATAAGCAACCGTACGGTTGGCTAATTCCAAAGTCATTTTGGTGGGGACTAGCTCGGGGAGAGATAATTGCTTCCAAACACTCAAAGGCATTAAGTTTATACTGGCACCTAGATCGGCTAGGGCCATGCAATTCTCTACTCCCGGGAAGTTGCAAGGAATCAAGAAGCGACCCGGATCACCAAGTTTGGTGGGCAATTTCCTTAAGAGCACTGCGGAGCAGTTCTCATTATGTTGGGTCTGAGCAATGTCAAGAAGCTTTTCCTTATCACTTAGAAGATCTTTAAACATCTTAGCGTATTTGGGCATATGAGCGAGAGCCTCGGCAAAGGAGATGTTAAAATTCAATTGTTTGAACATTTTAAGGAAGTTCGAAACCTGAATATCATCCTTGCTCTTTTGCTTCTCTTTCCTCAACCTTGAAGGATAAGGTATATTGGGTGAAGAGGAAGGCTTTAAGGGAATAGGATCACTCATAACCACGGGTGGTGGGGAAATGGGGATAGAAGGTGAAGGAGGTGGGGAAATTTGCTCGGTTTCCTTGTTCACAATCACGGGTGGAGGTGTAGGAAGCTCGGGTTCCATATAACCTTTTCCACTACGAGTGGTGATTGCTTTCATCTCCCCCCTTGGATTCGCAACGGTGTTACTCGGAAGAGTACCCGAAGCAGAGGGTTGATTACTTTGGATGAGCGAACCAATCATATCACGAAGGTGAAGAGCTTGATTGTTAAAAGAGTTTTGCATGTTGGCATTAATATCATTGCTGTGTTTGGCCATATCATTCCTTAGCTCGGCTCGAATATCGCTCCCTTGTTTCACCATGTCATTCTTCAAGTTGACAAATTGACTCTGAAGATTCGTCACCATCTCACGATTAGTCTTCATGAACGTCTCGACGTCTTGGTTTACGGCCATCGGTTGATTGAGAGGTGGAGCTTGAGAATTTCCTTGAGTTGGGTATGGGTTTCTTTGGGATTGATATTGATTTTGAGCACGAGTTTGGGATTGGTTGTTTCGGTTGTAGCTTTGTTGTTGGTTTTGGTTTGCAGGAGGGAAACCAGGAGGAGCAAGGTAATTGTTGGAACGATAACTGAGCAAGCCACGGTCTCCTTGAGGGCGTGCTTGATAGCCTCCCGTGGGATAAGTGCCGTAAGTTGCGTTAACGTTTTCAGAATAATTGCTTTGGGTAGAAGGACAATCATTGTAAGAGTGAGGGCCACCACATGTGTCACAAGAAATAGCAACAGCTTTAGCTTGTTGAAAGTGGTTTGTGGCCATGGCCATGAAATTCTTGTTCATTTCAGCGAGTTGTCGAGAAATTTCAGACATTTCAGGATTAGAGGTAGTAGAAGAAACATTGACTCTCGAGTTAGATCTTGAAGATGCGGATGAATCCCAATTCTTGTGGTGAGTAGTCATGTTTTCGATCAACTCTCGGCACTCCTCCGGTCTCCTTTTCATAAAAGTACCACCGGCGGCGGCATTGATCGTGTCACGATCACGAAAAGTGAGACTATTGTAGAAGGTGTCAATAAGAGTGACGGGGAGCATATTGTGATTAGGACAGCGGTCGATCAAATCATTGTAACGTTCCCAAGCATCGAAAAGTGATTCGTCATTCTCTTGCATAAATCCACTGATTTGGTTACGAAGGCTAGTGACCATGGATGGGGGAAAGTAGCGCGATAAAAAGCGTTGAGTCATGTCGTTCCACGTATGAATAGAATTCTTAGGAAGACGGTCAAACCATTTTTCGGCATGGTGAGAAAGCGAGTGTGGAAAAAGTGAAGGCGAAGGTCATCCATAGAAACACCGGAGCACTTCATGCTTTGGGTCATGGTAATGAATTTGTCGAGGTGCTTGTTGGCATCATCATCCGGAATTCCACGAAACGGGTTTGTTTGCACTTGCTGGATCATGTGATGCTTCAACGAAAACTCCTGAGCCGTGACGTGCATTGGCGCAATCGGGCCTCCGCGTCCGTTCATGGTGGGTTGGCACAATTCCTCCATGGTTCGTAAATCAGGTAGGAGGACATTGTTGTTGTTGTTGTTGTTCAAATTGTGTTGAGGTGGGTGATTATTGTTGTTGTTAACACCAGCCATATCTAAATCTTCAAGAGTCTCGGGCTCAGAATAGTTGGAAGATCTAGTACGCATACACCTGCAGAAGAAAAATATACACAAAGAGAATACCTATATAATATTTTTGGTTTTTATAGGTTTTTTAATGTTTTTGTATTTTTGAAGAGTTTTATATTATATTTTTTTTTTTGGATTTTTGAAAATTTTTGAAGCGAGGAAAATAACGTTCAAAGAACGGATCCCAAAATTCAATGCGTCTCTCACTAGAAACCGTTTATCTTAACGAAAAGAGCCGGCAGCGGCGCCATTTAATACTTGGTTTTACCCTCGTATAAAAATTCGTTGTTCCGATCTTTTCGAATTGAAAACCGGTCTTAAGTGCGACTCAATCGTCTTTTGGTGAATCAAGAGAATGGTTTGGTTTGTTTGTTTTAAGCTATTAACAAGTAATTAAAGTGTCGTTGAGTAATTTTAAGATTTGACAAAATTAAACTTAAAGTTAATTTATGAAAATTCTTAAAACTTGTAAAACTTGAAAACTTGAAAACTTAACCAATCGGAATAAAACAATTAATGTCCATCGGAATACACCAAACTTTCAACCATCGGAATATTAAACAAGGATCCATCGGAATGTATGATCTTACTACCTATCGGAATGTTGTGAATACATCTGTCGCAATGTGAATTCATCGGAATGATGCTGTCGAAAAATGGGCAGCACTTCGTCTTAACCAAGACCTTGATCCCGTCGGAATATGCGATCGCAATAAGCGATCGCAACCCAGATCGGAATAAGGGGGAAAATCCAACCGATCGCAAAGTAAAACCCTAATGGGTTATTGCGATCAAAAACCAAAAGCTATCGGAATGTGTATGACGTTATCGGAATGTGTATAAAACCCTTAGATTGCGATGGAATGTAACTGTTCCGAAATTTGTGGCAAGAGTAAAACTCAATAAGTAAGTGCAATAAGCTATTCTAACCGGATCTTAAACAATTCAAGAAGCTTAAATTTAATGAGTTCTAAAACATAAAAGATCAAAACTTTATGGAATGAACTTTAAACTTACTAAATCCTTTTGCAAAATCCGAAAATCAATAAGCTAAGATTCGAATAATCCAATAAGCATTATGAGCTTATGGCCTAAACGTGTAAGAGCTTGTGTATAAACCAAAAGATCAACCCTTTATTCACGAAAAACATCAAATCATACGAGTGAGATGTGAAATTTGGATCAAAGGTAGAGTAAATCAAGAAGTGTAGAATGAGAGTAAGGATTTAAAAGCTTAAAAATGGAACTAGATTAATGAAAATAAGCAATACAAGATGTTAAATCTTCAAAGATTAAAAGAGAGAATGAAATTTAGTGAGAGAAAGTTTAAGACTTTCTCTCTCTAAAAACTAGAAAGAAACTTGAAAAATAAAAACTAGCTAACCCCCTCCTAATGTGATTAGGAGGGTATTTATAGGGATGTGGGAGGCATGTGTGGTGCTTTCTTCTTTCTTTTTCTTCTCGACTCGATTTTAATTCTTCGTCTTTATAGTCTCGGGATTTGAACTTGTCTTTTAATTTTCTTCTTCTATTAGACTTAAGTTCTTCGACTTCATTAAACTTTCGTCTTTAGACTTGTTCTTCGATAAATCTTCAGAATAGGCCTTGGACATCCGTTCTTTAAGCACTCTTGATCTTTTGACTTCGTCTTTTCCCGTTTTCTTCGATAAAAGCCCGTGAAAGCCCGTGTTTTCTTCCTTTTTCATCTTTTGGTCCTAAAACACAATAAAAACACAAACCACGCATAATTCCAACTTTTACGACATAAATCACACGTTTTGGTCTTGTTATTATTGGAAATAAGTGGTAAAAGGATAAGTGTTTTCACACTTATTAGTTTATATCAAACAACTTATTCTTAATAGGCTTTTTGGCCCATTAAGCTATAAGCTAATGCCATAAGCTCAAATTACACACACAAGCTTCTTTTGAGTTAATTAAGACTTCTGTAAAAAGAAATTTGAAAAAAGTCCAAGAAATAAGCCTGAAAATGCAATAAGCAATCTTCACAAAATGACAAAATAGTCGTTTTCGAGTTCTAGGCCACCCCAAGAGCTGATTCAAGTTTCAAAAGCTTTTAAATGACTTAACTAAGCTTAATCAACAAAAAGTTTTCAAATAAGTTCACTCAATAAGCTGGAATAAGCAAATAAGCACTTCTTTAAAAGTCAACTTTATGAGTTTTCTAGCGAAAAGTCAAAGTCAAAGTCTAATAAGCTCCAGTTCAAACAAATGGGTCAGATAATGAAGATTGATCACAAAAAATAAGTTGTTGCAAGTCTGGATAAGCCAATATGGCTTATTAATAAGCTAACTGAAAATTAGCACTAGCTGGGGCTAGTTTTGGTGTCTGAGCAGTGGGAAAAGTTTCCACTGCTTGACTTGTTTGACTATTTGTTTTTAGTGACTTTTTTGGAGATTCAAGTTTCACAAAGGCACCCAAATGATCAGTGGATCATAAGGAGTCAATAACAACAAAGAAATCACAATCACAATCAGCCAATATGTACAGTTAATTCAATTAAGCATCAGACATGCACCATACTTTGAACAATAAGCAATTATGGTTAAATAAGCACTTATAGCACAATTCAGCCAGCCAAACTTCACCAAATGCATACACAAGCAATAATAAACTTAAATGAACAAGTCTAAACAGGTTTCATGCAATGGTACAAAGAATAGATCAAGATTCAAGCACAATAAGTTACCGATGAACACTAACACAAGCAATTATGAACACTTGCTGATGCAATTGACCACCAAGCCAAATTCAAACACTCAGACCTATCACATATGTTGTATAAACAATGATTTAACCACTTTCAGCCCTAAGCATGCATATATTCTAGATATTACAAAAATCTTAGGTCAAAATCGTCAAAACCAATGAGATATAGCACAATGTTTGATTCAAGGTTTTAAACCTAATAACTTGCAACAAGTTACACTCAACCAAGTACTTAGCAGATACAAAGCACAAACACAAACTTCCAACAACACAATAACACACTATGATTCACAACAAGTTAACCCAAACACCCGTTTAAATTTTCAAATCAAAATTTTAAAATCAAAAGTATATTCCAAGGTTACCCAAGCCTAAATCAATACAATAACAGATGTAATATGCAGATTTAAGCAAGATTGAGCCACAAAATCAGCAAGAACACAAGTAGCCCACAAATTCACCAAAAATCCACATTTTTAACAGATTTTGAGTAGAATGGTGTGTACCTCATGGATGTACATCCACACCCACGAATTTTGAGCTTATGTGCTAGCAAGAACAAGCACAAGCTTCCACAATAAAGCCTGCTAAGATTCAACAAAGTTAGAAGCAAGTATCAAAACAGAAAAGTGAAAAATCCTTGATTAATGCAACCTTAGTTCCCCAAAATTGATTATCCCCAAGTTATAGGCTTCACCACACCTTGATAACACAATATCAGGATGCTATGATCAGCTTTATAGCCCAAGAATTCCATGGTTTGAACTAGACAGCAAAATATCAAGAAAAGTGGAAAATGTGCAAAATTTTGCACACTCCTTTTGAAAACAGGTTTTAAGATCAAAGACTAGTAAACATCAAACAACAATAAACAGATAATAAGGTTGGCACTTGAGTTTTCTTCACCAAATTCAAACACATTTCATTAACTGAATATATGATTTACAAATTTGTGAACAATGGAAAATTCAAGAGCAAAGAAAAAATGAAGCACCCTAAGGCCTTTATATAGGCATACAAGTGAACTATGAAAGCTAAAAAACGTGAAACCCTAGCTAATGAAGTTCCAGTTATGCCCTTGAGGGTTTGAACAATCTTGAGAATCATGTGACTATCCTTAGTGTTTTGTTGTAGCTGGCATGGTGTGATAGCATCCAAGGGCTTGTAACAAGCTTAAAAAGTAAGCTTCAATGTGGATGGTTGGATTGCTGTCCAAATTTTGGTAGTATGAACAAGCGTGTAGCAGGGGAATCTCATGTGGGGTTGATGGGTGATGTGGCAAGTCATTTTAAGGTTGGGATATGTTTAAAGGATCACTAATCACTAATCTGCACAATATTAAGGTTTAATTATAAGTAAATAACAAAACCCCAAATTGTGTTCTTGGTGAATAGTTGGGTGTTTGATCCGGATTAGATTTTAAAAATGTGTTAGGCGCCACTTTTAAATAAACTAATCAGATTAGTTTAAGTTTGTTATAAGTGGGAAGTGATGTGGCGCCATGGTGATCTCTAGTTGGTTATTAAGGGTGAGTGGGACACGTGTAAGGGAGGGGTTGATCTAGGTAAGTTTGGCTGTCTGCCAATTTAAACCCCTTAACTTCCTTTTGCCTTTCACTTGCAAATAAATTCACCAAATCCGGATTTCCTTTGTTAGCCAATTTTTACTTTTCACACTTTTGCCCCAAATACTTTTCCAAAGTATTTTCAGGGGTATTTCTTACCATTTCTTGATTCTTGAAGGACTGATTTGGCATTTTCTTCATTGATAATGGTCTTGACTTGTTTGTTTGACTTCTTGGAGGACTGAATTTGCCAAGTCATGATTAATGAGGGACCATTTTTGCCATTTCTTCAAAGTCAAGGGTCCTTTTGGTAATTTTGACATTTTCAAAGGACCAAATTTGTAATTTCTTGTAACTTGAAGTCCTTCATGATATGTTTAACTTTGAGGAGGATTAATATTGACAATTTAGTTTTGTTAAGGGACTAAAATTGCTAATTCTTTAAAGTGGAGGGCCCTTTTTGCAATATTGACAAACTTTAGGGACCAATCTTGTAATTATGAAGATACAAGGGTTTAAAGTGTCAATTATTCAATATTGGAGGACCCTTCTTGCAATACCTTCAAATCTTCAAGGGTTTTCTTTGGAAAATTCTTCATTAGGGCTTGGTTCAATGTGCGGCTTCGTTTCCCGTGTTCATTTTTGCATGATTCTTGTGATCTTTTGTCATTTTCTCAATATTCGCACCTGAAATACACAAGCAACAAACACAAGAATATATTTGGCCAATTTCATGATATTTTATGCATTTAAAGCCCTTTTTGGACGATGAGACTATGTATAAAAGCAGTCTCATCACTCCCCCATACTAAACCATTGCCGTGCCCTCACGCAATGCTAGAATAAAGTATCATAGCACCTCCAAAATTCATTTTTATTCTCTTTTATTGAATGATAAACTAGCTACACTACTATTATTGCTACTACTTGCGTTATAGACATAATGTATGATTTTCATCGCAAATGGGACGTTTAGGTTCATAGAATAAGAACACGTGAATGCTTCGTTAGAAATAATTTCATCATCCTCGATTTTCACCCCAATTCCATGCTAAGCGTGCAACGAGATCATTGTCATTATAATTAGTAATGCTAACACTACTCATATGCCCTAATCACGTACTTATCCTCCCATTTTCCTAAGTTGTATCTCTTATATTTTATTTTGTCTTGAATGTTTCACGAGGATACATTGTTTGACTTATGCGATGATAGAGATTTAGGTCTAAAAATAGAGTCCTAACAGTGTAACCAAGATCATCAAATCAATAACCCCTCCTAATAGACAACGATGTCAAAAAATTAAGTCAACAAGAAGGATCGATAAACACGGTTTTATAACGGTTTTGAACATGAGACTTATTACCAAGACTTTTATACGCCCCCTAACGGAAGGGCCTTATTATCATAGGTTTACCTCCATCTTTTATTCAACTTCGCCATGAAGCTTTTATTATGACTTCGGTCTTGCCTTGCCTTTTATTATCCACCTCATCGGTGGTTTTATTAGCCAAAGACTTATATCCTCACGCTAAGGCGAATTTTGGATCTTTAAAGCTTCAAAGATTAAGGCTTGATTCACTTTCAATTTTGCATAGATTTTTCGGCCTTGTGAGCTTCAAATTGTTTGCTATATTTAGGTGAGCACTTGAAATCTTATTATTGGGTGAAGCTTTTGATTATTCGGGTGCCAATACTTCAAAACCGTGACGCTGGCAATACCTTAATGTTTTCCCAATTTAGTTACACGAAAGCTACTAGAAAAGACTAGAAACCCAACAATCAAGACTAAACCGCTAAGTCAATATTTATTAAGCAAAAAATATTTACAAGCGAAGGGAGAATAAGCAAACAACGAGAACACATGAGTTTTTGAAAGAATACGAGTACTCTACGTTTAGCATAGTAACTTATAATTAACTCTATCATTTCTCGTCCTCATTTAAGAGACTTAGCCTAATGTGAAGTTAAGGAATCGAAGCTAAGTGCTCAACAAGCACGGTCGAGTAAAAAATTACTCTTATTCTCGCCATCGGAAAACCTACATTCGTGTCTTCAAACACTTATAAAACATGAGAAAAATTTTAAAATTTAGCCATTTTAGCCTTATTTTGCAGCAAAACGATAAACAATAAGATAAACTTTGGAAAGCGTGAAGGTTTGGCAAGGCAAGTATCTATTCACCCCCATACTAAAGTTAAACATTGTCCTCAATGTTTCGAGTCTAGGGGTGCAAACACCCCCATACTCGAGACGTAGTCGAATGCCTAATCTAGCATGGAAAGGGTGTAACCGTTAAATTTAAAGCCGTTTATGAAGTGTGCTATAAACCTAAGGTTAGAACATCAAAGGATATATCATGCATATTGAGAAAGTCTTCAAAGCAAACGATCGTGTGCTCCAATAAAACAAACACGAGAGGCTCCAAACGTGAAGATAATGTTCATCTAAAATCCACAATTCACAAACAACCACGGAACAAAGGTTGGAAGGGCACAAATCCCCACACGTTACTACATTTGAAGGCGATAATATATACATAGGATAAGCATGGGACTCCCCCACCAGGCACCTCGTTTTTGATTACCGAGTCATGAGCTCGACTCGATCCCCTCAATACTAATTATCATTGAGGAAGGTGATTTGGTCGAGCTAGTTCAAGGATGGAACTTCCCCGCCAAAGTAGTGCTTCAACCTATATCCATTCACCTTGAAATTGGGACCATCATTTTGAGCTAGCTCGATGGTCCCATACGGAAAAACTTGAGTCACGGTGAATGGACCGGACCAACGGGATTTCAACTTACCGGAAAATATTTTCAAACGAGAATTAAAAAGCAAAACTTGATCCCCAATGCTAAAAATCCGGTTTTTAATTTTTGAATCATGCAACTTTTTAGTCTTTTCTTTATAAATCAATGAATTTTCATAAGCAATATCCCTTAATTCATCCAATTCATTTAATTGCATTTTCTGGTGTTTTCCCGCGGTCTCCATGTCATCATTACAATGCTTTAGGGCCCAATAAGCCTTGTGTTCGAGTTCAATTAGCAAGTGACAATTATTCCCATACACTAGCTTATAAGGAGTGCACCCAATAGGCGTCTTATGAGCGGTCCTAAAGGCCCATAAAGCATCGTCCAACTTATCCAACCATGATTGTCGGTTTTCCCCAATCGATCTATCCAAGATCCTCTTTAACGCTCGGTTTGAAACCTCTACTTGCCCACTCGTTTGTGGGTGATAAGCCGTAGAAAGCCGATGTGTAACCCCATATTTCCTTAGGACCCTTTCGAATTGGTCGTTACAAAAATGGGTTCCACGATCGCTTATGATCGCACGAGGGGTTCCAAACCGAGAAAACAAGCTTTTCAAATACTTGACTACCACACGAGAATCATTGGTGGGCAAAGCCTTAGCTTACACCCACTTAGATAGGTAGTAAACCGCGACAAGGATGTACTTATTAGCACGAGATGATGGGAACGGCCCCATAAAGTCGATGCCCCAAACGTCAAAGATCTCACACACTTGGATGATATTTTGTGGCATTTCATCTTTTTATGAGGCTTTTCCTTGTCGTTGGCATGAGTCACATGACTTCACAAGCTCATGTGCATCTTGGTAAATAGTAGGCCAAAAGAAACCGGCATCAAACACCTTCTTAGCCGTGAGATTAGCACCATGGTGACCACCCGTGGGTCCCTCGTGACAAGCTCTAAGGATATTAGAAGCTTCGGTACCAAAGACACAACGTCGAATAATTTGATCCGCACAAGTTCGAAACAAGTAAGGGTCGTTCCAAAAATAGAACTTGACGTCACGAAAGAATTTTCGTTTTTCTTGAGTCGTCATACCCTTGATGATGAAGTTGCCCGCATGGTAATTTGCGATGTCCGCAAACCATGGGGGAAGAATCAAGCTTAGAATTCACTACACTAAGTGTCTCGAGCGGAAATGTTTCGGTGATTTCCTTGGGCTCGTAAACACTTTGGTAGGATTTCCAAACAAGAAAGATGATCGGTCGCTAGATTCTCGGCTCCTTTTTTGTCAACAATTTTGTGATCAAATTCTTGAAGGAGGATAATCCAACGAAGTAATCTTGGCTTACCATCTTGTTTAGCCATAAGATACTTGATAGCCGAGTGATCCGTATACACTATGCATTTCGTCAAGACGAGATAAGGCCGGAATTTCTCAAATACATACACCTCGGCAAGGAACTCCTTCTCCGTTGTAGTGTATTTTAGTTGAGCCTCGGTCATCGTCTTGCTAGCATAGTGAATAGGCAAGAAGTGCTTTTCATGGCATTGCCCCAATACGACCCCAATAGCATAGTCACTCGCATCACACATGACCTCAAAGGGGAGGTTCCAATTGGGAGCAAGGAGTTTTAGGATTTCCTTTTTGATGACGTCGTGAATTTTGGGGTTCACCCTCCTTTGACATTGGATTACGGGCTTGTAATCCTCCTCCATTAAGATTTTGTGGGTACAAAATTTGGGATCGATTCCCTTAATGTCGGATAACTTCCACGAAATTGCCCCTTTGTGATCCTTTAGAACATCGACAAGTGCGGTTTTTTCATCATCCGAAAGTTCTTTCGCAATTATAACCGGCAACTTCTCGTCCTCCTCCAAAAAGACATATTCGAGATGAGGAGGTAAATCTTTCAACTCGAGGATAGGTGGTTCCTCAATTGAAGATTTGGGCTCGATACTCATAACCTCCTCGGGTGGAGGGAATGGGAAATCGTTAAGAAAATCCTTGATAATCGAGAAGTCCTCATCATTGTCGAGGTCTTCGTTACAAGTACGTGGAACATCGATTTCTTCCAACGTAAAACCACCACCTTCAAATGGAGTGAAGGTTGGTGTCGAGTTATCAAGAATGGGATCTAGCATAGTGGGATTGCCACTATTTTTATCATCCCCAAAACCTAGAACTTCTTGTGAAAATTCCTCGCAAACAACGTCAATCATATCAACGAGGTTTATGGTAGCAACGGAATAAACATGAGAAATTTGAGAGTTTTGAGTTGCGTTTATAACAAGTTCCTCGTCGTTGAAACGTAAGGTGATCTTTCTAGCATGAACAACAATCAAAGCCATAGACGCATCTAAACCGAACGACCTAAAATGAGAGGAACTTGAGGATCTGTGGGAATATCGACAACGATAAAGTCTACCGGATAATAGAACTTCCCCACTTTCACAAAAACGTCTTCCGCCAATCCACATGCGGGAATCGTGGAATGGTCGGCCAACTCGATAGACATTAGTGAAGGAGTAAGATTAGGAAGATTGAGCGACTTGAAGATTGCAAGTGGCATAAAGTTAATGCTAGCACCAAGATCGGCCAAGGCATATCATTCTTCCATATCTTGGATTGCACAAGGGATCAAGAATTTACCGGGATCACCGACTTTTTGAGGTATGCGATTAAGATAAACCGATGAACAACTAGACAATTGTTGCAATTTCTCCTTGTTGTTCAACATACTCTTAAAGTTAGCGGCAAATTGAGGCATCATGACCAAAGCATCGGGGAAACTCACATTAAAGTGCAAATCACGAAACATTTTCATAAAAAGCTCAAATTGGTAATTGTCGTGTTCTTGACGTTTCTCCTTTATAAGTCTCGATGGATAGGGCAAGGGTGGTGTGGGTTGAGGCATAGGCATAGCCTTTGGAATCTCAGGTTCCAAATGTGGTAATGGGTCAACCGTAGGTGTGGCATGAGAGGTACTTCGTGGGATTTGGACATGCTCCTTTTCAACCACCACCTCGGGTTCTTCCTCAATTGCATCCTCCGTAGGAGCAATTGGTTGAGGAGTCGGTTCCTTGAGTGTCTTACCACTACGTGTGGTAATCACTTTCATCTCTCCCTTAGGGTTCGATATGGTGTTACTAGAAAGACTACTCGAAGACGGTTTGCACATAATTGCCTCAAACATAGATGAAATTTTGTCCTCAAACATGGATTGCCTCTTCTCGGCTTAATCATTTCTTGCTTAATTTCATGTTGCCCTTGTTCCATTTTTTGTTGGTTTTGTTGTAACCTAGTTACATGTACTTCCATTTGTTTGTATGGATTATAAGCTCATTTGCTAACTCATTTTCAACTCTTTCTTCAAGTCGTTCTTAAACTCGGATCTTAGGCTAATGATTTCTCTTTGAATGTTGTAAAACCTAGCATCGTTTCCATTAGCGTATTCAACAAATTCATTTAGAAGATCTTCAAAGTTTGCAAACTTTTGTTGTTGTTTTGAAAATCACCTTGATTTTTGTTTGAAACTTGATTATTAGCCCTTGATTACCATAGTTTCCTTTGTTGTAATTTTTTTTTGAAACCAACTTGATTGTTTCGATAGTTGTTGTTAGCATTTTGATTTGAACCAAAACCCGGTGGAGTCAATTGATTAGAGCGGGTAACTTGACCGTTTTGGTTGTAAGTTCCCGTGGCCGCGTAGGCACTCGAAGTGTTACCACCGTTGGTAATGCACTCGGAGAAATCATGACCTCCACCACAATACATACATGAAGCCTCAACTGCTTTAGCCGTAGCGGGATCACTTTGTTCTCCAACTTTGAATTCAATTAAAAGTCCTTTAAGCTTATCAAAGGTTTTGTTTTACAAGTTCACCTCAATTTGGCAAGCATCGATGGTATTAGACAAAGAAGGTGAAGCCGAAGACGAAGCCTTACGAACACTCGACGTGCTACGAGGACTATACACCTTAGATCTATTCTCATTTATCACCAAAGCTTCCTCAACCGTTTTACACAAAAAATTACCACCCGCGGCGGCATTTAGATAATCCCTTTCATGATCATTAAGTCCATTGTAAAACGTGTCAATTTTATGCAAGTCGGAAAAACCGTGATGAGGACACTCATGTAACATTTCCTTAAACCTATTCCAAGCCGTTGAAAAACTCTCATTAAATTCTTATGAAAATTTTGAAATCTCGTTTTTCAAATGCGTAGTCTTAGAGGGCGGAAAAAATTGGTTCCCAAATTTTGAAACGAGATCCTTCCATGTCAATATAGAATTGGGTGGCTCTTTCTCTAACCAAATCTTAGCGGGCCCCGCTAAGGAATACAGAAAAATCATCATCTTAATCGAGTCATTAGCAACATCCTTAAATTTGCAAGTTGCGGTAAGACGATTCAATTGGAGGATATGGTTGTGCGGGTTGTCCTTTTCATCACCACGGAATTTGTTGTTTTGGATCATCGACAACAAACCTGTTTTCACTTCAAAATTCTCCGCAAGGATAGCGGGAATTACAATAGCCTCTCCATAACCCTCGGTGGGTGCTTGAAGTAACTCCATCATAGTTCGATTCTCCATGGTTGGTTCCTCTCTTACAATGGGTTCGTCAATAGGAGATTCCTCACTAGAAAGATTAGGAGTAGGTGTTGACTCCTTTCGGTTTCTTCGTTTACGTGCACGTCTTGCTTGGTTGCGGGTTTGCATAAACATCACGTACAACGAGGGGATGAGCAAAGAAGATTATTTTTGCTGTTTTGTATTTTTCTAATTTTTTTGTGGTTTTTGATTGTTTTTACTTTTTTTTTGGATTTTTTGATTGTATTCAGTAGACCAAAATCTACAAATCTCCTCCTTAATCAAATCTCTTGATTAAAGAAGCCTCAAGGAATGAAAACGATCACGTGAAGTGAACGCCTTCGATGACTTTAGAACGTTGATGGAACACCAAAACGTTCAAGAGGGTTTAATCAAATGAAACCAAGAAAGTAAATATGATACTTAATAATACTTTGGGCGACAAAACCCTCGATTAGCTTTCAATCTCAAAATACTCACAAGTAAGCGGGGAAACGAGGTGGCGCGAAGCACTTAAGAAACTTTTTCCTTAGGGTATATTTTATAATACCCGCCTTATATCCACCTTATAGTTTGTATTTTTCAAAATCGAGCTTCACGAAAGTATTTATCTATTTTTTCCTTTTCTTTCTTGTTTGAGATTCGAATACAATGATTGGGTAATGACCTCCCAAGTCAAGGTTGTGTTTTCACACTTTTGGAGTACTTGTGAATTTATTGTTCTACGTATACATATATTAATAATATTCACAAAAAACGAAAAACCGATAATACGTATTAGTAGAGTGCTACTAATACAAATATATATTATGGCTATATAAAAACAACAATTGCCAAATCAAAACACAACACGCCTCCCCGGCAGCAGCGCTAAAATATATGTAGAGTTTTTACTACCCCTTAGGAAAAGAGAGCAAAATAGGGAAAGTATTAAGTGTCGGTTTAGGAAAACCAAGCACTAATGACCAATGTGGTTCAAGTTCGTTTCCCAAGGAGGCTAGTGTGTTGTGTAGAGAGATGATTAACTTTGTGATTATATTGATTATGAGAAAAGAAAATGAGATAAGAAGAGAATGACGGCTACGAAGACGAATTAAACTAAGACGAAATGTCGTACACGTAAAACCGTAAAAAGTGACAAAATTACAAATTTACCCTAAAAATTCCTAGAAAATTGCAATAAATCCTAAAAATGTAATTAGAGTTTACAAAAAATCAAAAATCACTCAAACCTTTTATTTAATTAAATAATAGTTTTTTTTATGCTAATTAAAGCCCAAAAAATCAATTTAATTAACAAAAAGCCCAAAATGAGATTTTTTAAATTGTAAACCTCTAAAATAACCTAACTTAATTTAAAACTATTTTTGAAAATTTTAAAATTAATAAAAACTATTTAAAAACAATTAAAAACTATTAAAACTTAAAATAATTATAAAAATTAATCTAATGACAATAAAAGTATTCTAAAAGTTGTAAAATTCCTAAATTAATGTATTTAACCTAAGAAAAATATAAAAACTTGAAAAGTCTAAAATTTAATTTTTAATAATAAAATAATAATAAAATAATATTAAAAATCTAAAATTTATAAAAAATTCTAAAAACTTGCAAACTAGCTTATTTTAACCTAATAAACACATAAATGAAGTTGAAATATCAAAAATACCCCTAATGGGCCTCCAAATGGGCCAAAATCAAAAACAGACCCTTATTGGGCCAAAATAAGCCCAATAAGAAAAATGTTTATAAAAATGGCCAAAAGCTCCTATTTGACTCAAAATTTGATTCTAAATACAATTTTTCAAAGGCCCAAAAGCTGAAAATATGAAATAAGCTGGCTTATATCACACCGCTTATTCTTAATGGGCTTTTGGCCCATTAAGCTATAAGCTAATGCCATAAGCTCAAATTAGACACACAAGCTTCTTTTAAGTTAATTAAGACTTCTATAAAAATAAATTTGAAAAAATTCCAAGAAATAAGCCTGAAAATGCAATAAGCAATCTTCACAAAACGACAAAATAATCGTTTTCGAGTTCTAGGCCACCCCAAGAGCTGATTCATGTTTCAAAAGCTTTTAAATGACTTAACTAAGCTTAATCAACAAAAAGTTTTCAAATAAGTTCACTCAATAAGCTGGAATAAGCAAATAAGCACTTCTTTAAAAGTCAACTTTATGAGTTTTCTAGCAAAAAGTCAAAGTCAAAGTCTAATAAGCTCCAGTTCAAACAAATGGGTCAGATAATGAAGATTGATCACAAAAAATAAGTTGTTGCAAGTCTGGATAAGCCAATATGGCTTATTAATAAGCTAACTGAAAATTAACACTAGCAGGGGCTAGCTTTGGTGTCTGAGCAGTGGGAAAAGTTTCCACTGCTTGACTTGTTTGACTATTTGTTTATATTGACTTTTTTGGAGATTCAAGTTTCACAAAGGCACCCAAATGATCAGTGGATCATAAGGAGTCAATAACAACAAAGAAATCACAATCACAATTAGCCAATATGTATAGTTAATTCAATTAAGCATCAGAGATGCACCATACTTTGAACAATAAGCAGTTATGGTTCAATAAGCACTTATAGCACAATTCAGCCAGCCAAACTTCACCAAATGCATACTGATAGGTGTGTAAACACCCATCCTTTTTACCACTTAACTACAATAATAACCGAGCCAAAACATGTATTTTATGTCGTAAATGTCGGAATTATGCGTGGTTTGTTTTTTTGTTGTGATTTAGGACGAAAATGTGAAAAATGGAGAAAACACGGGCATTCACGGGCTTTTATCAAAGAAAAAGACAAAAGACGAAGTCAAGAAATCAAGAGTGCAAAAAGAACGGAAGTCCAAGATCAATTCTGAAGATTTATCGAAGAAAAAGTCAAAAGACGGAAATTTACTAAAAGCCGAAGAACTCAAGTCTAATTTATTGAAGAATTACAAGACGAGTTTAAAGAAATCCCGAGACAAAGTCATTAAAGTCAAAGAATTAAGAAGATTAAGGACTTAATGATGCAATTAAAGAAAGAAGAAAAAGGGGAGGAAGCTTCCTAAGCACCTCCCTAATCCTCCTATAAATAGATTAGATTTCATTTCATTTCATTTTGTTGGCTAAGTGTGACAATTAGTCTTCCACCATTTTAATTACTTGTCATTTAAATACATGTCATTTACTTAATTGTCTTGCACTTTAAATTCATTTAATTTCAAGTAAGTTTCCTTTTAATTATTGTCAATCTTTACTTTTATTGTCAATCTTCTATCTTCCTTTCTTATTTGATCTTTAATCTTTATGCTTTATTGTTTATGTTCATGTTATTGAGTTTTTATTGATTTGATTAAAGTGGTTTTTGATTATTTTGATTATTATTGTTAGTGTTTTTGATTTGGTTTGATTAGTATTTGTTATTAGATCATTTGTGATTAGTTTGATTTAATCTTGTGGTTGATTTTGATTAGATTAGATTGGATTCGTGTTATTTTTGTTCTTGCGTGTTCTTCGTGTTTCTGTTTCCCAGGTATATTCCGAATCAAGGAGTTAATTTGGTGGTTCCGAATCAAGTGTTTCAGCAGTTTATTCCGAACCAAACTTAGATTCCGGATCAAAGGTCTTCATTCGGAACATTCCAAACGAAGGGGTTTGAGGATTTGTTCCGGATCAGCAGAATATTCCGAGTCAAAGGAAATCATTCCGAACGAAGGTTGTTTATTCGGAATATTAAATATTCCGGATCAAGTGACCTTCCGAACGAAGGTGGTTACTTTTGAACATTCCGAATCAAGGAAGTTCATTTGGAATATTCCGAATCAGGGTTGTTTATTCCGGATCAACATAACATTCCGGATCAAGGTGGTTCATTCGGAATATATTCCGAATCAAGGAGTTCATTCGGAACATATAATATTCCGAATCAAGGTTTTGTCTCATTTATTCCGGATCAGTGAAGCATTATTCCGAGTGAAGGGTTTATTCCGGATAAGTGACATATTCCGGATGAATCAATATTCCGGATGAGCCAATTGTTCCGAATGAGTGTTTTATGTTGATTTATTCCGAACGAAGGACTATTCCGAATGAGTTGTTTTCAGGTTCTTTTTAGTTTCAGTTTTTAAGTTTTAATTTTTAAGCTTTACTTTTCCCGCCTTTTTACTTAGTCGCACTTTAAGTTTACTTGCCTTAGATTTATTTTAAGCCTTTCCTTAGTTTAAGTTTTAGTTGCGTTTTAAGTTTGCCTTAGATAGGTTTAAGTTTGCGTTATTTACGTTTAGTCCCTTTTAAATTCTCGTCTCGCTTTTAGATTCTTATCATTTACTTTAAATTAGATTTAGATTTATTTTACAGCCATTTACTTTAAAGTTTTTGCACCTTTTAATTTTACTACAACGACACAACTATTTGTTTCCACCAAAGACAGCTGAGTCGCATAGTTAACCAGTTATCAATTCGATTAGACATATGACAAAGAACTTTTTAACTGAGTAAAATCAAGTTATCAAATTCGAAGAGACTTGGAACAACGATATTTTCTTACTAGGCAAAAGCCTTGTATTAAATGGCGCCGCTGCCGGCTCTTTTCGTAAAAATTAACGGTTTTCTGTGAGAGACGCGTTGCTTTTTGGGATCCGTTCATTTGTGAGCGTTATTTTCTTGCTTAAAAATTTCAAAAATCCAAAAAAATTAAAAATTGTTAAAAATCCATAAAAACTAAAAAATTCTCAAAAATCCAAAAAGATTTTATTTTCTTTATTGTGTATATATATTCTCTTTGTGTTTGTTACCTTTTCTTTTGCCTTTGTAGGTGTATGCGTACTAGATCTTCTACTTATCAAGAGCCCGAGACTCTTGTAGATTTAGCTATGGCAGGTGTGAACAACAACAATAATCCACCGCACCTCAACAATAACAACAACAATGTTCTTCCACATCCCGATCTTCGGACAATGGAGGAACTTTGTCAACCCACCATGTTTGGACGAGGAGGACCGATTGCGCCGATGCAAATCACGGCTCCGGAGTTTTCGTTGAAGCATCACATGATCCAGCAAGTGCAAACTAATCCACTCCGCGGATTGCCTGATGATGATGCCAACAAACACCTCGACAAATTCATTACTATTACCCAAAGCATGAAGTTGCCCGGTGCCACAATGGATGTTCTTCGCCTTCAACTCTTCCCACATACTTTATCACACCACGCCGATAAATGGTTTGATCGTCTCCCGAAGAATTCAATTCATACTTGGGATGACATGACTCAACGTTTTTTGTCGCGCTACTTTACACCATCCATGGTCACGAGCCTTCACAATCAAATCAGCGGTTTCATGCAAGAACCCGATGAATCTCTTTTGATGCTTGGGAAAGATATAATGTTTTGATCGATCGTTGTCCAAACCACAACATGCTCCCTGTGACCTTAATTGATACTTTCTACAACGGTTTGACTTTTCGTGATCGTGATACGATCAATGCAGCCGCCGGTGGCACATTTATGAAAAGGAGACCCGAGGAGTGTAGAGAGCTTATTGAGAACATGACTACTCATCACAAAAACTGGGATTCCTCCGCTTCTTCAAGGAACAACCCGAGAGTCAATGTTTCTTCTACTTCAGCAAACCCCGATATGACCGAATTCACCCGCATGATGGCAGAAATGAACAAAAATATCTTGCTTCTCGCTACAAACCAACAACAAGTTAAGGCGCTAGCTAATCCTTGTGAGACATGCGGCGGTCCACACTCATACACTGATTGTCCTTCTACACAAGGAAATCCGGAAAACGTGTATGCGGCTTATGGTAATTATTCACCGGAAAATTACCAAGCCCGACCTCAAGGGGATCGAAATTTGCTTAGTTACCGGTCAAACAACTACCTTTCACCCGGTTTTTCTCCTCAAAACCAAAACCCCAACAAAAATTACAATAGAAGCAACCAAATCCCACCTAGAGCTTCTAATCCTTATCACCCACCCGCTCAACAAGCCCCACCCATGAATCAAGATGTTGAAGCTTTAATGAGAACCCAAGGAGAGCAAATCAAGAATCTGCAGAGCCAAATTATCAATTTGAAAGGGGATATCACCAAGCAAGGGAATGGCATTAGATCCGAGCTTTGAGATAATATACAATCCTCCTTCAGCAATCAAACGAATGATTTGAAGAATATGCTGGCTAGTTTCTTGCCCACCACTCAACCCTCTACTTCGAGTTCTCTTCCTTCAAACACCGTCACCAATCCGCGAGCGAATGTGAGTGCTATTACTACCCGTAGTGGAGTTACTTTAGTAGGACCACCTATCCCGCCCCCATCATCTACACCTCCTCCACCACCATTTATCCCTACTCCTCCCACACCTAGTATTAGTACACCATTCCCGTCTCCGCCTCGTCATGACGATGTACCCAAGAAGAACCCTTCAACATCTCCACCTTCACCTTCTACACCTCCACCACCTAACCCCAGCATTCCTTACCCTTCTCGACTCAACAAGGCTAGAATTTTGACTAAGAATGACCTTCAAGTTGCTAACTTTTTGGAAAAGATAGCCGGCATGAAAATCACCTTTACCCTTGTTGAGGCTCTTGCCCAAATGCCACAATTTGTCAAGATGTTTAAGGAATTTCTTAGCAAGAAGGAGAAGATGGCCGAGTTTGTTAATACTTGATTGAATGAAAATTGTTCTGCCGTCCTTCTTAAAGAACTTTCGGAAAAACTTGGAGATCCTGTTCGTTTTGTGCTTCCTTGTACTTTTAACAAAACCGACAAATTTACTGCCTTAGCCGATCTCGGGGCAAGTATTAATTTGATGCCTTTAAGTGTTTGGAAAAAGTTATCATTGCCCGACCTTACACCCACAAAGATGACTCTTGAGCTAGCCAATCGCACTCTCGCTTACCCCGTTGGTATTGCCGAAGATGTGTTCATTAAAGTTGGCACATTCACTTTTCGGGTCGACTTCGTCGTTGTTGATTATGAAATGGACCCTCGTATTCCGTTAATACTTGGATGCCCATTTTTGAGAACCGGTAGAGCTTTAATTTATGTGGATAAGTGTGAACTCATCTTAAGAGTCGGGGATGATGCACAAGTTTTTGAAATGGGGAAGCTTACAAGCAAATCCTATGGAAGAGAATCGGTGAATATGATTAATGTGCTCGATGATTTTGTCATCTACAACAATCCTCTATTCGAGTCTTGCAATGATAATCCACTGTTTCAAGATAATGTGGATGATTCTCTCTCCAATTTGGAACCTTCTCCCATATATGATTCTCCACCGATCTATGATGCTTATGATGATGATTCTAGCTTCGATGGAGATGATTATGATGACTTTACTTCTGAGTATCCCGACATGCCCACTTATGATGATTTTGATGAGGCCGATTCTCTTTCGAGTGATTCTTCACATGATGAAGATCCTCCGCCAACCATGCTTAATCCTACTTTGGATGACTACTCATTTGAGGAAGACTTCTCTACTTTTCTCAATACATACTTCCCTCATGAGAGTGATGCTCCTCCTTTAGACTTTGATAACTATGGTCTTGATCCTTCTACAGATTTGAAGAAAATTCTTTCAAAGGAGAAGCAACCGGACGACACCAACATCCGCAACACGTATGATTTAACACCTCTTTGTCCACCTTCTGAGGACGAGGTTGTGCATTTTCTTTGCGGATCATCTTCAAATTCTGCTGAGCCCGAGTGCTATTTTCCCCTAAAGGAAAAGGTGGTCGGCCCCGGTATTGATATTCTTCAGCCATCTTAGTATCCGTCTGATGAAATAAAAGGAAAGATTTTTGGAACTACTGAAGATATGCTTGCACCACCTCACCCTTGTTACCACCGTGCTCCATCTTTGCTTAAGGGAACCTTGCCTATTCTTCTTTGGCTTGCTTTGTTCGCCTTAAGCTTGTGCTATTTGATGGACGAAAACTATGTATTTGATCCCGGTGGATATGTTTCATGCTTCTTCCTATGCTAATCAAGGTCGAGTCAGGCTCACGACTCGGTAAACAAAAATTAAGCGCTTCTTGGGAGGAAACCCATGTATCTATCTTTTAGCTATTTATATCCTAAGTGTAGGGGAGACCCGTTGGTGTTTGCTATTTCCTCCCTTCTAATATTCAGGGATTCGAGCGCTCAATGATCCACTCTTGATGATTTTTGAGGACCCGTGATTCCGTGTTCCCTTCTTCCCGGTTCTATCCTAAACTCTTGTCGATTCACTATTTTATATTTCTTAATATTAAAATAGGAATCTCGTTAGTTGTCTTTTCTTTAGCAAGATTTAAACAACGTGCACAATGTCCTAATTGTAGGGGAGTTTACTCCCACATGCTTAAGCATTGAGGACAATGTTTATATCAAGTGTAGGGGGACTTCTATCGAAGTTAAGTGGCCTTTTCCTTGTATTTGTCCTCATTTTAACCAGAAAATCAATTTTTCAACATTTTTCACAATTTTTGATCTATTTTGGCCTATTAGTTTTTACCTTTGTATAGTTATTTTTCCTTCTTTGCTAGAATAAAATTTTAATAAAGAGGTTTTAATTTTTAAACGTTGTGAATCTTTTGACTCAACCCGAGTTTACTTATCTAAGTTTACTCTAGCTAGTATCCTTAACGTGTTTAAGTCAAGTTTTGCTAGGCTTTTATATAGGGAGCTATAAAACGCGAAAGTCTTAACTCTCACAGGTTAAGAACAAGAACTTTTCGCAAGTTCCTATAATTGATCCTAGAGAGTTGTTTATCAAGGGAACTTTAAAATGTGATTTCTAAACTTGAAAAAGTCTAAGAGTTTGCAAGATCCTATAGACGACTCGAAAACCCAAAACTTTGATTTAATAGGCTAAGCATCCACGAGTCTCATTCCTTGAGATTTTAAACTGTGGAGAATGAGATATGATAGAGTCAATTATAAGTTTGGTATTCTTTCGTGAATTTATGTGAGTTAATTATAAGCCTATTCTCCCATCGCTTGTTAATAAATTTATCTGCAATAAATAAGGTTGTAGGATTTGAAAAGTTACTTAGCTTCTAGCCCAAGATCGTTTAAAAGTTTCTCGGTATGGATTAGAGTTCATAGCCAAGGCATAACTTATTGAAGCGGGATGCGAAGATTGGCGAGTCCGAAAAGGCCCTAACAAGGCATGAGGGCTACATTTTGTTGCTAAAGATCCAAAAGTGATGTGAAGAATCATTTATCAAAAATCAATATGAAGGATCGAGACACACGACGAAAAGCAAATACTCCCGTAAAGATCATGGAGAAGTCTATCCAAAAAGGCCCTAACAAGGTATGAGGATAAATAGATCCAAGTCCAAAAAGGAGGCGGATCGTTGTATATCAAAGTCCAAAATAAAGATTGGAGAAAAATGAAGAAGTCGTGGTCCAAGTATGAAGAATCTCTCAAAAATTCAAGTGAAGAAATTCCTATTATGAAGAGAAGACCATTATTTCATGAACGTCTCTCAAAGATTTGAAGTAAGAAGTCGCTGCCAAATATCGGTCCGAGAAAGGTCTCAAATCGCGAAGCGAGTTATGCCAAGATATGAACTTTATGAGGTCCCGAGAAGTAGTTTTAAAAGATTTTGTCCTTTAGCTAACTATTGATTAAATCATCCCACTTTATTTTCAGCCTAAATAACTATCAAAATAAGTCAACAATGTATCCTCGTGATCATTCAAGACAACAATAAAATATAAGAGATACACCTAGGAATAAGGGAGTCTAAGTGAATAATTGGCCCACATGAGTTCGTGTTAGTTTGCTAACTTATAATAACAATGATCTCGTTTATTAAGCTTGGTTTGGAGAATGTGAAAACTTGAGGATGATGATTATTCATGACATTTCCAAAACTCGAAGGTATGTTTTTGATTTCTTTACTTTGAATGTTTATAATTTTCTATCTCTTTAATAAAAGCCAATATGGATTGATTATGATGAAAAATGTAATCGTGCTTTGAAACTAATGCATTGCATGAGGACATTGCAATGGTCAAGTGTAAGGGATTTGATAGGTGTGTAAACACCCATCCTTTTTACCACTTAACTACAATAATAACCAAGCCAAAACGTGTATTTTATGTCGTAAATGTCGGAATTATGCGTAGTTTGTGTTTTTGTTATGATTTAGGACGAAAATGTGAAAAAGGGAGAAAACACGGGCATTCACGGACTTTTATCGAAGAAACAGACAAAAGACGAAGTCAAGAAATCAAGAGTGCAAAAAGAACGGAAGTCCAAGACCAATTCTAAAGATTTATCGAAGAAAAAGTCAAAAGACGGAAGTTTACTAAAAGCCGAAGAACTCAAGTCTAATTTATTGAAGAATTACAAGACGAGTTTAAAGAAATCCCGAGACAAAGTCATTAAAGTCAAAGAATTAAGAAGATTAAGGACTTAATGATGCAATTAAAGAAAAAAGAAAGAGGGGAGGAAGCTTCCTAAGCACCTCCCTAATCCTCCTATAAATAGATTAGATTTCATTTCATTTCATTTTGTTTGCTAAGTGTGACAATTAGTCTTCCACCATTTTAATTACTTGTCATTTAAATACATGTCATTTACTTAATTGTCTTGCACCTTAAATTCATTTAATTTCAAGTAAGTTTCCATTTTAATTATTGTCAATCTTTACTTTTATTGTCAATCTTCTTTCCTTTCTTATTTGATCTTTAATCTTTATGCTTTATTGTTTATGTTCATGTTATTGAGTTTTTATTGATTTGATTAAAGTGGTTTTTGATTATTTTGATTATTATTGTTAGTGTTTTTGATTTGGTTTGATTAGTATTTGTTATTATATCATTTGTGATTAGTTTGATTTAATCTTGTGGTTGATTTTGATTAGATTAGATTGGATTCGTGTTATTTTTGTTCTTGCGTGCTCTTCGTGTTTCTGTTTCGCAGGTATATTCCGAATCAAGGAGTTAATTTGGTGGTTCCGAATCAAGTGTTTCAGCAATTTATTCCGAACCAAACTTAGATTCCGGATCAAAGGTCTTCATTCGGAACATTCCGAACGAAGGGGTTTGAGGATTTGTTCCGGATCAGCAGAATATTCCGAGTCAAAGGAGATCATTCCGAACGAAGGTTGTTTATTCGGAATATTAAATATTACGGATCAAGTGACATTCCGAACGAAGGTGGTTACTTTTGAACATTCCGAATCAAGGAAGTTCATTCGGAATATTCCGAATCCGGGTTGTTTATTCCGGATCAACATCACATTCCGGATCAAGGTGGTTCATTCGGAATATATTCTGAATCAAGGAGTTCATTCGGAACATATAATATTCCGAATCAAGGTTTTGTCTCATTTATTCCGGATCAGTGAAGCATTATTCCGAGTGAAGGGTTTATTCCGGATAAGTGACATATTCCGGATGAATCAATATTCCGGATGAGCCTATTGTTCCGAATGAGTGTTTTATGTTGATTTATTCCGAACGAAGGACTATTCCGAAGAGCTGTTTTCAGGTTCTTTTTAGTTTCAGTTTTTAAGTTTTAATTTTTAAGCTTTACCTTTCCCGCCTTTTTACTTAGTCGCACTTTAAGTTTACTTGCCTTAGATTTATTTTAAGCCTTGCCTTAGTTTAAGTTTTAGTTGCGTTTTAAGTTTTCCTTAGATAGATTTAAGTTCGCGTTATTTACGTTTAGTCCCTTTTAAATTCTCGTCTCGCTTTTAAATTCTTATCATTTACTTTAAATTAGATTTAGATTTATTTTACAGCCATTTACTTTAAAGTTTTTGCACCTTTTAATTTTACTACAACGACACAACTATTTGTTTCCACCAAAGACAGCTGAGTCGCATAGTTAACCAGTTATCAATTCGATTAGACATACGACAAAGAACTTTTTAACTGAGTAAAATCTAGTTATCAAATTCGAAGAGACTTGGAACAACGATATTTTCTTACTAGGCAAAAGCCTTGTATTAAATGCATACACAAGAAATAATAAACTTAAATGAACAAGTCTAAACAGGTTTCATGCAATGGTACAAAGTATAGATCAAGATTCAAGCACAATAAGTTACTGATGAACACTAACACAAGCAGTTATGAACACTTGCTGATGCAATTGACCACCAAGCCAAATTCAAACACTCAGATCTATCATATATGTTTTATAAACAATGATTTAACCACTGTCAGCCCTAAGCATGCATATATTCTAGATATTACCAAAATAAAAAGCACTCAACCAAGTACTTAGCAGATACAAAGCACAAACACAAACTTCCAACAACACAATAACACACTATGATTCACAATAGGTTGACCCAAACACCCCTTTAAATCTTCAAATCAAAATTTTCAAATCAAAAGTATATTCCAAGGTTACCCAAGCCTAAATCAATACAATAACAAATGTAATATGCAGATTTAAGCAAGATTGAGCCACAAAATCAGGAAGAACACAAGTAGCCCACAAATTCACCAAAAATCCACATTTTTAACAGATTTTGAGTAGAATGGTGTGTACCTCATGGATGTACATCCAAACCCACGAATTTTGAGCTTATGTGCTAGCAAGAACAAGCACAAGCTTCCACAATAAAGCCTGCTTAGATTCAACAAAGTTAGAAGCAATATATCAAAACAGAAAAGTGAAAAAACCTTGAGTAATGCAACCTTAGTTCCCCACACTTGATTATCCCTAAGTTATAGGCATCACCACACCTTGATAACACAATATCAGGATGTTATGATCAGCTTTATAACCCAAGAACTCCAAGGTTTGAACTAGACTTAGCAATATATCAAGAAAAGTGGAAAATGTGCAAACTTTTGCACACTCCTTTTGAAAACAGGTTTTAAGATCAAAGACTAGTAAACATCAAACAACAGTAAACAGATAATAAGGTTGGCACTTGATTTTTCTTCACCAAATTCAAACACATTTCATTAATTGAATATATGATTTAGAGATTTATGAACAATGGAAAATTCAAGAGCAAAGAAAAAATGAAGCACCCTACGGCCTTTATATAGGCATACAAGTGAACTATGAAAGCTAAAAAACATGAAACCCTAGCTAATGAAGTTCCAGTTATGCCCTTGAGGGTTTGAAAAATCTTGAGAATCATGTGACTATCCTTGGCGTTTTGTTGTAGCTGACATGGTGTGATAGCATCTAAGGGCTTGTAACAAGCTTAAAAAGTAAGCTTCAATGTGAATGGTTGGATTGTTGTCCAAATTTTGGTAGTATGCACAAGCGTGTAGCAGGGGAATCTCATGTAGGGTTGATGGGTGATGTGGCAAGTGATTTTAAGGTTGGGATATGTTTAAAGGATCATTAATCACTAATCTATACAATATTAAGGTTTAATTATAAGTAAATAACAAAACCCCAAATTGTGTTCTTGGTGAATAGTTGGGTGTTTGATCCGGATTAGAGTTTAAAAATGTGTTAGGCGCCACTTTTAAATAAACTAATCAGATTAGTTTAAGTTAGTTATAAGTGGGAAGTGATGTGGCGCCATGGTGATCTCTGATTGGTTATTAAGGGTGAGTGGGACACGTGTAAGGGAGGGCTTGGTCTAGGTAAGTTTGGTTGTCTGCCGATTTAAACCCCTTAACTTCCTTTTGCCTTTCACTTGCAAATAAATTCACCAAATCCGGATTTCCTTTGTTAGCCAAGTTTTAGTTTTCACACTTTTGCCCCAAATACTTTTTCAAAGTATTTTCAGGGGTATTTCTTCCCATTTCTTGATTCTTGAAGGACTGATTTTGCATTTTCTTCATTGATAATGGTCTTGACTTGTTTGTTTGACTTCTTGGAGGACTGAATTTGCCAAGTCATGATTAATGAGGGACCATTTTTGCTATTTCTTCAAAGTCAAGGGTCCTTTTGGTAATTTTGACATTTTCAAAGGACCAAACTTGTAATTTCTTGTAACTTGAAGTCCTTCATGATATGTTTGACTTTGAGGAGGATTAATATTGACAATTTTGTTTTGTTAAGGGACTAAAATTGCCAATTCATCAAAGTGGAGGGGCCTTTTTGCAATATTGACAAACTTTAGGGACCAATCATGTAATTATGAAGATACAAGGGTTTAAAGTGTCAATTCTTCAATATTGGAGGACCCTTCTTGCAATATCTTCAAATCTTCAAGGGTTTTCTTTTGAAAATTCTTCATTAGGGCTTGGTTCAATGTGCGGCTTCGTTTCCCGTGTTCGTTTTTGCATGATTCTTGTGATCTTTTGTCATTTTCTCAATATCCGTACCTAAAATACACAAGCAACAGACACAATCATATATTTGTCCAATTTCATGATATTTTATGCATTTAAAGCCCTTTTTGGATGATGAGACTATGTATAAAAGCAGTCTCATCAGAACTTATTATATTCTAAGTTTGTTCGGTAAATGATTGTAGTGACAAACATTTCCACTATCTTGTTGAATCCTCAACGCAATCTGAAGTACCCTCATGATCTATGATGTGCCTTTATTAACTCTTTTGAGTTTTGGTTGATGAACCGTTGTAGTTATGTTGTTCGTGCATGTAGTATCCATGAGATGTCCTGATAAAGAAATCTTTCTTTTATCTTGATATGTATACTTATCATGTTTCTTTCTTCTATGATGATGGAAGAAGGAGTGTGGGAATCATATTTCTGCCATTAGTGGATACCCACGTGACTAAGTGTCTTGAAATATGTCGCCAAAACTAACGACTGCTACTGTGAACACTATGATCGAACAAGTTATTGCTAGAGCACTTGAAGCTGATCGTGCTGCTAGGAATCAAGATGTTGGAGTTAGTTGTACTGGAGATAATGGTGCTGCAGTTGATGCTGCTGAGAATAATGGTGATGCTGCCGAGAATAATGATGATGCTACTAATCCCGATGGGGGTATTGTTGTTGTTCTACAAATTCGAGAGAATGTACTTATGTTAGTTTCTGGAAGCGTGGTTCTGCGCAGTTTTGTGGTATTAGTGGTGCATTAGAATTGCATAGATGGATTGATAAGATAGAGAGTACTTTTAAGATTATTGGGTGTTCAGAAACTAATAAGGTGAAATTTGCTGCTGCTATATTTCAGGATGGTACACTAAGATGGTGGAATAACCAAGTGACTACTTTAGGATTGGTTGTGGCTAATGGTAAGACATGGACCGTGATGAAAGGACTATTGACTGCTAGGTTTTGTCCTGAGAAGGAGCCAGGACAGTTGGAATCTGAATTAAGGCACTTTATGCTGAGGAACGACGTTATTACTGCTTAATGGGAAATCTTCTGAGCTGTGTTTGTTATGTTCTGATACTTTTGTGAATGACTGTAAGGCAAGGAAGCTATACATTAAAGGATTGTCTAGTGATATCAAGGGTGAGATTATTTCTTCAAAACCTGAATCTTTCAATGAAGTTGTTCAGATGGCGCACGATTTAATGGACGTGAAAGTGCAAGATAGGAAAGATAGCATTGTTGAAAACAATAAGAGAAAGTGAGAATCTGCTCAGTCCAACCAGAATCGAGGTTAGAATCATGGGGATTACAGTAATAACGATAACTAAATATAGAACCGAAACCAGTATTTAAACTATGGAAGGAATGATGGGATTCGTACTGCCACAATGTCTAGAAGTGACAAGATAAATCTCAAGTGAGTTTGCTGTACTCTATACCATGTAGATAATTTTCCACAATTGTGACTTGAGTTAGGACAACCTGGTCATAAAGCTGCTAAGTGCAGAACAAAAGGATTAGTTACTAGAATTAATACCCCTGGAGTTGTGATATAATTTAGCCGTGGCAAGAAAGGACACAAGTAAGGGAATTGTCCAAGGAAAGGAAATCGACAAAATAGGAATGCTGCCGCTCCAGTTTACGTTTTGAGTGATGCTGACAAACCTTAAGGTCTGATTGTTGTAAATGGTATATTCTTACTTGAGGTTCTTTATGTCAGTATGTTGTTTGATTTCAGATCGGGTAGAAACTGTAGAAATGTAAAGATTCAGTTGTTTTATCAATGGAGATTCAATAATATTGACAATTAACTATGATGTGGAGTTAACCGATGGAAAGGTTGCTAGTATTAGTTCTATACTAAGAGTGTGTTCCTTGAATTTAGGAAAGTAGGTGTTTAATATCGACATGATGCTCTTAAAGTTGGAATCATGGATGTGGATTACTGGTATGAATTGGTTAGTGGTGCAAAGTGGTGATGCTTGAGATTGGATTAATCTTCACTATAAATTGATAGATGTTGATTTAGATTTTGTTGAGAAACTGAGTGTTGATTGTGAAAGGTGATGAGTGAACTTTCCGTTTGAAAAAAGTATCTTGTTTGGAAACAAGGGAGTATGCAGAAGAGGGATATGATGTATTCCTAGCTCAGGTAATTAGTGATATGGTAGTTGAGGAGAAGTTTGGAGATCTGTTAACGACTCGAGAGTATTCCGAAGGTTTCCTGAAGTTTTGCTGAGTTGCTGCCTAATACAAGTGTTTGCCTCGTATGAAAGTTCGTTGAATCCGATCTTTTCGAATTGATTACTAGTAATTAGTGCGACTCAGTCGTTCTTGGTGGACAAATAAAATGGGTTGGTTATCTATTTGAAACTATAAGCAAATACGAAAATATCGTTGAGTAAAAATAAAAGCTTTAAAAAATTAAACTAAAATTACTAGAAAAACACTTGGTAAAAACATAGATTTCGGGAAGCGTGCAATTTTTGGAAATTAAAACGTAATGAATTTAAAACTTGAAAACTTTGTAAAAATAAACTAAGACAAAACTCGTTTAAAAATAATACTAAGTAAAAATGCGGGAAAAATAAAATTTGAAACTTAAAATAAAAATAAGAAATAAAATTAAAAATTTGAAATTGGATCGCAGTCAATGCGATCGGGGTGCTTGATCGTGCCTGGATCGCACTTGGATCGTACCCTCGATCGTATCCTTTGATCGCAATAAGTGATCGCACCCTACGATCGTAACAATCGATGGTAGGCTAGTGATCGTAGTCAGTAAGATCACACTCAATGCGATGGAAACAAGCGATCGCACCCAATGTGATCGTAGCCAGGGATCGCAACCACAGATCGCACTATTGATCGTACCCACGACCGCAACAAGTGATCATGGTGAGGATTTAGGAGTGTGATCGTAGTGAACGATAGTGCTATGGATCGCAGTAATGGATCGCAAGTAGAAACCCTAGGGGTTTATGCAATCACACTTACTCGATCGTACTGGGTAACGCATCAAACAGTTACGATGGGATTCAAAGGCAAATAAGCAGAACCGAATAAGCACAAATAAGCAATGACAAATAAGCACTTATTTAAATCTTAGAAAAATGAAAACAATCACAAATTTAAAAACTTTCAAGACACGAAATAAGCAAAATTTATGAATCAAACTTTCAAAGACTAAATTTTTAAGAAAAATTAAAAGACAATAAGCTATATAAACGAAATAAGCCAATAAGCACAACAAGCTTAAAGCTTATATCATATAAAAACTTAGTAAGGAATAAAAAGATAAACTTTTTAGTCACAAAAACATCAAGTTTACACAAAAAGCATTAAAATTTCGGATCAAAAACAAACTAAAATCAAGAAAGGTAGAAAGAGATTAATGAACAAAAAGCTTAACTTGAACTTTTGATTAATGAATTTGAAATACAAGGATGAAATGAAGCTTAAACTTGAAAGATAAAAATGACGAAAAGATGAAAACTTAATGAGAGAAAGTTAAAACTTTCTCTCTCTAAAAACTAAATAAAGGAAAAATAAAACTAGCTAACACCCTCCTAATGTGTCATTAGGAGGGTATTTATAGGATATGGGGAGGTCCATGTGCTTCCTTCCTTTTTTCTTTCTTCTCGACTCGATTTAAATTCTTTGTCTTTCTCGACGTCGTCTCGGGATTTGTCGATGTAAATTGAACTTGTCTTGTAACTTTCTTCTTCTATTAGACTTGAGTTCTTCGACTTCATTAAACTTCCGTCTTTAGACTTTTTTTTCTTCGATAAATCTTCATAATAGGCCTTGGACTTCCATTCTTTTTGCACTCTTGATCTTTTGACTTCGTCTTTTCTCGTTTTTCTTAGATAAAAGCCCGTGAAAGCCCGTGTTTTCTTCCTTTTTCATCTTTTGGTCCTAAAACACAATAAAAACACAAACCCCGCATAATTCCGACTTTTACGACATAAAATACACGTTTTGGCCTTGTTATTATTGGAAATAAGTGGTAAAAGGATAAGTGTTTTCACACTTATTACTGCCGCCTCATGAAGTGGAGTTCTTGTCGATTGAGTGTTGTAAGCGATAGTTGTGGTGCTTATGCGTTTTGTTGTGTAGTGCTTCTGCGTTTCGTTGAGTAGTATTTGTATGCCTTATCATTTGGCACCGTCAGAGTAGAATGAGTTATCCGGTCAAATGCGAGAAGTGATGGATAAGAGATGTATTATATTAAGTTTTGTTGCCAATGGCGATCGTCTGTGTTGTTTGTCAAAGAAGGATGGATTGTTTCGGATGTGTATTGATTATCGAGAGCTTAATAAATTGACAGTCAAGAATTGGTATCCATTACCGAGGATTGATGATTCGTTTGATCCTTGCAACTTGTCTGGATCCAGTGTGTACTCAAAGATCGCTTTGAGTTCTAGTTATCATTAACTGAGAGTTAGAGAAGAAGATGTTCCTATAGTTGTTTTTCGTATTTGATGAGAGTACTTTAAGTTTCAAGTGATGATTTTGGAATGGACAAACGCGTCTGCCATATTCATGGACTGGGTGAATCTTGTGTGTAAGATGTGCTAGGATGAGTTAGTCATTGTATCTATTGACGGTATTCTATATTATTTCAAGAGGAAATGAGAAACATAAGTAGCATATGAGGATAATTTTAGGATGTTTGGAAAAAGAGAAACTGTATGTAAAGTTTCTTATGTGTGAACGTTAGTTGAAATATTTGCGTTTTCTAAGGCAGTTGTTTGACAACAAAGGTATTCGTGAAGATCTTACCAAGATTGAAACGATTAATGGTTGGTCGGTACCAACTACACAGACGGAAATCTGTTAATTCCTTGGTTTAAGCTGAGAATAATCAGAGATTTATCGAAAGGTTTTCACTGATTGCTGAACCATTGATTAAGCTAACTAAGAAGAATTGGATGTGTGACTCCCACTTATACATCTAAATTGTAAGTTTCGAGATCTGATCCTTATCAGATGAGGAAGCTGTATTCCGAACACTGAAGGGTAAGTTGTGTTCTGCACCGATGTTGTCACTATTGGAAGAATTTGAAGGACTTATAGTTTGTTGTGATGTGTTTCGTAAGGGTTATGTAGTTGTGGTGTTTGCTTTGAGATTTTAGAAATATTACTTGTATGGAATCACGTATGTAGTAATTAAGGATCATAAGAGTTGCTTCATAATTAATTTGGTGGGATGATAAAGGAAATGAGTAGAGGATTACCAGTTATATATTTCGGGTACTTGATTATGTTGATGGTTATGACTGTGAGTGATTATGACTACGAGATTCGCTACCATCTAGGATAGGCGAATGTGGTAGCTGATGCACTTATCAGGAAGAAAAAGGAAAAAGCTTTTAAGGTTTGAGTTTGCAGATGACAAGAAATGTGGACTTGATAGAAAGGATATTGAAAGTTTAAGATGATGGTTTGATTTAAAAAATTTCGAGGTAAGTGATTTCAACATTTTGTCAAACTTATGGAAAGGATTTGTTGTAAAGTCAAGTTAGACCTGGAATATTGAGCACTCCTAACATACCTGAGTTGAGAGAGTGAGACTTAGTGATGAAGGAATCTCACAAGTCAAGTAATCAATACGTTTTGGTTTGGGTGAAGATGAATGTTGAGTTGAGTACTGTGTGTTATACAGAGAATGATGTATAGAATGAAAGGACAATTCAAACATCAAACGATATACTTGTGCGTGTGTGATTGACATAGGAATTGTTGGAATTTTTATATACAACGACGATTATCATGCTAGTAATGAGGCTGTACTATTGATGGTACATAAAGAACTTCAAATTGTGAAGGTTAAAGATCGTGAGTTATGAACGTAAGTTAGATTTTCGGTGTACCGCAGAAATGTAGGTGGAATTAAATGACTGAACTAGAATTGATGTTGGTAAATACTGATGAGATTGTATGGGTTAAGGATAATTCACTAGTAACAAGGACTTGTTAGAAGAGTTATGTTGGCAATCGAAGGAAATCGATGAAGTTTGAAATTGGGAAACGTGGTTATGCTTAAGGTGTCGTTATGAAGGGTTAAATTTGTTTTGGGAACAACAAGGAAAGAATTCAACTTGAAGATAAGTTGCTTTTCAAAGAAAGAACTGTGAAGAGTTCTTATAAGGTCGAAACATAGTAAGGATTATATTGTGAAGATACAAGAATTCCAGAAGTGGAATCTGAAATTGTGAAGGAAGCATGAGGACTTCTTTAAGGAAAAGAGTTTTCTTTTGTTCTGGAGGTATGGGATGTGAGTATAAGAGGGGCCGAGCATCAGGACGTCTCTCTCTTTTAGGAGGGTAGGATGTGACAACCCAAACCCGAGGTCATTTATTTAATATTATATAATATCATTTTTCGAAGATGATTTTGAAATTTTTAATGAGTTGAATGATATGACGATTGATGGTTTTATTTAAACCGACGTTGGAGGTCTTATTTTTATCTTTTTACTAATAGTGAGGATTATTAGTGACCACGATATCGACGGATGCTCGAGATTTTATGTTTTATCATTTGGTGTCTCGATGTTTATATTTTTGACGTTTTTATTTTAAGTTCGTATTAAGTCGATCTGGGATCATATTATTATCATACTTTGAGTGCGTTTTAATTTTTGAAAAGTATTTTTACGAAACCCGAGTCTCGTAAATATTTTCAAAATTGACAATTTACATTTTCTACCTTGTAAATTACTTAATTATATTTTGTACCAAAACTATCACAAATTGGCAAAACTAGTCCCTCCGCCCACCATATATAAACTCCTACCTAACAAATTCCACTTACAAAACACATACAAAACAAGAAATTCATCTCTCTTCTCTCTCTCTTGCTGTTGCCGTCCACCCTCACTCACCTAAACCATTTGATTTTCAAAAATTTTGCTTGAATCAAGATAAAACAATTAAAGTCCCATCTTGCAAATTTCATGGTAATTCTAATGGTATAAATTTTATAGACATGAAAGAACTTTTATTTTTTTGATATGATCCATGCTTGTTTGATCTATTTTGTTGGTATGGGTGTGTTGTTAGTAGTATTATATTTGATTTTTAAGTATTGCATGTTTATAATTTTGAGTGGGTAAATTTTGTATGATCATCCAAGGGTGTTATGAGTTAGTTAAGTTGTTTGTGATGATAGTAGGATGATTTTAGGCTTACGAGATTGATTAAAATGAGTTGAAAAATTAATTTAACATGATTTTTAAAGTGGTGATTTAGATCAGTAGATTCAAGCCCAATTTTGGGTACCTTACTATTTGAAAATGGTTAAACTAATAACCTGATGTTGTAAAGAATTATTTTAGCTTCGATTTGATATAAGATAGAGCTTCTAGCTCCAAACGAGCGCGAAGTTATGATGTTTTGATTATTCGTGTACCGGGAGACGAGTATCGACACAATCCAAAGTTGTTGTCGATATTTGGATCGAATATCGGGGACTATAGAATGAGTTGTAAAAATGTTCAAGTTCTGATGTTTGGTTCTAAACATAGGGTTGTGAGTCTATTTTCAAAGTCAAGTGTTGGATTTGTAAACGGGGTTGTTTAGAATGGTCAAAACGGTTGTACGAGTCGGTGACGTAAAACAATCCAGTTTTTGTAGTTCAAAGATGTGTCGGGCAGGGAATTTTTAAAGTAAAATCTTTTGATGGCCTTTTAACAGGTCTTTCTATATATAGTAAGTGACATCTCTGATTAGTATCATAAGTATTTGATGTGTTTAAGTGGGGTAAATGTGCTCGTATATTTGGTATGTACCGGCAGATTTTTATCGAGTGTATGGACTAATAAAGTAAACATATAGAATGAAGTAATAGGTCACTTGTATTGTCTTTCTTCGGGGTTGGTTGTGATTTATTTATTTTGAGTTTGATGTTATTAAGTATGGATTTTATTCGAGTTTATTATTGATGAATACGCCTTATTTGATAGGTTACAATTTTGTGTTTATCGGGCATCAACTACCGTCGAAGGTCGTCTTGCTACTGCTATTACTCAAGGTGAGTCTATAGCCTCGCTTTTTATTATGTTGTAAATGATTTTAACCCGCAAGGGGGATACATGCTATTTGAAAGTAAACGAACACAAGTCATGAGTAATTGTTGGACCCGAATGTTGCCTTTGTTGCCTTTGTTGATTTAAATTGTATAAGTACCTATGTTGCAAAAGTCCCTAAATTCATGAGCCGTTAACTATCTTCTAACTTGATTTTGTGAGTTGGGAATAGCCGCTTATTCTAATAATAGTACTATTGGGCTGACGACCCTATCTGAGACTAGGGCTTTACGCTGAGTAACCCGCTGGGAAGGATAATTTTACGAGAATGAGAATGTGGTATACTTGCAACTGATACCCTAGTAGGGGCACTGGAATTCATCTAGTCATGTCGGCTTTAGGCGTGGGTGACTAAGTTAAGGGGTCGGTGTCATGAGCTTAATACAATTCTATGGCTATTGTTATACGCCAGAATGCCTGATCAATAGATTGTGACGACAATTCTATTAAATAATTATGATTTATTTTTCTCTTGTGTTCAAATGATGATTTGGAAAACCTATAGACTCGCTCAACCGTTGTGTTGATGATTTTAAGCATGTATTTCAGGTGATTGAAGTTGATGAATTGCGGAGCTTGCTGGAGAAGGATTGCAGGTTGCTTTTATGGTGATTGGTCTAAAATAGATTTCTTTCCCTTTTGTCATAAAAATAATAATGTACGGTCATGTACTTTGGTAAATTGTTATTGATTGAATAAAATCTTTGGGGGACCTAAATGTTACTCTGATATTTTTAAAATTGTTTTACTTGGGATCGAAAGTTTTAGACATTGGTTAAATTATACCCTTTTATATTTCAAATGTATCATTTTGAGATTGTTCAAAATGTCTTGTATAACGATGTTTAAATTTAGCACCCAAATGTGTATTTCTGCTGTGCAATGTAATTTGGGGGTATTAAAGCTTATTCTAATGATAGTACAATTGGGTTGACCACCCTATCTGAGACCAGGGCATTACGCTGAGTAACCTCTAGAAAGAATAATTTACGAGAATAAGAATGTGGTATTCTAGCAACTAATACCCTAGAGGGGCAATGGTTTTATTCTAGTCATGCCGGCATTTGGCGTGGGTGACTATTTGGTTAAGGGGTCGGTGTCATGAGCTTAAATACAATGTTTATTATTGCCTTGAAGATAGATTGTGTGTACGACAATTCTATAAATGATTATGATTGATTTTCTTCTTGTTTTCAAATGTGATTTGATAAACCTATAGACTCGTTCAACATTATTGTTGACTCATTTTAGCATGTTTTTCAGGTAATAGGAAGTGATGGAGCATGGAGCTTTGCTGTGGAGGTTGTGGCTTGGCTTTTGGAAGAATGTTGGTCTAAAAACTGTTTCTGTCCTTTACTGTTGAACAATTTACTTTATGTTTGTGTACTGTACTAAACTTGTTGGTTGTTGGTCGAGATCCATGAGGACTAAACGCTTTACTCTGGTGTCCTTTTAGTACAATCATGGGATGAAATTTATGTTTTAGACCTATTATGAAAATCTTGTTTATATTTTTGTGTAAACGTCTCACTTTTGAGTCGTTCAATATACCTTGTGTGATGATGCTTGTGTCTAGCACCCAATTGTGTATTTCCGCTGCGCAATCTAAATTGGGGGTGTTGGAGAGGAAACCATTTAAACCGTGACTTGGAACTTGGAATGACAATTTTTGCTCTTCAACTAAGAAAATTTGACCAAAGTATAAACAAAGATTTTTCGAACATTTACAGATCTTATTAATTATTCTCTTGAAATCAACAAAAATCGTGTTAATTAAATTCAAATTTATTTTGAACGTTTTTCTATAACTGGACGAATTGAGAAATTTAAAAATTTTTTACGTTTACGTTTCACAAAAATTAAATATTTATTACTTAATTACTTGTAATATTTATCGACGCTTTAAACGTCGGATTGAAAAACACTAATAAAGATAATAGTTGAGACGAAACTAAAACTTAGTAAATATGAAGAAATAATTTCTGAGTGATTATGGGCATGATATTTAGTTCATCAGGGAAGGTGAATGTAGTTGTTGACGCATTATGTAGGAAGAATAGAGAACCAATTAGGACATGTTCCTTAGTAATGACCGTGCAGAATAATTTCCCCGAGCAATTTAGAAATAACTTATGCTTGTAAGAAGGATAATATAGATAAAAAAGGTGTTCGCGGCTAATGAGAACCATTAGAAATGAGAGCCGATGGCGTTAAATGTTAAAAGGCCGCTTGTGGTTGCCTAAATATGGAGGAATGTGAGATTTAGTTATATTGGAATCTCATAAGTTTAGGTATTCTATTCATGCCATTTTTGGTAAAATGTATCTTTATCTGGAGAAGTTGTACTGATGACCAATTATGAAAGCAGACATCACAACATATGTTAGTAAATGTTTAACTTTTGCGAAGGCTGAGGCTGAACGCCAAAATCCATAAGGATTGCTTCTACAGCTTATTAATCCTGTTTGGAAGTGGGATAGAATCACCATGGATTTTATCACAAATCTTCCAAGGTTATCATCTGGATTTGATTCGATTTGGTTCATCGTCTACAGACTGATCAAATATGCTCATATCATTCCAATTAATGATAGGTTCTCGATGGAGAGGTTGGCTCATTTGTATTTAAAGGAGTTGTGTAAACATAGTGTGCCTGTATCAATCATCTCTTTCAAGATCCTCGCTTAGCATCAAAATTTCTAGAGATTTCCTCAGAAGTCATTGGGAACGAATCTTGATGAGAGTACTATTTACCACCCCCAATCGAAGGTACAAGGTAAAGTAACGATACAAACACTAGAAGTCCTGTTTTATGTTTGAATAATTGACCTTTGGTATTGTCAAGGATGAGCATTTACCTTTGGATAGGTTATAATCGATAATTATCGCTTTAGGATTGAGACCGAACCTTGCGAGAATATATATAAAGACAAGTTTAAGAGCACCTATAGGTGGGAGTTGGGATGAAGATAACCGACCCGCGAGACCTGAAATGATTGTGGAAATTAAGATCTGATTATTAACTGCCAGTAGTGGGCAGGAGGTTATGTAATTATGAAATGTAGATCTTGAAGTGCAGGATGGGTAACAGAGCTATGCCGAGAATTTTTCATCATGGAAAGATAAATGTATGATCTGAAAGATGGTGGGAATCTAATTCCCTGTTGTATGGGACCATTGAGATAATGTAAAGATTTGGTCTGAGAGGCATATAAGCTACATCTACCCTAGGACTTCAAGGGCTGCATGAATTATGTTTCGTATATCGAACTTGATGAAATGTTTATCAAGTGAATATCTGATTACTTCTTAATGAAGTTTGGATCGGCGAAAAGTTGCATTCATCAAAAACCCGTGGACATCATGGATAGAGAAAGTAAGTCAACTTAAGCATGATCGTATTCCCATAGTTATATTTGATGAAACTCGCGTATTGTAATGAATTACACTTGAGAGAAAAGACCGAATGTGGAGGAAATACCCACGTGTCTCTAACTTTATAAGAAGAGAGTAGTAAGATGAATTGATCTCTGAGGACAAAGATCCTCTTTAGGGGTAACTGCTGTGACAATCCGTCAATTTGAGGTCGTTATTTTATTCTCAAGTATTATTTAAAAATCATTATTTCATTATTAATCTATGAACTCACTCACTTTTGGGAAGAAATAAGGGTTTACGTCTTAAAGTAGCATCGACTACATCTAAACTTGAGAACTCTACGTTACGTGTATACGTTTACATACTCCGTTTTGTAACAGTCCGACATTTTAGATAATAAATTTATTCTCGAATATTATTTTGGAATTTTATTTTTGTGTTGGTTCATAAACTCACAAATTTACGAGAATAAATTAGGACTTACGTGCATAATTTAGCGTCTTTTACGATTAAACCGAAAACCCTAGGTTTACGTATTTACGCTTTTGTGCTCCGTTTTTGATGAGATAATTTTTATTAGAATCGTTTTGTGCCGTAGATTCATAATTTATAAAAACGTTTTTCGTAAATCGACCCGAGGGCACGTAAATCGAGGAAACTAGAATCGAGGAGTACCCGTAAATTAATAGGGGATGAAAAAAGTATAGACTTGTCCCACCCCCTATAATGGGCGGATTTAACAAGGGAGGGCACCCATTGTTGTCAAAACTAGGAGCTTGTATGAGACACTTGTCTCATAACAAGCCTAAGCACCAAAACCAACAAAACCCCAATCTTCTCACACAGTCAACACACACTTGCATGTGTAATAAACAAAAATTCTCCATCTATCTTTCTCTCCCTATGTTGAATGTCCAACATCACCCCCAAATCACCATTTCCATCAAAATTTAACCACAAACTTTATCAATAATTAACATATGTTGAAAGCCTTTTAAAAAGATGAAGATTGGAGGTGATTATAACTTATAAAAAGGAGTTTTTATAATGTTCAAGGGCTGATTTCAAGAAGGTGTTCCTCCACTTGAAGATCTCAAGAAGTTATCTTGCTAAACTCATAAGATTTGGTTACAAAACCAAGTCTTATTCATCCAAAAATCTCAATCTTTCATCATATTGATTGGTATAGAGATCATATCCTTTCTATCATCTTATAGTTTTGTCAATGTACTCATGTATTTTCTTTATAAATTTATATGTATATGATGATAAAAATATTGTGTGGGGTTTATGTGTTAATAGATTAGGTTAAAAAGGCAAAAATCAACAAGTAAAAATGTTAAAATCATGGTTAGACACATAGGCTGTATAAAACAGTAAGTATGAATATGATCACTTGGTTAAATGGCTTGGATTATTAAATATACAGATAGATAAATGATTTTTACATATGTGGAGAGTTGGCCACTGAAATTGTGTATAATTAAAGTTCGTTTTCTCGATTCTTAACCAATTGGAATTCCTAACAAAATCGGGTTTATGATCGTTTTTGGTTGGTAAGGTTATTTGCAAAATATTAACTACGTATCCGTAAAACAATTAGCAAATACCAAGTTTTTATTCAAATAAAGACAAAAATGTAAATCTATGGAATTAAAGAGCTTAAAATGTAAATTCTTGAAACTAAGGTGCTTGAAATGTAAAACCAGGAAACTACAAGGACTAACTATGCAAATTTTACAAACTACTAACTAATTTGTAACAAACTTGAAAACTAATTAACTGAAAATGTAAAGTTTTGAAAAGTAATGGACTTAACAAATGCAAACCCTAAAAATAAGAACAATTAGCCAGCAATGCACACAGCTACCAACTCTAAAGACCAAAGTGCAATAAAAGAGAACTTCTACTAAAAAACGGGCTAGTGAGTTCAATAAGCTCGTATAAGCACTATACTGGACCAAATAAGCTCTAACAATTTGCAAACAGCTTAAAACTCAATTTTACTTAGCCTTGTAAAAGGAATAAGCTGGAAACTCAGTCAAACTCAAATAAGCCAAACTTAGTAAGCCACAAATAAGCTTTCAAATAATCCAGACTTGCACAAGTTGATTTTATTGCTAAACCTTGATTATCAGTCCATTAGGAGCATGGAATGTCTTTTGGAATTGAAAATGATCAAGTAATGAAGTTGGAAAATGCAAATAAGCTAAAACTGGCTTATTTGACCAGCGTTGACCAAATTTTGGAAAATTTTGAAAACTTCCAAATCTATTCAGGAACATATTCTAAACACAAATGTGAAAGAAAATTAGGAGGTTTATGAAGTAGAAATGCTGTTACGAGAAATCAGTTAGGATTTTTATCACAAAAACTTTAACTTGCTCAACAGCTTATCAAAATGCTTATTTCTCTCTTGAAATGGTAAAATGTATAATTTCCTCTAGAGAACTTATCATTCAGATGTTAATGGATAATTGAGAGCTGGTTTGAAGTAATTTCATCAAGGAATGAATGAATGCCAAGCAAATCAAAACAGTCACTTTTTGAGAACTTGTTTACTACTGAAATTGACCCATACTTTTTATGACCAATTGCCTGATTGACTAGTAACTTGACTAGAAACTACCAAAAACTTGTGTACTATGAATGAATAGAAGTAGATGACTCAAGTTTATCCAATTAACAATTCTTTAAACTACAATAACAGCTAATGCCAAACACTAGTAACTGGTTTTTTAACAACTTTTTGTGAAGGAAATTAGGCAATTGGTTTAACTAGTTAAAATGTGATATCAAGCTAGACTTTATAACCAAAATGTAGTGTAAATGAGCTATCAACAAACAGTTAAACCAAATAATACTCAAAATGAACAAGTAAGCTATGAATGAATGAAAAACTAAAAACAAGAACAAGTAATAAGCTAGGAACTAGTATTAAACAACAAATAAGCTATCCAATCATCACAATCAGTTCAAATCACACTTGATCATACCAGCAATCAAGATTAAACTAAATTTGAGCATGCAAAACTGTTTAGAGGAACCAAAATTCAGAAACATAAAAACCTTTTAGCAAAGGCCTCCACTGAAGGAGTAGGTAGGCGCTGAGCCTCCTAGATAGTGTTAACCACCACCTTAACACTATCAAACACTTATCAACCTGCTACAATCAACATCATCACCATTGTTGAACAATTCAGCTTCAAATTCAACAAGAACTGGTACTGGATGAAAAGAACAAGATCAAAACAGCTACAAATCTTCAACACTAGCTAGTCATGATCAATAGTGATCACAAATAGCTCATAACAACACAAGGATAACAAGATTACAATGAATGAATAGTATATTGAAGGAGATGAAAGGAGATTTTATTTATTGAAGGAGAAAATTTGTTACAAAAGCTGGTAAGTTGTTACAACTAAGATAACTAACTCAAGAGCTTGTCAGACTCTTGAGTTTGTTATACTAACTAACTAGAAGCTAGGATTGAGAGAAAAAGGAGATGTGTGTGAAAATTTCACACTTTAGATACTACAACAAATGAGGGTGTTAATCCCTATTTATAGACAAAATGTGAGAGTGATTTGGGGTTGATGACGTGTTCCATGCACTTAATTGTTGCCACGTGTCATCAAGCTGCTAAACAAAATTCCTTGTGTTCTTCATGAATTTGGCTTTTCTTCATTGATGATTTCCAGGTTAATTGAGCATGTGGGATGTGTTCATCTCTAAAAAATACACACTTTTCATGTTTTAAGTTTTCCATGAGGTGCAATATATCTTGAAATCGTTCCTGGGTTCTTTGTTGAACAAGAAGGCCACGTGTCAGATTTTGATTAGGTGTGAGAGAGTTACACGGATTGATATCCGTTTTGGATATATTGAATTATTGCATGGCGTATTTCTATTGGTTGAATTTTGGATAGTAGAAGTTTCTGTTTGCTTTGCGGCGTAATAATGAATCTGGTGAGGTGTCCCATTTGCCTGGCAATCCGTGTGCCCATTTCTTTGCAATTTGATTGGTCCAAACCATATCACATGGATTAAGTACTTGTTTAACTTTGGAAAATGGCAAATTCAGCCCTTGTTCTTTGGCAGAATAATCAAATGAGCTAAGAACTTCATTTCTTTGGCATAAATGGTCCTTCCACTTGCATTTTTTGATAAGTTTGACCCTTTTACTTAGTTGACTGAAGAGTTGGCCTTGTTTGACTTTTATCTTGACTTTGACAAATTTACACTTTTAGTCCTTCAACTTTGGAGTGTTGTCAAGATAGGTCCCTTATCTTCAAAGTCTTGTCATCTTTGATCCTTCTTTGTCTTTTACATCCAAATAAGCTTGATTTCTTCTTGTTTGCTTGAAAATGTATCCTTCTTACCTATTTATACACAAACACAAAACATACCACATAATTCCGCTTTATAGCACAAAAGTTAGGTACTTTCCTTGTGTTTTAGGGTGATTTGTTGATTAACTGATATGAGTTTTTGCTCATATCAAATCCCCTACACTTGAACATTGCCATGACCTCATGCAATGCTATATTTTAAAGCACAAATTTACATTCTCCTCATAATTAATCCACCTTGGCCAATATGGAATGCTATCATACTACTCTATACTATATGATGCATGATTTTGATTTTGAACAATGCAATGCAAAAAAAAACAATTCTATTTTTATCTTTTTGGATTTTCTCGAAATGTCTTTGATGGTAAAACTCATAAAGAAATCAATGACTTAGATTAGGGCTTGGGTACCATGGACACTTATCACCCTCAAGTTTCACTTTCCCCATACCAAGCTTAAAAATGGGATCATTGCATTCACAAGTAAAAAGTGCATCAACTTATTCATGACATTTAAATGTGGAACCGGTTATTATTTGAGCAAATTGCTTTTGGGCAAATTTTTCATGATTTAAAGAGTGAAGTATAAGAAATGCAAAATCCAAAAATAAGGAATCACGGTTTTAATCCTAAGTAATCCTCTCATCCATTACTTGAAAAATCGCTCACAATTAATATAAGTTCGTTTCAAGAGTAATAAGTCATTCGCCTTATGTGTAAAATCCTCATGTCATGCATTAATAAGTAGCTACACACTCGCTAAGGAAAGAAAAATAAAACTCACGCAATAATTTACATCCTCCGCCTTTTTGAGACTTTGGATCTTCAACCCCGCAACCCATCAAGGTAATATTGGATTGGAGCAACTATTAAATCCCCGCAACCCGTCAAGGTAATATTGGAATCTAATAGTTACTATAATTAACACTTTGCTGCCCCTCTTGGGAGTCTTGTATAATTATTTTTTTCTTTTTCGTTTCTTTTCTTTTTTTTCTAGCCACTCATTTTTTATAAGCCGCTCTTATTTTTCTTTATTCCTCACAAAGAAAGTTGAAAATAATAAAAGGAAAAACAGCCGCTAAGTATTAAGCATGACATAAGTCTAGTACACATAAAACCTTCTAACTTAGAATCTTAAGACGTACTTATATCAACCATGAATGATTAGACAAAAATGCATAAGAGATTACAAACCAATTAAAACCGTTCTTGATTATTTATTAACATATATACATGCGAAGAAAATATAGGTAAAGAAGAGAAGGGTTTAGCCACAAGTAATCATCATGAAGTTTATCTAGCCCTTTTATACTTGCTTCAACTCTATCATTTCCCATTCTCCACAAATTTAAAATCTCAAATAATGAGATTGGTGGATGCTTAGCCTAATAGACCAATGAAGGGCTATATGGTTAAGGATACTAGCTAGAGAATGCTAAGATAAGAAAACTCGGGTTGAGTCAAAATATCCATGGCGGGCCTAATATGTCAAAGAGATCTAAATTTGTTAAACCATGTTCTTATTATATTTTTTCCTTTTTTATATATTTTTGATGAAAGAATAAAAGAAGAAATATATACAATGCAAATGTGTTATGAAAATGAAAAATGATTGATGCAAAAAATATGAATGCATATTTTTGGTGGCCAAAGTAGATCAAAAATTTGGAAAATGTTTGAAAAAATTAATTTGCAAGTTATCATGAAAGTCAATGACAAGTTCTAGGTAAGGTCACTTCGATAGAAGTCCCCACTACACTTAAGCTAAACATTGTCCTCAATGTTTAAGAGCATGGAAGTATAAAACATCCCCTACACTTATGACAATGAATAGACTTTGCTTAACCCAAATTAAGGAAAGATCCACTATAGTGAATTCATTTTTAAAGCACAAGGTGTCTATGAAAGATCACAATAGTAACAAAGTGAACCGGATACAAGGGCCTCCTAGATAAACTCCAAAGCACGTGATGAGTGAGCAACCCTACAAACATAATGAATACAAAAGAAGGTCTCCCCAAACCTACAACACTCTAGATCTAACAACTTCTAAACCTAGTTATTCAAGCTTGATTTAAGGAGTCTCTAGCTCGACTCATCCCACACTTTAAAAGTGTCTAAAACCTATCATGGAGAAGAAATGTTTTGCCCTTTTTAAGAAAAATCTCCATGATGAGGTAAAACAAGTTTTCTTTTATCAAAACTCCATAAATACCCCTCGGATCAAATACATAATTACCATCCCACTTATAATACAATTCCACAACTAACTTCCCAAGCAATGATGAAAAAGGTGAGATGTGTTTGTTCAAAATGGTTTCCCATATGTTCTTCACAAGGTGATAAGGTGATGCTCTCAAATATTTCACAAGTTTTCCTTTTGTTGCATCAGGTGGATACTGAGATGGTTTAGCAAGCTCTATGCTAGGATCAAAACTCCGTTCCTTGATGGGAAAAAAACAAGTGTTGGTTGACTTAGAAGATTCTCCTTTGTAGTTCACATGGTGTGAGAAAGGTTGTGGAGGCATGGGTAACAACAAGCTCTTGGAAGGAACCATCATGACTTGTTTTTCTTTATCACTTTGAAAGGTTGAGGTGGGAAAGGAAGAAGGTAAAGGATCTTCATGCAATAGAGATTCTAAATAGAGTATGTCCTCCTCCTCATCAAGATATCCAAGAGTATACTCAAAAGGTATATCCACCTCTAAAAACTCATCAATCTCATCTATGATAGAATCCTCCTCATCAACATAAACATCATAGATAGGTCTATCAAATATTGGTGATTCCTCAAAACCCAAATAAGCGTGATCATCAACAAATGGAGAGTCACAAGTAGAAATCTCATCATCACTATAGTCATCATATATTGGTGTATCACAAAGAAGAGATTCTTCATCACTAAAATCTTCATTGGTGTCTTCATCATTGTGGAAAAGTGGATTGTCATATGAGGTTTCACCAAAGTTTAGCTCTTGAGGTTCATGAAAATCCAAAGATGAAGTAATAGAAGTAATAGTCTCAACATGAGGTAAATCATAATCTCCACTTGAGCAAGCTTCATAAAAATATTCATCACAAACTTCATCAAGGATATCATCATGAGTTTCCTCCTCATTCACAACATCAATATGTTTTACCGCTTCAGGCTCATTAAACTTCTTTGACAACTTTCCCATGTTAAACACAACTCTCTCATCTCCTACCCTCATTGTAAGTTCACCTTCCGCCACATCGATAAGAGTACGACTGATAGGTGTGAAAACACCCATCCTTTTACCACTTAATTGTAATGAAAACGAGACCATAACATGTATTTTATGTCGTAAATGTCGGAATTATGCGTGGTTTGTGTTTTTGTTGTGTTTTAGGACCAAAATGTGAAAAGGAAGGAAAACACGGGCTTTCACGGGCTTTTATCTAAGAAAAGGACAAAATACAAAGTCAAGAAATCAAGAGTGCAAAAAGAACGGAAGTCCAAGGCCTATTCTGAAGATTTATCAAAGAAAAAGTCCAAAGACGGAAGTTTAATAAAGCCGAAGAACTCAAGTCTTATTTATGAAGAAATTTCAAGACGAGTTTAAAGAAATCCCGAGCCACAAGTCGAGACTTTAAAGACGAGACGGAAGAAAAGAAAGAGAGGAGAAGCCACCAACCACTCCCCTCTCCTATATATACCACCCTCATTTGTTAGGAGAGGGTTGGTTAGTTTTAGGATTAGATTAGGAGTAGGATAGGTTTAAGTTTTCTCTCTCTAAGTTTTATGCTTTCTCTCTCTAGATTAATTTGTTATCTTTAATCTTTAAGTTGTTCTTGTTATTGAATCTTTACATTTTAATCAAGCTTTTAATTCATCTTCTTCTTCCTTTCTTGTTTAATCCTTCCTTATGTTCATGGTTGTGTTCTTGAGTTTTCATAGTATTAATCAAGTGGGTTTTGATTGTTTTGGTTATTATTGTTAGTTTTGTTGATTTGTTTTGATTGATTATTGTTAGTTGATCATTATTGGTTATTTTGGTTTAATCTTTTGATTGATTTTGGTTAGTTTTGGTATGATTCGTGGCCTTTAAGTTTTCCCATGTTCTTCGTATTGTTTCTGTACCCAGATTCCGAACCAGTTGAATTTCCTTTTTATTTCGAATGAAGCCCATGTATTCCGAATGAGCACCAACATTCCGAACCAAGCTTTTCTCTCAAATATTCTGAACCAGTTGAATTTCCTAATTATTCCGCATGAAGCAAAGTATTCCGAATGAAGGGTTATTCTGGATCAGTGTTTATTCCGGATGAGCAACTTATTCCGGATGAAAGACTTATTCCGGATGAGCCTATTTATTCTGAATGAAGTTACTTTTCCGCATGAAGCTTTTTATTCCGAATGAGTACTGTATTCCGAACCAAGGTTATATTCCGCATGAAGCTTAGTTTTTCCGAATCAGTGGAACATTCCGAATGAGCCTATTGTTCCGGATGAGCAAATTTATTCCGGATAAAGGCCTTTATTCCGGATGAAGCTCTTTATTCCGGATGAAGGAATTTATTCCGAATGAAGGGTTTATTCCGAATGAATGGTTTATTCCGAATGAATGTTTTCCTGTTTTTGTAATTTTATACATTTAATTTTATTTTTCCCGCCTTTTTCCTTAGTCGCACTTTTAGGTTACTTGCCTTTAGTTTTATTTCAAGTTTACATTTTAAGCCTTGCCTTAGTTTATTTTTAGTTGTGTTTTAAGTTTACGTTATTTACTTTTATTGCTTTAATTTCTCGTCATTTATTTTTAATCATTACTAGCTTTATTTACGCTTTATTTACTTTGCCCTTACTTTTTTAAAGTTTAAATTTTTATCTTTCCTAGTCTTTATTTTTAATTAGTTTGGACAATGACAACAATTCTATTTCTTTTCCACCAGGAACAACTGAGTCACACATTTAACCAGTAATCAATTCGAAAAGATCGGTTTTACGAACTTTCATACGAGCTTAAAAAACTTGTATTAAATGGCGCCACTGCCGGCTCTTTTCGTGAAGATTAACGGTTTTTTGTGAGAGACGCGTTGGATTTTGGGATCCATTCACTCGTGAACGTTATTTTTCGTGTCAAAAATTTTCAAAAATCCAAAAACATTTTCAAAATCATAAAAAGCATCTCTTTTTCAAAGTTTTGCACCAAAAATATTCTTCTTGCTTATCTATTTTTCTTTATGGATTCTTATGTCCATTGCGTCGGGTGTGGGAGACGATTATACGGGAACGACTCATGTCAATGGTGTACATGTGAGCGGCGCGGAAACGATATCGATAATACATAATTCGGATTTTGTCCATCGTGCAACTCGACTAATTCGTCCTTTTCTAATCCACCTCCTATTCCCCCTTGCATCTATTGTGGAAGCGATTCTCATTGGCATGTTTCGTGTCTTGTTCGATACCCGTATAGTCATAGGCAAGAACCGGGTTACAATTATGACAATGGAACTAGCTATCCACAAAACTCACCGGATTTTTCTCCATACCCATGCTGCCAAAATTGTGGGGGTCTTCACGAAATTTTTCACTGTCCAACGGGGAATCAAAATTACTATAATTATACCCCTTCCAGTTTTGACCAACCCCAGCAACACCCAATTAATCATCAGCCTCGTCACGGGATGAGTTACCAAGAACCAATTGACGATCTTGCAAAAGTTGTTCAAGAACAAACGAAAGCGATTTTACACACGCTGCAAACTTGTATGGAGTCATTTTTAAAGCAGCGAGATCAGACAAGTACTCATATCCCTGAGCTTATTATTGGCCCTTTAGGTAATGAGGAGAGTGATGACGATATTGATGTGATTTTCGACGAGGAGGAATTTCTAAAGCAACGTAAGACTTATCCCATTCCTCCTTCGTCTATTGCTATCACACCCGAGGAGACCGTTGGCTCTCTCATAATGAATGATGAGCATCTTGACATTATTTCGGCAACGGAATCGGACAAATTCCTAAAGTCTAGTGTCGAGGAACTTGTCGTCATCCCAAGTGAGCCCCCAGGTGTTCCGGAAAATTTTTGTGATGTACCGACTTTTGCGGAGCTTATGGACGAGTTTGCTTCGCTAGTCAATGATCACATACTCACAACTCCACACGCGATAATTGATTCTCCCAACAAGAGTTCAACATGTGGTGAGTATGATGATTTCATCTTCGAGCCCGAGATTGAGGAAATTATCGACCGAGAGCTAGCTCTTTTACCTCCGCTTCCACCTACGAGTGAGGACGATTTTTCCAATATCGAGGCCGAACTTGATGAGTTGGAACATGTTATTTTTCATAATAATGACGAACCAACTCACATGCCCAAACATCCAATTCTCGAGGAGTTACCTAATCAACACTCCTCTAATGAGAATTACGTTTACCACATTCGTGAGGATTTAACTTATCAACCATCCCCATAAATGAATGATGGTTTCGTACTTGATCGTGATCTTTTCAAGCGAGTTTCTACAGTCCTTATCTACGATGAAATCGACAAGATCAACGTTCATGAGGATAAATGCTTTGACCTGGGAGGTGACATGGACCATTTTATAATTGATAACCTTATGGCTTTGCCAATTGCTCTACATCCATTGTCTTTGGAGGATGACAATGTGATTCCCTTACCCACCCCACCTCCCGTAAATTTGGATTTCACTTGCTTTTCTTATATTGAACGGACTTTCCTACCGTTCACTACTTATCCTCCTGCCTCTCCTTTATTAATGTCCTCCGGGAACGAGGACAAGGTCTTTGATCCCGGTATTACATTCGAGGCTTCCCCATGGACCATTTAATTCGGGGACGAGTCAGGCTCGTGACTCGGTTAACAAAATCAAGCGCTCTTCGGGAGGCAACCCGATTATCTTTCTTTATCTATTTTCATCATAAGTGTAGGGGGAGCCCCGTTGGTGTTCTTGTTTTCTTTCTTATCATGTGCAGGGATTAGAGCTTCAAAGACACACTCTTGATGATTTTTGACGACCCGTGATTCCGTGTTTTCGTCTTCCCGGTTCTATCCTAGACTCTTTTGATTCTCTATTTTATATTCTTCAATATTAAAATAGGAATCACTTTAGTTATCTCTTCCTTAGCGAGATTTAAACATAGTGCACAATGTCCTAAGTGTAGGGGAGTTTACTCCCACATGCTTAAACATTAAGGACAATGTTTATATCAAGTGTAGGGGGGACTTCTATCGAAGTTAAGTGGCCTTTTCCTTGTATTTGTCCTCATTTTAACCGGAAAATCAATTTTTAGACACTTTTCAAAATTTTTTATCTATTTTGGCCTTTTAGTTTTTCTTTTGGTATAGTTATTTTCCTTCCTTACTAGAATAAATTTTAATAAAGTGGTTTTAATTTTCAAACGTTATGAATATTTTGACTCAACCCGAGTTTACTTATCTAAGTTTACTCTAGATAGTATCCTTAACGTGTTTAAGTCAAGTTTTGCTAGGCTTATATATAGGGAACTTTAAAACGCGAAAGTCTTAACTCTCACAGGTTAAGAACAAGAACTTTTCTCAAGTTCCTATAATTGATCCTAGAGATTCGTTTATCAAGGGAACTTTAAAACGCGAATTCTAAACTTGAAAAAGTCTAAGAGTTTGCAAGATCCTATAGATGACTCGAAAACCCAAAGCTGTGATTTAATTGGCTAAGCATCCACGAGTATCATTCCTTGAGATTTTAAACTGTAGAGGACGAGAGATGATAGAATCAATTATAAGTTTGGTATTCTTTCATGAATTTATGTGAGTTGATTATAAGCCTATTCTCCCATCGCTTGCTAATAAATTTATCTGCAATAAATAAGGTTGTACGATTTGAAAAAGTTACTTAGCTTCTAGCCTAAGATCGTTAAAAAGTTGCTCGGTATTAATTAGAGTTCATAGCTAAGGTATAACTTATTGAAGCGGGATGCGAAGATTGGCGAGTCCGAAAAGGCCCTAACAAGGCATGAGGGCTACAGTTTGTTGCTAAAGATCCAAAAGTGATGTGAAGAATCATTTATCAAAGATCAATATGAAGGATCGAGACACACGACGAAAAGAAAGTACTCCCCAAAAGATCATCGATAAGTCTATCCGAAAAGACCTTAGCAAGGTATGAGGATAAATAGATCCAAGTCCTAAAAGGAGGCGGATCGTTGTATATCAAAGTCCAAAGTAAAGATTGGAGAAAAATGAAGAAGTCGTGGTCCAAATATGAAGAATCTCTCAAAAATTTCAAGTGAATAAATTCGTAATACGAAGAGAAGAACATAATTTCAAGAACGTCTCTCAAAGATTTGAAGTATGAAGTCGCTGCCAAATATCGGTCCGAGAAAGGTCTCAAATCGTGAAGCGAGTTATGCCAAGATATGAACTTTATGAGGTCCCGAGAAGCAGTTTTAAAAGATTTTATCCTTTAGCTAACTATTGATTAAATCGTCCCACTTTATTTTCATCTTAAATAACTATCGAAATAAGTCAACTATGCATCCTCATGATCATTCAAGACAATAATAAAATATAAGAGATACACCTAGGAATAAGGGAGTCTAAGTAAATAATTGGCCCACATGAGTTCGTGTTAGTTTGCTAACTTATAATAACAATGATCTCGTTTTTAAGCTTGGTTTAGGGAACGTGAAACTTGAGGATGATAATCATTCACGACATTCCAAAACTCTAAGGTAAGATTTTGATTTCTTTACTGGTTTTGTTATTTTCTATCTCTTTAATAAAGGCCAATGTGGATAGATTGTGATGAAAAGTGTAATCTTGCTTTGTAATTAATGCATTGCATGAGGACATTGCAATGGTCAAGTGCAGGGGATTTGATAGGTGTGAAAACACCCATCCTTTTACCACTTAATTCTAATGAAAACGAGACCATAACGTGTATTTTATGTCGTAAATGTCAGAATTATGCGTGGTTTGTGTTTTTGTTGTGTTTTAGGACCAAAATGTGAAAAGGAAGGAAAACACGGGCTTTCATGGGCTTTTATCTAAGAAAAGGACAAAAGACGAAGTCAAGAAATCAAGAGTGCAAAAAGAACGGAAGTCCAAGGCCTATTCTAAAGATTTATCAAAGAAAAAGTCCAAAGACAGAAGTTTAATAAAGCCGAAGAACTCAAGTCTTATTTATAAAGAAATTTCAAGACGAGTTTAAAGAAATCCCGAGCCAAAAGTCGAGACTTTAAAGACGAGACGGAAGAAAAGAAAGAGAGGAGAAGCCACCAACCACTCCCCTCTCCTATATATACCACCCTCATTTGTTAGGAGAGGGTTGGTTAGTTTTAGGATTAGATTAGGAGTAGGATAGGTTTAAGTTTTCTCTCTCTAAGTTTTATGCTTTCTCTGTCTAGATTAATTTGTTATCTTTAATCTTTAAGTTGTTCTTGTTATTGAATCTTTACATTTTAATCAAGCTTTTAATTCATCTTCTTCTTCCTTTCTTGTTTAATCCTTCCTTATGTTCATGGTTGTGTTCTTGAGTTTTCATAGTATTAATCAAGTGGGTTTTGATTGTTTTGGTTATTATTGTTAGTTTTGTTGATTTGTTTTGATTGATTATTGTTAGTTGATCATTATTGGTTATTTTGGTTTAATCTTTTGATTGATTTTGGTTAGTTTTGGTATGATTCGTGGCCTTTAAGTTTTCCCCTGTTCTTCGTATTGTTTCTGTACCCAGATTACGAACCAGTTGTATTTCCTTTTTATTCTGAATGAAGCCCATGTATTCCGAATGAGCACCAACATTCCGAACCAATCTTTTCTCTCAAATATTCCGAACCAGTTGAATTTCCTAATTATTCCGCATGAAGCAAAGTATTCCGAATGAAGGGTTATTCCGGATCAGTGTTTATTCCGGATGAGCAACTTATTCCGGATGAAAGACTTATTCCGGATGAGCCTATTTATTCCGAATGAAGTTACTTTTCCGCATGAAGCTTTTTATTCCGAATGAGTACTGTATTCTGAACCAAGGTTATATTCCGCATGAAGCTTAGTTTTTCTAAATCAGTGGAACATTCCGAATGAGCCTATTATTCCGGATGAGCAAATTTATTCCGGATAAAGGCCTTTATTCCGGATGAAGCTTTTTATACCGGATGAAGGAATTTATTACGAATGAAGGGTTTATTCCGAATGAATGGTATATTCTGAATGAATGTTTTCCTGTTTTTGTTATTTTATACATTTAGTTTTATTTTTCCCGCCTTTTTCCTTAGTCGCACTTTTAGTTTACTTGCCTTTAGTTTTATTTCAAGTTTACATTTTAAGCCTTGCCTTAGTTTATTTTTAGTTGCGTTTTAAGTTTACGTTATTTACTTTTATTGCTTTAATTTCTCGTCATTTATTTTTAATCATTACTAGCTTTATTTACGCTTTATTTACTTTGCCCTTACTTTTTAAAGTTTTAATTTTTATCTTTCCTAGTCTTTATTTTTAATTAGTTTAGACAACGACAACAATTCTATTTCTTTTCCACCAGGAACAACTGAGTCACACATTTAACCAGTAATCAATTCGAAAAGATCGGTTTTACGAACTTTCATACGAGCTTAAAAACCTTGTATTAACGACCCGTTCTAAAAAATGGACTACCAACAATCAAAGGAACTCTCAGATCCATATCATAATCAACTACCACAAAATCCACGGGAAAGGTAAATCTATCAACCCCAACAAAAAACATCCTCCGCAATTCCCACCGGATAAGCTATAGTACGGTTGGCCAAGTCAAGAGTCATCTTAGTAGAGTGAGCTCGGGAAGTGAAAGTTTCTTCCAAACCGATAATGGCATGAGATTTATGCTTGCTCTTAAATTCGCTATAGCCATGCAATTTTCCACCCCCGGGAAATTGTAAGGAATCAAAAACCTCCCCGGATCTCCAAGCTTAGTAGGCAACTTCTTAAGCAAAACCGTGGAGCAATTTTCATTCAAGGAAGCATTAGGTAAATCCACCAATCTCTCCTTATTAGAAAGTAAGTCCTTGATCATCTTAGAAAACTTAGGCATATTGGCTAAAGCTTCCGCAAAGGAGATATTTATGTTAAGTTGCTTAAACATCCTCAAAAAGTTTGAAACTTAGATATCATCCTTGTTCTTAAGCTTTTCCTTTCGTAATCTTGATGGATAAGGGAGACTTGTTTTTGGTTGTAGTTGAGTGGTTGATGAAGGATTTTCCTTGTTGGTTTCTTCATGAGTAGGTGTGGAAGTGGGAGAAATGGGAGAACTTGTGGATGGTGAACTAGATGTAGAAGGCTTATCACAAGAAGGAATCATAGTAGGCTCTACCAAAATAGGTTTGGGTGGTGAAGGATCATGAGTTTTCTTTCCACTTCTTGTTGTGATAGCATTGACATTTACCCTTGGGTTTGTTTGTGTGTTAGATGGTAAAGCCCCTTGTTGTCTTTGATTGAATGCCATCATAAGCCTCTTAGTATGCTCCTCTATTGAGAGTTTTGTTTGGTCATTCATTCTTTTCTCACTTTCACGAATTCTCCTCTCAACAAACTCATGAGTCTCTTGTAGCCCATATCCTTTATTTTGAAGTTGAGGAAATCCTTGATTTGGGATTTGAGGGAATGGTGGATGAAAACCTTGATTTGGTGGATAAAAGTTATTTCCTTGATTTTGAAAATTGTTAGGTGCCTTGTAGTTATTCCTTTGGTATGGTGGTCTTGGACCTTGATTTCTTTGTAACAATTGAGGAGGGTTTTGTTAAGGTTGGGTGGGTGGTTGGGGTGGGAATCCCGGTGGAGTAAGGTAATTTTGAGACTTGTAAGAAAGGTTGTTTGGATTGATGTTTGGCTTGAAATGTTCACGATGTTCCTCTTGGTAAGCATAACATTCCCCTTGATAACCTTGCACCTTATCACATTGTTGATAGTAATGAGGACCTCCACAAGTCTCACATGAAAGAGTAATAGCATGCACATCATTTGTGGAATGATTGCACATAGAAAGCTTCATAAAGTCATTCATCATTGTTTCTTGCATCTTTTGAGTGTTTTGGATGAGTGTTTGACTTTCCTTTTGATCTTGAGTCAATACTTGAATGCATGAAATTAATTGAGTCTCCAATGGTTTAGAACCTCCTTCTTGAATGACATGTACTCTTTCATCAAATTGTGTGTTGGTTTGCACCATTGCTTTGGTCTCAATAATATCCCGAGCCTCTTGAATGGATTTAAGAAGAATATTTCCTCCCGCGGAAGCATTGAGTGAGTCTTGGTGATGAGGTTTAAGGCCATTGTAGAAAGTATTGATTTGGTGAACTTCATCCAATCCATGGTTAGGGCATATCCTCAATAACTCTCTATACTCCTCCCAAGCATCACTAAATGTTTGACTAGGTTTTTGTTGAAAGCCTATAATTAAGTTCCTCAAAGTCGTGGTCTTAGATGGGGGAAAGAACTTGTTCAAAAACTTCTTAGTGAAACCATCCCATGTGGTAATGCTCTTGGGTGGTTGTGTATCTAACCAATGCTTAGCCAGACCCTCTAGTGAAAATTGCACTAATATCAACTTAATGGCATCATGGGGAACTCCATTGTACTTAATGGTGTTGCAAAGAGCAAGAAATTTCTTAAGGCGATCATGTGGATTATCATTCTTGTTACCATAAAAAGGTGTGTTCTAAACCAAGTTAATCATGGATGTTTTTAGCTCAAATGTATTTGCGGGAATATCGGGTATCTTGATAGCATCGACATATCCTTGCACATTAGATTGCAAGTGCTCCATCAAAGGTCGAGTATCAACTCCGGCCATGGCTCCTTGTTGTGGATGGATCAAAGCACGATTCTCGGGATCGGGTTCTTTTTATTCCTTTTCGGAAGAAGCGGTTGTACACCAATCGGTATTTGTGCACGCCCGCGAGTGAGCATGCAACTCAATACGAGGAATGAGAGAGAAGCTCTCGTGTGACTTTGAAGAGAAAAGGATCATCCTCTTCGAGTTTCAATATGAAATATCCACAATAAAATAATAATATACGTATGTACTACTTGGGTGCAAGACCCCCAATGAAGCCTTCCTTCTTAGAATACTCACAAGTGAACGGGGGGTTAGGTAGCGCGAAGCACTTAAGTACCTGTTGACCCTTAGATGGCATTTTATAGCACATCACCTTTCTATTCACTTTATTGTTTGTGTTCTTCGAATTATTGCTTATTGGAAGTATTTATCTATTCTTGCTTTATTTAGTTTGATCGATACGCGTGTCAAGGACCGGAACGCCCCTCAACACGGTGTATTGCCTTGGCAATACTTATGGAGAATATGTGTATTGATTGTTCTTATACGTATACGTATTTACTTATAATAATATATGGAAAATATTTTTGTATTTATAGGTTTTTTAGAGAAAATACTATATGTACATAAAAACCGAGAGAATCCAATAATATATATTTTTGGGTGCAATCTCTTAGGAAAAAGATTGCTTGTTGGATTTTTTAATTTGTTTGGTCAATTCTTTAAGAAAAGAATTGTTTTTGTTATTTTTTCGTTTTTAAATTTTTAAATTTTTGATTTTTTATTGTTTTTTATTTATGATACGTAAAAATAACGTTCACTAGGTGAACGGATCCCAAAAGCCAATGAAAACCGTCAATTGATAGTCTCTCGTAAAGTCCAAGAACCGGCAGCGGCGCCATTTGAAATTGTGTATAAATGAAGTCCGTTTTCTCGATTCTTAACCAATTGAAAGTCCTAACAAAATCGGGTTTATGATCGTTTTTGGTTGGAAGGTTATTTGGCTTTTCTATGTCTAATTGATCAATCAAGTAAAAATTTGCAAAATATTAACTACGTATCCGTAAAACAATTAGCAAATACCAAGTTTTTATACAAATAAAGACAAAAATGTAAATCTATGGAATTAAAGTGCTTAAAATGTAAATTCTTGAAACTAAGGTGCTTGAAATGTAAAACCAGGAAACTACAAGGACTAACTATGCAAATTTTACAAACTACTAACTAATTTGTAACAAACTTGAAAACTAATTAACTGAAAATGTAAAGTTTTGAAAAGTAATGGACTTAATAAATGCAAACCCTAAAAATAAGAAAATTAGCCAGCAATGCACACAGCTACCAACTCTAAGGACCAAAGTGCAATAAAAGAGAACTTTTACTAAAAAACGGGCTAGTGAGTTCAATAAGCTCGTATAAGCACTATACTGGACCAAATAAGCTCTAACAACTTGCAAACAGCTTAAAACTCAATTTTACTTAGCATTGTAAAAGGAATAAGCTGGAAACTCAGTCAAACTCAAATAAGCCAAACTTAATAAGCCACAAATAAGCTTTCTAATAATCCAGACTTGCACAAGTTGATTTTATTACTAAAACTTGATTAACAGTCCATTAGGAGCATGGAATGTCTTTTGGAATTGAAAATGATCAAGTAATGAAGTTGGAAAATGCAAATAAGCTAAAACTGGCTTATTTGACCAGCGTTGACCAAATTTTAAAAAAATTCCAAATCTATTCAGGAACACATTCTAAACACAAATGTGAAAGAAAATTAGGAGGTTTATGAAGTAGAAATGCTGTTATGAGAAATCAGTTAGGATTTTTATCACAGAAACTTTAACTTGCTCAACAGCTTATCAAAATGCTTATTTCACTCTTGAAATGGTAAACTGTATAATTTCCTCTAGAGAACTTATCATTCAGATGTTAATGGACATTTGAGAGCTGGTTTGAAGTAATTTCATCAAGGAATGAATGAATGCCAAGCAAATCAAAACAGTCACTTTTTAAGAATTTGTTTACTACTGAAATTGACCCATACTTTTTATGACCAATTGCCTGATTGGCTAGTAACTTGACTTGAAACTACCAAAAACTTGTGTACTATGACTGAATAGAAGTAAATGACTCAAGTTTATCCAATTAACAATTCTTTAAACTACAATAACAGCTAATTCCAAACACTAGTAACTGGTTTTTTAACAACTTTTTGTTAAGGAAATTAGGCAATTGGTGTAACTGGTTAAAATGTGATATCAAGCTAGACTCTATAACCAAAATGTAGTGCAAATGAGCTATCAACAAACAGTTAAACCAGCTAATACTCAAAATGAACAAGTAAGCTATTAATGACTGAAAAACTGAAAACAAGAACAAGTAATAAGCTAGGAACTAGTATTAAACTACAAATAAGCTATCCAATCATCACAATCAGTTCAAATCACACTTGATCATACCAGCAATCAAGATTAAACTAAAATTGAGCATGCAAAATTGTTTAGAGGAACCAAAATTCAGAAACATAAAAACTTTTAGCAAAGGCCTCCACTCAAGGAGTAGGTAGGCGCTGAGCCTCCTGGATAGTGTTAACCACCACCTTTACACTATCAAACACTTATCAACCTGCTACAATCAACATCATCACCATTGTTGAACAATTCACCTTCAAATTCAACAAGAACTGGTACTGGATGAAAAGAACAAGATCAAAACAGCTACAAATCTTCAACACTAGCTAATCATGATCAATAGTGATCACAAATCGCTCATAACAATACAAGGATAACAGGATTGCAATGAATGAACAATAGATTGAAGGAGATGAAAGGAGATTTTATTTATTGAAGGAGAAAATTTGTTACAAAAGCTGGTAAGTTGTTACAACTAAGATAACTAAATCAAGAGCTTGTCAGACTCTTGAGTTTGTTATACTAACTAACTAGAAGCTAGGATTGAGAGAAAAAGGAGATGTGATGAGATGGCATTTATACATGATCTCATCGTTCTTTTCGGGCTTTAAATGCACAAAAATGTCATAAAATACCATATATATGCTTGTGTTTGTTTACTTGTGTATTATAGGTATGGATATCGTGAAAAAGACAAAAGATCATAAGAAACAAGGAAAAACAGACACGAGAAACGAAGCCGTACAAGGAACCGGGCTCTAGTTCATGAATTATCCAACAAATACCCTTGAAGACTTGAAGAAATGCAAGATTGATCCTTAATGAATGAAGAAATGACACTTAAAACCCTTGTGAAATCATAATTACAAGTTTGGTCCCTTAAGTTTGTCAAAATTACACAAAAGGTCCTTCAACTTTGAAGAAATGGCAAGATTAGTCCCTCATCAAATATAATTTGTCAACAATGGTCCCTCATGAAGCAAAAGTTACAATGAAGAACTTTGAAGATCAAGAAGGTCCAAGTTCAGTCCCTCAAATATCCAAAAATGGCAAAAACAACCCTTTGAAACCTTTTGGAAAAGTTTGGTGCCAAATGTGCAAAGATGGAAACTTCAATATCAAAGGAACACGTTTTTATATGGCTGAAATACTTGTTTTAAACCTTTTGCCAAAGAACAAGGGCTAAAGTTGTGCAATGAAACATTCAAACACACAAACACGTGCCAAACAAACACAATCCCCAAAAATCGGATCAAAACTTACCACTGTTCACCCTCAAGAACCCAGTAACTATCCCAACTTAAACAAAGGGTAAATTTCAATTACCCTTACCCACACTTGATTCACACGCCCAGAAACCCTTCCCAACCTTAAAACACTCACTCCCACTCACCATGTGACCCCACACCCAAAACCGTTTCACCCGTCATGTGACAACTTATTCCCTAAGTACTGCCACGTGTCAAGATCAACATCCTACACCCTTTGCTTCACTCCAAAGCTATTTTGAACGGTTTGGATCATTTTGGACAGCTCACAACCAAGAATCGTCTAGAAGACCTCAAGGACAAATGGGGAAATTCACTTCTAGGGTTTGTGAATAGTGCATAACTAGCATTTGCCTATAAAAAGGCTCCTCAACATGTGAAAGAGCTTTTGTTCCAGTTTTAGGCTATTAATCTTTGTAATCCCTTTTTAAGTTAATAAAATTTGATTTTCTGAATTTTGAGAAATCTCTTTTATATTTGTTAAAAGTTGGTGTTAGAATAGCCTAATTCTGAGTTCCACTTTGATATTTGAAGGTTTTTGATGCAAGGTTTTAAGTGATAAAACTTGGGTTTCAAAAATCATAAAGTCTTGGTTATTTGATCTCACTTTATTTTTTGTTCATCTTAGCAGCATTGAAAGCTGGTACTTGTTCTGCTAGTACCTCAGCTCAAACAATCCAGGGCCTGGATGTAGGTCTTGGAGGTTTGCACCTTTTCCTTTTTCAATTTTCTCTTTATTTTCTGAATTTTTGGTGAATTTGCATGATAGTTCTTGAATCTGTGTTTTTGTGGTTGATTATTGTTAATCTGGTATTGTTTGATGCTATTGAAGTGTTATTAGCTTGATTTGTGGTTAAATCTGAATGATCCTTTGAAAATTTGTCAAAACAGGTTTTTAAGGGGTGTTTGGGTTAAGTGCATAAGCAGGTTTTGATGCTTGTTGAGTGGTTGTTTGTTGTTGCTATTTGTTGGTACTTGTGTATTTGATATACTTGGTCATTTGTATGCAAGTTTTGTGGATTGAAACACCTAGATTCATAAAAAGGCTATAAAATCTTGTTTACTTGATATTTTTTGCTATGGTTTAAGGGACACCTAGATCTAATCATAGACTACGGTTAACAAGTGATTAAACTAGGTTAATAACATCAGGGAAAGAGATTTGAAGCATTGAAATTGGATCTATGGTCATTTAAATCAGCAAAAGTTTCTGCATATTCACTTTGTTCTTATCAGTAACTGTATCTGCTTTGGTCTTGTGATTCTCTTTGATTGAGTGCTTGATTTAAGTTTGTTTGTGCTTATTCATAGTTTATATAGCTTGTGTATGCATCCTGTTGAATTTGGTTGGCTTATTCATGCTATATCTGCTTATTTGTGCATAACTGCTTATTTCCTATGTCTGAGCAATATCTGGTGACTGTTTGATTGATTTGAGCTTATTGTGTGAACCAAATTGTGATTTTCTTGTTGATATTGACTCCTTGTGATTCACTGATCACAAGGGTGCCCTTGTTTCCAATTGAATCATACTAAATCTCTCTAAAAAGCTTGGTCAAATAGTCAAAGCAGTGGGAACTCCTTTCCCCTGCTGCTAGCCACTACTAGTATTTTGGGTTTCAGCTTATCAATAAGCTATAATAGCTTATTTTAACCTGCAACAACTTGGATTTTGTAATAGGTTCTCATTATTTGACACATTTGTTCATACTGGAGCATTTGGTGGGTTGACTTTAGGGTTTGACTAGAAAACCAACTTAATTGACTTTTTCATAAGTGCTTATTGGTTCATTCTGGCTTATTGGTTTTGCTTATTGTATTTTTGTTGATTGATTTGGCTTATTGAGTTCATTTGTGACATTTGCAAGTTGAATCAAGTTCTGAGGTGCCCTAAATCTCAAACCCGACTATTTTGTCTTTTAGTGAAATTGTACTTTGCTTGTTTCTGGCTTATTGAGTGTGCTTTTTCAAAATTTCTTTTTACAGATCTCTTAAGCATCCCAAAATAAGGTTGTGTGTCAAATTAGAGCTTATGGCATTAGCTTATTGCTAAATGGGCTAAAAAGCCCAATAAGGATAAGCTGTTTGCTTAATAAGCTGTGATAAGCTCACTTTCAGCTTTTGGGCCTTTAGAGTTTTGTGTTTAGAATTGAATTTTGAGTCAGACTGGGCTTTTCCAAGTCAATTGGGCCAAGTTTGACTTTTTGGGCTAAAAAGCCCATTTAAGTGGACTATTTTTGGTTTTGGCCCATTTGAGGGCCCTATAGGGGTATTCTGGTCATTTCACTTTCATTTTCTGATTATTTAGGTTAAAATAAACTAGTTTGCAAGTTTTTAGAATTTTTTATAATTTTTGGATTTTTAATATTATTTTATTATTATTTTCAAGTTTCACATTTTTCAACTTTTAATATTTTTCTTAGCTTAAATACATTAAAATAGGATTTTTGCAACTTTTAGAATAATTTTAGCACTTTTAGATTAATTTTTATAATTATTTTAAGTTTTAATAGTTTTTAAATCATTTTAAATAGTTTTTCTTAGTTTAAAAATTTCTAAAAATAGTTTTTAATCTTTTAGGTCATTTTAGAGGTTTACCAATTGAAAAAACTTTATTTGGGCTTTTTGATAATTAATTTGATTTTTAGGGCTTTAATTAGCATTTAAAAAATGAATATTTAATTATTTAAAAGGTTTGAAAAAGTTTTGATAATTGGTAAACTCTTAGTTTATTTATTTTGATTTTTGATGAATTTTTGGTAACTTTTAGAATTTATTTTTATTTTAACTTGTTTTACGGTTTTACGTTTTGTCGTCGTAGTAATTAATTTCACGTCTTCGTCATCCTCTTTTCTCATCCCTTTCTTTCAATTATTAATCACAAACATTTAACAAGTTTTTCACACACATGTACCTCCTTGGGAAACGAACTTCATTGGGTCATTAGTGCTTGATTTTCCTAAATCATCACTTAATACTTACCGCTTTTACGTTCCTATTACTAAAGGTCGTAATTTACCACAATCATTTTTGGCGCCGCTGCTGGGGAGGTGTGTCGTGATTAATTTATCTTGTTGTTTTTAATATTAACCATAAATAGTATTTGTATTAGTAGAACTCTACTAATACGTATTAACGGTTTTATTGGTTTTCCTTGTGAAATTATTATTACTATATTGTATTAAGTATCACAATAAATACAAAGCATCTCCAAAAGTGTGAAAACACAACCTTAATTGGGATTTGATCTCCTAATTATTGTATTCGAATCTCAAACAAAAAGAAAAAGGAAAAAATAGATAAATACTTTCGTGAAGCTCGATTTTGAAAAATACAAACTATAAGGTGGGTATAAGGAGGGTATTATAAAATATACCCTAAGGAAAAAGGCTCTTAAGTGCTTCGCGCCGCCTCGTTTCCCTGCTTGCTTGTGAGTATTTTGAGATTGAAGGCTAATCGAGGGTTTTGCCGCCCAAAGTATTATTACGTATAATATATTTGCTTGGTTTCTTTGTGATTAAACCCTCTTGAACAATTTGGTTTTCACCAAAGTTCTAAAGTCATTCGAAGGCGTTCACTCCACGTGATCGTTTTCATTCCTTTGAGGCTTCTTTAATCAAGAGTTTGATTCGAGGAGAGATTTGGTAGATTGTTGTCTACGAAGATACACCAAAATCCAAAAAAAAAAATTTAAAACAATCAAAAACACAAAAAAATTGAAAATTCACTAAACACACAAAAAGAATCTTCTTTCCTCACCTCCCATTCTTTGTGAAGTTTATGATCACTCGTAATCAAGCAAAACGAGCTCGTAAACGTCTTCAAAAGCAAGCCAATCAAGAGACGTTGATTGAAGAACAAACTCCAATTGTTGAACCTATCATAGAACAAGAAGTCGTCATGGCTAATCGTACTATGATGGAGTTGCTACAAGCACCCACCAAGGGTTTTAGAGAGGCCATTGTGATTCCCGCCATCCTTGCGGAGAATTTCGAGATTAAGACGGGTTTAATGTCGATGTTTCAAGCTAATAAGTTTAGAGGTCATGAGAAAGACAACCCGCATTACCACATAAGGAATTTTAATCGTCTCACCGCTACTAGCAAGTTTAAGGATGTTCCACATGACGCCATTAAGATGATGTTGTTTCCATACTTGTTAGATGGACCCGCTAAAATTTGGCTTGAGAAAGAACCGCCAAATTAGATTTTGACATGGGGTGATCTCGTTTCTAAGTTTGTGAACAAATTTTTTCCGCCATCTAAAACAACACATTTGAAAAATGAGATTTTAAGATTTGTTCAAAGTAATAATGAAAGTTTTTCAATGGCATGGGAATGCTTTAAACAAATGTTACATGAATGTCCACACCATGAATTTTCGGAATTGCATCAAATTGATACTTTTTATAATGGGCTTAATGATCATGAACGAGATTACTTGAATGCCGCCGTGGGTGGTAATTTTTTGTGCAAAACGACCGATGAAGCTTTAAAGATTATCGAGAATAGATCTAAGGTTTATAGCCCTCGTAACACACCGAGTGTTGCCAATTTGGGTTCGTCATCGTCGTCATCGTCTCGTAGCATTAATGCCTTACATGATGAAGCTAATGAGGAAAATCGGTTTTTCGATAGATTTGCTAATCTTATGTCTCATTGGAAAGCTCAAGAAGCTTCAAATTCCGCTTCGTTTAAAGCGGTTGCTAAGAGTTGTTTGTCTTGTGGTGGAGCTCATGTACTTTCCGAGTGCATTACCGCGGATGGTAACACTTCGAGTGCTTATGTAGCAACAGGAACTTATAACCAAAACGGCCAAGGTTCCCGCCCAAATCAAGCTCCACCAAATCAAAATGCTAATAACTATCGAAACAACAACCAAGGTGGTAATTACCAAGGCAATTCACGGAACTACAACAAGGGGAATTATCAAAGTGGGAATGGACAAGTCACTAATCAAAACCAAAACCGTGATTTTGAAAACACTACACAAGGTTTTCAAAATGCTCACACTAAAAATCTTCAAGGAGAAATTTTGGACTATGCTAAAGCAAATGATGCTAAGTTTGATAACATGCAACGTGAGATGATTAGCTTAAGATCCGAGTTGAAAAACGAGCTTAAAAACGAACTTTCTAATGAACTTAAAACTCATGCAAATAAAATGGAAGGAAATGTCCAACATCTTCAACAAAATCAACAAAAGATGGAACAAGGACAACATGAGATTAAGCAAGAGTTGTTAAAAGCGGATGCTAGGCAATCAAAATTTGAGGACCGAATGGCTAAAATGTTTGAAGCAATCATGTGTAAACCCTCTTCCTCGGGTGGTCTTCCTAGTGATACCATTGCAAACCCGAAGGGAGAAATGAAGGTTATTACTACACGAAGTGGTAAAACTTTCAAGGAACCAATCTCTCGTCCAAGTACTTCTACGGAGAAGGAAATCGAGAAAGAACCCGAGGTGATGGTCGAAAAGGAGCACATTACAATCCCACGAAGTACCGCTCAAACCACACCTACGGTTGAACCAAAACCAATTATGGAACCCGAGATTCCAAGGTCGTTGCCTAATGTCCAACACACACCACCCTTACCTTACCCTTCGAGACGAAACAAAGAGAAATTGCAAGAACGTAACAAACAACAAATCGAGCTTTTTATAAAAATGTTTCAACAAGTGCATTTTGATGTGATTTTAGCCGACGCGTTGTTGTATATTCCTCGTTTCGCTTCCACTTTTAAAAGTATGATGAACGATAAGGAAAAGCTTTCAAAGCTTGCTAATTGTTCTTCGGTTTATCTTAACCGCATACCGGAAAAATTTGGTGACACCGGAAAGTTTCTCATTCCTTGTGACATACAAGATATGAAAGAATGCCTCGCCTTGGCCGATCTTGGTGCGAGCATTAATTAGATGCCATTTTACATTTGGAAATCGCTTTCGCTTCCGGCTCTTATTCCTTCGAACATGTCTATCGAGATGGCCGATCATTCTACGATTTTAGCATGTGGAGTAGTCGAAGATGTTTTCGTGAAAGTGGGGAAGTTCTACTATCCCGTTGATTTTATAGTAGTTGACATCCCCGCGGATCCTCAAGTTCCTCTAATTTTAGATCGTTCATTTTTAGACACCTCGAGATCGCTTATCGACGTTCATGCAAGAACTATCACTTTGAAATTCAACGAAGAGGAACTTGTTATAAACGCTACTCAAAACTCGAAAGCTTCTCATGTTGATGCAATCGCTACCATCAATCACATTGACATCGTTGATGTGGTTTGCGATGAGTTTTCACAAGAAGTGTTAGGTTTTTCCGATAGCTCGTCAAGTGGCAATCCCACTATTTTGGATCCGATTCTTGCTAATTCTACACCAAATCTCACTCCATTCCAAGGAGGTGATCTCACTTCAAATGAAATCGACAATGAAGATGAGGTGTTGACTAGTGATGATACTTCTATTCCACCATTTCTTCTGCCGATGGAAGTTATGAGTGTTGAACCAAAATCTTCAATCGAGGAACCACCTATCCTTGAATTGAAAGATCTTCCTTCTCACCTTGAATACGCATTCTTGGAAGGTGATGACAAGTTTCCGGTTATTATTGCAAGAGGTCTTGCTAATGATGAAAAATCCGAGCTCTTGAATGTTCTTAAAGCTCATAAAGGGGCAATTGCGTGGAAAATTTCTGACATTAAGGGTATTGACCCAAAATTTTCTACTCACAAGATTTTAATGGAGGAGGACTACAAACCCGCAATTCAAAGTCAAAGAAGGATGAATCCCAAAATTCACGATGTCATTAAAAAGGAAGTGTTGAAACTCCTTGACGCGAGAATGATTTATCCTATCTCCGATAGCCCACGGGTGAGCCCAATCCATTGTGTCCCTAAAAAGGGAGGAATGACCGTTGTGCCTAATGAAAACAACGAGTTAATTCCCACTCGTGTTGTGACTCGTTGGAGGGTGTGTATTGACTACCGAAAGTGAAATGACGCCACTCGTAAAGACCACTTTCCTTTGCCCTTCATGGATCAAATGTTGGAGCGACTCGCGGGAAATGAATTCTATTGCTTTTTAGATGGTTTTTCCGGTTACTTTCAAATCCCTATCGACCCTCGTGATCAAGAGAACACTACGTTTACGTGTCCTTATGGAACGTTTGCTTATCGTAGGATGCCTTTCGGACTTTGTAATGCACCGGGAAAGTTTCAACGGTGTATGATGGCGATTTTTCACGATATGATCGAGAAGTCGACGGAAGTGTTTATGGATGACTTCTCGGTGTTTGGCAATTCGTTCACGTCGTGTTTATCTAATCTCGAGCAGATGTTAAAACGTTGTGAGGAAACCAATCTTGTGCTTAATTGGGAAAAATGTCATTTTATGTGTAAACAAGGAATCGTCTTAGGACATAAGGTGTCGAAAGCGGGGATTGAGGTCGATAAAGCTAAGGTAGACGTCATCACCAAGTTACCTCATCCCAAAACCGTTAAGGGAGTTAGGAGTTTCCTAGGCCACACGGGCTTTTATCGTCGTTTCATCAAGGACTTTTCGAAAATCTCTCGACCTATGACACACCTTCTCGAGAAGGATGCTCCTTTTAATTTCAATGAGGATTGTGTTAGAGCTTTCGAAACTCTCAAAAGGAAACTTACCGAAGCTCCTATTCTTGCTGCTCCTAATTGGGAATTACCCTTTGAAATCATGTGTGATGCAAGTGATTATGCTATAGGGGCCGTCTTAGGGCAACGCTATGACAAGCATTTCCGTCCTATCCACTATGCTAGTAAGATGATGACCGAGGCTCATTTAAAGTACACCACAACGGAAAAGGAATTCTTTGCCATGGTCTATGCTTTTGAGAAATTCCGATCTTATCTCGTCTTAACTAAAAGCATCGTGTATACCGACCATTCGGCTATCAAGTATCTCTTTGCTAAGCAAGATGCTAAGCCGAGATTGCTTCGTTGGATGCTCCTCCTCCAAGAATTTGATGTCACCGTGCTTGACAAAAAAGGAGTCGAGAATCTAGCGGCCGATCATCTCTCTCGTCTAGAAGATCCTCACAAAGATGTTTTCGAGAACAAGGAAATCACCGAAACATTTCCTCTCGAGACTCTCGGCGTAGTGAATTCTAAAGACACCACCCCATGGTTTGCCGACATTGCAAATTACCATGCGGGCAATTTCATGATCAATGGTATGACGACACAACAAAAGCAAAAATTCTTTCGTGACGTCAAGTTCTATTTTTGGGACGACCCTTATCTCTTTCGGGTTTGTGCGGATCAACTCGTTTGACGTTGTGTTTTTGGTGCCGAAGCTTCTAATATCCTTAGAGCTTGTCACGAGGGACCCACGGGTGGTCACCACGGTGCTAATCTCACGGCTAAGAAAGTGTTCGATGCCGGCTTCTTTTGGCCTTCTATCTATCGTGATGCACACGCACTTGTGAAGTCGTGTGATTCGTGCCAACGTCAAGGAATATCGTCTCAACGTGATGAAATGCCACAAAACATAATTCAAGTGTGTGAGATTTTCGACATATGGGGAATAGACTTTATGAGGCCGTTCCCATCGTCTCATGGTAACAAGTATATCCTCGTCGCGGTGGACTACTTTCTAAGTGGGTGGAAGCTAAGGCTTTGCCTACTAATGATGCTCGTGTGGTAGTGAAGTTTTTGAAGCAACTATTTTCTCGGTTCGGAACCCCTCGTGCTATTATAAGCGATCGTGGAACCCATTTTTTTAATGACCAATTCGAGAAGGTCTTAAAGAAATATGGAGTTACTCATCGTCTTTCTACGGCTTATCACCCGCAAACGAGTGGGCAAGTCGAGGTTTCGAACCGAGCTTTGAAGAGTATTTTAGAAAGGTCGATTGGAGAAAACCGTGCTTCATTGTCCGACAAACTCGATGACGCTTTATGGGCCTTTAGGACCACTTATAAGACACCTATCGGTTGCACTCCTTATAAGTTAGTCTATGGTAAGAATTGTCATTTGCCCATTGAATTGGAGCACAAGGCATATTGGGCCCTTAAGCATGCAAACTTTGACTTAAAGACCGCGGGAGATCACCGGAAATAACAATTAAATGAGTTAGATGAATTAAGAGACAATGATTATGAAAATTCATTGATTTTCAAAGAAAAGACTAAAAAGTTTCATGATGCAAAGATTAAAAACCAGGGTTTTAACATTGGTGATCAAGTGTTACTTTCTAACTCTCGACTTAAGATATTTTCCGGGAAATTGAAATCTCGTTGGTCGGGTCCTTTCACCGTTACACAAGTGTTTCCTTATGGGACCATCGAGCTAGCTCAAGATGATGGTCCTAACTTCAAGGTGAATGGACATAGGCTTAAGCACTACTTTGGTGGGGAAATTCCTTCAATGGTTGCCCTCGACCAAGTCACCTTCCCCAATGATAATTAGCATTGAGGGGATCGAGTCGAGCTCATGACTCGGTAATAAAAAACGAGGTGCCTCGTGGGGGAGATCCCATGCTTATCCTTTTATGCTTACTAATCACTAATAAGGGGACTTGTACCCTTCAAACTCGTTGTCTCGTGGTTGTTTGTGATTGTGTTATCTAGATCATCATCATCATCTACGATTGAAGACTCTCGTGTTCGTTTACGTGAGCCTCCATCGTTTGCTTGAAGAAGTTTTTCACGAATCCATTGACATATCCTTTATTGTTCTAACAATTATCTTTTAGCATACTTAATAAACGACTTTAGATATATTGTTGATCACCCTTTCCATGCTAGATCCTAAGCATTCGATTCTTTGTCTCTAGTATGGGGGTGCTCCACCTTTAGACTCGAAACATTGAGGACAATGTTTACTTTTAGTATGGGGGTGAATAGGTACTTGCTTTGCTACGCCCTCATGCTTTCCAACTTTCAATGTTTTGTTTTGTTTCTAATAAGGCTAAAAATAGCCAAATTTTAAAATTTTTTCTTAGTTTTCATAAGTCTTTTTAAGACACGAATGTATATTTTCCGATGGGTAGAATAAGAGCTAATTTTTGACTTGATGGGCATCTGGATCCATTTACATTCCTTAACCCGCTCAATTCAAGTTTTGCTAGACTTTTATATAGGGAGCTTTAAAACACGAAAGTCTTAGCTCATTCGGGTTAAGAACAAGAACTTTTCGCAAGTTCCTATAATTGATCCTAGAAAGTCACTTATCAAGGGAACTATAAAATGCATTCTCTAAACCAGAAAAAGTCCAAGAAAGTGCAAGATCCTATAGGTTGCTTGAAAACCCAAAACTTTGATTTGATATAGTCTTAATGAAAGCTAATCCAAATTTGGCTTAATTTTGACTTGTATGGCTAAGTATTCACGAGTCTCTTTAATTAGAGGTCTTTATATAGTGAAGAACGAGAGATGATAGAGTTAGACAAGTGATCATGCTAAACGTAGAACATGAAAATGTTCTTTCACAAACTCATATGTTTTTAATTGTGTCTTTTTCTTCCCATAAGATCAATGCATTAGGAATAAAAATAATTGCAATAAGTAAGGTCGTACGATTTGAAAGGTTACTTAGCCTCTAGCGCAAGATCGTTTAAAAGTTGCTCGGGGTTGAATAGAGTTCATAGCCAAGGCATAACTTATTGAAGCAGGACGCAAAGATTGGTGATTATCCAAAAAGGCCCTAACAAGGCATGAGGAGCCCTATTTTGTTGCTAAAGATCCAAGATGATGTGAAGTATCATTATTCCTAAATCAATATAAAGGATCGAGACACACGACGAAAAGCAATTACTCCCCTAAAGATCATGGAGAAAGTCTATCCAAAAAGACCCTTACAAGGTATGAGGATAAATATATCCAAGTCCGAAAAGGAGGCGGCTCGTTGTATATCAAAGTCCAAAATAAAGATTGAAGAAAAATGATGAAGTCGTGGTCCAAATACGAAGAATCTCTCAAAAACGTCAAGTGAAGAAATTCCAAAGATATGAAGAGAAGACCATAATTTCAAGAACGTCTTCCCAAGATTTGAAGTATGAAGTACATGCCAAATATCGGTCCGAGAAAGGTCTCAAATCATGAAACGAGTTATGACAAGATATGAACTTAAGGAGATACACGAGAAGCCGTTTTAAAAGATTTTGTCCTTCGGCTAACTATCGATTAAATCGTGCTACTTTGCTTTCGGACTAATAACTACTCAAATAAGTCAATATGAATCACTTGTGATCCATGACAAATAGTTAAAAAATGCTAGTAACCCATTTCCTTTTATAATAACTAGGATTGCGGGGAGAAAAAGTATTACACAATTTCGACGTATGAGTAGTGTTAGCATTGTGACTTGTACCAACAATGATCTCGTTTTTGCACTTAGCATGGAATGTATGACAATCAAGGATGACGAAGTTTACTCTAAGGGACATTTACTTGTTTCTATTCATACATTATGTCTTTACACATTTTCGTAGTATTATTGCAAGTCTTTTACTCTTCAATAAAGGTTAATAAAATTGAACTTTGGTGATGCTTAGACACTTTATTCTAGCATTGCGTGATGGCACGACAATGGATTAGTATGGGGGAGTGATGAGATGGCATTTATACATGATCTCATCATTCTTTTCGAGCTTTAAATGCACAAAAATGTCATAAAATACCATATATATGCTTGTGTTTGTTTACTTGTGTATTTTAGGTATGGATATCGTGAAAAAGACAAAAGATCACAAGAAACAAGGAAAAACGGACACGAGAAACGAAGCCGTACAAGGAACCGGGCCCTAGTTCATGAATTATCCAACAAATACCCTTGAAGACTTGAAGAAATGCAAGATTGATCCTCAATGAATATGACACTTAAAACCCTTGTGAAATCATAATTACAAGTTTAGTCCCTTAAGTTTGTCAAAATTACACAAAAGGTCCTTCAACTTTGAAGAAATGGCAAGATTAGTCCCTCATCAAATCTAATTTGTCAACAATGGTCCCTCATGAAGCCAAAGTTACATTGAAGACCTTTGAAGATCAAGAAGGTCCAAGTTCAGTCCCTCAAATATCCAAAAATGGCAAAAACAACCCTTTGAAACCTTTTGGAAAAGTTTGGTGCCAAATGTGCAAAGATGGAAACTTCAATATCAAAGAACACGTTTTTATATGGCTGAAATACTTGTTTTAACCTTTTGCCAAAGAACACGGGCTAAAGTTGTGCAATGAAACATTCAAACACACAAACACGTGCCAAACAAACACAATCCCCAAAAATCGGATCAAAACTTACCACTGTTCACCCTCAAGAACCCAGTAACTATCCCAACTTAAACAAAGGGTAAATTTCAATTACCCTTACCCACACTTGATTCACACGCCCAGAAACCCTTCCCAACCTTAAAACACTCACTCCCACTCACCATGTGACCCCACACCCAAAATCGTTTCACCCATCATGTGACAACTTATTCCCCAAGTACTGCCACGTGTCAAGATCAACAGCCCACGCCCTTTGCTTCACTCCAAAGCTATTTTAAACGGTTTGGATCATTTTGGACAGCTCACAACCAAGAATCGTCTAGAAGACCTCAAGGACAAATGGGGAAATTCACTTCTAGGGTTTGTGAATAGTGCATAGCTAGCATTTGCCTATAAAAAGACTCCTCAACATGTGAGAGAGCTTTTGTTCCAGTTTTAGGCTATCAATCTTTGTAATCCCTTTTTAAGTTAATAAAATTTGATTTTCTGAATTTTGAGAAATCTCTTTTATATTTGTTAAAAGTTGGTGTTAGAATAGCCTAAATCTGAGTTCCACTGTGATATTTGAAGGTTTTTGAGGCAAGGTTTTAAGTGATAAAACTTGGGTTTCAAAAATCAGAAAGTCTTGGTTATTTGATCTCTCTTTATTGTTTGTTCATCTTAGCAGCATTGGAAGCTGGTACCTCAGCTCAAACAATCCAGGGCCTGGATGTAGGTCTTGGAGGTTTGCACCTTTTCCTTTTTCAATTTTCTCTTTATTTTCTAAATTTTTGGTGAATTTGCATGATAGTTCTTGAATTTGTGTTTTTGTGGTTGATTATTGTTAATCTGGTATTGTTTGATGTTATTGAAGTGTTATTAGCTTGATTTGTGGTTAAATCTAAATGATCCTTTGAAAATTTGTCAAAACAGGTTTTTAAGGGGTGTTTGGGTTAAGTGCATAAGCAGGTTTTGATGCTTGTTGAGTGGTTGTTTGTTGTTGCTATTTGTTGGTACTTGTGTATTTGATATACTTGGTCATTTGTATGCAAGTTTTGTGGATTGAAACACCTAGATTCATAAAAAGGCTATAAAATCTTGTTTACTTGATATTTTTGGCTGTGGTTTAAGGGACACCTAGATCTAATCATAGACTAGGGTTAACAAGTGATTAAACTAGGTTAATAACATCAGGGAAAGAGATTTGAAGCATTGAAATTGGATCTATGGTCATTTAAATCAGCAAAAGTTTCTACATATTCACTTTGTTCTTATTAGTAACTGTATCTGCTTTGATCTTGTGATTCACTTTGATTCAGTGCTTGATTTAAGTTTGTTTGTGCTTATTCATAGTTTATATAGCTTGTGTATGCATCCTGTTGAATTTGGTTGGCTTATTCATGCTATATCTGCTTAATTGTGCATAACTGCTTATTTCGCATGTCTGAGCAATATCTGGTGACTGTTTGATTGATTTGAGCTTATTGTATGAACCAAATTGTGATTTTCTTGTTGATATTGACTCCTTGTGATTCACTGATCACAAGGGTGCCCTTGTTTCCAATTGAATCATACTAAATCTCTCTAAAAAGCTTGGTCAAATAGTCAAAGCAGTGGGAACTCCTTTCCCCTGCTGCTAGCCACTACTAGTATTTTGGGTTTCAGCTTATCAATAAGCTATAATAGCTTATTTTAACCTGCAACAACTTGGATTTTGTAATAGGTTCTCATTATTTGACCCATTTGTTCATACTGGAGCATTTGGTGGGTTGACTTTAGGGTTTGACTAGAAAACCAACTTAATTGACTTTTTCATAAGTGCTTATTGGTTCATTCTGGCTTATTGGATTTTTGTTGATTGATCTGGCTTATTGAGTTCATTTGTGATATTTTGCAAGTTGAATCAAGTTCTGAGGTGCCCTAAATCTCAAACCCGACTATTTTGTCTTTTAGTGAAATTGTACTTTGCTTATTTCTGGCTTATTGAGTGTGCTTTTTCAAAATTTCTTTTTACAAACCTCTTAAGCATCCCAAAAGAAGGTTGTGTGTCAAATTAGAGGTTATGGCATTAGCTTATTGCTTAATGGGCTAAAAAGCCCAATAAGGATAAGTTGTTTGCTGAATAAGCTGTGATAAGCTCACTTTCAGCTTTTGGGCCTTTAGAGTTTTGTGTTTAGAATTGAATTTTGAGTCAGATTGGGCTTTTCCTAGTCAATTGGGCCAAGTTTGACTTTTTGGGCTAAAAAGCCCATTTAAGTGGACTGTTTTTGGTTTTGGCCCATTTGAGGGCCCAATAGGGGTATTCTGGTCATTTCACTTTCATTTTCTGATTATTTAGGTTAAAATAAACTTGTTCGCAAGTTTTTTGAATTTTTTATAATTTTTGGATTTTTTTAATATTATTTTAATATTATTTTAATATTATTTTATTATTATTTTTCAAATTTCACATTTTTCAACTTTTAATATTTTTCTTAGCTTAAATATATTAAAACAGGATTTTTTCAACTTTTAGAATAATTTTAGCACTTTTAGATTAATTTTTATAATTACTTAAAGTTTTAATAGTTTTTAAATCATTTTAAATAGTTTTTCTTAGTTTAAAAATTTCTAAAAATAGTTTTTAATCTTTTTAGGTCATTTTAGAGGTTTACCAATTGAAAAATCTTTATTTGGGCTTTTTGATAATTAATTTGATTTTTAGGGCTTTAATTAGCATTTAAAAATTGAATATTTAATTATTTAAAAGGTTTGAAAAAGTTTTGATCATTGGTAAACTCTTAGTTTATTATTTTTTATTTTTGGTGAATTTTTGGTAATTTTTAGAATTAATTTTTATTTTAGCTTGTTTTACGGTTTTACGTTTTGTCGTCATAGTAATTAATTTCACGTCTTCGTCATCCTCTTTTCTCATCCCTTTCTTTCAATTATTAATCACAAACATTTAACAAGTTTTTCACACACATATACCTCCTTGGGAAACGAACTTCATTGGGTCATTAGTGCTTGATTTTCCTAAATCATCACTTAATACTTACCGCTTTTACGTTCCTTTTCCTAAAGGTCGTAATTTACCACAACCAAGATGTGTGTGAAAATTTCACACTTTAGCTACTACAACAAATGAGGGTGTTAATCCGTATTTATAGACAAAATGTGAGAGTGATTTGGGGTTGATGACGTGTTCCATCCACTTAATTGTTGCCACGTGTCATCAAGCTGCTAAACAAAATTCCTTGTGTTCTTCATGAATTGGGCTTTTCTTCATTGATGATTTCCAGGTTAATTGAGCATGTGGGATGTGTTCGTCTCTCAAAAATACACACTTTTCATGTTTTAAGTTTTCCATGAGGTGCAATATATCTTGAAATCGTTCCTGGGTTCTTTGTTGAAGAAGAAGGCCACGTGTCAGATTTTGATTAGGTGAGAGAGAGTCACACGGATTGATATTTATTTTGGATATATTGAATTATTGCATGGCGCATTTCTATTGGTTGAATTTTGGATAGTGGAAGTTTCTGTTTGCTTTGCGGCGCAATAATGAAGCTGGTGAGGTGTCCCATTTGGCTAGCAATCCGTGTGCCCATTTCTTTGCAATTTCATTGGTCCAAACCATATCACATGGATTAAGTACTTGTTTAACTTTGGAAAATGGCAAATTCAGCCCTTGTTCTTTGGCAGAATAATAAAATGAGTTAAGAACTTCATTTCTTTGGCATAAATGGTCCTTCCACTTGCATTCTTGATAAGTTTGACCCTTTGACTTAGTTGACTGAAGAGTTGGCCTTGTTTGACTTTTATCTTGACTTTGACAAATTTACACTTTTATTCCTTCAACTTTGGAGTGTTGTCAAGATAGGTCCCTTATCTTCAAAGTCTTGTCATCTTTGATCCTTCTTTGTCTTTTTCATCCAAATAAGCTTGATTTCTTCTTGTTTGCTTGAAAATGTATCCTTCTTACCTATTTATACACAAACACAAAACATACCACATAATTTCGCTTTATAACACAAAAGTTAGGTACTTTCCTTGTGTTCTAGGGTGATTTGTTGATTAATTGATATGATTTTTTGCTCATATCAGCCACTCAATAGAATCATTAAAATGAGCAAGATATGGCCAAAACACTTTTGTAGTACAAATCTGTATAGTCTGTTTTGGACGAATTATTAAAAATATTTAGAGGTTGATTGAGCAGTGGTTATAAGAGTTATTTGTATCACACATCATGTAGTTTATTTTGTTCAAATTTGAAGTTCTATCTCCTTGTAGAACTCAAGATATGGCAAAAATGGTGGACTTGACTTTAGTAGTTAGATTTGTTAATAAACTATATGATATAAAAAGAGCACTCAAGTAAATATTATTATAAAATAAGTATATAAAGGCCACTAAACAATAATAACTATTATAAAATAAGTTGGCATACCATAATAAATAAACATGGCATTTTATAAAAGTAAAACTCAAATGTTTTTCTAAAACTATAAACTATATATAAGTTTTACGTCTTTTCGGCTAAAACCGAAAGATTAACGTTTTCGCCAAATAAAACTTAGGTGGTCAGACCCGTCTAATGTAACATTTTTATAACTCATATACTGATATGTAAACACATCTTACAAGTAAAAATCGACAAACCGAGCTTTGTAACTAATGGACCATAATGGGCCAAATTAACCTTGTTGTATCACTAGGACCAACTAGTTTAGTTTAATGTTATTGGAATTACTCATGGGCTTAACCCACTTGGGCCCAACATATGAGTATGGGCCTGATCTTAAAAAGATAAATGGACTAATACAATGATATTGGACTCTTAATGGGCTTATTGGGCCCTAATGTATAAATGGGCTAAAACTAGTGTAACTAGTATGAGAAGACTTAGTTAACCAATACTAAGCAACTAGTAATGTTGTGTAAGGAAATAAAATCCCACTTGATCATACTGTTATGACATCTTTACATATACATAACAAATTTTATAAAGTTATTGGGCGTAGCCTAAGACCGAGTATTATTTGTCTAGGTTTCCCGTGAATAAGGCACGTACCATACATCCTAATTGCTGATAACCCGCCTTCCCACACCAATGTGAGTTCATAGCCTCGCACTCTTTTAAATTTTTTATGAAATGTTTTAGAAACCCGCGAGGGAGATAACATGTTAGTTTTAATAAAAATAGGACACCAGTTGTCCCGATTGTATGCTTATTGATATGGACCCGAATGATTATATGACCCGATGAATGAAATGGAATGGATTATTATTAGTTAGGTTATGTCACTAAAAGTCCCATTAGCATGAATTGGGAACTACCAGGATTTGGTAGACGCTTATGCATATAATAGTACTATTTGAGAAGATTTATATAAGTGTGATTATTGTGACGACACGCTGTTTTAGATGGGCAAAGGAATTACGGGTTAGCTACCTGATAGGTGTGAAAACACCCATCCTTTTTACCACTTAATTGCAATAATAACCGAGCCAAAACGTGTATTTTATGTCATTTATGTCGGAATTATGCGTGGTTTGTGTTTTTGTTGTGATTTAGGACGAAAAGGTGAAAAGTGGAGAAAACACGGATTCACGGGCTTTTATCGAAGAAAAAGACGAAAGATGAAGTCGAAAGATCAAGAGTGGAAAAAGAACGGAAGTCCAAGACCAATTTTGAAGATTTATCGAAGAAAAAGTCAAAGGACGGAAGTTTACTAAAAAGCCGAAGAACTCGAGTCTTATTTATAAAGAAAAATCAAGACGAGTTAAAGAAATCCAAAGACAAAGTCCAAGATTAACAAAAGATAAAGAAGAAAAGGACTTAAGTGTGCAATTAAGGCAAAGAGGAAAGAGGGAGGAAGCTTCCTAAGCTCCTCCCTAATCACCCCTATATATAGATGATCCTAGTTTCATTTTCATGTTGTTGGTGGCTTGACAAGCCACACTTCCACCATTTTCATTTCTTGTCATTTAATTTCTTGCAATTTAATTTCATGTTATGCACTTTTAATTTCTTCAATTCAAGTAAGTCTTTTTATTTTGGAATCTTTTCTTTTAATCAAGTTCTTATCTTTGATCATCTTCTTCTCCCTTTCTTACTTTGCTTCTCTTTGATTCATGTTCATCCTTGATTTGTTTTCATCTTAATGCTTATTTGATCTAAAGTTTTCTTAAAAAGTTCATCTTTTTAAAAGTTTGATTTGAAAGTTTGCTTATTTTTAAGTTTGATAAGTTGTTATTCATGCTTATTAAGTCAATTTCGATTTAGATTCGTGCAAGTTTTATTTGAGCTTATTAACCATAGCTTATTGCTTTTGCTTAATTTTTGGATCAAAAAGTTAGATCGGAAAGGGTAAACCCCTTTCCAATCACGTATTCCAATCACCTTGATTGGAAAAGGGTTTTACATTCCAATCAACATTCCAATCAGCATTCCAATCTTCCAATCAGCATTCCAATCAGCATTCCAATCAGCATTCCAATCAACATTCCAATTAGCATTCCTATTAGCATTCCAATCAACATTCCAATCAGCATTCCAATCAGCATTCCAATCAACATTCCAATCAGCATTTCAATCAACATTCCAATCAGCATTCCAATCAACATTCCAATTAGCATTCCAATCAACATTCCAATCAGCATTCCAATCAACATTCCAATTAGCATTCCTATTAGCATTCCAATCAGCATTCCTATCAGCATTCCTATCAGCATTCCTTTTAGCATTCCTTTCAGCATTCCTTTTACTTATCGCAATTTACATTTTCATTTTACTTAGTAATTGATTGTAGTAGTTTTTGTACCCTTTAGGAAAAGGATGACAAATTAGGGCAAGTATGCACGGCGATTTAGGAAAACCGTGTGTGAATGACCCTATAAGTGAGTTCGTTCTCAAGGAGGCAAATGCGTTGTGTAATGAATTGATTTTGATTTGTGATTATATGATTTAATAAAGAAAGAAAAGAGGAATAAGAAAGAAATGACGGTTACGAAGACGGATCGAGCTAAGACGAAAAAGCGTTCACGTAAAACCGTAAAAAACTACAAAATTAAAAATTTTGAACCTAAAAATTAATTAAAAGCTAAAAGTAGTCTAAAATAATATAAATAAGAATAAAAATCCAATAAAAGTATTCTAAAACCTTTTATTAATTAAATATTCAATTTTAAATGCTAATTAAAGCCCTAAAATTAAATATAATTAATCAAAATGGGTAAAATATTATTTTCTTGAACAAATAACTTACTTATATTATCTAAAGGCTAAAAAGTATTTTTCCTAATTTTTAAAAACTATTTTTCTATTTTTAAATTACTAAAAACTTTTTTAAAACTAAAATAATTATAAAAAATAATAAAATAATGCCAAAAATAATTTGACACTTTTAAAAATCCTAATTTACTCTAAAGAACAGAAGAAAAATGAGAAAGTTTGAAAAATATTAAATTTTTCACTAAATGACAAAAACAGTTTGAATAAAACCCTAATTAAACTAAATTAATTATAAAAAATAATTAAAAGATGAACAGTAAAAACTTTTTTAACTAAAAATCTTAAAATATTTTTCTTAATCTATAAAAAATGTTAAAACTGAAAAATAAGTATTTTTGGCACTAAATGCCAAAAACAGATTAATTAAAAGTATTAAAAATAGCAATTAAATCTAAAAAATAGATAATGAACAGTAATAAAAATTTTATTTAAACAGAAAAATCAGAAATTAAATTAGAAAAATATCAAAACTAGTTTGAAAGTCTAATTCTAAAATTCAGGCACTAAAGACAAAAAAGAAAGAAAGCTGAAAGTGACACTTGACAAACTTTGTCTTCTAGCAAAGCAGTATTAACTTGTGAACTACCAGTGGGAAGTTTGTTCCCACTGCTAGTTATAAATTTTGGTCAGTTGACCAAATGAGCTTAGGAAAGTGTAAGAACTAATCACACGACTTATAGAATAAGAAATATAGATGAATAAGATCAAGATTAAAACTAAGAATGAAATATTAGATTTGATGAAGAAGAACTAGAAAGATACAAGGTAGATGATTCTAGTGAGAGAAACTAAGGAGAGTTTCTCTCTCTAAAACAAGAAGAAGAGAAAAGATACAATGGGAGACACACACACAAATGAGGATGGTTATGCCTTTTATACTAAGGCTTACATGAATAGGAGGCCTTCCTCATTTGTGTGTTCGGGACTAATTCCCGTTTCATGCATAATAATGACATAGAACTCTCGACACTATTGAATAGCATTTTCCACGAGCTTCGCAACGGTATATTATATGACCATCACATTAAATACTTCTAACAATCTCCCCCTAAGGGGTGGTCATATAATACGTGACTTCACTTCTTTGACCATCACTTTAAATACTTCTAACAATCTCCCCCTAAGTGGTGGTCATGTATTATGTGACTTCACTTCTTTGTTGTTGCAGACTTTGAAGCTCATTGTCTTGAGAGTTCTTTCATCGATCCTTTCATGACTTGTGATCTTGGATCTTTGATCTTTGCCTTGACTTGATCTTGTAACTTTTCCAGCTTGTGTTATTGTGTCTTGGCCCACATACTCATGTTTTGTGTTGTCATGAAAGCTTCTTAACAATCTCCCTTGATCATCAGAGTAGCGGAAGTCTTTGTCTTTAGATGTTCTTGAGCTTTCTTCAATAATCCTGAATATGTGGCCTTGAATTGCGACTCTTGAGATAACGCCACCGTTTGCATTCCACCGGTTTCCCGTTATACAGTACGAATATTGTACCTGTGATCAGGTAAGTTCAAAGAACTTCCTTGACAGGATTTCCAGCTGTGGTAGCCATTCTCAATACATGAATATATCGAAAGATAATTCAAAGTAAGGAGTGAATCATGCAGTTCCATTCTGCTGATTAAGTCGTCAATTCACTTTCCTGGAACAAGTCTGAATCAATTAAGAATCAAACCATCGTTGCTTTCCAGTTGACACAAGTTTGATTCATATAGAATCGCACAAGTTACCTACCGCAGTGCTGTTTGATGATGACACTGGAAGGATTTCCATTCGTCACTGTAAATACTAAAAAGTATTACTCTGAATGTTCTGGCAAGATCATAAAGATATTGCGTAGAGACCTGGAATGAGTTTAAATCAATTAAGAATCAAACCACTGTTGCTTTCCAGTTAGCATATGTTTAATTCAAACTGAATCGTACATATGACCTACCGCAGTGCTGTTTGATGTTAACACTGGAAGGATTTCCATTCATCACTGTGAATACTAGAGAGTATCACTCTGAATGTTCTAGCAATACCACAAGGATAGAGCGTAGGACTCTGTAAAATATCACTTGTGTTCTAATGATGAACAACAATTGATATAAGGAGTAAGTGTCCTAATGAGATTTTTGATGAATCTCGTTGGCTCTAGACTCTATAAGTGCACATTTATTTTGTGATCAGAGGCTGGAGCAGACTGCCACCTATTCAATATCTACTATCTCGGAGTGAGAAAGTCGATAGAAATGAGTTGATCTCCGTGACAATAAAACAAACTTCTTTTGAGATAAGCTTGAGTAGGCTGGGAAGGGTTGTGCATTGCATCACTGGGTCCATGATGCTTTGTCTTCAGTATCAGAAATCATCAAATTGATTCTGATTATAGATGTATTGACCCGGTTTCTGCCTAAGTTGTATGGAGGGCTTCTTTCTTTACACCCTTTATCCTTACATTTATTTTTCATTCTTCAACCCCTTCAATGCTTACCAAGACGTCATAACTAGCACCTTGTTGTGATTGTTCCAGTGCTAGCTTAAGTCATTAGTCGGCATTATTCCCGTACACTCAACTACTCCATCTTTCCTAAGGACTTCTAAGTTCTAATGGATTGTCCCTGGAAAGATCCCTCCGGTTCTGGTTGGATCATAGGACGAATACCTAACCACCTTTTGACACCAATATCGTCGTGATTAATTGTGTTGAAAGGAATAGATATCGTAACCAGAAAAACCTGTTGAAAAAGCAATCAAGGTGTTGATGAAATCAGTGTTTACACCTTGAAGGTTTTTTGTATCACCAAAATGCTCCCCCTACATATGTGCATCATAAAAGGAAAGGTTTTAGCACATATTAGGAAGAGAAATCACTTATATCACATTTAAATCACTATTCTCCCCCTCAAAAATTGCATGAAATTGAAATTTTTGTGAAACTAGTGATGAAACATGGAGAGAATAATGGGTCATGAAACTTTGGAACAAATGTTTATGAAATCATTATACTCCCCCTTGAAAAGAGATTATATTTAAATAGGGGAGTATATGAGCACATTGTTTTGGAATACCTTGAAAAATTATGCTCAAAAGTCCGTGAAAATTGTGTTCATGAGCTGAAAACTTTGAATGTTCTGATATAAGCTCATGACCGAGAAAAACGTATTTCTCGTTGATGAGGATAAGTCAAAGACTTTCCTTTCTTTGGGGACCGGGTTATAGTCTGACATGTGACTATAAGCCAGTATGTTGAGCTCAAAACGTTGAATGTTTTGTGACAAGCTCAACCCGAGATAGATTTCTCTACCCGTTATTAGGATAAGTTATCTTTAAAAATACACTCTCCTTTATTTGAAGTTCGAGTTACAGTCTGACATTTAACTGTAAGTCGTTTACATGAGCTTAAAACATGGAATGTTTTTATCGGAAGCTCATGACCGAGAAAGTTTTATTTTCTCGTTGTTAAGGATAAGTTATCATCCGTGATCAACTTTCCTTTCTTTGAGGCACGAGTCACAATCTGAGGTAACTGCAAATCATTTGAAGAAAGGGGAAATGACATGTTTTTAAAAAACATTTGAACTTTCATTCGAGCTTTATGTACACACCAGTGTCGTTATTGAGCGACATTTCTAAGCACGTCCATATTATCGAAACTGAAAGACATGTCGAGAAGAATATTTTTGGTATTTTTGAAAGATTTTTTCGTTTTTTGTTTTGTTTTTATAGGTTTTATATTTTTGTATTTTGATTTTCAATATTTTTTAAAATAATCCAAAATAGACCTTTGTACAGCAGAAGAGGGTGATGTTGAATGTACAGAATTGGAACCCTTTGAAGAAATAGATTCAGAATCCGTTGAAGTACCTGCAATGGCAGAAGAAGAATTTGCACAAATACTAGTGTTAGGAGTAACAAAAGCATTTTCTATATTCAAGACACTCGCATTAGTGCTGGAGCAGCTACCTGATAGGTGTGAAAACACCCATCCTTTTTACCACTTAATTGCAATAATAACCGAGCCAAAACGTGTATTTTATGTCATTTATGTCGGAATTATGCGTGGTTTGTGTTTTTGTTGTGATTTAGGACGAAAAGGTGAAAAGTGGAGAAAACACGGATTCACGGGCTTTTATCGAAGAAAAAGACGAAAGATGAAGTCGAAAGATCAAGAGTGGAAAAAGAACGGAAGTCCAAGACCAATTTTGAAGATTTATCGAAGAAAAAGTCAAAGGACGGAAGTTTACTAAAAAGCCGAAGAACTCGAGTCTTATTTATAAAGAAAAATCAAGACGAGTTAAAGAAATCCAAAGACAAAGTCCAAGATTAACAAAAGATAAAGAAGAAAAGGACTTAAGTGTGCAATTAAGGCAAAGAGGAAAGAGGGAGGAAGCTTCCTAAGCTCCTCCCTAATCACCCCTATATATAGATGATCCTAGTTTCATTTTCATGTTGTTGGTGGCTTGACAAGCCACACTTCCACCATTTTCATTTCTTGTCATTTAATTTCTGGCAATTTAATTTCATGTTATGCACTTTTAATTTCTTCAATTCAAGTAAGTCTTTTTATTTTGGAATCTTTTCTTTTAATCAAGTTCTTATCTTTGATCATCTTCTTCTCCCTTTCTTACTTTGCTTCTCTTTGATTCATGTTCATCCTTGATTTGTTTTCATCTTAATGCTTATTTGATCTAAAGTTTTCTTAAAAAGTTCATCTTTTTAAAAGTTTGATTTGAAAGTTTGCTTATTTTTAAGTTTGATAAGTTGTTATTCATGCTTATTAAGTCAATTTCGATTTAGATTCGTGCAAGTTTTATTTGAGCTTATTAACCATAGCTTATTGCTTTTGCTTAATTTTTGGATCAAAAAGTTAGATCGGAAAGGGTAAACCCCTTTCCAATCACGTATTCCAATCACCTTGATTGGAAAAGGGTTTTACATTCCAATCAGCATTCCAATCAACATTCCAATCTTCCAATCAGCATTCCAATCAGCATTCCAATCAACATTCCAATTAGCATTCCTATTAGCATTCCAATCAACATTCCAATCAGCATTCCAATCAGCATTCCAATCAGCATTCCAATCAACATTCCAATCAGCATTTCAATCAACATTCCAATCAGCATTCCAATCAACATTCCAATCAGCATTCCAATCAACATTCCAATCAGCATTCCAATCAACATTCCAATTAGCATTCCTATTAGCATTCCAATCAGCATTCCTATCAGCATTCCTATCAGCATTCATTTTAGCATTCCTTTCAGCATTCCTTTTACTTATCGCAATTTACATTTTCATTTTACTTAGTAATTGATTGTAGTAGTTTTTGTACCCTTTAGGAAAAGGATGACAAATTAGGGCAAGTATGCACGACCATTTAGGAAAACCGTGTGTGAATGACCCTATAAGTGAGTTCGTTCTCAAGGAGGCAAGTGCGTTGTGTAATGAATTGATTTTGATTTGTGATTATATTATTTAATAAAGAAAGAAAAGAGGAATAAGAAAGAAATGACGGTTACGAAGACGGATCGAGCTAAGACGAAAAAGCGTTCACGTAAAACCGTAAAAAACTACAAAATTAAAAATTTTGAACCTAAAAATTAAATAAAAGCTAAAAGTAGTCTAAAATAATATAAATAAGAATAAAAATCCAATAAAAGTATTCTAAAACCTTTTATTAATTAAATATTCAATTTTAAATGCTAATTAAAGCCCTAAAATTAAATATAATTAATCAAAATGGGCAAAATATTATTTTATTGAACAAATAACTTACTTATATTATCTAAAGGCTAAAAAGTATTTTTTCTAATTTTTAAAAACTATTTTTCTATTTTTAAATTACTAAAAACTATTTTAAAACTAAAATAATTATAAAAAATAATAAAATAATGCCAAAAATAATTTGACACTTTTAAAAATCCTAATTTACTCTAAAGAACAGAAGAAAAATGAGAAAGTTTGAAAAATATTAAATATTAAATTTTTCACTAAATGACAAAAACAGTTTGAATAAAATCCTAATTAAACTAAATTAATTATAAAAAATAATTAAAAGATGAACAGTAAAAACTTTTTTAACTAAAAATCTTAAAATATTTTTCTTAATCTATAAAAAATGTTAAAACTGAAAAATAAGTATTTTTGGCACTAACTGCCAAAAACAGATTAATTAAAAGTATTAAAAATAGCAATTAAATCTAAAAATAGATAATGAACAGTAATAAAATTTTTATTTAAACAGAAAAATCAGAAATTAAATTAGAAAAATATCAAAACTAGTTTGAAAGTCTAATTCTAAAATTCAGGCACTAAAGACAAAAAAGAAAGAAAGCTGAAAGTGACACTTGACAAACTTTGTCTTCTAGCAAAGCAGTATTAACTTGTGAACTACCAGTGGGAAGTTTGTTCCCACTGCTAGTTATAAATTTTGGTCAGTTGACCAAATGAGCTTAGGAAAGTGTAAGAACTAATCACACGACTTATAGAATAAGAAATATAGATGAATAAGATCAAGATTAAAACTAAGAATGAAATATTAGATTTGATGAAGAAGAACTAGAAAGATACAAGGTAGATGATTCTAGTGAGAGAAACTAAGGAGAGTTTCTCTCTCTAAAACAAGAAGAAGAGAAAAGATACAATGGGAGACACACACACAAATGAGGATGGTTATGCCTTTTATACTAAGGCTTACATGAATAGGAGGCCTTCCTCATTTGTGTGTTCGGGACTAATTCCCGTTTCATACATAATAATGACATAGAACTCTCGACACTGTTGAATAGCATTTTCCACGAGCTTCGCAACGGTATATTATATGACCATCACATAAAATACTTCTAACAATCTCCCCCTAAGGGGTGGTCATATAATATGTGACTTCACTTCTTTGACCATCACTTTAAATACTTCTAACAATCTCCCCCTAAGTGGTGGTCATGTATTATGTGACTTCACTTCTTTGTTGTTGCAGACTTTGAAGCTCGTTGTCTTGAGAGTTCTTTCATCGATCCTTTCATGACTTGTGATCTTGGATCTTTGATCTTTGCCTTGACTTGATCTTGTAACTTTTCCAGCTTGTGTTCTTGTGTCTTTGCCCACATACTCATGTTTTGTGTTGTCATGAAAGCTTGTTAACAATCTCCCTTGATCATCAGAGTAGCGGAAGTCTTTGTCTTTAGATGTTCTTGAGCTTTCTTCAATAATCCTGAATATGTGGCCTTGAATTGCGACTCTTGAGATAACGCCACCGTTTGCATTCCACCGGTTTCCCGTTATACAGTACGAATATTGTACCTGTGATCAGGTAAGTTCAAAGAACTTCCTTGACAGGATTTCCAGCTGTGGTAGCCATTCTCAATACATGAATATATCGAAAGATAATTCAAAGTAAGGAGTGAATCATGCAGTTCCATTCTTCTGATTAAGTCGTCAATTCACTTTCCTGGAACAAGTCTGAATCAATTAAGAATCAAACCATCGTTGCTTTCCAGTTAACACAAGTTTGATTCATATAGAATCGCACAAGTTACCTACCGCAGTGCTGTTTGATGATGACACTGGAAGGATTTCCATTCGTCACTGTAAATACTAAAAAGTATTACTCTGAATGTTCTGGCAAGATCATAAAGATATTGCGTAGAGACCTGGAACGAGTTTAAATCAATTAAGAATCAAACCACTGTTGCTTTCCAGTTAGCATATGTTTAATTCAAACTGAATCGTACATATGACCTACCGCAGTGCTGTTTGATGTTAACACTGGAAGGATTTCCATTCATCACTGTGAATACTAGAGAGTATCACTCTGAATGTTCTAGCAATACCACAAGGATAGAGCGTAGGACTCTGTAAAATATCGCTTGTGTTCTAATGATGAACAACAATTGATATAAGGAGTAAGTGTCCTAATGAGATTTTTGATGAATCTCGTTGGCTCTAGACTCTATAAGTGCACATTTATTTTGTGATCGGAGGCTGGAGCAGACTGCCACCTATTCAATATCTACTATCTCGGAGTGAGAAAGTCAATAGAAATGAGTTGATCTCCGTGACAATAAAACAAACTTCTTTTGAGATAAGCTTGAGTAGGCTGGGAAGGGTTGTGCATTGCATCACTGGGTCCATGATGCTTTGTCTTCAGTATCAGAAATCATCAAAATGATTCTGATTATAGATGTATTGACCCGGTTTCTGCCTAAGTTGTATGGAGGGCTTCTTTCTTTACACCCTTTATCCTTACATTTATTTTTCATTCTTCAACCCCTTCAATGCTTACCAAGACGTCATAACTAGAACCTTGTTGTGATTGTTCCAGTGCTAGCTTAAGTCATTAGTCGGCATTATTCCCGTACACTCAACTACTCCATCTTTCCTAAGGACTTCTAAGTTCTAATGGATTGTCCCTGGAAAGATCCCTCCGGTTCTGGTTGGATCATAGGACGAATACCTAACCACCTTTTGACACCAATATCGTCGTGATTAATTGTGTTGAAAGGAATAGATATCGTAACCAGAAAAACCTGTTGAAAAAGCAATCAAGGTGTTGATGAAATCAGTGTTTACACCTTGAAGGTTTTTTGTATCACCAAAATGCTCCCCCTACATATGTGCATCATAAAAGGAAAGGTTTTAGCACATATTAGGAAGAGAAATCACTTATATCACATTTAAATCACTATTCTCCCCCTCAAAAAATTGCATGAAATTGAAATTTTTGTGAAACTAGTGATGAAACATGGAGAGAATAATGGGTCATGAAACTTTGGAACAAATGTTTATGAAATCATTATACTCCCCCTTGAAAATAGATTATATTTAAATAGGGGAGTATATGAGCACATTGTTTTGGAATACCTTGAAAAATTGTGCTCAAAAGTCCGTGAAAATTGTGTTCATGAGCTGAAAACTTTGAATGTTCTGATATAAGCTCATGACCGAGAAAAACGTATTTCTCGTTGATGAGGATAAGTCAAAGACTTTCCTTTCTCTGGGGACCGGGTTATAGTCTGACATGTGACTATAAGCCAGTATGTTGAGCTCAAAACGTTGAATGTTTTGTGACAAGCTCAACCCGAGATAGATTGCTCTACCCGTTATTAGGATAAGTTATCTTTAAAAATACACTCTCCTTTATTTGAAGTTCGAGTTACAGTCTGACATTTAACTGTAAGTCGTTTACATGAGCTTAAAACATGGAATGTTTTTATCGGAAGCTCATGACCGAGAAAGTTTTATTTTCTCGTTGTTAAGGATAAGTTATCATCCGTGATCAACTTTCCTTTCTTTGAGGCACGAGTCACAATCTGAGGTAACTGCAAATCATTTGAAGAAAGGGGAAATGACATGTTTTTAAAAAACATTTGAACTTTCATTCGAGCTTTATGTACACACCCGTGTCGTTATTGAGCGACATTTCTAGGCACGTCCATATTATCGAAACTGAAAGACATGTCGAGAAGATTATTTTTGGTATTTTTGAAAGATTTTTTCGTTTTTTGTTTTGTTTTTATAGGTTTTATATTTTTGTATTTTGATTTTCAATATTTTTTAAAATAATCCAAAATAGACCTTTGTACAGCAGAAGAGGGTGATGTTGAATGTACAGAATTGGAACCCTTTGAAGAAATAGATTCAGAATCCGTTGAAGTACCTGCAATGGCAGAAGAAGAATTTGCACAAATACTAGTGTTAGGAGTAACAAAAGCATTTTCTATATTCAAGACACTCGCATTAGTGCTGGAGCAGCTACCTGATAGGTGTGAAAACACCCATCCTTTTTACCACTTAATTGCAATAATAACCGAGCCAAAACGTGTATTTTATGTCATTTATGTCGGAATTATGCGTGGTTTGTGTTTTTGTTGTGATTTAGGACGAAAAGGTGAAAAGTGGAGAAAACACGGATTCACGGGCTTTTATCGAAGAAAAAGACGAAAGATGAAGTCGAAAGATCAAGAGTGGAAAAAGAACGGGTTATAGTCTGACATGTGACTATAAGCCAGTATGTTGAGCTCAAAACGTTGAATGTTTTGTGACAAGCTCAACCCGAGATAGATTTCTCTACCCGTTATTAGGATAAGTTATCTTTAAAAATACACTCTCCTTTATTTGAAGTTCGAGTTACAGTCTGACATTTAACTGTAAGTCGTTTACATGAGCTTAAAACATGGAATGTTTTTATCGGAAGCTCATGACCGAGAAAGTTTTATTTTCTCGTTGTTAAGGATAAGTTATCATCCGTGATCAACTTTCCTTTCTTTGAGGCACGAGTCACAATCTGAGATAACTGCAAATCATTTGAAGAAAGGGGAAATGACATGTTTTTAAAAAACATTTGAACTTTCATTCGAGCTTTATGTACACACCCGTGTCGTTATTGAGCGACATTTCTAGGCACGTCCATATTATCGAAACTGAAAGACATGTCGAGAAGAATATTTTTGGTATTTTTGAAAGATTTTTTCGTTTTTTGTTTTGTTTTTATAGGTTTTATATTTTTGTATTTTGATTTTCAATATTTTTTAAAATAATCCAAAATAGACCTTTGTACAGCAGAAGAGGGTGATGTTGAATGTACAGAATTGGAACCCTTTAAAGAAATGGATTCAGAATCCGTTGAAGTACCTGCAATGGCAGAAGAAGAATTTGCACAAATACCAGTGTTAGGAGTAACAAAAGCATTTTCTATATTCAAGACACTCGCATTAGTGCTGGAGCAGGTGTCATCACTCTTCTTGATGGGAATCCACTTAAGACCGACTTTCTTAAAGATCCTACCCGTGGGTTTCCACTTATCTTCTTGATGGTAGATTTTTCAGTTGAAAGCTGTTTATTAAGAGATGTGATTTCATCATTCAATTCGCTTATCTTTTTAGCACTACTCAAATGTAAGGCATTTAATTTCTTAGTGGTGCATTTTTCTTGATACACCGATGTAGCATGTGCTTGTTCAAGTTCCTTGATTTTAGCATGATGAATCTCAAAACTTTTCTCCCGTTCCTTATATCCCGCAAGCTCAGTGGTCAATTTGGCATTAGTTTCTCTGAACTTATTATTAACCACCGTAGCATGATCTACATCCTTAGCAAGCTTATCAAATAGAGATTTATAATACGCATGCTTCTCGTCAGGAAGGGTTGTAGGTTGCGCTACTTGATCCCTACTAAGGTCCACACTGGGTGCATTAGAAATAATATTGCTATTATTCGTTTGAACCCCGTGTGTCTCAGTGGAAGGCTCAAGTGACTCAGTATACTCTTCCTCCTGATTAGACATATTATATAACTCATTAGCATTGAGACGTGGGTGTACCTCAGAGGAACCGTCTGAATCATACACATGAGCTCTGTCAAGTTGAACTACCGATGTGGATGATTGCTGCGAATTAGCCATCAAGATAGAGTCGGAAGTCACCTCTTCTGCCTCATCATATGCTGCTGCAGATGCCATGAGATCAAACACTTCAGCTAGAAGTGGAATTCCTGCTTCTTCCTTTTGTGCTATAAGAAGCTGAGACTGGAGATGGGCAACATTCCTCTTCTTTCTTACTTGTCTATCATGATGCTCAAAACCCGCAGCATCACTATCTTGTTGATAACTCATAGTAGAAGTCGTGTGAAAAACAGGATCTCAATTCGTAGAAAGCGTGAGTTGTAGTGTCAACAAAATCAAACTTTGCCAAAATTTTTAAGCCCGACAAAAAATTCCTCAGTCTGACAAAACGGTAAGCCGAAAAAAATTTGAATCTCTAAGTTTTGAAATCGAGTTAGAAATAGCCAATAACTAGTAGGGAAAAAGTTTGAAAAAATGAAATTTTTAATGAAAAATAAAACCTAAAAAATTTGAAATTTGGCCTAAAAATTTGAATTTTGGTCCGAAAATTTGAATTGGTCGAAAATTTTTCCGCATAGCCAAAATTTGAAATTGAAGCTTAAATGGCCTAAAAATGGTCTAGGAAAATTTTTCCGAGACTAGTCTAGATAGTGGCTAAGTCTAAAAATTACACAAACAGAATTTCCATCGGAATGTTGATCGGAATGATCCATCGGAATGTCCCTCTATCGAAATGTGTAGATCGGAATCCTAGATCGGAATGTGTAGATCGAAATCCTAGATCGGAATGTGTAGATCGGAATCCAAGATCGGAATGTGTAGATCGAAATCCTAGATCGGAATGTGTAGATCGAAATCCTAGATCGGAATGTGTAGATCGGAATCCTAGATCGGAATGTGGCTAAAATCAATTTGGTAGAGTAATGACTCAAAGTTCCTTAAAAGCCGTCGGAATCCCAGATCGCAAAGAACGATCGGAATGTCCAGATCGGAGTAAGGTATCGAAATGTTTAGATCGCAAAGTAGAACCTAGAGGTTATTGCGATCTGGCCTCACTCCCTTTGTACTTTCCGATGGTGAAACTTGCAAGAATTTCGGAAAGATGAAAAAACAAGAAATTTCTCAACTTTTGATCCAAAATACTTGTTTTTAAGCCAAAACCAAGATGCCCAAATCACTATTACACGATTAAGGAAGGTATACGACTTGAAGAACACCAACGAGCTATCCACGAATCCCTTGGCGAATGATACCACATGTAAGAACTAATCACACGACTTATAGAATAAGAAATATAGATGAATAAGATCAAGATTAAAACTAAGAATGGAATATTAGATTTGATGAAGAAGAACTAGAAAGATACAAGGTAGATGATTCTAGTAAGAGAAACTAAGTAGAGTTTCTCTCTCTAAAACAAGAAGAAGATAAAAGATACAATGGGAGACACACACACAAATGAGGATGGTTATGCCTTTTATATTAAGTCTTACATGAATAGGAGGCCTTCCTCATTTGTGTGTTCGGGACTAATTCCCGTTTCATGCATAATAATGACATAGAACTCTCGACACTGTTGAATAGCATTTTCCACGAGCTTCGCAACGGTATATTATATGACCATCACTTTAAATACTTCTAACAGAAAGCTTTTGGATGGGTTTCTTTTGGCACAAAGGGCACCCTTATACTCAGTTGAGTATAAGGAGTCAAAGTAAACTCAAGAACACACAAGTCACTTAGCAAAATAAGCACCAAATAAGCCTAAGAAGTTTCTGATTAAGCTTATGTTTGACTGATGAAAAATTGACCAATTTCACTTGCACAAATACGAATTTCAAGAACTCAAATCATTCATACAAACTCCCCAAATGACTAATAAGCTACACACAATCCTAAAACAACCTTATATCTAGCTATGATCAAAAGTTGAGGCACAAATTCTTCAAGAAATCAGGCAGACAACACACTTGACTGTTTTTTGACCACTTATCAAATTTTTAGCATAAAACTTGTTCTAAACTATACCAAAGTGAAAAAACAAGCTAACATGCAACCTATTAACTACCTAATGAGTGTGTGAAGCAGGTTTTAAAACAAGATTCAGGTCTTTTTTCCCAACTAAATCCTTAATCCAAACACACCTTTATATTCTGAACATGAAGTTTTTCAAGCCAAATCAATTTAAATCATACCAATGCTGATCAAATCTTGGTCTAACATGCATAAACACTTAACATGAGCAATATCATACCATATAACAAACATTTAAGCAACTTGCACAAAAAATCATACCCAATCACAAATAACTGAAACTATGAAAACTCAACCAAGGAAAAAGAAAATTACCTTGTGAGACCCACATCCAGGTCCCACAGAGACTGCCAAGTCACCTCCCACAAGCTGGTGGCTTGTGCTGAACCTTGGACAACAAGAAAAAGCTCAACAAACTTTCCTGCTAAGAAAATAAACAAAAACAATATGCAATGATCTGATTTTTCTTCCTTTTAAATCTTTTTCAATCTCTCTCAAATACTGTACTCTTAAAAACACTTAAACAAAACACCTTTCAACTTGGAAAACACGTTTTCTGGAACAAAATCTTACCACTTCATACACTTTTTCAGAAACTTTTTGAAATTGCTTTTGACAACTTAAAAGAAACTTGACAAATCTTTGGAACTCAGCTAGCTTTTACACACAAACAAACAACAGAAAGTAAATGGATCCTTGATTTTTTCATCAACAATACTCAACCAATTTTCATTCATAAAATGGGCTTTACAAGTTTGTGACCTAAGGAAAAAAATCAGGAACAAGAAAATATGGGTACATGTACCTCATATTTATACTAGTCTAAAGAACTATCTAGAATCAATAAAACCCTAGCAACTAAAACACCCTAAATGCCCTTGGACGAATTTTGAATTTTCAGTCAAAGGAATGCCCATGTGATTTCCAGTTGGAATCTTCAATCTGGTGCGTTGGTTTGTGCTTTAGGAGTAAGCAAACCTTTTGGTTCGTTGATCGACTGGCTTAGTTAGTTTGCTTGTAAAAAAGTGGGGCAGGGGAAGGTGGGTTTTTCACATGGGGTGAGATTGTGACGTTTTTGGGAGGTGGGTTGTGTTGAGGGGGACCTTAATCACTATTCTGGAAATTATCACACCAAAACCCTTTGATTAGGGGTATAATCGGATTAGGGTTTATGTTAGGATGAAGGTTGAATAGTTATGGTTTGATGTAGGATTAGGGTTAATTTAATTCAAAAACATGTTTACCCCTATTTTTTAAACTGATTAAATAAATCAGTTGTAAAGAAAGATAGTGGATGTTGACGTGGATGGAGTGGTGAGGTGGTGGGAGATGATTGGAGGGGAGGGGTGATGTGGCTGAATGATTGGTGGTGAATACTTGTGTTGTCTGGCAGTAATAGTCCCCAAGGTTTATTCCTTCTTCCACTTTGTATTTAATCAGCAACAACTTCAATTCCTTTGTAAACAAGTTTGGGCAGTTGGCATTTTCAGTCCTTCCAAGTTTAAGTTATGGAAACAAGGACTAATCTTGTAAACTTTGAGATCTTCAAGGGCCATACTTGTAAATTCTTGATAATTTAGGGACCCAAATACAATAAATGAGATTTGCAAGGGTATAAATTGACAAGTCTTCAATTCTTGAGGGACCAAACTTGTATAATCTTCAAACTTCAAGGTCATTTTTGGAAATTCCATTCTTGGGTCCGGTTCATTATGCGGCTTCGTTTCCCGTGTTCGTTTTTGATTGATTCTTGTGATCTTTTTGTCTTTTCCTCAATATCCGTACCTAAAATACACAAGCAACAATCACGAGCATATATTTGGCAGTTTTAATGATATTTTATGCATTTAATCCCGATTTGGATGATGAAACTATGTATAAAAGCAGTCTCATCACTCCCCCATACTAAACCATTGCCGTGACCTCACGCAATGCTAGAATAAAGTATCATAGCACCTCCAAAATTCATTTTTATTCACTTTATGGAATGATAAACTAGCTACACTACTACTATTGCTACTAATTGCGTTTTAGACATAATGTATGATTTTCATCACAAAATGGGACATTTGGGTTCATAGAATAAGAACACGTGAATGCTTCGTTAGAAATAATTTCATCGTCCTCGATTTTCACTTCAATTCCATGCCAAGCGTGCAACGAGATCATTGTCATTATAAGTTAGTAATGCTAACACTACTCATATGCCCTAATCACGTACTTATCCTCCCATTATTCCTAAGTTGTATCTCTTATATTTTATTTTGTCTTGAATGTTTCACGAGGATACATTGTTGACTTATGCGATAATAGAGATTAGGTCTAAAAATAGAGTCCTAACGGTGTAACTAAGACCATCAAATCAATAACCCCTCCTAATAGACAACGATGTTAAAAAATTAAGTTGACAAGAAGAATCGATAAACACGGTTTTATAACGGTTTTGAACATGAGACTTATTACCAAGACTTTTATACGCCCCCTAACGGAAGGGCCTTATTATCTTTGGTTTACCTCCATCTTTTATTCAACTTCGCCATGAAGCTTTTATTATGACTTCGGTCTTGCCTTGCCTTTTATTATCCGCCTCATCGGCGGTTTTATTAGCCAAAGACGTATATCCTCACGCTAAGGCAAATTTTGGATCTTTAAAGCTTCGAAGATTAAGGCTTGATTCACTTTCAATTTTGCATAGATTTTAGGCCTTGTGGGGCTTCAAATTGTTTACTAGATTTAGGTGAGCACTTGAAATATTATTATTGGGTGAAGCTTTTGATTATTCGGGTGCCAATACTTCAAAACCGTGACGCTGGCGATACCTTAATGTCTTCCCAATTTAATTACACGGAAGCTACTAGAAAAGACTAGAAACCCAACAATCCTAACTAAACCGCTAAGTCAATATTTATTAAGCAAAAAATATTTAAAAGCGAAGGGAGAATAAGAAAACAACGAGAACACATGAGTTTTTGAAAGAATACGAGTACTCTACGTTTAGCATAGTAACTTATAATTAACCCTATCATTTCTCGTCCTCATTTAAGAGACTTGGCCTAATGTATAGTTAAGGAACCAACGCTAAGTGCTCAACATGCACGGTCGAGTCAAAAATTACTCTTATTCTCGCCATCGGAAAATCTACATTCGTGTCTTCAAACACTTATAAAACATGAGAAAAATTTTAAAATTTGGCCATTTTTAGCCTTATTCTGCAACAAAACGATAAACAAAAAGATAAACTTTGGAAAGCGTGAAGGTTTGGCAAGGCAAGTATCTATTCACCCCCCCCCCATACTAAAGTTAAACATTGTCCTCAATGTTTCGAGTCTAGGGATGCAAACACCCCCATACTAGAGACGTAGTCGAATGCCTAATCTAGCATGGAAAGGGTGTAACCAATAAATTAATAGCCGTTTATGAAGTGTGCTAATAACCTAAGGTTAGAACATCAAAGGATATATCATTTGGATATTGAGAAAGTCTTCAAAGCAAACGATCGAGTGCTCCCATAAAACGAACACGAGAGGCTCCAATCGTGAAGATCATGATCATCTAAAGTCCACAATTCACAAACAACCACGGAACAAAGGTTGGAAGGGCACAAATCCCCACACGTAAGCTACATTAGAAAGCGATAATATGTACATAGGATAAGCATGGGACTCCCCCACGAGGCACCTCGTTTTTGATTACCGAGTCATGAGCTCGACTCGATCCCCTCAATACTAGTTATCATTAGGGAAGGTGACTTGGTCGAGGTAGTTCAAGGATGGAACTTCCCCGCCAAAGTAGTGCTTCAACCTATGTCCATTCACCTTGAAGTTAGGACCATCATCTTGAGCTAGCTCGATGGTCCCATAAGGAAACACTTGAGTCACGGTGAATGGACCGGACCAACGGGATTTCAACTTACCGGAAAAGATTTTTAATCTTGAATTAAAAAGCAAAACTTGATCCCCAATGTTAAAAACCCGGTTTTTAATTTTAGAATCATGCAACTTTTTAGTTTTTTCTTTGTAAATAAATGAATTTTCATAAGCAATGTCTCTCAATTCATCTAATTCATTCAATTGCATTTTCTGGTGTTTTCCAGCGGTCGCCATATCATCATTAGAATGCTTTAGGGCCCAATAAGCCTTGTGTTCTAACTCGATAGGCAAATGACAATTCTTTCCATACACAAGCTTATAGAGAGTGCACCCAATGGGTGTCTTATGAGCGGTCCTAAAGGCCCATAAAGCATCGTCCAACTTATCCGACCAAGATTGTCGGTTTTCTCCTACGGATCTCTCCAAAATCCTCTTCAACGCTCGGTTTGAAACCTCGACTTGCCCACTCGTTTGTGGGTGATAAGCCGTAGAAAGCCGATGTGTAACCCCATATTTCCTTAGAACCCTTTCAAATTGGTCGTTACAAAAATGGGTTCCATGATCGCTTATGATAGCACGAGGGGTTCCAAACCGAGAAAACAATTGCTTCAAAAACTTGACTACCACACGAGCATCATTGGTGGGCCAGGCCTTGGCCTCCACCCACTTAGAAAGGTAGTCAACCGCAACGAGAATGTACTTATTACCACGAGATGACGGGAACGGCCCCATAAAGTCTATACCCTAAACGTCAAAGATCTCACACACATGGATGATATTTTGTGGCATTTCATCTTTTTGTGAGGCTTTTCCTTGTCGTTGGCATGCATCACACGACTTCACAAGATCTTCTGCATCTCGGTAAATAGTAGGCCAAAAGAAGCCGGCATCAAACACCTTTTTAGCCGTGATATTAGCACCGTGGTGACCACCCGTGGGTCCCTCATGGCAAGCTCTAAGGATGTTAGAAGCTTCGGTGCCAAAAACACAACGTCGGATGATTTGATCCGCACAAGTTCGAAACAAGTAAGGGTCGTTCCAAAAGTAGAACTTGACGTCACGAAAGAATTTTCGTTCTTCTTGAGTCGTCATACCCTTAATGATGAAGTTACCCGCATGGTAATTTGCAAAATCCGCAAACCATGGGGTGGAAGAATCAAGCTTAGAATTCACTACACCAAGTGTCTCGAGCGGAAATGTTTTGGTGATTTCCTTGGGCTCGTAAACACTTTGGTGAGGATCTTCCAAACGAGAAAGATGATCGGTCGCTAGATTCTCGGCTCCTTTTTTATCAACAATGGTGTGATCAAATTCTTGAAGGAGGAGAATCCGACGAAGTAATTTAGGCTTAGCATCTTGCTTTGCCATAAGATACTTAATAGCCGAATGGTCCGTATACACTATGCATTTCGTCAAGACGAGGTAAGGTCGGAACTTCTCAAATGCATACACCACGGCAAGGAACTCCTTTTCCGGTGTAGTGTATTTGAGTTGAGCCTCGGTCATCGTCTTGCTAGCATAGTGAATAGGCAAGAAGTGCTTATCATGACGTTGCCCCAAAACGGCCACTATAGCGTAATCACTAGCACCACACATAAGCTCAAAAGGGAGGTTCCAATTGGGAGCAACAAGAATGGGAGCTTCGGTAAGTTTCCTCTTAAGGATTAAAAAGGCTCGTACACAATCTTCGTCAAAGACAAAACATGCCTCTTTTTCAAGAAGATGTGTAATGGGTCGAGAAATCTTTGAAAAATCATTGATGAATCGACGATAAAAGCCCATGTGGCCTAGGAAACTCCTAACTCCCTTGACGGTTTTGGGATGAGGTAATTTGGCGATGACATCTACCTTAGCTTGATCTACCTCAATCCCCGCTTTCGAGACCTTGTGCCCTAAGACGATTCCACTCTTAACCATAAAATGACACTTTTCCCAATTGAGCACAAGGTTGGTTTCCTCACAACGTTTTAACATTCTCTCAAGGTTCGACAAACACGAAGTGAACGAATTACCAAACACGGAAAAGTCATCCATGAGAACTTCCATCGTTTTCTCGATCATATCATGAAAAATAGCCATCATGCACCTTTGAAAGGTTCCCGGTGCATTGCAAAGTCCGAATGGCATTCTACGATAGGCAAACGTTCCATATGGACACGTAAACGTAGTTTTTTCTTGATCACGAGGATCGATGGGAATTTGGAAGTAACCGGAAAAACCATCTAAAAAGCAATAGAAATCGTTTCCCGCAAGACGCTTCAACATTTGGTCCATGAAGGGCAAGGGAAAATGGTCTTTTCGAGTGGCTTCATTCAACTTTCGATAGTCAATGCACACTCTCCATCCAGTCACGAGTCTAGTGGGAATCAACTCGTTGGCATCGTTTGGCACAACGGTCATCCCTCCCTTTTTAGGGACACAATGAATAGGACCCACCCAAGGGCTATCGGAAATAGGGTAAATCATTCACGCGTCAAGGAGTTTAAGGACCTCCTTTTTGATGACGTCGTGAATTTTGGGGTTCACCCTCCTTTGACTTTGGATTGTGGGCTTGAAATCCTCCTCCATTAAGATTTTGTGGGTACAAAACTTGGGATCGATTCCCTTAATGTCGGATAACTTCCACGCAATTGCCCCTTTGTGATCCTTTAGAACATCGACAAGTGCGGTTTTTTCATCATTCGAAAGTTCCTTCACAATAATAACCGGCAACTTGTCATCCTCCTCCAAATAGACATATTCGAGGTGAGGAGGTAAATCTTTCAATTCGAGGATAGGTGGTTCCTCAAGTGAAGATTTAGGCTCGATACTCATAACCTCCTCGGATGGAAGAAATGGGAAATCGTTAAGAAAATCCTTGATAATCGAGAATTCCTCATCGTTGTCGAGGTCTTCGTCACAAGTTCGTGGAACATTGCATTCTTCCAACGTAAAACCACCTCCTTCAAAGGGAGTGAAGGTTGGTGTCGAATAATCAAGAATTGGATCCAACATAGTGGGATTGCCACTAGTTTCTTCATCACCAAACCCTAGAACTTCTTGTGAAAATTCCTCGCAAACCACGTCGATCATATCAACGAGGTTTATGGTAGCAACGGAATAAACATGAGAAAGTTGAGAATTTTGAGTTGCGTTTATAACAAGTTCCTCGTCGTTGAAACGTAAGGTGATCTTTCTAGCATGCACATCAATTAAAGCCATAGACGTATCTAAAAACGAACGACCTAAAATAAGAGGAACTTGAGGATCCGTGGGGATATCAACAACGATAAAGTCTACGGGATAGTAGAACTTCCCCACTTTCACAAAAACGTGTTCCGCCAAACCACATGCACGAATCGTGGAACGGTCGGCCATCTCGATAGACATTAGTGAAGGAGTAAGATTAGGAAGATTGAGCGACTTGAAGATTGCAAGTGGCATCAAATTAATGCTAGCACCAAGATCGGCCAAGGCATAGCATTCTTCCATATCTTGGATTGCACAAGGGATCAAAAATTTACCGGGATCACCGACTTTTTGAGGTATGCGATTAAGCTAAACCGACGAACAACTAGACAATTGGTGAAATTTCTCCTTGTTGTTCAACATACTCTTAAAGTTAGCGGCAAATCGAAGCATCATGACCAAAGCATCGGCGAAACTCACATTAAGGTGCAACTCTCGAAACATTTTCATAAAAAGCTCAAATTGGTAGTTGTCGCGGTCTTGTCGTTTCTCCTTCCTAAGTCTCGATGGGTAAGGCAAGGGTGGTGTGGGTTGGGGCATAGGCATAGCCTTTGGAATCTCGGGTTCCAATGTTGGTAAAGGGTCGACCGTAGGTGTGGCATGAGCGGTACTTTGTGGGCTTGAGATATGCTCCTTTTCGACCACCACCTCGGGTTCTTCCTCAATTTCCTCCACCGTTGGAGTAATTGGTTGAGGAGTCGGTTCCTTAAGTGCCTTACCACTTCGTGTGGTAATCACTTTCATCTCTCCCTTCGGGTTTGAAACGGTGTTACTAGGCGAACTTCCCGAAGTAGAGGCTTTGTTCCCCATGACGGCTTCTAAAATGGCATTAAGCTTAGCATCTTGACTATTAAACTTAACATCTTGACTAGCGGCTTTTTGGTCAATTCTTTGTTCAAGCCTAGCATGACTTTGTTCAATTTTATTGTTTTGACCTCTAATTTGATTAGCAAAATCATTTTTCAACTCATTTCTCATGTTAAGATTTTACTTCACAAAATTAGCTAACTCCTTGGTGTTTTTAGCCGTGTCCCTAGCTTGACTAGCCAATTGCTCTTGAATGTTTTCCAAAATCTTATCATTTGCCGTAGCGTAATTCAAAAAGTCCATTGGAAGTTCTTTAGTGTAAACATTTTGAAAACCTTGACTCGTGTTTTGAAAATTACGGTTTTGGTTTTGATTTTGCAATTGGCTACTACTTCCTTGATTCCCATAGTTGTTATTACCCTTGTAATTGTTCCTTTGATTGTTTTGGTAACCAACTTGATTGTTTCGATAATTGTTAGCATTTTGATTTGGTGGAAAACCCGGTGGAGTCAATTGATTAGTGCGGGGAACTTGACCGTTTTGGTTATAAGTTCCCGCGGCCGCGAAGGCACTCGAAGTGTTACCACCGTTGGTAATGCACTCGGAGTAATCGTGAGCTCCACCACAATACATACAAGAAACCTCAACCGCTTTAGCCGTAGCGGGAGTGGGTTGTTCACCAATTTTAAACTCAATGAATAATCCCTTAAGCTTATCAAAAATCTTGTTCTCCAAATTAGCCTCGATTTGGCAAGCATCAACGGTGTGTGACAATGAAGGCGAAGGCGAAGACGAAATCTTACGAACACTCGACGTGCTACGAGGACTATAGACCTTAGACCTATTCTCAATGATTAACAATGCTTCCTCGACCGTCTTACACAAAAAATTACCACCCGCGGCGGCATTAAGATAATCATGCTCATGATCGTTCAAGCCATTGTAAAACGTGTCAATTTGATGCAAGTCGGAAAAACCATGATGAGGACATTCATGCAACATTTCCTTAAACCTATTCCAAGCCGTCGAAAAACTCTCATTATACTCTTGTGAAAACTTTGAAATCTCGTTTTTCAAATGCGTCGTCTTAGAGGGCGGAAAAAATTGGTTCACGAATTTTGAAACGAGATCCTTCCACGTCAATATAGAATTGGGTGGCTCTTTCTCTAACCAAATTTTTGCGGGCCCCGCTAAGGAATACGGAAAAAGCATCATCTTAATCGAGTCGTTAGAGACGTCCTTAAACTTGCAAGTGGCGGTGAGACGATTAAATTGGCGAATGTGGTTATGAGGGTTGTCCTTTTCGTCACCTCGAAACTTGTTGTTTTGAATCATGGACAACAAACCCGTCTTAACCTCAAAATTCTCCGCAAGGATAGCGGGAATCACAATCGCTTCTCTATAACCCTCGGTGGGTGCTTGAAGCAACTCCATCATAGTTCGATTAGCCATGGGTGCTTCTTTCACTACGATGGGTTCGTCAATAGGAGAATCCTCACTAGAAGGAGTGGTTGATTTGTTTCTTCGTTTACGAGCACGTCTTGCTTTGGAGCGAGTTTGCATAAACGTCACGTACAACGAGAGGGTGAGCAAAGAAGATTCTTTTTGGTGTTTTTACTTTTTCAATTTTTTTTTGTGGTTTTTGATTGTTTTTACTTTTTTTGGATTTTTTGGAATGTATTAAGTAGACCAAAATCTACAAATCTCCTCCTTAATCAAATCTCTTGATTAAAGAAGCCTCAAGGAATGAAAACGATCACGTGAAGTGAATGCCTTCGATGACTTTAGAACGATGGTGGAACACCAAATCGTTCAAGAGGGTTTAATCAATGAAACCAAGAAAATATATATGATACTTAGTAATAGTTTGGGCGGCAAAACCCTCGATTAGCTCTCAATCTCAAAATACGCACAAGCAAGCGGAGGAAACGAGGCGGCGCGAAGCACTTAAGAGCCTTTTTCCTTTAGGTCGTGAAATACAACCGCCTTATACACACCTTATAGTTTGTATTTTTCAAAATCGAGCTTCACGAAAGTATTTATCTATTTTTGCCTTTTTCTTTGGTTTGAGATTCGAATACAATGATTGGGTAATGACCTCCCAAGTCAAGGTTGTGATTTCTCACGTATTTGGAGTACTTGTGAATTTATTGTTCTACGTATACAATATAGTAATAGTATTCACAAAAAACGAAAAACCGATAATACGTATTAGTAGAGTGCTACTAATACAAATACTAATTATGGCTATATAAAAACAACAATGTTCAAATCAAAACACAACACGCCTCCCCGGCAGCGGCGCCAAAATGATTGTAGTAGTTTTTGTACCCTTTAGGAAAAGGATGACAAAATAGGGCAAGTATGCACGACGATTTAGGAAAACCGTGTGTGAATGACCCTATAAGTGAGTTCGTTCTCAAGGAGGCAAGTGCGTTGAGTAATGAATTGATTTTGATTTGTGATTATATGATTGAATAAAGAAAGAAAAGAGGAATAAGAAAGAAATGACGGTTACGAAGACGGATCGAGCTAAGACGAAAAAGCGTTCACGTAAAACCGTAAAAAACTACAAAATTACAAATTTTGAACCTAAAAATTAATTAAAAGCTAAAAGTAGTCTAAAATAATATAAATAAGAATAAAAATCCAATAAAAATATTCTAAAACCTTTTATTAAATAAATATTCAATTTTAAATTCTAATTAAAGCCCTAAAATTAAATATAATTAATCAAAATGGGCAAAATATTATTTTATTGAACAAATAACTTACTTATATTATCTAAAGGCTAAAAAGTATTTTTCCTAATTTTTAAAAACTATTGTTCTATTTTTAAATTACTAAAAACTATTTTAAAACTAAAATAATTATTAAAAATAATAAAATAATGCCAAAAATAATTTGACACTTTTAAAAATCCTAATTTACTCTAAAGAACAGAAGAAAAATGAAAAAGTTTGAAAAATATTTAATTTTTTACTAAATGACAAAAACAGTTTGAATAAAACCCTAATTAAACTAAATTAATTATAAAAAATAATTAAAAGATGAACAGTAAATTTTTTTTAACTAAAAATCTTAAAATATTTTTCTTAATCTATAAAAAATGTTAAAACTGAAAAATAAGTATTTTTGGCACTAAATGCCAAAAACAGATTAATTAAAAGTATTAAAAATAGCAATTAAACCTAAAAAATAGCTAATGAACAGTAATAAAAATTTTATTTAAATAGAAAAATCAGAAATTAAATTAGAAAAATATCAAAACTAGTTTGAAAGTCTAATTCTAAAATTCAGGCACTAAAGACAAAAAAGAAAGAAAGCTGAAAGTGACACTTGACAGACTTTGTCTTCTAGCAAAGCAGTACTAACTTGTGAACTACCAGTGGGAAGTTTGTTCCCACTACTAGTTATAAATTTTGGTCAGTTGACCAAATGAGCTTAGGAAAGCTTTTGGATGGGTTTCTTTTGGCACAAAGGGCACCCTTATACTCAGTTGAGTATAAGGAGTCAAAGTAAACTCAAGAACACACAAGTCACTTAGTAAAATAAGCACCAAATAAGCCTAAGAAGTTTCTGATTAAGCTTATGTTTGACTGATGAACAATTGACCAATTTCACTTGCACAAATACGAATTTCAAGAACTCAAATCTTTCATACAAACTCCCCAAATGACTAATAAGCTACACACAATCCTAAAACAACCTTATATCTAGCTATGATCAAAAGTTGAGGCACAAATTCTTCAAGAAATCAGGCAGACAACACACTTGACTATTTTTTGACCACTTATCCAATTTTTAGCATACAACTTGTTCTAAACTATACCAAAGTGAAAAAACAAGCTAACATGCAACCTATTAACTACCTAATGAGTGTGTGAAGCAGGTTTCAAAACAAGATTCAGGTCTTTTTTCCCAACTAAATCCTTAATCCAAACACACCTTTATATTCTGAACATGAAGTTTTTCAAGCCAAATCAATTTAAATCATACCAATGCTGATCAAATCTTGGTCTAACATGCATAAACACTTAACATGAGCAATATCATACCATATAACAAACATTTAAGCAACTTGCACAAAAAATCATACCCAATCACAAATAACTGAAACTATGAAAACTCAACCAAGGAAAAAGAAAATTACCTTGTGAGACCCACATCCAGGTCCCACAGAGACTGCCAAGTCACCTCCCACAAGCTGGTGGCTTGTGCTGAACCTTGGACAACAAGAAAAAGCTCAACAAACTTTCCTGCTAAGAAAATAAACAAAAACAATATGCAATGATCTGATTTTTCTTCCTTTTAAATCTTTTTCAATCTCTCTCAAATACTGTACTCTTAAAAACACTTAAACAAAACACCTTTCAACTTGGAAAACACGTTTTCTGGAACAAAATCTTACCACTTCATACACTTTTTCAGAAACTTTTTGAAATTGCTTTTGACAACTTAAAAGAAACTTGACAAATCTTTGGAACTCGGCTAGCTTTTACACACAAACAAACAACAGAAAGTAAATGGATCCTGGATTTTTTCATCAACAATACTCAACCAATTTTCATTCATAAAATGGGCTTTACAAGTTTGTGACCTAAGGAAAAAAATCAGGAACAAGAAAATATGGGTACATGCACCTCATATTTATGCTAGTCTAAAGAACTATCTAGAATCAATAAAACCCTAGCAACTAAAAAACCCTAAATGCCCTTGGACGAATTTTGAATTTTCAGTCAAAGGAATGCCCATGTGATTTCCAGTTGGAATCTTCAATCTGGTGCGTTGGTTTGTGCTTTAGGAGTAAGCAAACCTTTTGGTTCGTTGATGGACTGGCTTAGTTTGTTTGCTTGTAAAAAAATGGGGCAGGGGAAGGTGGGTTTGTCACATGGGGTGAGTTTGTGACGTTTTTGGGAGGTGGGTTGTGTTGAGGGGGACCTTAATCACTATTCTGGAAATTATCACACCAAAACCCTTTGATTAGGGGTATAATCGGATTAGGGTTTATGTTAGGATGAAGGTTGAATAGTTATGGTTTGATGTAGGATTAGGGTTAATTTAATTCAAAAACATGTTTACCCCCATTTTTTAAACTGATTAAATAAATCAGTTGTAAAGAAAGATAGTGGATGTTGACGTGGATGGAGTGGTGAGGTGGTGGGAGATGATTGGAGGGGAGGGGTGATGTGGCTGAATGATTGGTGGTAAATACTTGTGTTGTCTGACAATAATAGTCCCCAAGGTTTATTCCTTCTTCCACTTTGTATTTAATCAGCAACAACTTCAATTCCTTTGTAAACAAGTTTGGGCAGTTGGCATTTTCAGTCCTTCCAAGTTTAAGTTATGGAAACAAGGACTAATCTTGTAAACTTTGAGATCTTCAAGGGCCATACTTGTAAATTCTTGATAATTTAGGGACCCAAATGCAATAAATGAGATTTGCAAGGGTATAAATTGACAAGTCTTCAATTCTTGAGGACCAAACTTGTACAATCTTCAAACTTCAAGGTCATTTTTGGAAATTCCATTCTTGGGCCCGGTTCATTGTGCGACTTCGTTTCCCGTGTTCGTTTTTGATTGATTCTTTTGATCTTTTTGTCTTTTCCTCAATATTCGTACCTAAAATACACAAGCAACAAACACGAGCATATATTTGGCAGTTTTAATGATATTCTATGCATTTAAGCCCGATTTGGACGATGAGACTGTGTATAAAAGCAGTCTCATCAGTAATAGATAACCAAACCATTTTCATTTCCACCAAGAACAATTGAGTCGCACTTTGAACCGGAAATCAATTCGAGAAGATACCGAGAAAACGAACTTTTTCAACTAGTAAAATCTCTTTAGTTGTCTCTTTCTTAGCGAGATTTAAACAACGTGCACAATGTCCTAAGTGTAGGGGAGTTTACTTCCACATGCTTAAACATTGAGGACAATGTTTATCTTAAGTGTAGGGGGGACTTCTATCGAAGTTAAGTGGCCTTTTCCTTGTATTTGTCCTCATTTTAACCGGAAATTCAAAATTTTTCGACATTTTTCAAAATTTTTGATCTATTTTGGCCTATTAGTTTTTCCTTTTGTATAGTTATTTTCTCTCTTTGCTAGAATAAATTTTGAATAAATTGGTTTTAATTTTCAAACGTTGTGAATCTTTTGACTCAACCCGAGTTTACTTATCTAAGTTACTCTAGCTAGTATCCTTAACGTGTTTAAGTCAAGTTTTGCTAGGCTTTTATATAGGGAGCTTTAAAACGCGAAAGTCTTAACTCTCACGGGTTAAGAACAAGAACTTTTCGCAAGTTCCTATAATTGATCCTAGAGAGTCGTTTATCAAGGGAACTTTAAAATGCGATTTCTAAACTTGAAAAAGTCTAAGAATTTGCAAGATCCTATAGATGACTCGAAAACCCAAAACTTTGATTTAATAGGCTAAGCATCTACGAGTCTCATTCCTTGAGATTTTAAATTGTGGAGAACGAGAGATGATAGAGTCAATTATAAGTTTGGTATTCTTTCGTGAATTTATGTGAGTTAATTATAAGCCTATTCTCCCTTCGCTTGTTAATAAATTTATCTGCAATAAATAAGGTTGTACGATTTAAAAGGTTACTTAGCTTCTAGCCCAAGATCGTTTAAAAGTTGCTCGGTATGGATTAGAGTTCATAGCCAAGGCATAACTTATTGAAGCGGGATGCGAAGATTGGCGAGTCCGAAAAGGCCCTAACAAGGCATGAGGGCTATATTTTGTTGCTAAAGATCCAAAAGTCATGTGAAGAATCATTTATCGAAAATCTATATGAAGGATCGAGACACACGACGAAAAGCAAGTACTCCCAAAAGATCATGGAGAAGTCTATCCAAAAAGGCCCTAACAAGGTATGAGGATAAATAGATCCAAGTCCTAAAAGGAGGCGGATCGTTGTATATCAAAGTCCAAAGTAATGATTTGAGAAAAATGAAGAAGTCGTGGTCCATTTATGAAGAATCTTTTAAAACTTCAAGTGAAGAAATTCCATTATGAAGAGAAGACCATTATTTCAAGAACGTCTCTCAAGGTTTGAAGTATGAAGTCGCTGCCAAATATCGGTCCGAGAAAGGTCTTAAATCGCGAAGCGAGTTATGCCAAGATATGAAGTTTATGAGGTCCCGAGAAGCAGTTTTAAAAGATTTTGTCCTTTAGCTAACTATTGATTAAATCGTCCACTTTATTTTCGGCCTAAATAACTATCGAAATAAGTCAAACAAGCATCCTCGTGATCATTCAAGACAAAAATAAAATATAAGAGATACACCTAGGAATAAGGGAGTCTAAGTGAATAATTGGCCCACATGAGTTCGTGTTAGTTTACTAACTTATAACAACAATGATCTCGTTTTTAAGCTTGGTTTGGAGAAAGTGAAAACTTGAGGATGATGGTCAGTCACGACATTTCCAAAATCCAAGGTATGTTTTTAATTTCTTTACTTTGAATGTTTATAATTTTCTATCTCTTTAATAAAGGCCAACATGGATTGATTATGATGAAAAGTGTAAACTTGCTTTGTAACTAATGCATTGCATGAGGACATTTGCAATGGTTAAGTGTAGGGGATTTGATAGGTGTGAAAACACCCATCATTTTTACCACTTAATTGCAATAATAACCGAGCCAAAACGTGTATTTTATGTCATTTATGTCAGAATTATGCGTGGTTTGTGTTTTTGTTGTGATTTAGGACGAAAAGGTGAAAAGTGGAGAAAACACGGCATTCACGGGCTTTTATCGAAGAAAAAGACGAAAGATGAAGTCGAAAGATCAAGAGTGGAAAAAGAACGGAAGTCCAAGACCAATTCTGAAGATTTATCGAAGAAAAAGTCAAAGGACGGAAGTTTACTAAAAAGCCGAAGAACTCGAGTCTTATTTATAAAGAAAAATCAAGACGAGTTAAAGAAATCCAAAGACAAAGTCCAAGATTAACAAAAGATAAAGAAGAAAAGGACTTAAGTGTACAATTAAGGCAAAGAGGAAAGAGGGAGGAAGCTTCCTAAGCTCCTCCCTAATCACCCCTATATATAGATGATCCTAGTTTCATTTTCATGTTGTTGGTGGCTTGACAAGCCACACTTCCACCATTTTCATTTCTTGTCATTTAATTTCTTGCAATTTAATTTCATGTTATGCACTTTTAATTTCTTCAATTCAAGTAAGTATTTTTATTTTGGAATCTTTTCTTTTAATCAAGTTCTTATCTTTGATCATCTTCTTCTCCCTTTCTTACTTTGCTTCTCTTTGGTTCATGTTCATCCTTGATTTGTTTTCATCTTAATGCTTATTTGATCTAAAGTTTTCTTAAAAAGTTCATCTTTTTAAAAGTTTGATTTGAAAGTTTGCTTATTTTTAGGTTTGATAAGTTGTTATTCATGCTTATTAAGTCAATTTCGATTTAGATTCGTGCAAGTTTTAGTTTGAGCTTATTAACCATAGCTTATTGCTTTTGCTTAATTTTCGGATCAAAAAGTTAGATCGGAAAGGGTAAACCCCTTTCCAATCACATATTCCAATCACCTTGATTGGAAAAGGGTTTTATATTCCAATCAGCATTCCAGTCAGCATTCCAATTAACATTCCAATCAGCATTCCAATCAACATTCCAATCAGCATTCCTTTCGCATTCCTTTTACATTCCTATTAGCATTCCAATCAGCATTCCAATCAGCATTCCAATCAACATTCCAATTAGCATTCCTATTAGCATTCCAATCAACATTCCAATCAGCATTCCAATCAGCATTCCAATCAGCATTCCAATCAACATTCCAATCAGCATTCCAATCAACATTCCAATCAGCATTCCAATCAACATTCCAATCAGCATTCCAATCAACATTCCAATTAGCATTCCTATTAGCATTCCAATCAGCATTCCTATAAGCATTCCTATCAGCATTCCTTTTAGCATTCCTTTCAGCATTCCTTTTACTTATCGCAATTTACATTTTCATTTTACTTAGTAATAGATAACCAAACCATTTTCATTTCCACCAAGAACAATTGAGTCGCACTTTGAACCGGAAATCAATTCGAGAAGATACCGAGAAAACGAACTTTTTCAACTAGTAAAATCTCTACATTACTACCCGATATATGTTATAGAAAAGTAAAAATGTCATGCGGCTTATAATAATCCAATAATGATAATACTGATATACGAATTAAATTATAATATATTGCCTGACTAGCAATACGAGGTCTTATTACTGATATTATGTTCGTGTTTTGGTTTTACATAACCATTTTCATATAACGGTTTTTATTAAACTCTATACAATGTTATAAAACGTATTGTATGATATTTTTGCGACAATGGTTCGTATAATGGTTTTAAAGGCAAAATCCTATCTTATGATTTACGACAAAGATTCGTATAAAATGTCTTTGGCCTATTTTATGGCCTACGACAAAGAATTGTACAAAATGATTTTCGGTAATGATTATATACCGGCGATATATTAATGGTTTTTATCAAAGTCTATGAATTCATTCGACGTTTCGCTGACTTTTAACATGTTTTATCTCAGGTACTTGAAGGTAATTCTCGTGAAGACGACAAGAATTTATGGCCCGCATTCAAATAATAATTTCCATTCAAACGTTTTGTAAATTTGTATGATATACTATGAACTGAGGACCTATGTAATTTGATATTCATGAATGGAAAATGCTTTATTATTAAACGACGCAATTTTTAAGCGTTGTCTATGATTTGAGTAATGTGCTATCCCGTAACACCAACGACTCTTCCGCTGAATTAACTTATGAATATTTGGGGGTGTTACAAGACAAAACTTTCTAAGTATCTTTTCTTGAATACTTCTTTGCTTGAAATCTTCATACCTGAAATAAAACAGTTAACAACAAAAACCAATATGTATTGGCTTCATGATTTTTAGCAAATCACCAGCTATCAACGGATTTGATATATTCTTTACAAGTTAGCCGTACACTCTGGAATAGCCAATACTTTAAAAAGAATAAGGTGTACTGATAACCCTATAATTTTTGGTAAATTCTCAACCATCAACGGATTTGATTAAGTCTTTACCTAGTACCGTTTGTCTAGGACTAGCCAACTCTTTGTCTCGAAACAAGGTGAGTCAGAACCATATAGTTTTTAGCAAACTACCACCTTACAACGGATTTGAGAAGTCTTTACCATAAACCATTTGTTTATGGACTAGCCAGTTCTTATGTGTGTTAGACATGGTGAACTGAGAACCATTTGTGAAGTGTGACTGAAATTCAAACACTTAAGGATCTTTCTCAACTTCTTCCTCATCTTTCAAATCCTTGATTTGTTGTTTAACCATTCTGATCAACTCCAAAGCATCAACAGACTCTTCTGTAACTTCCTATTGTTGTTCCACATTCTTTCCAATAAACTTCGTTTAAATGGATAACTTTTATCTTGTAGCATATAGTAAGTAACATCATCTATACCCAAAATATGCAATCCACATGACCTATAATATCTCCATAACTAGGAACCTGATTCTCTAATTCCTTAAACATTTATTGATCACAGTTGTGTGGTTCATACATGAAGAGCAATTCATTATACAATAGTGATATCTCAGTTTTACCTGCACTGGCTTCTTGAACTAACCTGAAAAAGATCCTGAATATCTTGTCTGTCAAGAATATGAAGAATATCTTCCAAAAGTCTGAATATTCTTGTTGTGCTATCAGTTCTTTGAATTCCATGAGCTTCTAGTCCTTGATCCATATAGTATATCCATCTAACAATAGATGACCTCTTTCAAAAAATATCTGTATCAATACATTGATCTTCCAATTTTACTATCTTCAAGTACTTTTTCAAGCTCTCATCATCATCACTATCTTGTGTTGTTGACTTAGCCTTCTTGGCTTTCTGCTTCATTTTTGTTGATCTTTTCCTCTTAACACCCTTGGAGGTTCCTTCAAATTATATTGAACCTTCTTCCAAGTTTGTATGTACCGTTTCTTTAGTATGTACTCTTGACTGTGTATGTACTGCTTGTACATTTTCAGTCTTGTCAACATCTTGAGCTTTATCTCCTTCATTCATTCTTTGAGCAGTCTCTTCCTCTTTTGAACTTACCTTCTCCTTTCTATTCTTCCTCACATAATTGGTCTTGATAGGTGGAGATGTAGTTGTAGGTTCAGCAGTACTTGGCTCAATTCTAGGAGCACTTCTAAATTGCCTTTGTTGTTGCAGATGTCTTGTAGCTTTTTCAACAGCTATCTTATCTGCTTCAGATCCAATCTTAACAAAATTCAATTCAGCTATTTTATGTTGTTCATACAAAGTCCTGATTTCTTCAAAATTCTTCTTGACAAGCTGTGTAACACCCCCAAATTTATTCAACTCAATACAACGGAAGACTAGTTGGTGTTACGGGATAGCACATTACTCACATCATAGACAACGCATAAAATTCACGTCGTTTATTAATAAAGCATTTCCATTCATAAACATCAAAGTTACATCGGTCCCAAGTCATTACATTTCATACAAGTTTTACAAAGTATTTGAATGGAAAATATTGTTTTAAGTGCGGGCCATGAATTCTTGTCGTCTTCCCGAGAATTACCTTCAAGTACCTGAGATAAAACATGTTAAAAGAAAAGGTCAGCGATAACGCCGAGTGAATTCATAGAGTTTCATAAAAACCATCAATATAATATATCAGTATAAAATTATTACTGAAAATCATTTTGTACAAATCATTTTAATAGGCCATAAAATAGCCAAAGTCATTTTATACAAATCTTCATCAAAATCATAATATAGGCATTTGCCCTAAAAATCATAATACGAGCCAATGTCGTAAAAACATCGTACAATACGTCTTATGACGTTGTATGAAAATAAAAACCGTTATATGAATATGGTTATGAAAACCAAAACACAAACATAATATCAATAGTATGACCCTGTATTGCTAGTCAGGCAATACATCGTAATTCGGAGCGTCTAGTAGTATTTCTTTAGTTTTTGAATTATTATAAGCCGCATGACATTGTTATCTTACTAAACCAACAACGGGTAGCTAACCCGATACCAATTTTGCCCATCTAAAGTAGCGTGTCGTCACAAAGGTCACGCTATGGAAATCTTCTCATACATAAATTCGCTTACCAATCAATGTGGCACGACGGGGATCAACCGTCAAGGCGCGAACTAGGGTGATCGTCCCCAAATAGTACTATTAAATGCATAAGCGTCTACCAACTCCTGGTAGTTCACAATTCATGCTAATGGGACTTTTAGTGACATAACCTAACTTTAATAATCCATTTTTATTTCATCTATCGGGTCCTTTAATCATTCATAGGGTCATACAATCGGGTCATTCAATCATTCGGGTCCAAAATCAATAAACAAACAATCGGGACAAATGGTGTCCTATTTTATAAAAACTAACATGTTATCTCCCTCGCGGGTTTATAAAACATTTATAGAAACATTTAAAAGAGTGCGAGGCTATGAACTCACGTTGATGTGGGAAAGCGGGTTATCGGCAATTCGGACGTACGGTACGTGCTTCAATCACGGAAACCTAGACAAATAATACTCGTCTTAGACTCATGTCCAATGACTTTATAAAAATAACAATTATGTATACATATGATGATTGTATATATATGATGATCAAGTGGGTTTACATATTCTCATTTACTCATTTTTGTGTTATGTGTCGATAACTTTTATACTAGTTTTCTAGTCTTACCTATTTACGTGTTTTAGGTCCAATAAGCCTATTATAAGTTTATTAACTTGTATTAATCCCTTCCATACTTATATTATCAGTATTTAAACTTTCAAGTTGGGCCCAAATGGGTTAAGTCCAATAAGTTCTTTTTATAAGGGTTTAACTTATTTAGTCTAATTATTAGTCCAATATGTTTACTTAGTCCGTTAAGGTCCGTATGTTATATAGTTCGGGTTTTATCGGTTTTTACTTGTTCTATATGTTTATATATCAGTATATGAATTTTATAAAGTTCACATTAGACGGGTCCAACCATCTAAGTTTTATTTAACAAAAACGTTAGTTTTATGGTAATAGCCGAAAAAGTCGTAAAAATCATATTTATAGTTTTATAACTTATAAAACTTAACAAGTTACCATTTTTATAATTTATACACTTATTTAACCTTTTACATATTCATATAAATAAAATCCATAAGTTAGTGGGTTTTTATTTTACATTTTATACAATAAAATTTTGAGTGCTTATATAATAATAATAAACATTAATTCTCAAAATCTGATTTTTATCTTCATCTTCACCAAAACTGCCATATCTATAGTTCTATATGGAGATAGAAGCTCAACTTTTTATCACATAAAATAAATGATATGTTCTCCATTTAACTCTTCTATAGCTATTGTTGAATCATCTTCTAAATATTATCTAAAAATCGTCCAAAACAGTAACCTCAGATTTATACCCTAAACTTGTTTTGATCATATCTCACTCATTACAATGATTCCATTGCATGGCCAACTCTCACATGTGTACAAGACCCATAGCTTACTGTAAATCCATTCTACTTCATCATTTTATCAGTTTACCATATGGTTATTTACTGTCTTTCATCTTTTTAAGCATGTTTATCAACAACAAATCCCCACATAACATTTTTATCATCATATAATCATCATATACATATACAATAGGAAATAAAATACATGTTTACATAATCAAAATAACAAGAAGATGAGGAGGACAATATTTATACCACCATGATGATGTAAGTTGTGATCAAAACATGGATTTTGATGGAGAAACTTGTGATGCACCAAGACCATCTTCATGACCACCAATCTTCATAAACTCCTTGTGGAAAATCAACCCCAAGACACCATGAATACTCCTCCTTGGATGTTATAAGTTGCACCAATCTTCATCTTTTTGAATGGAGATTAACATATGTTAATTATAACATATGTTTGTGGTTTAAAATTGTATGAATGTGGTGTTTTGTGGAGCATTTGGGACGGCCAAAAATGGAGTCAAGAGAGAGAATGGAAGTTGTAGCTTGTTTTTGCATGTATGAATGAGAAGAGTGAACTAGCTAGTGGTTTTGGTAAGTTGTTGGCTTACAAAGTAAGCTTAAAGGACAAGTGTCCATTTAGTTAAGTAAAAATGACACCAAATGTGGTGTGTTGTACATTGTTTCCGTCCCATGTAAGCTAGTGGGGTGGGACAATGTATTTTGTCCCATCTCACTAGTTTACGGGTATTATTCGATTCTAGTTTCCTCGATTTGCGTGCCCTCGGGTCGTTTTACGAAAAACGTTTTTATAAATTATGAATCAACGTCAAAAAACAAATCTAATAAAAATTGTTTCATCAAAAACGGAGTTCGAAAACGTAAATACGTAATCCTAGGGTTTCCGGTTTAGTCGTAAAGGACGTTAAAATAAAATCGTAAGTCCTAATCTCTTCTCGTAAATTTGTGAGTATATGAACTAACACAAATTTAAAACTTCAAAATAATACTCATGGATAAATTTATTTTCTGAATTGTTGGACTGTCACCAAAGACGGTGTATGTAAACGTAAGCACGTAAGTTTGAATCCTCCGGTTTAGACGTAGTCGACGCTACTTCAAGACGTAAATCCAAATTACTTCCCAAAAATAAGTGAGTTCATATTGTAACATTAAAATAATGTTTTCAAATAAATATTGAGAATAAAATATCGACCATAAATTGACGGATTGTCACAGAATTTACCCCTAAACAGGATCTTTGTCCTCAAAGATCATCTTACCTTACTACTCGCTTCTTATAGAGTTAAAGCCATGTGGGTATTTCCTCCACCTTCGGTCTTTCCTCATAAGTGTAATCCATTTCAATACGCGAGTTTCATCAAACATAACTACGGAATAAGATCAGGCTTAATGTTGACTTACTTTCTCTATCCATGATGTTCACGGGTTTTTGATGAATGCAACTTTTCGCCGATCTAAGCTTTACTAAGAAGAATTCAGATTTTCACTTGATAGACATTCCATCAAGTTCGATTTACAAAACATAATTCACGCGGTTCTTGAAGTCCTAGGGTAATTCATCAACAAATACTTCCTAAAGTTTCAAATAACAAAAACATGTTTTAATGAATTCATATTAACTTCTTTCTAGATTATAATATCTATGACTAATTCACAACCAATCACAATAAAATTTCAAGTCTAAATGCAGGATATGGTCATCCATGAAGAATTATTTAGATCACTTTTGATAATCAACATCTTATCTTTTCGGGGAATTCTACTCGTGTTTCCATCAATTAAGACAATGTCGTCATGTCATAATCAATCAATCCATTCTATGGGCACTATCAACCTTCCAGTTGCATTGTCGTCGATAAGATGTGAACTTCTCAAAAGACTAATAATAACTCATAATCCTTCACAAGTTCAAGGATATATGGAGACACAACTAGTATTAAAAGAGTAAGGTCAACGCATAATCTATGCGAGAGAATTTCAAATCAGATACAGACGAAAACATTTAACTAATATGAATATATCCATGTTTTCATAATTTGAGTACGCATTCGAAAGCTCCTCGGATCGTTACCCAGGTCATTCAAATGAAATCAAATCATAAGAAATGATAAGAACGTCAATACATCCAGTCGGGTATCAACACTCGGTAATCAGATATTTTTCTTAAGAATCTCACTACGGGAGAATTGGACAAGAAAGAATTGTCAATTGTCAAATAAGACAATTTCCACAGATGAGTAAATTCGACTCAGAAGAATAGATGGCACGGGCACATATGTAGATGTCTCTAACATTATGTCCCTATTTTGCACTTCTTGCAGATCTCATAAAATTTAATTTTTCACAATCTTCAAAGAAAATATAATGTTTATTAACAATTTTATGGTGACTACTAATCAGCCTTGCATGGTCCCTTCCAAATTGTATGTAGGCGCGCAACTATATACAATTTCAAGATCAACGATGCAATACTCAGTTCGTCAAAATGTTATCATCATGTTTATAATAAAAACATTTTCATGCTTAATTCTTAAATAAGAATCAAAATAAATTTACAAAGATTTTCTTTATTATGAAAACAATTAAGTTTTCCAAGGTGTTTTATAAACAGCTTCATTTTGATAACAATCACTTATAAATCTCACTTTAAATAATCTATATGGTGATGAGAATTCAATTTTCTCAAGGAATACTGTTTTATCTTTATAAAAACAATGTGTGATCTGCAAAAGAGTGATGAAGAGTTGTTCACCAAGAACTAACTACGATATAATAGGAAATGAGCTTAGCCAATTAATCATGAGGTTCATGACCTCGATGGCACTCAAAAAGAATAATCCACAACGTAACTCAAATCAAGATGAGTACTTGTTCAATGGTTGCATCACTAATGCAAGCATTAGGAAGAAGCAAGAAAAGATAGATAACATCGATACATGTAGAATTTAGCAATCAAAGGTAGTCTTTTCATTAATCACAAACAAGTTAAAATTGTACCGTAACACATTACGTGTCACTATGTCATACAATTCTCAGAACTCATCCTACCAACTGATATCTCAGTTAAGTTAGGGATTTTTAAAAGATACCACAATGAATACTAATCTACAAGAGTCATTAGGTGTTCCACATGTCCCGGAAGATCCATCGGTCCCAATTCAGAAGAAGATTTCTTCAATTTATTTCTTGGACACTGGGCATCCTCGTTAGTGGACAATGGCCTAGGAACAACCCTTAACACGAACTACCAATCAATCAAAACCTTATAATTCAATCACATAAGTTAACGACTTCCTCTTAACAATCTCATATTTCATATAAGTTAAATTTTATTTTATTCATGTTTTAATCAACTTACGCTCAATGCGATATCCTACCTTATTTTCCAGTACTTTCAACTTTATTTATAAACCTTAAAAGGGCAATAAAAGCTCGATATGATCAACACTTAATTTCCAATCCTATAACTCCTTTATCAATAATTATCAAATGAGTCACTAGTATGAAATGACTTGATCATTTAACTAGACTTCTCGGAAAGGTACTAGTGCATGAGGCTTTTGGGTAATGGTTCCAATAACAGCCTCAAGTGCAACATTCACCCTTTCGATTGCAAGTTTAAGAATTGGGTGACAACGAATCAGATGACATCTTTCTAGGTGGTAACGTTTTGTAAAACTCCACTCTATAAGGAAAGATCGTCATGACATCGATATCAGATTTAATCTCGCCAATTCTTTTTCAATATCACAATCAACTAATATCTACATTTCTACGAATATCAACCATTTGTTGGGATCATAAATATCCACAACTTGGTTTAGATCTAGGATAGCTAGAATTCCTACGAGAATAGCTTCGATTAATTTACTAGGGGATTTAGGGTTACTTGTGACAATCGACGTCGTATAAATACCTCGTATAAAAATCAAAATAATCATCAAACAATCATGTAATAAAATTACATCATATATATATATATATATATATATAATCCAAGTTATATATATATTAAAATAACACTTCTCAGTCTGGCCTTGTCGGTAACTCGGGAATTCTTCGGCACCGTTATAGTCAAAAGATTTTTAGACATTTTTAGAAAAATGTTTTTAGTTAAAAGATTTTGAAATGTTTTATTCAAAACCTTTGGTTATAAAAATCTTTCGTTCTCTATAACGAGAGCTCTGATACCAAACTGTAACACCCCCAAATTTATTCAACTCAATACAACGGAAGACTAGTTGGTGTTACGGGATAGCACATTACTCACATCCAACGCATAAAAATCGCGTCGTTTATTAATAAAGCATTTCCATTCATAAATATCAAAGTTACATCGGTCCCAAGTCATTACATTTCATACAAGTTTTACAAAGTATTTGAATGGAAAATATTGTTTTAAGTGCGGGCCTGAATTCTTGTCGTCTTCCCGAGAATTACCTTCAAGTACCTGAGATAAAACATGTTAAAAGAAAAGGTCAGCGATAACGCCGAGTGAATTCATAGAGTTTCATAAAAACCATCAATATAATATATCAGTATAAAAGTATTACTGAAAATCATTTTGTACAAATCATTTTAATAGGCCATAAAATAGCCAAAGTCATTTTATACAAATCTTCATCAAAATCATAATATAGGCATTTGCACTAAAAATCATAATACGAGCCAATGTCGTAAAAACATCGTACAATACGTCTTATGACGTTGTATGAAAATAAAAACCGTTATATGAATATGGTTATGAAAACCAAAACACAAACATAATATCAATAGTATGACCCTGTATTGCTAGTCAGACAATACATCGTAATTCAGAGCGTCTAGTAGTATTTCTTTAGTTTTTGGATTATTATAAGCCGCATGACATTGTTACCTTACTAAACCAACAACGGGTAGCTAACCCGATACCAATTTTGCCCATCTAAAGTAGCGTGTCGTCACAAAGGCCACGCTATGGAAATCTTCTCATACATAAATTCGCTTACCAATCAATGTGGCACGACGGGGATCAACCGTCAAGGCACGAACTGGGGTGATCGTCCCCAAATAGTACTATTAAATGCATAAGCGTCTACCAACTCCCGGTAGTTCACAATTCATGCTAATGGGACTTTTAGTGACATAACCTAACTTTAGTAATCCATTTTTTTTTCATCTATTGGGTCCTTTAATCAATCATAGGGTCATACAATCGGGTCATTCAATCATTCGGGTCAAAAATCAATAAACAAACAATCGGGACAAATGGTGTCCTATTTTATAAAAACTAACATGTTATCTCCCTCGCGGGTTTATAAAACATTTATAAAAACATTTAAAAGAGTGCGAGGCTATGAACTCACGTTGATGTGGGAAAGCGGGTTATCGGCAATTCGGACGTACGGTACGTGCTTCAATCACGGAAACCTACACAAATAATACTCGTCTTAGACTCATGTCTAATGACTTTATAAAAATAACAATTATGTATACATATGATGATTGTATATATATGATGATCAAGTGGGTTTACATATTCTCATTTACTCATTTTTGTGTTATGTGTCGATAACTTTTATACTAGTTTTCTAGTCTTACCTATTTACGTGTTTTAGGTCCAATAAGCCTATTATAAGTTTATTAACTTGTATTAATCCCTTCCATACTTATATTATCAGTATTTAAACTTTCAAGTTGGGCCCAAATGGGTTAAGTCCAATAAGTTATTTTTATAAGGGTTTAACTTATTTAGTCCAATTATTAGTCCAATATGTTTACTTAGTCCGTTAAGGTCCGTATGTTATATAGTTCGGGTTTTATCGGTTTTTAATTGTTCTATATGTTTATATATCAGTATATGAATTTTATAAAGTTCACATTAGACGGGTCCAACCATCTAAGTTTTATTTAACAAAAACGTTGGTTTTATGGTAATAGCCGAAAAAGTCGTAAAAATCATATTTATTGTTTTATAACTTATAAAACTTAACAAGTTACCATTTTTATAATTTATACACTTATTTAACCTTTTACATATTCATATAAATAAAATCCATAAGTTAGTGGGTTTTTATTTTACATTTTATAGAATAAAATTTTGAGTGCTTATATAATAATAATAAACATTAATTCTCAAAATCTGATTTTTATCTTCATCTTCACCAAAACTGCCATATCTAGAGTTCTATATGGAGATAGAAGCTCAACTTTTTATCACATAAAATACATGATATGTGCTCCATTTAACTCTTCTATAGCTATTGTTTAATCATCTTATAAATATTTTCTAAAAATCGTCCAAAACAGTAACCTCAGATTTATACCCTAAACTTGTTTTGATCATATCTCACTCATTACAATGATTCCATTGCATGGCCAACTCTCACATGTGTACAAGACCCATAGCTTACTGTAAATCCATTCTACTTCATCATTTTATCAGTTTACCATATGGTTCTTTACTGTTTTATACAACCATCAAATTTAACCAAGATTTTAACCTTGTTTCTTATAGTCTTTTCATCTTTTTAAGCATGTTTATCAACAACAAATCCCCACATAACATTTTTATCATCATATAATCATCATATACATATACAATAGGAAATAAAATACATGTTTACATAATCAAAATAACAAGAAGATGAGGAGGACAATCTTTATACCACCATGATGATGTAAGTTGTGATCAAAACATGGATTTTGATGGAGAAACTTGTGATGCACCAAGACCATCTTCATGACCACCAATCTTCATAAACTCCTTGTGGAAAATCAGCCCCAAGACACCATGAATACTCCTCCTTGGATGTTATAAGTTGCACCAATCTTCATCTTTTTGAATGGAGATTAACATATGTTAATTATAACATATGTTTGTGGTTTAAAAATGTATGAATGTGGTGTTTTGTGGAGCATTTGGGATGGCCAAAAATGGAGTCAAGAGAGAGAATGGAAGTTGTAGCTTGTTTTTGCATGTATGAATGAGAAGAGTGAACTAGCTAGTGGTTTTGGTAAGTTGTTGGCTTACAAAGTAAGCTTAAAGGACAAGTGTCCATTTAGTTAAGTAAAAATGACACCAAATGTGGCGTGTTGTACATTGTTGCCGTCCCATGTAAGCTAGTGGGGTGGGACAATGTATTTTGTCCCATCTCACTAGTTTACGGGTATTCTTCGATTCTAGTTTCCTCGATTTGCGTGCCCTCGGGTCGTTTTACGGAAAACGTTTTTATAAATTATGAATCAACGTCACAAAACGAATCTAATAAAAATTGTTTCATCAAAAACGGAGTTCGAAAACGTAAATACGTAATCCTAGGGTTTCCGGTTTAGTCGTAAAGGACGTTAAAATAAAATCGTAAGTCCTAATCTCTTCTCGTAAATTTGTGAGTTTATGAACTAACACAAATTTAAAACTTCAAAATAATACTCATGGATAAATTTATTTTCTGAATTGTCGGACTGTCACCAAAGACGGTGTATGTAAACGTAAGCACGTAACGTTGAATCCTCCGGTTTAGACGTAGTCGACGCTACTTCAAGACGTGAATCCAAATTACTTCCCAAAAATAAGTGAGTTCATATTGTAACATTAAAATAATGTTTTCAAATAAATATTGAGAATAAAATATCGACCATAAATTGACGGATTGTCACAAGCTGAGTATGAGTGAAATTCTTAACTTTCTTGAGAAATGTCATCATTTGATTCGTAATCTGCATGGTAGTTGGAGGCTTAATCTTTTCTATTCTTCTCTTTTAAACAAAGAATATTTGTTGCTCCATTACCAGATCATCAATCAATTTTGATTTCTCTTCTTCATCATAAGCATCTCTCTCTTCAGCTAACAATGAGTCTGAAAGAAGCTCACGTGCATATAATTCAACTTGAATCCTATCATACTCTTGTATGTTCCATTCTTGTTGTATTCTCCTAGCTTCTAGCAAATGCTTCTTAGCTTCAAGTTCTTCTCGCAAGTCTTCTTCACGAATCTGAGCTTGCATTCTAAGAGCATAGTCCTCATCATGGTCTAGTTGATTAAATCTATACATGACTTTGCTGATATCTTCATCTGAATCACTTTCATTTTCAGATTCTGATTGTATTTGCTTCTTCCCCTTATCCTTTGGATTAATCTTAGGTAACTTCTTCTTCAGCTTGGAAGGTCTTTCCCTATCAGCTTGCTGTGGAATAACTATACCTTTAGTAGGCTGTGAAGCTTGAACTTTCTTACCTTTAGTTTGATCCTTCTTGGCAAGAACTTCTTGTTGTGTCTTCTTCTCTACCTCTGCTTGTTTTGCTTTCTCAGCTGAATTCTTTTCCCTTAAGTCAAGCAGCATTTGGGCTAAAGTCTCATCCTATCCAAAAGGAGTTTGACTTTCCAGTGAAGGATGATCACCAGCGGTACTTACAGTCGGCTTAGTTGGCTTAGCAGTACTTAGGTCTTCAACAATGTCAGCGTTACTTGCAGTCAGCTTAGTTGGCTTAGCAGTACTTGGATCTTCAATAATGTTGACTTCACCAGAATTAGACACACTTATTTCTTCAATCACTTCTGTATCTCCAGATACCCTTTCTTCCATTGAAACTAAGCTTTCAACTTGCACCTCTTTAGTCTTGTCTAATCCATTGCTCACTCTTGATCTTGACAGTACTTGCAAAGACTGTTTCTTGTGAAACCAGATTTGTCTTTGTGTGGAGTTGAAGATACAGGAAATTGAACATTAATCTCCTCCAGCTTCTCATAGAAAGTACTCCAATTCACTTGAAGTTGTGGTGATTGATTGAGCTTCTCATAGAAAGTACTCCATACTTGGTACTTGGACTTTTGCTAGCGGTACTATGATCCATAACGGTACCTCACAATTTTGACCAGTTCATGCATTCCACTATCATTATAACCTCTTTTATCTTATTCTATCAACCCGTAATCACATCAAAAATACAAAAACATAGACTAAACAATAAAAATTAGCATAAAAATTGTACATCTGTTACCTCCCCTCAACATATGCAGCAGTCTATTGGTTGAGCATACCAATATGTGTTACCAAGAATTCAAATCTCTTTGCATCAAATGCCTTGATCGATAAATCAACTTCATTGTTGTCTGTATGAATCTTCAAGACTTGAATAAGCTTCTTGTCATAGGCTTCTCTTATGAAGTGATGTCTTATTTCAATATGCTTGGTCTTGGAGTGAAATATTGGATTCTTGACAATGCATATAGTACTTTCATTATCAATGTAAATCTTGGTGTTCATGAAGTTGAACCCATAATCTAACAACTTGTTTTGAATCCAAAGTACTTGTCCACAGCAATGAGCAGCAGCTACATATTCAGCTTCAGTTGTAGAAGTACCAACAATGGTTTACTTCTTAAACTGCCATGATATGAGTCTTCTGCCTAGGAATTGACAACCTCCTGTTGTGGATTTCCTATCATGATTAGCTCTATCATAATCACTATCTGAATAAACTTCCAATTAAAAGGTTGAATCTCTAGGATACCATAATCCTAAATTGGGTTGACTTTTAAGATACTTAAAAATCCTCTTCACAACATGTAGATGTGCCACCTTTAGATTAACTTGGAACCTTGAAAAGGCACACACATCAAACATAATATCTGGCCTTGAAGAAGTAAGATTCATCAATGAACCCATCATTCACCTGTATAGATGAATATCAACATTTTCACCATGTTCATCTTTTGATAAAGACTTGTTAGCTTCAAAAGGTGTGCTTGTACTCCTTGTATCCATACATGAAAATTTCTTCAAGATTTCAGCAACATACTTATCTTGGCTGGTAAACATTCCATCTTTCCTTTGTTTGACTTGTAGTCCCAAAAAGAAAGTAAGTTCTCCCATTGAACTCATCTGAAATCTTCCTTTCATCAAAGCCTCAAACTCTTCACACCATGATTTCTTGGTAGAACCAAAAATGATGTCATCAACATAGACTTGTACTAGAATAATATCCTTAGGATTCTTCTTGATGAACAGAGTTTTGTCAATGGTCCCTTTCCTATATCCATGCTCTAACTAAAAATTGGATAAAGTTGCATACTATGCCCTTGGAGCTTGATGACCATAATGTGCTTTGATAACCTTGTAGACTTTGTTGGGGAACTTAAGATCTACAAAACCTGGAGGTTGTGAGACATACACCTCCTCTAAAATAGTACCATAAAGAAAGGCACTTTTCACATACATCTGATAGACTATAAAACCCATTATAATAACCCGAACATTACGTCATTATTTTACCTTATCAATATACTTGATTTTGAAATTCTAAGTGATGGTAAGTATTGTATTGTCTGATGGTTTACGTTGAAACCGATAATGTGTGGATATATTTAATCGTTGTGACGATTGAAGAGTACTAATAGTGATCGTGATGCCAATGGATGCCCAAATATTATATTTTAGTATTGATTCTTTCGATATTTGATATTTATGAAATTTTTATTTCATTACGTGTTAAGTCGAGTCGGAACTTTACTATTTCGTTTTGTGTGCGTTTAATTATTAAAACGATCGATTTAACAAACGAGATTTATATTTTATGAACCCGGGATGAAACCCGACTCTCGTAAATATTTATAAAATTGACTGGTAGTCATTTTCCGCTTTTTAAACTATTATTTACATTTTAACCCAAAACTATGCACTATTTACAAAATCTACCCTAAAGCCTTTCTATAAATACTTTTTTTTACCAAATCACTTCCACTAACCTCATTTTAAATAAAAAAATCACCAACCTTCTCCTTCCTCCCATTCTTTCCGTGTACACCATCAATCCAAAACACCTTCATAATTGATTTTCTACTTTGATTTAAGGAATTCTAATCATAGACCCATCTTGCAAATTAAGAGGTAATCATTTTGATATAACTTTTATAAACATGCATGAACTTTCAGTTTTCAAACGATTTCATGATGATCAAGTAATGTTTGATCCATTTTTATTGTTATAATACTATGTTATTATTATTATAATTGAATTTTTGTTATTGCATTATGATTTGTGAAGTGGGTTTTGTAAAGATTTGATCATGCAAGTGAATCGAGGGTATTAGGTGTTGTTATGGATTATGGGTATAGCTTAGTTGAAGTGTTGATGATGTTAAAAATGGGTCAAAATGGGCGTTGGGGTGATTTTCAAAAGAGTATTTTACATCAGTGAGTTTAGGGGATTTTTTTTCGTGGGTTAAAGTTTGATAAAGTGTTGGTAGTATAGGATATTGTTGTAGTAGTCGACGAGACGCTCGTTTTGATATAAGATAGAGCTTCTAACTCCTAACGAGGACGAAGTTACACTAGTTTGAATATTCGTGTACCGGGAGATGCGTATCGACACAATACGAAATTGTTGTTGATATTTAGTCAAATCCCAAGTCAAAATGGTTTTACGAGGCAAGTGTGCAAAACAATCCGGTTTTTTTAAAGTCTAAAGATGTGTCGAGCAGGTGGTTCTAAAATGTAAACTTGTTATACTTACTTTTTGGTAAGCTGGCGCCTTTCACGTGAGTTGGACTAGATGTATATCCTTTGCTATACGCAGGGACTTATTATGTAAAGGATGTATAGTCTAGGTAAGATAGGTCTATAAATACCCCCCATGACTCTCCATGGGGGTGTGGAAGTTTAGTCATTTTTCATTGTTTTCATTTCACTTGAAATAAAACACACATCTTTTCTTTCACCTCTCTCTAACTTTCTCTCACAAGAACTAACAATGTTCAGCGTGTTCTTTGATCATCCCCGACCCCCCGATCTAGGTGGCTTTTTGATATTTGTCAATTGGTATCAGAGCTAACCGGGGGTGTTTTGTATCCGTGTGTATTTGCGTCGTGTTATCAGATTCGTGTTGTGTTATCAAGATTAACGGTTCGTACTTTTTTGATTCTATTTTATATCTGATTTTATCATGTTTAATTATTACCAAATATTTGAATCAGTTATAGTCTCGAAATCTGTGGTATCTTTATCTGATCATGCCTCGTCATACATTTTTTGTCCACTTTTTTGTACCCTGTTTTTGTGTTTTTGTCCATTCATACATTCTGTATCTTGTATGGTGGGGAAAGGACAAAATATGGTGCATTCCATTTTTTACAGGGTTTCAAAACTTGGTCAAAAACCTTTTCCGATGGGATATTCCGATGATTATTCAGATGGCCACATTCCGATGACCTCATTCCGATGGCTTCTTCTACGGATTTATTCCGATGGGTATCACATCTACATTACGATGGGTTCGACTCATCTATTGCGATGGGACTCATTCCGATGGGTCACATTGCGATGGGTGGGTTGACTCATCGCAATGGTGTATTAGGCGTCATGCTTCCAAAATTTTCCCAACATTGCGATGGATAGTGATATATTGCGATGGGTGCATTTCATTGCGATGGCATGTCCATTGTGATGGGTTTGATAGGGTGTGGTTACTGCGATGAGTTTCTATTTGAGGCATTCTGATAACATGATTGTTCAAAACATATTGCGATACCATGACTGAAAAATATATTGCAATTGCATTTTTTGAAAATCATTGAGACAAATGTCTATAAAAACATTGCGATAAACTCTAATCATACAACCATAATTTAAACCTCTATCATGTGATCCCATCTATTATCAAAACAGTTAATCCTAACCTGTATCAATCAAAACCGACACATTCTCATCTTTTATTAATTAAAAAAAAGAACAATCCAACCCAATCTTACCCTATCCCGTCTCCACCTCATCCCATCATCTAGTCTCGAAACAATTTTTCTATCAAGCTCTCTGATTTTGTTAAACGTTTTTTTTAATCTGTAAAAAGTTTTTTACGTTTAACAAGTTACCATCATTGACCAAATCAAATTGACTCATGCTCAAACAAACCTACCAGAGACCATGGAATGATCTTGATGTCGAAATAGGAGATGAGTGATCTTTGGTTCGTATGGGATTCAGAATAATATTGGATGATTTCTTTGATTATTTACGTAAGGAGAAACATGGTTTATTTCGCTTAGATGGGATGATGAAAAAAGGAGGCGGAGTAAAAAAGTGTCTGAGTATTGATAAGGGGGGGGGGGGGGGGGGTTTGAGATTGAGAGTGAGTTTGGTGTGATTTAGTTTTATGTGAGAAAGATTAGGATTTTTTATATCAATAATTTGGTGAAGCACGGGTATACTCACCACTTGGGCACGTGGGGATATATATCCAATTGACTTTCATGCGCAACGTGGCATATATGTCAATAGAAGGTGATGTCGGGGGGATATATATCAATAATTCCCTTATGCGCAACGTGGCATTGATATATCCAATTTTGGCATATTTTGGAGTATCACGTGTCTAAGAAATGGGACATTGTTCATTGCTATATTCATATCCAAATTGACTTTCATGGGCTGATTTTTTTCATGGTATATTACGTGGTACACTATATTACGTGGTATATTTTGCTATATTACATTAACCGACGATTGTCATGGGCTGATTATTTTTGAAATTAGATTCGGGATAATCGAATATATCCAATTGTTGCAAAATTAATCATGTTCGGTTAATTGTTTATGGTTATTATTATTGGACTAAGGCGGGTATTTCGAAAGAACCTAGTAGTAAAATATTTTCGTGTTAACTGCTTATGTGACAAGATTTTATTACTTTGGCGGGCCATTAAATCTGTGACATTCAAGGCCGGATATCCGTTTTCGATCATATCACTTCTTCACGAACAACAAACACAACAAACACAACAAACACGATACATTACACTAAAACGATCCTTATAAAAAATTCACCTAAATTCCTTACGGTTATTACGGTTCATGTGATTACGAAGATGATTCGATGCTACTTATTTGAGGTTGAAGTGAGATTTCTCAGAGGTGTTCATATTTTATCTTTAAAGGAGTACTTACAACTTTATAAGATAACTTGTTAGAGCATATTCAGTTATGAATAAGACTTAAAGTATCTAGTTTCCATTGTCAAGGGGAGGATGGACGACAACATGGATAACTATCATTTTTGGGAGCTTCGTTGTGGTTCTCAGTGTTACACGCACTTGCTGTTGTGGATTTCTTCAAGAGATGTAGTACCTTTTCTTATACCGCCTGTTTTGGTATAGGGTACTTTAGAGAAGTTGTACCTTTTTAATACCGCCTTTTGCTATAGGGTACGTTTAAGACTTCTCTGCATCGATCTTCATTCTACTATAGTGCAAGCTTAAGTTCAAGTTTGGGGAATTATACTTTAGTTTCAAGTTTGGATTATCGGGTTATCTTCATCAGTACACTATCAATAGCCAACAGAATTCATAAGGGGATTCAGTTCGGGATGATCAAGAGAGAAATTTTGTTTAGAGAGATATTGTTGACATCTTCTCACATTGTATTGGTTACTATGTAAGTGGTTCCAGTTGGCATACCACGTACACACATGAAGGATGATTCCTTTAATAGGTATCATCCTGGATGGATAAATGTGTACATGCGGGGTCACTTGACTTTAGTGTTACTGTTTCTACATAAAGGGATAAGTTGCCTACATTCGGGACTTGATTGACTTTGGTGTGGCAACTTTTTATCATCACTGTCGTGTCAGGAGAAATGTGCATTTTCGGGACTTAATTGACTCTGGTGATACGGTTTTACTTCATCTTCGGGATAGAGTGGGTACTTCTGGTAATCTTTCATAGAATCAAGACTGGGATTGCTTCAAATTGTGAGAAAATGTTGATGACGTTATCACCTTCCACAGATTTCTTCTGTAGGATCTGTTTGGGAGGGAGCAGTCTTTACTGCTTGTTTAATGAAAGGCATTCTAGTTAGGAGGGAGTAAAATTCAACTAGATTCTACAAAGCTGAAGAAATAGAGCTGGAGTATTAAAGAAGATGAAGGTCGCTGAAGACTGTCTCAAGGAATGCTGGAATTCAAGCTTATCATTTTTCTTTATTTTTGCTTGTAGGAATCATTGTAACCAACTCACGTGAGTCACCATCTTGGAGGGAGATTGTTAGACTTACTTTTTGGCAAGCTGGCACCTTTCACGTGAGTTGGACTAGATGTATATCCTTTGCTATACGCAGGGACTTATTATGTAAAGGATGGATAGTCTAGGTAAGATAGGTCTATAAATACCCCCCATGACTCTCCATGGGGGTGTGGAAGTTTAGTCATTTTTCATTGTTTTCATTTCACTTGAAATAAAACACACATCTTTTCTTTCACCTCTCTCTAACTTTATCTCACAAGAACTAACAATGTTCATCATGTTCTTTGATCATCCCCGACCCCCCGATCTAGGTTTCTTTTTGATCCTTGTCAGAACTATTGAATGAAATTTTAACTTAGTCTTGTACAGAGTATAAGTGAGTTTGTCACTAAGTTTTGTCAAAAACGGAGTTGTCTAATTTGGGAAATCAGCGTGTACTTTTGGTAGGTACGAGTTGAGTATTATTGGGAGGTACTTAACCTCGTGTCATACTTTGAGGCGAGAGGCTAATCTATTAACTTCTCAAATTTCTAAAAGGATATAAGGCTTATGTGTGAGTGTATATTCTGAGATTGGAAAACCGTGTTGGGTACTTGACCCGTGTTAATTTGGCATCTTGAGATGGATCAATAACGAAGGTACTAGTTTTGGAAAGCTAGTATATGTTGTGGGGTTTTGAAGGGATTCACCTGCATTGATTGGTCATGTCTATGTACATACTATCTTGAGTCATTGATTTTATTACATTAAGTATGTTTTAAAATTCTTAAGTATGTTTCTAAGCGCGCACCTTATTTGTTAGGTGGCAGCTTTTGACGTGTATATTTGGGAGGCATCTTTACTTCGACGATCACTACTACTACTAGCTTCGTGTATCATCTAAGGTAAGTCTATATCCTCGCTTTTTATTATCTTGTAAATGATTTCAACCCGCGAGGGGGAATACATGCTGTTTTATAAAATGAACACAAGTTATTGTGGTATGATGGACCCGAATATGATGGTAAATGCTTAAGTACCATTGTCTTATGAAGTCCCTGAATTTCATGAACTGTTAATTACCTTGCGGGGTAAACGCTGATACATATGATAGATCTATTTTGTTTGACAAACCTTATCCTAGGGTATGTATCCATAAGTGATCACCTAAAAGGGATATTATGTATAAGAGGTCGCTGGTATATGACAATATTACATGTTGTAGGGGCGCCGTAAGTGATTCGATTGACGTGTTGGTTAACGTTAAGTTGTATGAGCTTAAGGAATTTATCGATATATATGACTTGTCTGTGTGACAAGCTTGAGATGATTAAAAATTCTTGTGTTCAAATGATGATTTTCAAAACCTATAGACTTGCTCAACCGTTGTGTTGATTATTTTAAGCATGTATTTTAGGTAATCAAGATGGATGGCAGCGAAGCATGTGAGGAAGAAGTTGGTACTTACTTGTCTAAATTTTATATTATTATTTTTCCATCTTTTGAAGTGAATAAATGACTTTTAAGTCATTGATAAATGTATTGCGATTGGTAACGGTTTTTGGGACTAAACTCTACTCTGTTTTATATATTGGGATGGGAAACTTTTTAGACAAGATTGTATAAAATTTTAACGTCTCTTTTGAGGTCGTTTTCTATGATTGTGTGTGATGTGCTATGAGTAGCGCCCAAAGTGGTATTCCGCTACGTGGTAATTTGGGGGTGTTACAAAATGGTATCAGAACCACAAGTTATAGAGAACTAGGTCGCTTTTGAAAAAACTAAACTGTAACTTTGGTGTGTTATAAAGAGTTTTAAGCACGCAACTACTCCGCATGGCTACGGTAAGGCTATTCTTGTATTACTTTATCTTTGGTTGTGATTATGTGAACCTATATGTATATCGGAATGTTAGTATGTATATGTATGAATATAATATGGTATTTAAAGGCATTGTGCATGAAGCAATGGTCCTTCAATGATTGTCGTACCTTTTATAATGCGGTTTTGTATCGGATTTGGCCTCACCGCCAATCACTGATCTTGATGATTATGTATTATCTGAATACGAGTGTGAAACTCGTTTGATACTTTGAATACGTATATTGTTTCGTAATCTATCATATATCGACTTGTTTAAGTTCGATTGTTATTATCGTATCGTGATGTGCCATTCTAGGACATCTCCTTTCGAAACGTAGTTGATTCGTGTTCCGAATACTTCCTATGATTTTAAAGAATCGTTTATCCGAGGCGACATCTACTATGTAGTGACGTGTGATTTGATTTTAAATGACTACGTTTTATTGGCGAAAAGGAGGATGCCAGTGTTGGACTTAAGATATATATATCCTAATCAAATATATATAGTTTGGGTACAACAAAGATATGCTCGTAGTAGTCATTCGGTTGAGTGACGTAATACCTTGTATCTAAATGGAATGAGACACTTAGATATACAGATGATAACTCTCCCAACTATGATTTGTTTAAGGTTGTCTTATTTGAATGGACTGTGACATTTGAATAAGAAAATTTTAAACTACTGGACTTTAGATTGTTTGTATTTTCCTTATTCAGATGGAATGGGACGTTTGAATACGGAAATCATAAAGTAAGTTTATTAACACCTTGCACTTACAATGTTATGTAATTTGGATTTGGTATCGTGTTGAGAGGTAGTAATACTTGAGTAGGATGACTTATAATCCTCTCGTTGAAATGGATTGGGACGCCTTTTCATTTGAACAAGAAAGTTATAAGTTCTCGAACCGTAAATTTGTAAACTCTTGTATACATGGAGGGGGGACGCCTTTTGATATAGACAAAGAGTTATAAATTAGTGGGCTCAAGTATGTCTGGCTCGATTTGTGAATGTTTGTTGTGCGTACATCATTCTTTGAATCGTGTTCCGTTGGTATGAATCATTCAGTGTTTTCGTCATTATGATGATCGTCGTTTATCATCTATGTACGAATAACCCGTTGTACTTCTCTCGAGCTATGATTTGTTTTGATGGACCATTTATAATGTGTCTCGATGATCGCGAGCTTTATAAGCGAATTATTAAGAACCATTGACCGTTCCAAGAATAGGCGACTTGTTTAAGCATCACCAGGATCTATGCATGTACTTGTGGATTGACTGAGGATCAAGTTATCAACTATAACTTATCTTAGATGTGAAGATTTTGGGATTTTATATGCTACTATCGAAGGGTCACCGAAGACTTTTCTTGATGACGAAACTCTTGGGGGCCAGCATGACGAATTAAACGAAGAATATGATGTATCACCTTGAGCACGGAAGTAGCAATTACTGGGATGCCTATGTATGATGAATGTTGAAGCAGAAGTTAATAGCATTCTTTTATATGTTGAACACTGGATCACAAGTTAATGGTACCCCGATATGTTGTGAATCTTCGCCAATGGACCAAATTTCTTAATGATTGGAATTAAAAAATTTGTTATCACTTTGAGGAGTATGTTGTAGCCGAAATCGCAAGTGGAAATACATTGGAGATTGAGTTGTTATTATCAAAGGGTTCATTCAAGGTTTTCACGATGATCAACGGTGCAGATCTATATTTGATGTTTATGTTCGACCTTTTCTTTTTATGTACTTATATGGTATGTGATCTAGCCGAATGATCGTATGCTGTGAGAACTTGAGACGGCATTGTCCAATGACGTCCGACCATGGAGAACACGTACCATGTAATATCTTTTTGACCTTCAACGACGATATTTATAGAGACTTTAATGCGGGTGGGTAGAAGTAAGATGGTGTTCTTGTATTATCTTTTGAGTATGGATCCGAGTGTGAGCACACTTCGATGAAGAAAATATTTTCTTGTTATTCTTGAATATGCGTCCATGGCTATCCGGCCAATGGCTATTCCTTAATTAGCAATTTTCCTTTTAACTGGACTTACCCGAAAATCCTGTCATCTACTCTTGTCGTCGAATGAGTTCGTGTAATTCTTAAAATTTTAGTATTTCGAGCTTGAAGAAGTCCTTAGCGGATAAAGATTTATTCTCCCCTTTTAGGTGAGATAAAACTTGACGACAAGTTGCTTTTTGTAGAAGAACCAGTGGAGATCTTTGATAGAGAGGTTAAGCGTTTAAGACCGAGTAAGTTTTCCTTACGAAGGTGAGATGTAATTCAAGATGTGAATCGAGATTCACATGGGATCGTGAGAGCCTCTTTAGAAGGAAGTGCCCTTATCTTTCCTAATGGTACGCAATACAAGTATGAGGCGAGGTAAGCGCCGGGACGTCGCTCCTTAAAGGAGGTGATAATATAATAACCCGAACTTAACGTCATTATTTTACCTTAACAGTATACTTGATTTTAAAATTTTAAATGATGGTAAGTATTGTTTTGTCTGACGGTTTACGTTGAAACCGGTAATGTGTGGATATATTTAATCGTTGTAACGATTGAAGAGTACTAATAGTGATCGCGACGCCAATGGATGCCCAAATATTATATTTTAGTATTGATTCTTTCGATATTTGATATTTATGAAATTTTAATTTCATTACGTATTAAGTCGAGTCGGAACATTACTATTTCGTTTTGTGTGTGTTTAATTATTAAAACGATCGATTTAACAAACGAGATTTATATTTTTATGAACCCGGGATGAAACCCGACTCTCGTAAATATTTATAAATTGACTGGTAGTCATTTCCCACTTTTTAAACTATTATTTACATTTTAGCCCAACACTATGCACTATTTATAAAATCTACCCTAAAGCCTTACTATGAATATTTTTTTTACCAAATCACTTCCACTGACCTCATTTTAAATAAAAAATCACCAACCTTCTCCTTCCTCCCATTCTTGCCGTGTACACCATCAATCCAAAACACCTTCATAATTGATTTTCTACTTTGATTTAAGGAATTCTAATCTTAGATCCATCTTGCAAATTAAGAAGTAATCATTTTGATATAACTTTTATAAAAATGCATGAACTTTAAATTTTCAAATGATTTCCTGATGATCAAGTAATGTTTGATCCATTTTTATTGTTGTAATATTGTGAATTATTATTATAATTGAATTTTTGTTATTGCATGTATGATCTGTAAAGTGAGTTTTGTAAAGATTTTATCATGCAAGTGAATCTAGGGTGTTAGGTGTTGTTAGGAATGATGGGTATAGCTTAGTTGAAGTGTTGATGATGTTAAAAATGGGTTAAAATGGGTGTTGAGGTGATTTTCAAAAGAGTATTTTACATTAGTGAGTTTAGGGGCATTTTTCGTGAGTTAAAGTTTGATAAAGTGTTGGTATTATAATATATTGTTGTAGTAGTCGTCGAGATGCTCGTTTTGATATAAGATAGAGCTTCTAACTCATAACGAGGACGAAGTTACACTAGTTTGAATATTCGTGTACCGGGAGATGCGTATCGACACAATACGAAATTGTTGTTGATATTGAGTCAAATCTCGGGGACTATAAGTTGAGTTTTATAATTGTTCAAGGGCTTTTATCATGTTCTAAACCTAGGGTATTGTGTCTATTTTCAAATTCAAGTGTCGATTTTGTAAATGGAAATGTTTAACGAAGTCAAAATGGTTTTACGAGGCAAGTGTGCAAAACAGTCCCGTTTTTTTAAAGTCTAAAAATGTGTCGAGCAGGTGGTTTTAAAATGTGGACTATTGAATGAAATTTTAACATAGTCCTGTACAGATTATAAGTGAGTTTGTCACAAAGTTTCGTCGAAAATGTAGTTGTCTAAGTATGGGAAATCAGCGTGTACTTTTGGTAGGTACCGGCTGAGTATTATTGGGAGGTACTTAACCTCGCGTCATAGTTTGAGGCGAGAGGCTAATCTATTAGCTTCTCAAATTTCTAAAAGGATATAAGGCTTATGTGTGAGTGTATATTCTGAGATTGGAGACCCGTGTTGGGTACTTGACCCGTGTTAATTTGGCATCTTGAGATGGATCAATAACGAAGGTACTAGTTTTGGAAAGCTAGTATATGTTGTGGGGTTTAGAAGGGATTCACTTGCATTGATTGGCCATGTCTATGTACATACTATCTTGAGTCATTTGTTTTATTACATCAAGTATGTTTTAAAATACTTAAGTATGTTTCTAAGCGCGCACCTTATTTGTTAGGTGGCAGCTTTTGACGTGTATATTTGGGAGGCATCTTTACTTCGGCGATCACTACTACTACTAGCTTCGTGTATCATCTAAGGTAAGTCTATAGCCTCGCTTTTTATTATCTTGTAAATGATTTCAACCCGCGAAGGAGAATACATGTTGTTTTATAAAATGAACACAAGTTGTTTTGGTATGCTGGACCGGAATATGATGATAAATGCCTAAGTACCATTGTCTTATTAAGTCCCTGAATTTCATGAACTGTTAATTACCTTGCGAGGTAAACGCTAATACATATGATAGATCTATTTGGTTTGACAAACCTTATCCTGTTGATCCCAAACTTAGATCGATTTAGCTTGTGTAAACGAGATTAATTCAAGTTAAACACGTAGAGAAACTTTGTTGTGTATAAAACAATTTAAGTATTATGCGGAATTAATACTCAAACAAGAACACACAAACAATGTAAACCAAACTTTCACTTGATTGATTATAACAAACTTGCATACAATGAAAGTGTTAAACGTATGGAAAACTTATTTGAAACAAAACCTAAAGGTCTTCTTTTATAGACATAAGAAGCCTTGTACAAGAGTCTACGTATCAGCTATTCTTGGTAAAGATAAACATAGAAAATACATTGTCAATCATATCTTTACTAGAAACAAACTAGAAACATAATACGCGTAGACTAAGTCTTCTATCAGTGCTTGACTTCATCCTATCAACGCTTGACACATTCATGTCAACGTTTGTTCTGTCAACGTTTTTTTTCTTCTTATCAACGCTTGTTTTCTTCTTGTCAGCGTCCAAGTGTACTAGCTACATTTTATTCCCAACAATCCTCCCCTAAACTTGATATCTACTCTAGTAATCAAGTTTCTAAATAAAAACTAAGAACTAGGAGGATTCTTACAAATCTTATCATATTGGTAATAAACATGCCTAATCAAATCTTTGGCCACATCACTTGAATAATCGATCTCCAGCTGTGTTGTCCTCATCTTTTCCAAAACTTCTTTGGACATAGGATACTCAGCATCTACAAGAAGATACTCAACAAACTTTGTAGAACTTAAATAATACACACCAGCACCTGAATACAAACGCCACTGAAGTCCACTGATATCATCCTCAAGATCCTTCCAAACATGATCTTCTTCTTCTTGTGCACACGTTCTGTTGAATGTTGACCAAAGCTTTATTCCATTGACTGAAGTAGGTGCTTCAGTCTCATACTTGGCCATCAACAACCTCCAAAGGTCTGCCAAGTCTTCCCTATCCATACTTGCAAAGAGAGACATAAGAGTAGTAAATGTGTGTACCTCTTTCCCATATCTGCCAAGTTCTTCTGTCCTTTCATCTAAGAGAAGTCTGATAGTATTCATTTTCTGCACTGTTGCCCAAATAGGATAAGCCTTATACTCCAATTCTTCAAAGGATAATCCCTGCAATTTCTAAAAGGTCCATCCTGTTTGATGACATTTGAGCAACATGTAATAAAGCTCCCTCCTATCTCTCTTCAACAGTGAGAAAACATTGCTAGCCTTATGCTTCAGAATTACCTTGCAATCCCTTTGAACTCTTAGAAGAATCTCCAATCCCCAAATTTGATCTGAAATTGTCATATCTGGATTCTCCATAACCTTATCTTCCTAAGCATGGTACATCTGAGCAACTTCTGGCATATCATAATCTACCTGCAACTTTAACTCTCTAAGTTTCTCCCTTGCCAACTCATCACCATATTCAAGTCTTTCTGGTTTTTCAATTATCATAACACTTGAATCTGAACTTTCATCATCACTTCCTTCTTGTTCGTCAGAAGTAGCAACAAATGGTGATTCACCAACCTTCTTCTTTTCTTGTTCCATGAGTTGTGCAACCAACTTTGAATCAAACTCTACTTGTGCTGCATCCTTTGGAACTTCTGTTTCTACCATGATTCCTTTACCCTTATCTAATGGATCAATGATGGGTAAAGATGATGATGGTACCTGTGAAGACACTTCCTTGATGATAGCTGATGACTGGAATACATCAACCATATCTGCAGGTCTGTCAACGTTCAAATCTTGTGTGTCAGCGCCCAACTTACTCTTGTTAGCGTTTGGTGTGTCAGCGTCCAAAACCTGTTTGTCAATGCTCACCTTACTCTTCTCAGCGCCTCTTGTGAACTGCTCCATCATTGCTGTAAAGGACAAGTTCAAGTTTGTAGGAGTAACCAAAGATGTATCAAAACCTGGTTGCTTCTTCAATTCAGTAAGGGCTTCAGCCACACCCAAAGATTCTCCATCATGTGAGCCTTTGTCACTCACATGTATCTACTCATCCTCCCCTTTGGAAGAATCCTCCATACCACGCCTATTGTTTGCATCCGCCAAAAGAACAATCCTCTCCCTCAATTTCTTGAGTTCAAGACCTTGTGTGCTGACTGTTTGTACCAAGTCTGCATTTTGCTTTTGCAAGCTAATGCAAACAGCCGTCAATTCCAACATTGTGTATGGTTCTAATCTGCCCTCCTCTAGAATGGGTATTTGACCTCCCAAAGTAGAGTCATGGGGCATGGATGAGTTCTTAAAGATGTTAGGACTGGCTTGGCCTGCATCTAAGCGAGTACCAATAGTCCCAGCCTCATCCATAGCACCAACCACACTTGTGGTGGTGGTTCTCTCTGCAACATGGCTAGGACCACCAGAGGAGAACACTCCAATGATCCTTTGGCATTTTTCTATCCTATTATCTGGGGGTGGAGAAGATTATGTGGATTGGGTGGTAGTTTGAAGGTTAAGGGGTGTTTGGGTCTGTGATAGAAAGGTGTCAACGTTTGGATTACTAGTGTCAACGCCAACATTTAATGTCTGAGCGTTGAAGGATTCTTGGTCAAGTTCCATGTGTTGAGGTGAAGGTAAGGGATCTGGTATTGGGTCAAGTTGTAGTTGTGGGTCATGTTGAGGTTGTGCTGCTATAATAACAACAAGCATAGCTTGGGTGAGGGGTAAGTCCCTGTGAGGGGGTGAGTTCATCTTACTAAAAATAGCTTTCTTTTGCACAGGGATCTCATAAAAATCATCATGATCCCTTGTGCAGTACCTTTGCTCATCAAAAACAATTTGCAAAAATCTGGGATAAGCCAAAGTCATCTTATTACCCTTGTTTTTACACATGCCATCAAAAATCAGTTTAGAAAAATTATAATTTTACCCATTTGTGATGAACACAATTGCACTAGCAATTGATCTGTTATTTTCATTATGTGCAGTACATTTGGGACTCAAACATTGAAGGATGACATGTATTAAGTACTTCCAGGCTGGGGGAAATTCTTGTTTATGATATTTATTTAAAGTACCCTCTTCAGGGAAAGGATACCCCAAAGCCTGAAGTCCTTGTTCTATCTCATTAATAGGGAGAGTGGTTATACCATCTGCATCATTAAGATGCAAAGCCTGGCGAACCAAGGCTTCAGTAACCACCCAAGTACGCCCATGAACCATAGCTGTTAATGTAGTCACATTATTAAGCGTTGAGGAACTAACAGTGTTCCAAAACTATTTAATATGAGTGACAGGGATGAGAGTAGCATGAGAAAGTGCATACCTAAGTAGAGATGCATTCAAATACGCCACCATCTGGGTGTATTGTGGAAACAGAGCATCATCAGCCTCCAAATAAGCAATCATATTGTGTTGACTTCTGAATCCTAATACTAAGTCACTTGGTTTAAACTTAGGCGCCATTGATGTAAAAAGCTGTTTGTGAAAGATTGTAAAAGATGAATTATAAGAGAAAATTGTTAGACAAGAATATGAGAGTACCCTGTTTAAAAAGTAAGCGCCAAATATATAGGAGTGATAGGCACATGTGATTGGTAAAAAATGAGGCAAGTATTTTCAAAATATAATGATGAAAATATTGAAAAGAAAATAAGTTATCTTGTGCATTAATTCAAAGTTATCAGCTCCCAAAATTACGGCCCCAATTTTCGTCAAAAATAACAACTAGGTAGGACCCAATGAGTGTCAACGGGCAAAAACAACCCATCAACGCCCAACGGCTATATTCTTGTCAACGTTTGCAAAAGTTGTGACAATCTAACATTTTCAGGTAGTGAAATATTTTCTCGTATAATATTTTGAAACTTATTTTTGTGTTGGTTGACGAACTGACAATTTACGGATTTAAATTTGGGCTTACGTGCATAATTTGGCGTCTTTTACGACTAAACCGGAAACCTTAGGATTACGTATTTACGTTTTTGAACTCCGTTTTTGATGAGACAATTTTTATTGGATTCGTTTTGTGACGTTGATTCATAATTTATAATAATATTTTTCGTAAAACGACCCGAGGGCACGCAAATCGAGAAAACTAGAATCGAGAAATACCCGTAAACTAGTGAGATGGGACAAAATACATTGTCCCACCCCACTAGCTAAGGTTGGACGGCATACATGACACCACACCATAAGATGTGGCATCATGTTAGCTAGTTTGTTACATGTGTAAGCAAGCTTACTCTTTAAGCTACACCACCCTTTCCACTAACTCAAAACTAGCAACTAGTTTCATTCTACCACTTACTCACATGCAAACCAACATCAAAATCCTCTCAAAACTCATCCCTAGCCATCCACCATCAAGCAACAAACACCCCTTTTGATCTCTTCTAGCCATAAAACACATGTTTACTAGCTCTATTAAGGAGTTATCTTGAAGCCTTGATCATTTGGTGGCCATATTAACATCATTGGAGGTGATTTGCTTGTGTCCTAGGGCTGATTTCCCAACATATGTTCTTGGTATTTGATGGTCTTGGAGTTACTTGTTGTATTCATCAAGTTCTTGTCTTCCAAAAACAAGGAATACACTTGGTTGGTAAAGAAGATCATCCTCTCCATTTTTCTCTTGTTATTTTGTAAAGAACAAATGTATTTTCTTTCATTTTGTATATATATATGATGTATATATGATGATAACAATGTTGTGTGAGGATCAAGTGTTGATAGATATGCTTAAAAAGGTTAATAACTATAAGAAATGAGGTTAAAATCTTGATTATTTAGTTGGCTGTATAAAAACAGTATGTAACTAAAACATGAACTGATAAAATTACATGGTATGATCCATTTACAGTAAGTACAAGATGTTATACACATGTGAGAGTTGGCCATGCAATGAATCAATATAATGAGTGAGATATGATCAAAACAAGTTAGGTGTTCTAATCTGAATAAGCAGTTTTGTAGGGACTGTTAAGGCAAGCTGAACTTAAAATGGTCAGTATCTATAACTAAGTTAAATGTAGCACATAATATGAAGAACATGTCACCCAAAAATGAGCTTCTAATTCATTATAGAACTCTAGATATGTTAAAAATGGTGAACATGAAGATAAAAATCAGATTTTAAGCATTAATGTTTATTATTATTATATAAGCACTCACATTTTATTGTATAAAATGTAAAATAAAAACCCACTAACTTATAAAACTTATTTATATAAATATATATAAGGTTAATTAAATGGATAAATTATATAAATGGTAGTGAAATAATATTTATAAGTAATAAAAACTATAAACTTGATTTTTACGACTTTTTCGGCTATTACCGTAAAATTAACGTTTTTCGCAAAATAAAACTTAGACGATCAAACCCGTCTAATGTAAAGTTTATAAAATTCATATACTGATATATAAGTAACTAAGACAAGTAAAAACCGATAAAACCCGAACTATAAGAAATACGGACATTAACGAGCTAACTAAGCATATTGGACTAATAATTGGACTAAATAAGATAAATACTTGTAAAAAGAACTTATTGGGCTTAACCCATTTGGGCCCAACATGGAAAGTATATATACTGATAATATAGGTATAAAATGGATTAAAACAAGTTAAGACCTTATACTAAGCTTAATGGACTTAAAATAGGTAAATAGGTAAAACTAGTAAACTAGTAAAGAGTTACCAAAACGTAAACACTAAAATGAGTAAACAAGGATGTATAAACCCACTTGATGATCATCATATGTACAAAATCATCATATGTATATTGTTATTTTGATAAAAGTCATTGGACAAAGTCTAAGACCGATTATTATTTATATAGGTTTCCGTGACCGAAGCACGCCCGTAGCCGATAATCCACCTTTCATTAACAACGTGAGTTCATAGCCTCGCACTCTTTTAAATGTTTTATAAAATGATTTGTAAACCTGAGAGAGAGATAACATGCTAGATTTTATAAAAATATAACACAAGTAGTCCCGATTGTATGCTTAATGATATGGACCCGAATGATGCTATGACCCTATAAACCAGACTAAAAGGATTATTAGTAGTTAGGTTATGTCACTTAAAGTCCCATTAGCATGAATTGTGAACTACCGGGATTTGGTAGACGCTTATGCATTTGATAGTACTATTTGGGGACGATCACCCCAGTTCGCGCCTTGACGGTTGATCCTCTTCGTACCACATTGATTGGTAAGCGAATTTATGTATGAGAAGATTCCATAGCGTGATTTTTGTGACGACACGCTAACTTAGATGGGCAAACTGTTTGTCGGGTTCGCGGCCCGCTGTTTTCATAGTAAGGTAACAATGTCATGCGGCTAATAATAATCCTATACAACCTATATAATCCAAATAAAAATGTATCTTATACATAATAACGACGCTATTAACGATGAATATATTACCTATCATGGTAATATAGAGACTACGGTCTCATGGACGGTTTAAGATGTATGCTTGATTTATATATTGCCTGACTAGCAATATGAGGACTTACTTCCGATATTATGCTTGTGTTCTGATTTTAAATGATTGTTTTATATAACGGTTTTTATTAAACTCTATGAATTCACTCGGCATTCGCTGATATGATTTTTGCATGTTTTTATCTCAGGTGCTTGAAGGTAATCCGGATGGAGAACGACTCTGATGGCCCACATAATATTAAAAATGTTCATTCGATCTATGTTTTGTAAACTAAATGACCTGTATAATTTGGGACATGTTGTATGCTTTTAAACTTTTATCGAATGAATGTATGTTAAACCTTGAACAACCATTTTTATGTGTTGTCTATGATTGGAGTTATTGTGCTATCCCGTAACACTCTACAAGACCCTTCCGCTGTACCGAAACAAAAATTGAGAGTGTTACAGTTTGGTACCAGAGCTCTCGTTATAGAGAACAAAAGATTTTAAAAACCAAGGTTTTGAACAAAACTTATCAAAATCTTTTGACAATGAACATTTGAGAAAATATTTGAAAAATCTTTTGACTATAACGGTGCCAGAGATCTCCGACGTTACCTACAAGCCCTATTGAGAAGATATATATTTTGATATATATAATTTAATTTATATATATGTATATATCGTGATTTCATTATGTAATTGTTTAACTAGTATGTTATCCTAATACGAGATATATATATAAATGCGGATTGTCATGGCTGACCCTAATATTCCTGTAGAAAACCATGCTATTCCCGAACCTAATGTAGATGATGATCCTTATTTAGACTTAGTAGATTATGATATTGATGATGAGGAGGAACCATTTGAGGATCCCGAGCCCGAGTTAGGACTAGGAGATCAGATTACCCCTCAGGTTGATATGGTAGAGAATGAGATTAAGAATGATGAGGAGATTGGGTTAGATAATTTAGATGATGAGATTGACGACGAGGATGTCGAGGAGGATGTAGGTATAGATGTTGAGGTCGATGATGATGAGGAAGCCGAGCTTATTTATCCTTATGATGTTCCAGAGGGCGAGCCTTTGCCCACACCAGTTTATTTGTCTGATTCTGAGGTTGAGTTACCTAGGGATGAAATGTCTGAATCGTCTGAATCTGATTCTAAATCAGAGGAGGATGAGGATGATGATGCACCTGACGGTACTGATGGTATTGCTACTTGTAGACGTGAGATAGGAGAGTCGTCTAGTGCTCGAGAGGCTACTCATATTGATGGTCTTGCACCATGGGCCTTGAGACGTGATCTAGATGCTTCACGTGTTAAGAGTTGTATGACAGAGGTTGGATTAGGTGTTGTTCAGACTCATGTTTCTTATTTGGAGTCGAAGACTAAGGTTGGCGAGAAAGAGCGGGAATTGCTTAGTTTGGATTTAAGTAATGTAGAACGTGGTTTGAATGAGGCTTTTAGGAGGTTATCGGTGTTGGAAAGTGGTGAGTTTGCTGAAATGAAGAGAAAGGTGAATACTATGGAGATTCAGTTGAGTGTGGCTCGTGCGATGCGTGAGAAAGCTGAGAAGGAGCTGAATATATCTGTGGGATGGAACAGTAGATTTTATGCTGACATGGTTGAAAGAGGAGTAATCCGTAAGCGCCCAGCTGAAGATGTGTCTAGTGATCGTCCGACGAAGATTTAGAAGACGATGGATGATGGACCATCTGGCGGTTCTCAGTAGACCAGTATGTGTTTAGTAGTGACCTTTGTATCTTTTGTGCTTTGTAGCTTTGACTGAACCGACTTGTTAGTAATAGACTTGGCACGAATTTTGAGTATATATAGTGCTAGAACTTCGATATGGGATGTAACTAAGACAATAATTTTGTTTCAAATCGAATGAAATATGTATCTTGTCTTGAATTCCATATTGTGCCTTATTTGTATCTTGATTATGAATTCAATCCATATTATATGAATCCTTTGTTGGGGGAATGCTTAATATTTTGAAATTGTGGAATTATAGAACTATGCCGCCCAAGAAGGCTGTGACTGAGGATGATGTACGTAGGATTATTACGGAACAAGTTACCGGATCTATGACTGAATTTATGGCAAATGCTAGAAATGAAGCTGGCGGTAGTGGAGCTGGCGGTAGTGGAGCTGGCAGGAGTGGAGCTGGCGGTAGTGGAATTGGCGGTACTAATGTGAATGTGAATGCTAATAATGTGAATGCTAATGCTGGATGAAATGTAGGAGGACTTGGAACTAATGCACCTGAAGTTGGTGGCTGTACTTATGTGACGTTCATGAAGTGTGAACCTCTACTTTTAATGGAACTGAAGGTGCCGTAGGACTAAGCCAGTGGATTGAGAAGATTGAATCGGTGTTTCGGATTAGTAAGTGTAAGGAGGAAGATAAGGTGACTTTTGCTATGGCTACTCTTAAAGGTCGTGCGTTGACTTGGTGGAACGGGAGAATTGCTTTCATGGGTCTTGATGCTGCTAATGCTACTCCTTGGGCTGAAATTAAGAAGTGGATGAATTTGGAGTTTTGTCCTCGTAGTGTGATTATTAGGTTAGAACAAGAGTTGATTCATTTGAGAATGAAAGGTGTGGACATTGATAGTTACACGAACCGATTCCATGAGTTGGCCTTGCTATGTCCTCGATTGGTTGAACCCGAAGAGATCCGAATTGAGCAATATATTAAAGGGTTGACCAGGAATATCCGGGGGGACGTGACATCATCTAAACCACTGACCATTGATGATGCTGTTCGAATGGCTTACCAACTCATTGGACATATAATTCAGGATAGGTAAGATGAAGCCCGTGTTGGTGAGAAAAGAAAGGGTGACGGTGATCGTGTAGATAGAGGTGATAATAGGAAGAATTTCAATCGCCGTCAGAACCAGAGAAAGGGGAATGCAAATGCTCTTACCAACAAAACACCACGCAATGATGATAGATGTCCTAAGTGTGGCAACAAGAGGCATGCTGGCGACTGCTGGAAGTGCCGAAATTGCGGAAAGCTTGGACACAAGGTTGAAAGGTGTAAGAAGGGAACCATTTGCTTCAACTGTAATGAAGAAGGTCATAGGAAATCGGAATGCCCCAAGTTGAAAGCGATTGTACCTGGAAGAAACCCCTAGGGTGGTATCTACCAACTTGGAACAATTGAGGTGAAGAAACAGGATCTGAATGTCGTTACCAGTACGTTTTTACTCAACAATCATTATGTTGTTGCTCTATTTGATTCGGGTGCTGATAGGAGCTTTGTATCCACTAAATTTAGTGCCATTATTGATATTGAACCTGTTGAGATAAGTACCAGTTACGAGGTGGAATTGGCTGATGGTAAATTAGTGAAAACTAATAAGCTATTAGAAGGATGCTCTCTAAATCTCTTGAACCATTCCTTTCTGATTGATTTGATGTTTATAGAATTAGGTAGTTTTGATATTATTATTGGTATGGATTGGTTGTCGTTGAATGATGCTACTATTTTATGTGGAGAGAAGAAAGTTAAGATTCCTCTTAGGAATAGGACGTTAGTAATTGATGGTAGTCGAGGTGAATCCCGTTTGAAAATCGTTTCATGTATTAAAGTCCAAAAGTACATTAGGAACGGTTGTGAGTTATTCTTAGCTCAAGTGACCGGGAATGAGTCTAGGGAGAAACGATTGGAAGATGTACCTATTATTTGTGAATTTCCTGAGGTATTTCCTAAAGATTTACCCGGACTTCCATCGATAAGGCAAGTAGAGTTTCGAATCGATTTAATTCCTGGTGCTGCACCGGTGGCACGTGCGCCTTACCGATTAGCCCCTTCTGAATTAAAGGAGTTATCTGAGCAACTTAAGGAGTTGTCTGATAAAGGTTTTATTCGACCGAGCTCGTCGCCTTGGGGAGCTCCAGTCTTGTTCGTTAAGAAGAAGGATGGATCTTTTCGTATGTGCATTGATTATAGGGAACTGAATAAGTTGACAATTAAAAATCGATATCCTTTACCTAGGATTGATGATTTGTTTGATCAATTGCAAGGATCTAGTGTGTATTCTAAGATAGATTTGCGGTCAGGATATCACCAACTTCGCGTCCGTGAAGAAGATATTCCTATAACTGAATTTAGAACTCGTTATGGACACTATGAATTTCAAGTAATGCCATTTGGGTTAACTAACGCACCTGCGGTTTTCATGGATTTAATGAATCGAGTGTGCAAGCCCTACTTGGATAACTTTGTGATTGTGTTTATTGACGATATTCTAATCTATTCTAAGAATGAAGATGAACATAGAGAACATTTGAGGATTGTTTTGAAATTGTTGAAGGATGAAAGGTTGTATGCTAAGTTTTCGAAATGTGATTTCTGGTTAGATTCTGTGCAATTTCTTGTTCATGTGATTAACAAAGATGGAATTCATGTTGATCCTGCAAAGGTTGAAGCTATTAAGAATTGGTCTGCACCGAAAACGCCAACGGAAGTGCGACAGTTCTTAGGATTGGCTGGCTATTATAGGCGATTCATTAAAGGATTTTCTTTGATAGCTAAACCCTTGACTAAGCTTACCCAGAAGAATAAACTTTTCGTTTGGGGAAGTGATGAAGATGGAGCATTTCAGACATTGAAGCAAAAATTATGTAGTGCGCCAATCTTATCATTACCCGACGGGAGTGAAGATTTTGTAGTGTATTGTGATGCATCTCTTATAGGCTATGGAGCTGTTCTGATGCAGCGAGAGAAAGTGATAGCTTATGCTTCTAGGCAATTAAGGAAGAGTGAGGAGAATTATACTACTCATGATCCTGAATTAGGAGCTGTAGTCTTTGCTCTTAGTTTGTGGAGACATTATCTGTATGGCACCAAGTGTACGGTATTCACCGATCACAAAAGCCTACAGTATATTCTCGACCAGAAGGAATTGAACATGAGGCAACGAAGATGGATAGAGTTGTTAGTGACTATGATTGTGATATAAAATATCACCCAGGAAAAGCCAAGTTGTTGCCGATGCGTTAAGTAGGAAAGATAGAGAGCCTATCAGGGTGCGTTCTCTAGTCTTGACCGTGCACAATAATTTGCCTGAGCAAATTAGAAATGCGCAAATAGAAGCTTGTAAGAAGGAGAATTTTGTTAATGAAGGGTTCCGAGGAGAAGGAGAACCTTTAGAGGTTAGAGCTGATGGAGTGAAATGCTTAAGAGGTCGTATGTGGATACCTAAGTTTGGAGGCGTAAGAGACTTGATTATGTTAGAATCCCATAAATCTAAGTATTCCATTCATCCGGGATCTGATAAGATGTACCATGATTTGAAGAAGTTGTACTGGTGGCCGAATATGAAAGCTGACATAGCTATGTATGTTCTTCAATGCTTCACTTGTGCTAGAGTTAAAGCTGAACATCAAAAGCCATCAGGACTACTTCAACAACCAAAGATTCCTGAATGGAAGTGGGAGCGAATTACGATGGACTTTATCACCAAGCTTCCTAGAACATCATCTGGAAACAACTCGATTTGGGTTATTGTCGACAGACTGACCAAATCAGCACACTTCATTCCAGTTAAAGAGCAGTTCTCACTAGAGAAGCTGACTCGTATATACCTTGATAATGTTGTATGCAAGCATGGAGTGCCTGTATTGATCATTTCAGATCGAGATCCTAGATTCGCATCGAATTTTTGGAAATCTCTCCAAAGATCTTTGAGAACGAATCTCGACATGAGCACTGCTTATCACCCCCAGACTGATGGGCAGAGTGAAAGGACGATACAAACACTGGAAGATATGTTGAGAGCTTGTGTGTTAGATTTTGGTAAGAATTGGGATAAACATTTGCCGTTAGCAGAATTTTGATATAACAATAGTTACCATTCTAGTATTAAGGCTGCACCGTTTGAAGCTTTGTATGGTAGGAAGTGTAGATCTCCTGTGTGTTGGAGTGAAGTTGGGGATACCCAGCTCACGGGACCGGAATTGATCCGGGAGACTACGGAGATGATAGTTCAGATTAAGAATAGGTTGTTGACTGCCCGTAGTAGACAGAAAAGTTACACGGATGTGCGGCGGAAGCCAATGGAGTTTTAAGTGGGTGACCGAGTAATGTTGAAGGTATCGCCATAGAAAGGCGTTATAAGATTTGTAAAGCGAGGGAAATTGAATCCCCGTTATATTGGACCCTTTAAGATTTTATCTAGAGTAGGTCCAGTGGCTTACAAACTAGAGTTGCCCCCAGAAATTCATGGTGTTCACAACACATTCCATGTATCTAATCTGAAGAAATGTCTAGCAGTGAGTGATGAGAAAATTCCGTTAGGTAAGGTTCGAATAGATGGGAAGTTGCGTTTTATCGAAGAGCCCGTAGAAGTTATGGACCGTGAGGTAAAGCAACTGAAACAAAGTCGGATACCTATTGTCAAGATCCGATGGAATTCAAAGCATGGACCGGAGTATACTTGGGAACGAGAGGATGCAATATGGAAGAAATATCCGCACCTCTTCAATTTCAATAAGAAACGGACATCCAAATGAAATGGATCACGAGGACGTTGATCCCTTTTAGGAGGAAAAGCTGTGACAATCTAACATTTTCAGGTAGTGAAATATTTTCTCGTATAATATTTTGAAACTTATTTTTGTGTTGGTTGACGAACTCACAATTTACGGATTTAAATTTGGGCTTACATGCATAATTTGGCGTCTTTTACGACTAAACCGGAAACCTTAGGATTACGTATTTACGTTTTTGAACTCCGTTTTTGATGAGACAATTTTTATTGGATTCTTTTTGTGACGTTGATTCATAATTTATAAAAACGTTTTTCGTAAAACGACCCGAGGGCACGCAAATCGAGAAAACTAGAATCGAGAAATACTTGTAAACTAGTGAGATGGGACAAAATACATTGTCCCACCCCACTAGCTAAGGTTGGAGGGAATACATGACACCACACCATAAGATGTGGCATCATGTTAGCTAGTTTGTTACATGTGTAAGCAAGCTTACTCTTTAAGCTACACCACCCTTTCCACTAACTCAAAACTAGCAACTAGTTTCATTCTACCACTTACTCACATGCAAACCAACATCAAAATCCTCTCAAAACTCATCCCTAGCCGTCCACCATCAAGCAACAAACACCCCTTTTGATCTCTTCTAGCCATAAAACACATGTTTACTAGCTCTATTAAGGAGTTATCTTGAAGCCTTGATCATTTGGTGGCAATATTAACATCATTGGAGGTGATTTGCTTGTGTACTAGGGCTGATTTCCCAACATATGTTCTTGGTATTTGATGGTCTTGGAGTTACTTGTTGTATTCATCAAGTTCTTGTCTTCCAAAAACAAGGAATACACTTGGTTGGTAAAAAAGATCATCCTCTCCATTTTTCTCTTGTTATTTTGTAAAGAACAAATGTATTTTCTTTCATTTTGTATATGTATATGATGTATATATGATGATAAAAATGTTGTGTGGGGATCAAGTGTTGATAGATATGCTTAAAAAGGTTAATAACTATAAGAAATGAGGTTAAAATCTTGATTATTTAGTTGGCTGTATAAAAACAGTATATAACTAAAACATGAACTGATAAAATTACATGGTATGATCCATTTACAGTAAGTACAAGATGTTATACACATGTGAGAGTTGGCCATGCAATGGAATCAATAAATGAGTGAGATATGATCAAAACAAGTTAGGTGTTCTATTCTGAATAAGCAGTTTTGTAGGGACTCTTAAGGCAAGCTGAACTTAAAATGGGCAGTAGCTATAACTAAGTTAAATGTAGAACATAATATGAAGAACATGTCACCCAAAAATGAGCTTCTAATTCATTATAGAACTCTAGATATGGTAAAAATGGTGAACATGAAGATAAAAATCAGATTTTAAGAATTAATGTTTATTATTATTATATAAGCACTCACATTTTATTGTATAAAATGTAAAATAAAAACCCACTAACTTAGAAAACTTATTTATATAAATATATATAGGGTTAATTAAATGGATAAATTATATAAATGGTAGTGAAATAATATTTATAAGTAATAAAAACTATAAACTTTATTTTTACGACTTTTTCGGCTATTACCGTAAAATTAACGTTTTTCGCCAAATAAAACTTAGACGATCAAACCCGTCTAATGTAAAGTTTATAAAAGTCATATACTGATATATAAGTAACTAAGACAAGTAAAAACCGATAAAACCCAAACTATAAGAAATACGGACATGAACGAGCTAACTAAGCATATTAGACTAATAATTGGACTAAATAAGATAAATACTTGTAAAAAGAACTTATTGGGCTTAAACCATTTGGGACCAACATGGAAAGTATATATACTGATAATATAGGTATAAAATGGATTAAAACAAGTTAAGACCTTATACTAAGCTTAATGAACTTAAAATAGGTAAATAGGTAAAACTAGTAAACTAGTAAAGAGTTACCAAAACGTAAACACTAAAATGAGTAAAAAAGGATGTATAAACCCACTTGATGATCATCATATGTACAAAATCATCATATGTATATTGTTATTTTGATAAAAGTCATTGGACAAAGTCTAAGACCGATTATTATTTATATAGGTTTCCGTGACCGAAGCACGCCCGTAGCCGATAATCCGTCTTTCATTAACAACGTGAGTTCATAGCCTCACACTCTTTTAAATGTTTTATAAAATGATTTGTAAATCCGCGAGGGAGATAACATGCTAGATTTTATAAAAATAGAACACAAGTAGTACCGATTGTATGCTTAATGATATGGACCCGAATGATGCTATGACCCTATAAACGAGACTAAAAGGATTATTAGTAGTTAGGTTATGTCACTTAAAGTCCCATTAGCATGAATTGTGAACTACCGGGATTTGGTAGACGCTTATGCATTTGATAGTACTATTTGGGGACGATCACCCCAGTTCGCGCCTTGACGGTTGATCCCCGTCGTACCACATTGATTGGTAAGCGAATTTATGTCTGAGAAGATTCCATAGCGTGATTTTTGTGACGACACGCTAACTTAGATGGGCAAACTGTTTGTCGGGTTCGCGGCCCGCTGTTTTCATAGTAAGGTAACAATGTCATGCGGCTAATAATAATCCTATACAACCTATATAATCCAAATAAAAATGTATCCTATACATAATAACGACGCTATTAACGATGAATATATTACCTATCATGGTAATATAGAGACTACGGTCTCATGGACGGTTTAAGATGTATGCTTGATTTATATATTGCCTGACTAGCAATATGAGGACTTACTTCCGATATTATGCTTGTGTTCTGATTTTAAATGATTGTTTTATATAACGGTTTTTATTAAACTCTATGAATTCACTCGGCATTCGCTGATATGATTTTTGCATGTTTTTATCTCAGGTGCTTGTAGGTAATCCGGATGGAGATCGACTCTGATGGCCCATATAATATTAAAAATGTTCATTCGATCTATGTTTTGTAAACTAAATGACCTGTATAATTTGGGACATGTTGTATGCTTTTAAACTTTTATCGAATGAATGTATGTTAAACCTTGAACAACCATTTTTATGTGTTGTCTATGATTGGAGTTATTGTGTTATCCCGTAACACTCTGAAAGACCCTTCCGCTGTACCGATACAAAAATTGAGAGTGTTACAAAAGCCATGTCAACGTCTAAATTGGTCACAACAACGCTTGGAAATATATCTGTCAACGTTCAAAAATAAAAATAATAAAAATGAAAAAGGACCTTAGCAAAGTAATTTATCCTAGTAAAGATAACCTATATACTGAAAATTACTATAGGGCGGTAAGCACTGTCCAATTATGCACACTTGCTTATGAAAGATAGACATAACAGTCCTCTAGTGTCCCTTGCTAACCAAAATTCTTAATAGTTAAGTTATCTCATAAAATCCCTTGTAACTCCCAGGTAATCCCTATATAAATCATTCCCAAGTCTCCCAACAGACCACATCCAATTCTATGCCAAAAAGGTCTTGGCAGCATGCATAGTATATCAACTTTGCATGCTACAGTGCCTCATGAGATAGTAAACTAACATATACTCATCAGTGGACAGAATCTAGAATTGTGATAAGAGTATCATAAGAATACCCAAAAGTCCTAAAGGTTCCTAAAACCTCCCCTTAAACGGTGATACATAAGTTGCCAAATAATATGCATGTAAATAGAATTTTATGTCAAGATAGGAATATAAATATTCCAACCATCATCCATAAATTGAATCATGCTCCAATGATTCTCCAATGATCCATAAGCAACTTTGTATCCAATAGTACAATGCTAACAACGCCTGCACACTTAGATCAAAAACCACAAAACTAACATGTTGCTGACAACGTCACGATAACACTTATCAGCGTTAAGATAACCTTTGTCAGCGTTAGACAAATAAAGTGGAAAACCTAACATTACAAAGAGACCAATAACAATGCATATCCTGTACATACTTTTACAATAAGACCCCAAAACACATATTAAGTGAGATTGATCATTCCAATACTTGTTACCAAGGTTTGAAATCTTCCAGTATCAAAAGGTTTAGTTAATAAATGAGACACATTTTCTTCTGTGTCAACCCTATCTGGTTGTATTAAACCCTTTTCAAAACAATCTCTTATAAAATGATGTCTAATTTCTATGTGTTTGGTTTTAGAGTGATGTACAGGATTTTTAATAATGCATAAAGTACTGTTATTGTCTACAAAAATCTTGGTATGCATGAAATTATACCCATAATCCAACAGCTGGTTCTGAATCCATAAGACTTGTCAACAACAAGCAGCTGCTGCAACATACTCTGCCTCAGTTGTAGAATTGGCCACCACTATTTGTTTCTTGCATTGCCAAGATATCAATCTACTCCCAAGAAACTGACATCCACCAGTTGTGGATTTTCTATCAAATTTGTCACCACCATAATCACTGTCTGAATATGCAATAAGCTCCAATGGTGAATCTTTTGGATACCATAATCCCAGGTCTGGATAACATCTAAGGTATCTAAAGATTCTCTTGACAGCATGAAGATGACACTCTTTGGGAGTCACTTGATGGCGTGCACATACACACACAGCAAACATAGTGTCAGGTCTTGAAGTTGTGAGATACGTCAATGAACCAATCATTGATCTATAGTACCTGACATCTACTTCTTTTCCATCTCCAACTTTTCCTTAAGGGTGTTCTCTATCCATAGGAGTGCTAGCCCTTTTCTCCTGTGGAGAAAAGCCAAACTTCTTCAAAATTTCTGCTACATATTTATCTTGAGAGATGAAGATACCATCTTCTTTCTGCTGAACTTGTAACCCTAGAAATAAGTTCATCTCCCCCATTGCACTCATCTTGAATTTGTCTATCATAAGCTTGGAAAAGTCTTCACTCATATTTGGACTTGAAGATCCAAAGATGATATCATCCACATAAACCTGGACAAGTAATAAATCTTTATCAGTCTTCTTTGTAAATATGGTCTGGTCTATGGTGCCCCTTTTGAATCCATTTCCACCAGATAGGTGGACAATGTGCCATACCATGCTCTTGGGGCTTGATGAAGTCCATACATAGCTTTCTTGACTCTATACACCTTGTCTGGATTTTCTGAATCTTCAAAACCAGGAGGCTGCATTACATAAACCTCCTCTAGAATTGTGCCATAAAGAAAAGCACTCTTCACATCCATTTGATAGAATGTAAAGCCCATGCAGGAAGCATAAGCTAGAAAAATTCTTATAGCTTAAATCCTTGCAACTGGTGCAAAGACCTCCTCATAGTTTATCCCTTCCTCTTGTGTGTAACCTTGAGCCACTAAACGTGCCTTGTTTCTGACAATAATGCCTCTTTCATCCTTCTTGTTTCTAAGAACCCATTTTGTCCCAATAGGCCTGACATGTCTGGGACAATCAACCAACTCCCAAACATCCTGGATAGTAAATTGGTGAAGCTCATCTTGCATTACCTCCACCCAACTTGGTTCTTTGAGAGCATCAAAAATCATCTTGGGTTCCTGTTGTGACAGAATACATGCAAACAAACATGCTTGAACAAGAGGGGTATCAACCTTCTTGTGAATATTGGCAATAAATCCTCCAAGATTCTGATGAGATCTTGTAGTTTGAACAGGATATATCACATCACCAATAATGGGAGAAGAAGGGTGATTTTTGATTGTAGAAGTAAGCACTCCTCCCTCAATAAGTGTGTTGTCCTCAATCTCATATTCCATGTTACCAATATCCTCTTCAGACTCTTTTCCATCAACATCTGAATGAACCTCTCCATTTCTGTTTGACGGTTCACCTTATTCAAAATTAGAAGAGAAAATATGGTCAAAAGAGCTGTCAACGCCTGAACCAAGGTTGTCAGCGTTTGAGCCATCAACGCCTGAATTTGTCTTGTCAGCGCCAGATTTTCCTTTGTCAGCGTCTGAAAGATCATGCATGTTGTCAACTAGTGATACTTGGGGACCACCATTTTCCTTTCCAGCAGCAGCAGCAGCAGCAAATGCATCTGTCCATATGGGAATAGTAACATACTCAAGTATAGGTGTTGATTTGTCTGCTTGTGATCCAACCTCTTCATTAACCTGTGTACCTGAAACATCAACAACTTGTTCTTCCACAACATTTGAAGTGACCTTCACAATGTTTGGATTAGTAACAGGCATATAATTCAAAGTCCTAGATAGAGGTTCCAAGTCAAATAACCAATTTGGACCACTTTCAGGATCACTAGGTTTACTTTCTAAAAACCTAACATGTACTTTTTCAAGTATGCGTTTTTCTTTCTTAAGGTAAACTCTATATCCTCTACTCTGCACTGAATAACCCATAAAGTAGCCTTCATCACCTTTAAGGCATCACTAGTATCCAACACCACTACATGACAGCCAAAAGGTTTAAGAAAACCAGTATTAGGTTTTCTTCCCCAAAGTAACTCATAAGGTGTTTTGTTATGAATCTTGTTGACTAATTCCCTATTCTGAACATAACAAGCTGTATTCACAGCCTTAGCCCAAAAAGCAATGGGAAAGTGAGCATCAACCAACATAGTCCTAGCTGCTTCTATGAGGGTTCTATTCTTTCTCTCAGCTACCCCATTTTGTTGTGGGGTTCTAGCTACACTAAACTGTCTAGTAATCCCTTTCTTGGCACAAAAATCATCCAACAACTTATTTCTAAACTCACCACCATTATCACTTCTAAGCATCTTAACCTCATTACCAGACTTCTTTTCTATTTGGGTAATGAAGTTAATCAAAGTATCAGTAGTGTCACTTTTTAAAGCTAAAAAGAAAGTCCAAGTAAATCTAGAAAAATCATTAGTGATGAAAAAACAGTAAGATTTACCATTTAAGCTTTCTATATTAGTTGGACCAAACAAGTCCATATGTAGCAAGTGAAGTGGTTTAGAACTAGAGTGCACCTGTTTAGACTTAAATGAGACCTTGTGTTGTTTGCCTTTAAGGCATACAACACAAGAGTGGTCATTGTGGATAGCCTTTTATGGCAAACCATCATCCAAACCATGTCTCACAAGTCTGTTTATATTTTTAATATTAATGTGCCCTAATCTCCTGTGCCAAAGATTACTCTCATCAACTGAAGCCTTAGCATGTACACATGACAAGTTATTATTCATCCTAATTCCATTAAGATTCACATTATAAATGTCCTTATGCCTAGGTGTTCTATAATTAATGAATTTCTCATCTGGTATTTTAAAATCTTTGCTCAACACCAAGCATTCAGTATCAGTAAAAAGAACCTTATTTTTGTTATCTTAAACTTGTGATACACTAAACAGATTATAGTGAAGTTCGTTTACCAGAAACACGTTTTCAAAACGCAAATTGTTGGTGAGAAGAGTTCCTTTGCCTGTGATAGTTCCATATCCGCCTCCAAAGTAAACTTTGTCACCATCCTTAATGGGAGTGAAGTTTGTGAGATAATCTTCCTTCCCGGTCATGTGCCTAGAGCATCCACTATCCCAATAGCCATAATCATTAACTTGCTTTTGAATGCCCTGCACATAAAGAAAACAAATTAGTTTTCTTTGGGAACCCAAGCCTAAGTAGACTTGGATTCATTTGGTTGTTCAACAAGAACAGATTTAGTCCTTATGACAACCCCTTGTTGATCCCTTTTTGGATTAAACACCCAGTTAACCCCAATTGGTTTTGTTATGACCTTTGAAATATAATGAAATCTGTTACAGGTCATAGAAACCCCATCTGAATTAGGGTTTTGGTCTTGCTTAGGTCTCCATGTCAAGCTAGAAGAAGCTTTAGACCCCTTTCCCTTTGGTTGCAAATATTTACCATTATTTGGTCTGGAAACGTTTCTGTCAGCGTTTGATTTGGTCTTGTCAATGTTGAAATTACCCTTCTCAGCGTTGAACCTAGGGTTTGCTACAGGAACCCATTGTCTATTAGACCATGTATTGGTCTTCTGAAAAGGTCTTTGTCCATAAGTATTAGACCCTTTAGTAAAGAATGGGGCTGGTCTAACAACTTGTGGACTTTACTGAACAAAAGTTTTGGGTTTGACAGTGTTTGACTTTTTGTTAGCGTTGACCTTTGAAGCGTTGACACAATTATAGGCTAAATCTGAAAAGCTACCACAAGTATAATAGGCTTTTCTAGACATAACTCTAGGTCTAGAAGAAAAGAAACCTGTTCCATTATCAATAATTTGGCTTTTTGGTGACCTAGGTTTTCTATACATTTCTGCATATTTAATACTAGGTTTTCTAACAGTGTTTAAGCCAAGGTCAACAGTCTTGCCAGTGGTTAGGTTTGTCACTTTGATGGGTGTAGACTCATTTGGGATATCACTAAGCATGCCACCCTTAACAAACAAGGTAGGGTTAGCTTTCTTCCATTGGTCCAAATCAGTCAACTTCTGCCTATATTCCTCTACTGGGGTAAGAACTCTTGGTGGAGGAATAAATTCCTCTTCTTGGAGTTCTGGTAAACCAGTCCAAGATAAGTCCTTTCTTTGGACACCATAGAAGTCCCCAGCAGGTGGTGGAACATCAGCATACTCTTTCATCCCAATCCCAGTCATATCTCTAGAATCCCTTTGTTCACTAACACATTTTTCTAGGGTTTGTGAGGCTTTATCAAATCTCTGAATTTTAAGGTCTACATTATCCTTATTTTTGATAGCCTCATCTAACTTAGCCTGTAATTCAACATTGACTCTCTCCATGATGTTTCTAATATCAATACTAGAATTTAAATCATGTTTTAAAATATTGATTTGATCTTTTAGGTCAAACTCCATTTTCTTATACTCAGCAACAGTCTTTTCAGTTTGAGTAAGAGCAAGTCGATAGGTAGACAACTTGCATCTTTCATTAACTACATCTGTTATCAATTTTAAAACTTCTTTGTTAAGTTTTTCAGTGTTTAGACGACAACCCTTACTACAAATCGCATCATCATATACCTCATTGTCTGATGAAGTCGAGGAGTGTGCCATGAGAGCATAGTGAACATGCTCTTCTTCTTCCTTTTCTGCAACAAAATCTTTGTTCTCTTCCTCATCCTTAGCCAAGTAGCACCAATCCCATCCAACACCATCAATTTCTTGCATTGCAACCATGGCTTTGGAATCCTGAGCCTTAATGATTTGGCTTGAGGGTTTCCCAGCATCAGATCTTCTTGGAGATATGCATTCTCTCATAAAGTGTCCCATACGATGACAATTGTAACACTCAACCTTGGATTTATCAAATCCAGCAGTGTCCTTGGCATTAAAGTCATCTTCTTCTTAAATCTTCTATTCCATCGATTTGCCCTTATGCTTGCAAGGGCCATATTCCACTTTATGTCCATCTCCTCCAGATGCTCATCACTAATTTGCTCAAGGTCCTCATATGAAATCACTGAACCATTGGGCAATGAAGCAATGTATGCACACATAGTATCCAGATTAATACCAGCAGGCTTAACTCTTGGTGAGTCAACTTTGTATGTGTCAGCGTCTGAATATGAGGCGTTGACAGGTTTTGATCCAGCATTGACACAATTTGATCCAGTAACGGGGTGCATGTATGAATCCTTTTGATCAATTTGACCTTCACTATGTGAGAAGAAAGCCATATTTCCTTTGGTAGACTTGCTTCCTTGATCCAAAAGAGTTTTATTCTATATCAGCCTCAGTTTATTGTAAACATCATCAAAAGTAGAACTTTTGTGAGTGTTATTAGCAATTATAGACCTTGCTTCAATCTTCCATGCATCACCAAGGCTTTTAAGAAAAGTGGCGATAATATCAACATCACCAAGCACTGTTCCCATAAAGGACAGCTTGCTTGTAATGTCGAGAAGTCTGCTTCTCACACTACTTAGCTTCTCATTGGGTTGAGCTTTAAAAACAACATACTCATGCAAGAGTTGCTTCTTTTTCTCTTGTATAGTATCAGCATTACCACCATAAGCAACTTCAAGAGCTGCCCAAAGATCTTTTGCAGACTCATAGCTTCTATATTTGTGCTGATTTTCTTGTCCCAAAGAGAGTTTCAGAATACTTAGGGTTTTCATGTCACACCTTCTCTTTGCTATGTCCTCAGTTGAGACAGCTCTACCATATTCAGGTTTTTCTCTTCTATCCTCTTTAGTAGAGCCTTGAACATTTGTTCTTTGTAAGATGGCAGCTGCAATCTTTTGAGATTTATTGAATGTGTTTCCATAATCAATAATTTCCCATAGGGTGTAATCATGGATTTGTAGATACTGTTCAAAGTTGATCTTCCACAGCTCAAAGTTGTCTGGGTCTGGCATGGGAATCTTGATGTTGGGGGTTGAGGAGGAGGAGGAGTTTACTTCTGGGGTAGACATGGTGTTTTTAGGGTTTTGTGAAAGTTAGGGTTTTTGGCAATTTAGGATTCGTGTGTTCTTTAGATCAAAGTTTCTCAACAAGCTCTGATACCACTTGTTGATCCCAAACTTAGATCGATTTAGCTTGTGTAAACGAGATTAAATCAAGTTAAACGCGTAGAGAAACTTTGTTGTGTATAAAACAATTTAAGCATTATGCGGAATTAATACTCAAACAAGAACACACAAACAACTTAAACCAAACTTTCACTTGATTGATTATAACAAACTTGCATACAATGAAAGTGTTAAACGTATGGAAAACTTATTTGAAACAAAACCTAAAGGTCTTCTTTTATAGACATAACAAGCCTTGTACAAGAGTCTACGTATCTGCTATTCTAGGTAAAGATAAACATAGAAAATACATTGTCAATCATATATTTACTAGATACAAACTAGAAACATAATACGCATAGACTATGTCTTCTATCTATGCTTGACTTCATCCTATCAACGCTTGACATATTCCTGTCAACGCTTGTTCTGTCACCGCTTGTTTTCTTCTTATCAACGCTTGTTTTCTTCTTGTCAGCGTCCAAGTGTACTGGCTACATTTTATTCCCAACATGTCCTAGGGTATGTATCCATAAGTGATCACCTGAAAGGGATATTATGTATAAGAGGTCGCTGGTATATGACAATATTACCCGTTGTAGGGGCGCCGTAAGTGATTCGGTTGACGTGTTGGTTAACGTTCAGTTACATGAGCTTCAGGCATTTATCGATATATATGACTTGTGTGTGTGACAAGCTTGCGATGATTAAATATTCTTGTGTTCAAATGATGATTTGCAAAACCTATAGACTTGCTCAACCGTTGTGTTGATGATTTTAAGCATGTATTTCAGGTAATCAAGATGGATGGCAGTGGAGCATGTGAGGAGGAAGTTGGTGCTTACTTGTCTAAATTTTATATTATTTTTTTCCATCCTTTGAAGTGAATTAATGACTTTTAAGTCATTGATAAATGTATTGCGATTGGTAATGGTTTTTGGGACTAAACGCTACTCTGATTTATATATTGGGATTGGAAACTTTTTAGACAGGATTGTATAATATTTTAACGTCTCTTTTGAGGTCATTTTCTATGATTGTGTGTGATGTGGTATGAGTAGCGCCCCAAAGTGGTATTCCGCTGCGTGGTAATTTGGGGGTGTTACTCCCATATATTATGCAAAGGCCAAAAATAACCTAATGGCTTCTATCCTTGCCACTGGTGCAAAAACCTCATCATAGTCTATCCCTTCTTCCTGTCTTTAGCCTTGAGCAACAAGCCTTGCCTTGTTTCTCACAACAACTCCTCTTTCATCCTTCTTGTTCCTGAAAACCCATCTAGTACCAATTACTCTCTTACCTGAAGGAAGATCCAGAAGAATACAAACTTTTTGTAGCTCAAATTGTGTTAATTCTTCTTGCATGGAATCTACCCAACTTTCTTAATCAAGAGCCTGAGAAATGTTTTTGGGCTCTACTTGTGATAAGAAACAGGCAAACAAACAATACTGAGTATCCTTATGATTAGTTTTGTGCTGTTGTTTGACATAACTCACAAGTGCATGACTTTCAATATTGGCTTGAAGTTTCCTTCTGGTTCGCACAGTAGACATGGGATTTCCAATGATCTATGTAGTAGGATGGCTGTTGTTGACTCTATGAGTGGGAATAGAACTGACTAGAATTTCAGTTTCCAAATTGTTGAAATCAGTTACTGTACCTTGCTAATCATAAGAAGCTTTGGAGAAGATTCCTTCAGCTGGACTAGCATACATGTCTTCATCGTCCATAGCTTGTAAAATATATTCTAATGAATCAGCAGACTTTGAAGATTTTGACTTAGTAGTACTTGCAGATGAGGTACCGCTAGGTGTAGTATGTACTGCTGAGTGCTATGACTCAAAAGATTCTTCTCCTGAATGCTTATTTGCATATGTAGCATTCTTTTCTTGATCTTGAAGCCTCTGAAGCTCTTGGGAGGCTTGATCATTAGTTGATGGCATAGTTTGCGTCTTGGGAGTAGCAGACATGGATGTGAACATCATCATCTGATGAAGAAGATTCTTCTTGAGTACGTGAACTGGTTGTACCAGTCTCCTCACCTGAACTGTTAGTTTGACAATCCTTTTGCACAGAATAGTAATCCATGGAGTTAGTTAGATAATCTAAATCAAACATCCAAGCATAACCTATTCCTGGGACATTGGGTTTATTTTCTAAGAAATTAACATGGGCATTTTCTTCCACCTTTTTAGATGCCAAATTGTAAATCCTATATGCTTTTCTTTGTAATGAATATCCTACAAGATATCCTAGATCAGAATTTCCATCAAACTTTCCCAAATGATCAAGAGTATTTAGTATAGACACATGAGACCCAAAAGGTCTTAAATGACTTATGGTTGGCTTAATACCAGTCAAAAGTTCATAAGGTGTTTTGTTTTGAGGTTTGGTCATTAAGACTCTATTTAACACATAACATGCACTATCGATTGCTTCTGCCCAAAATATATTTGGCAAAAGAGAATCAGCCAGCATAGTTCTAGCAGCCTCAAATAGTGTCTTGTTCTTCCTTTCAGCTACTCCATTTTTTGTGGAGTCCTAAGATTAATAAATTGTCTCTTAATGCCTTTAGACCTACAAAATTCATCAAATTCAGCATTCTTGAATTATGTCCCATTATTTGTTCTAATGATTAAGACTTGTTTAGTGAACTGCTTTTCAACTAAAGTGATAAAATCCTTAAGTAATTCATTGGTTTCATTCTTAAGAGCTAAAAAGAAAACCTAACTGAATCTACTATAATCATCAGTTATGACCAGACAAAAGGTCTTATGACTAATGCTTCTTACAGAAACTGGACCAAACAAATCCATATGCAAAAGTTGCAAAGGCTTTGTCATAGTATTGACAGTCTTGGTCTTATAAGAGGCTCTATGTTGTTTAACTTTTTGACAAGCAGCACATGTGAAATTATTTTGAAAAGATTTGTTAGGTAATCCTCTAACCAAATTCCTATTCACTAATCTGATAAGATTCTTGAAATTCACATGACCTAACCTTCTATGCCATAAATTAGACTCATCATAAGAAGCATTAGCTAGCAAACATGTAATACCTCCTGTTGGAGTAATAGTATGAAGATTGAAAGTGTACATATTTTCTTGCCTGGGTACTTTAAGCAGTACTTGAGATTCTTTAGGCATCTCAAAGTCTTTAGACAGTACCAAGCTGTTTGTGTCTGTGAACAGCACCTTGTTCTTCTTATCACACATTTGTGACTCAGAAAAGAGATTGAATTCATTCAATTCTTTCACAAAGAAGACATCTTCAAATTCCAACTTCCTTGTATTGATTTTACCTTTGCCAGTGATTCTAACTTTGCTACCTCCAAAGGCTACTGGTCCACCTATGAATTCTTCAAATTCAGCAAGGAAATCATTATTCCCTGTCATGTGTCTTGAGCATCCACTATCTACTATACCTTTATCTTTTAAATCATCAATTAGATTCCCCTGCACATAAGCAAAACTTATTAGTTTTTAACCGGGACCCAAGCCACATTTGGCTCGGATCTTGTAGGACCTACACACTTAAGAGTCTTTTCAGAAACATTCCCAGTAATGCTGCTTTTGCTCTTATACTTCATGGCTTTAGTTATGTAGTCAAAGACATAGGGTGACTTTATGTACTCAGACTTCTTTGCCTTAAGTACTGCTTTAGAAGTACTTGCTTTAAGACATGGTTTTTCTCTTTTAGGAACCCACATTTGCACTGGTTTATTATTAGGATTACTTCTAGAGGTTTTGGCTTTCTCAATAACATTCTTAGACGTCTTGGGGAACTCTAGTTTAACAAACTTTGAAACAACGGTACTTGAGTTTGGTCTAGCAGTACTTGTAGTTCTAGACTTGCCGGTACTTGGTTTACCAGACTTCAAAGGTACTAGACCTTGTTTCATAAGTACTGCTCTAGGAACAAAATTTTTGGTAGAGTTAGTTTTAACCTGTTTAGCTACCCCTTTTGAATGATCAAACTTAGCTTTGTCATTTTTAAACTTATGTTTCCTATTAACCTGTGCATTTTTCCCATTACTGTTTCTCATGACCTTTTATTCAGCATTTTGTTTCATAATTTTATCTTCATGCAAAGTACAATCTTTGATAAAATGACTTAGACTACCAAAAACATAACATCCTTTTCTTCTCAAAGAAGACCCAAAAGGTTGTTTTGACATAACTTTCTCAAAACCTATCCCACCCCTCTTAGTTTTATTATGTTTTACATCATTACCCAATGTCTTGCTAGGAGTTTTTACCTGCTTGGGAGCAGAACTAGTTTTAGACTCTTTAGAAACAAAATTGTTCATTAGAGGTGGATAAACAGTGTTCTTGGTCACAACAGTCTTAACTTGCGACAAAGTACCAGAGTTTGAAGTATTAACAACCTTTGGTTCTTCTAACTCTATAATTGTATCATTACTAGCAGGCATGAAAATTCTTGATAATGGTGGAAGAACTGCCTTCATTCCTTCAGCATATCTATCATTTTCAAGTGTATTATTTGACTCACTAGAACTATCAAAAATCCCCTTTGATAAGTCCTTGTCAGTTAAAGTTATCCTAGGTTGGTCCTCAATATATCCTAGGCCTGTCTTATCATAATACCCCATTTGTGAATTAATCACTTTTCCCAATCCTTTAGAGGACTTTCGCCAATTATTAATCACTTCCCTTTCATTATTAAGACTGGATTTTAAAGCTTCATTTTTTGCTGATACATTCAAAAGTTGTCTTTCAAAAGCTTTAATTTCCACATCTTTTTCCCTCATTCGAAGAGTTAAAATTCTTATTTTCTCTTCATAGTTTTGTTGACCCTTTTTATACAAAACTATATTTTACTCTAACTTAGCAACACCCTATTTAAAATCATTTAATTCTACAGTGCATATGTTGAATTTTTTATACTGTTCATCTAGTTCTACTTTTAAGCTATTAAATTTAAGAACACAGACTTTAGATCAAGGATGTACCTCGGTATCTTCATGTGAGAGAACCATCAAACCAAGCTCTTCTTCTTTTTCATCCTCAGTCCAGTTCACCACTCCATCTATAGTCACTAATGCTTTGGTTCCTTCGGGATTACTGCTTTCCTTTTGGAAAGCTTTCAATAATTCTTGGACTAGTTCCATAGCTATTCTTGGACTTTAAACTGCTACTCTCAGCTTTGCCTCTAGTGCATTCCCTTGCAAAGTATTCATTTCTTCCACAGTTATAGCATTCAACTTTAGACTTGTCATATCCTAATGGCTCATTAGGATCAACAGTCATCTTCCTTCTAGTCTTCTTGAAGAACCTGTTAGATCTTACTGACACCATAGCAGCTTGCCATTTGAGAACCATCTCTTCAACATCAACATCATCCATTTGGAACAAGTCATTGAGTGTTAGTCTTGGCCTGTTGTTTTTTCCAGCAAAGAATGAGAAGGCATTATTGTCACTAAACAATGGTGAAGATATTCCTTATGGATTTTGAGAGACTATAGGGCTGTCTTTAGTACGTTGTGGGTAAGTACCGCTTGTAAGTCCCCCAACAGTATTTGTGAAGTATGTATCGCTGCTTGATCCACTAGCGGTATTATGAAATTAAGTAACGCTATTACCCTCTGATACAAAAGCCAAGTTAGACTTTGTTGTTGTTGCTGCCTTGGTCACCTCAATGACTTTTACATCCATCTCGTACGCTCTAAGATTGTTGTTGAGATGATCAAAAGGAATTTCATCCAGATCATCTCTTGTGATGAAGTGCATATCCATAGCTTTCCATTCTTGTGTAACACTCCTTAAGAATTTCAGATTAGCTTCTTCATTGGGAATAATTTGTCCATAAACTGCCAATTGAATAAGCAGCTTACTAAACCTTCCATAGCCACCATGGATCCATTCTATACTGGATATTGAGAAGTTATCGAATTCTTGCTTCAGAACAATCTTCTTTATCTTCTTAGATTTGTCATTACCTCCAAATATAAGTTTGATAGCCTCCCACATAGCCTTTGCATCCTTATAGTGATGAAAGCTAGGTAAGATGTCTTCTGAAAGAGCCATAGCCAACGCAGTTCTGGCTTTTCTTTCTCTGATCTCTGCTTGTACCTCCTCACCAGTCACAGCAAGTAGAGCATAACATGTACCATCAGGCAACCAGTATAGCTTCTTAGGTGTATTTCCATTTTTGATAACTTGCCAAATAGTATGATCAGTGTGACTCAAGTAATGTTCCATCTGCATAGCCCATGTCTCATAGTTGTCACCTTTGAGCACTGTGAGTTTGATAGTAGAAAGAGTATGATAAGGTGTAGTAGTTGTAGAGGTAACTACATCATTCACGACTTGAACACCTTGTGCTGGTGCAGGATGCACAACTTGAGGCTGTACTTGTGGTATTGGATCAGGATCTGGAATATCTTCCAAGTGAGCGTCATCACCAGGTTGAGACATTGAGTTTTAGTGTGAGTGGAGTGTTTGGGATTGTGTTCTTCTTTTTCAGAGTTTCTTAACAAGCTCTGATACCACTTGTTGATCCCTTTGATTAGATCTATATTCTGTTAAGAACTAGTATAGTAGTTTGTAATCAAACTAAAACACTTTGAGAACTCTTATTCAAACTAAATAAGTTATGCGGAATCTAACTTATAAATCACAGAAGAACATAATTATGTTTAACTATTCGATTCTCTTATTAATCGACTTGAATGAGGTACATGAATGACATTGTACCTATGTTCCTTTTATAGAGTAAGGAACCCTATAAACCTTAGAATAATCTATAAAGATAACTATATCTCAGACGATATATTATCAATATTCTAACTATTTAAGTATATTACATAAGATATACTATGACTATAGCTATGACATATCTTATACAAAGATATATTCGTCCTAATCAATATAGTAGTACTTACTTTATAAGTAGCAGTAATTACTATGTACCGCGTTAACACTAACGGTACTTGAAAGATACTAACAGTACTTCAATAACAGTAACAGTACTTGACACTTACAAATAATTACCAACAGTTTATATCTTAATGTACAATTATTCCAAGTCTTATGTAGCATGTTTATGAATTCTATTGGCTCTACATTCTTAGTTTAAGGGTTTATATGGGTTGATCATATTCTAGGGTTATGTAGGTAATCTTAAGGTTCTATGCTTTAAAAACTTGTACTTTATGCTTTAATAATTTACAACTTAGTTCAAGATAAATGTATGATTATATTATGATACTTAGTGGAATTATATAATTTGTTGCAAAAGATTAGAGTTTAATTCATTATAGGTTGGATTCTATATGCTAATCTTGGTTTTAGGTCATTTTCTTGTAATTAGCTTGTGATTAGTGAATATTAGTGTTTTATGATTATTTATCTTTTCTTTATATGGTGGATTAGAATTATTGTGAAGTTATTAATAATAGTATTTTGTGGTTATATTGCTTGAAATATTAGTTTATAAGGGATTTCTAAGGTTTCTATGGGAATTTATGGTATCTTTGTTATATTTGAGTTGTTCTTATTCATTGTTTATTCATATGATAACTTTTAGAACTCAGACTTGATATATACATAGTGTTTACAACATATAGGCATATGTTGATGTGGCAATTGTGATAGTGAGATCCATAAGTCAGCCATATACTCTAGTGAAAATGCAAAAATTTCTGAGTAAAATCTTCTCTTTTTTTATGAACATGGATATTATATTAGCCAAAACTACTGGATGTTATAGTCTCTCCCCCTTATTTAAAATCTCGTCCCAAGATTTAACTAGAACTAGGATTAACAAAAGAAAATAGATGTGGATATTTAGCTTGAATTTGGTCTTCACGTTCCCAAGTATACTCAGGTCCTCTTTTCGAGTTCCATCGTACCTTAATTATTGTGATACGGCTCTACTTCAAGCGTTTCACTTCTCTATCCATAATTTCCACCGGCTTTGTATAAAATATAACTTATCATCGAGTTGAAGTTCTTTCTTCGGTATAATGAGAGATTTATCAGATAAGCACTTCTTTAGATTTGAAACATGAAAAGTATTGTGAACATTACTAAGCTCTTCAGGAAGATCTAGTTTATATGCCACATGGCCAATTCTTTTGGTTATTTTGAACGGTCCTATATACCTTAGGTTCAGTTTCTTCTTCCTTCCGAGTCGAATAACTCCTTGACGAGGCGAACCTTTCAACAGAACACGATCTTCTACTACAAATTCCAAAGGTTTACGTCTAGTATTAGCATAACTTCTTTTTCTATCTTGTGCAGCTTGTAATCGCTGTCGAATTTGAACAATCTTTTCAGTAGTTTCATGTACTATTTCTGGTCCTGTTAGTTGAATATCTCCAACTTCAGCCCAGCAAACAGGCGATCGACACTTTCTTCCATAAAGTATTTCGAAAGGCGTTGCTTTAATACTAGCATGATAACTATTGTTATAAGACAATTCTACTAAAGGTAGATGTTTCTCCCATCCTTTTCCAAAATCTATCACACAAGATCTAAGCATATCCTCGAGAGTTTGAATTGTTCTTTCACTTCGTCCATCTGTTTGTGGATGATATGCCGTACTCATATCCAATTGAGTACCTGAGGCACTTTGCATTGATTTCAAAAATACAGATGTAAAACGACTATCACGATCTGAGATAACAGACATAGGCACTCCGTGTTGTGAGATTATTTCCTTAATGTACAATCTCGAAAGAGTTTCCATACTATCAGTCTCTTTAATAGGAAGAAATCGTGCAGATTTTGTAAGACGGTCGATAATAACCCAGATGGTGTCATGTCCAATTGATGTCTTAGGTAATTTAGTCACAAAATCCATCGTAATTCTTTCTCACATCCATATTGGAATCTCTGGTTGTATCAATAGACCAGATGGTTTCTGATACTCTGCTTTAACTCTTGCACACGTTAAACACTTGCCAACCTATACCACTATGATTTACAGGATGTTAGGCCACCAATAGAGTTTCTTCAGATCTTGATACATATTGTCAGAACCAAGATGTATAGAATAATTTGATTTATGAGACTCGTGCATAATTAAATCTCTTAATTTACCGTAGGCAGGTAGCCAACTACGATTTTTAATACAACGAATTCCATCTTGACGAATTTCAGATTCTCTATCCATTCCTCTTAATTTCTCAGCTCCAAATTATCTACTTTAAGTGATTCTTCTTTCCCTTCGAGAATTTGGGTAGGTAACTTTGGTAAAAGTGTTATCATTAATGATATAACTCGTAACAGCTTAAAACGTTCTTTTCGACTTACAGCATCAGCTACTACATTGGCTTTACCTGCGTGATAACGAATTTCATAATCGTAATCAGCAAGTAATCTAACCAACGTCGTTGTCTCATATTCAATTCTTTCTGATGAAGAATATATTGAAGACTCTTGTGATCGGTAAATACTACACACTTCGTACCATAGAGGTAATGTCTCCAAATCTTAAGAGCAAATATTACCGCTCCTAATTCTAGATCATGAGTAGTATAATTCTTCTCATTCGGTTTAAGCTGCCTTGATGCATAAGCAATAACTTTATTCCTTTGCATAAGCACTACTCCCATTCCTCTTATTAAATTTCTAATATTACTTTCTACTCTTCTGAAAGCTTCTAAGGATATTTCAACAAGATGACTTGCAATTGCAGATAATTGTCGGTCGTGCTTTTCTACAATCCGTTTTGTAGAGACCTCTTTAGTTTCATAAGGCTCTTCGTGACTTTGATTAGGAGACGAATAAAGATCCTCATGTAATAGAAAATGAGACGTAGGTGAAGGTGTACTATTCATCACTTCAGTTTGATGTGAGAAGTATTCTTGTACTTCAAGAGCATAGTAAAAATACAAATCTGGAACACGCGCATCTGCTTGAGATGGAGTGAACATCGGGATTTCTCTTTCATAATCGACGGTGATGAGAATATAAGTGGAAGTAGACATCCTTGTAGTTTTTATAGCATAATAACATAAGATATGATACTAAAGGGACAAAAATCTTATGCTGGCGCTGCTGACGGCTGATAGTCTTGAATTTTTTTAAAATCTCAGTTATAGTTTCGGAAAAACCTTATTCTTTATTACTTCAAGATCTGATGCCAATCTGAGATATATGCTTAAAGTCAACAAGAAGGTTGAGTGAATTTATAGGTTTTAAATATCATTTGAATACAAGTATTACTCTCGGGCTATAGTGTTATACACCCAGTTTTTAAATTCATCGATTCTTATTGCACTAGCTCATGAGACCGCGACTAGACATTATCAAAAAATCAAACAAATTGCCCTTAAGAAGGAAGATTGTCAGACTATCCTAAATTTTAGAAAAATAAACTATATATGTTTAGCCTTGGAATGGACCATTAGTTGCTAGCAAGTGAGACTTGCCCAGATAGGAGATGTCAGTCTCTAATAGTACTATTCACGATATTAGCGCTCATTAAATGATTAGCGATTCACGATTAAAAAGGGACTTTTGATGGCAACGAGTAAACATAGTGTCAATAATCATATAGGCAGCATACAAAAACACTTGTATTCCAGTTTTGCATATATCCCCCTCATGGGTTTTCAACTTGTTTATAAGTTTTTAAGAGTGAGGCTATAAACTCACCTTAGCCTATAGAGTCTTTAAATTATCCAATCACAACTTTCTCACGAAATCTGGACTGACACACAATATGCATATATATCAAGTGTTTGTCTCTGAGTTCAATCTCTTTATATACACAGTCTTTGATTTAAATAATTTGGAGTAATAGTAGCATTTTTCGGGCCATTATACTCAGAAGCCATTCTATAAACGTTTGAGGAGCGAGGGTACTTTAAATCGAAAACCCAACCACTTAGTCAGATCGAGATGGAACATCTTTGTACAAAGTTCCCTACTAACATGACACAATATATTTTATTACATTTTGAGTTTCAATATTAGCAAAAATAGCCCTTGTTGTTATAGTTTGGTATATTTATACTTTTTACCCTTAAAGCATATAGTTTTAAAAATTGCAATTTCAACCTTCAATATTTAACCTTAAGGTCTAAGACTTTACAACATTTATTCTTATTTCTTTTACTTTCATAAAATGACACTTTTGGCCCAAAATGATAAACAGTTTCAGAATTGACAGTTTTAGTCCCTAAACTTGTAAAAATCACATAACAAGGTCAAAAATGTTTCAAATGATCTAGGATTTGAAAACAAAGTTTATGAACTTATTTATAATAATAATAAAAACATTTATCCAGAATTATAGCTTTTGAAATGGGTTTTTGCTCATTATTTTATGTAAAATACAAAATTAGGGTTTTAAGACATCTTTAACTTATAACTTTCATTTAAAATGATGAAATGACTTAGTTTATTTTAGATTATCTTTCTAACATAAATTTGGCATTATAACAAGTCTATATAAACATTATTACAAGATCAAAGCCTTGGTTAACATAGATATTACCTAGGTAGCTCCAAAATAGCTCCTTATGGCTTCTTATGAACACAACTTGCTACCAAAGGTTCAAGAAATTCAATGGCAACCTTCTTGACCTTTTTTTTGGTCTTGTGGGATGTCCTAAGATATATAAAGAGGTGGAAATAGAGAATGGGTAGGAGATACAAAGTAAACAGGGTGCACGTTAGAATTAAAACTATACGCCCCTATTTATACCATTTTGGCAACTTAGGCTCTAAGTTAAGGCTTAAGACGTGTAATATAGATAGAGTACTGACTAGGGGAGGATAGTGAAGGTCTACACAAGTTCTTAGACTCTATGTTTGATCAAATCCTTCCTTGTGGCTCAAAATGAATCATGGCTACATATGGATGTGAATTGTGATGTCTAGCAAGCTAGAAGGTGATGCACCTACTTGTCACACTCCTAAAATATCTTACAAGTCATAAATATCATGTTTTTGAACTTGGAATGGAGGGAAAAGGTTTGAAACTGAGGTTTGTAGGCAAAGTATAAAACCGGATTCAATTTCTAGGGCTTGTAACTTATGTTTTGTGTTTTGTGTGATTAGGGACTAGGGAAAGTGATTAGTGAATGATTAAGGCTTAATTAGGGTTTCAAAATTCTATTTAATAGATTTGGGTGCTTTGCATGAATTTTAACAAAGGTTTGATGTGAAAATGGGATGTATACTTTTGTACATTAGGGTTTTCTGATGATCTAGGGTTTAATCTTAGTAAATGTGATTATGCTCCTCTTTGATACTGATGTAAACTTAATTTAGGTCCTAGAAATTAGGTCTTAAGTTTCCAAAGAGTTCTTACACTTGGTTTAAGGGTTTAGTTTAAGTAAACATGTCTAAAGAATGAAAATACATATTTTGACCTAATTTACAAGTCATGCATTGGAATCTTGTACCTTGTGTCACAAACGTGAATTTTGAATCTATTTAATTTACGTGAACCGCGATGATTCGGGTTAGACTTGCGTGTCTATTGATGTTCCCGATTGTTTACGCGTATTTTGTGTACGAAATTAATTTTTTTTTATATGACAATCGCGAAAAAAAAAATCATTACTTGAATGACTATTATTCGTTTACGATACGTAGGAATTTGTATTTTTAGAATCCACATTTAATTATATCAACATGATCTCATTTAAGAAGTGCTTTACATATACTTTCGAAATTCACCATTCGCCAAACGACGACAACTACAAAAATCTTACTTGAATTCAATGTATATAAATTCTTATTGCTACAACAATTATATAAAAGCTACAAACCAACCCTTTTTCAACTTACTACAATAAAATGAAAGCCAAAACCCCTTTCTTTTGTCACAATGCAAACCGGTCCCCATTTTCTTTTCAACACCTACGGTTGTTTTTCTTTCCCACTATCCCACCTTTGTAAAATTGGTACCACACTCAACTATTAATGGTTTTGTACTTCTTGTCCCCTCCTGGCACCTCGATGTCGACTCATCACATCCTGGGGTTGAAGAAGGTCCCAACGCAAAGCGGCCTTTCATTCCCTTGTTTCGTCGTGGCACACCCCTCCCACAAGCACCCCCCGGCTCAGGGGGGACCAGCAAGCTACCCTTCCTCTTGATCTGAGGTGCGAAGATCAAGATATCTTTTTTATGACTTCCATTCCACTTATTGATCCCGGCCCAGAAAAGTGACCGACCAGGGCCCTATCGATGCTTTGGTCATTCAGTTGACTCCTTGCTGCCATGCTGGCTTCTTCTTTGCCCAACGGATACCACCATCATATGTATTGAAACCTCAAAAACCTTCATGTACAACAATAATGACATAATTGCTCAAGCCATGGGAACTTTTTTTTCTTCCTTTCTCCCTGCCCAATATTTCGTACGAACACTTCTTTCTCCCTTCCCAACATATTACGAATAGCTATGGTACTTTACTAGTTAAGATTTCTAGTTACAAGCTAACCAAGACAGAAAAATCCTAACTAAGTTATTTACCCTCTAACTAATTGGTTTTTCCTATAAATAGCAAATCTTCCTTCATCAATTATCACACACACACTCACTTGTAGAAAAACAAACACCTTTTCTCTTGGAGTATTTGTAGCCGCTGCCTAAAATAAAAGAAGAAGGGTTCGGTATTGCGCTAGTTGATTTGGGATCGGGTTAAGCTTGTAGATTTGATCGGGTTAAGGAGTTACTATTTCTTGTCTTCATTTTAGCTAAGGACCCTTGTAAGTCCATCCTAACCTTTGTTCATCTCGCTTTGGTTGATAATCATGCTTGCGAAAAAACATTTTGAAAACTAAACCATCACTAAGTCACGGGGTAGGGCTCGATGGGTGTTTACGCAATGGACTAAACCACATACTGAACTAAAACTGATAATAGGAAGAGACCTTGAGATTTTATGTAGATGAACATGTAAAACCCGCATGCTTTTACCATGAATAGTGCCCTTAAGATCGTACGTCCTAGATTAAAACTTACCTTATTTAGTATTGATCACATTCATGTGCTAATAGTCAAGCAAGTGCATACGTGTATGACATGATAAGTATCGATTACGTACGAACTCATGATAAACAGTTAATAAATATGTCACGTGAACATAATTAAATCATGATCACCATTTAAAATACGAACTAAAATAATTACGTAAATACATATAATATAATTACGAGCATTAAGATTACGATAAACTACATGATAAAATAAACAGAAACACTTTAAACACGAACACGTTTAACCACGAACGAACACGAAACATCGGGACACGAGAAAAGGTACGGGTACCCCATGTGGGGCCCCATACCCACGGCACACTAACCAAAATGGGCTTAGCCCATTGACTTTTACAAGAAAGGGGGGGTTATGGTAAATATGCTTTTCATTTTTACATTTCAAGCAAAATAGCATTTTAACCTAAAAAGTTTTCTCTCCTCCTCCTTGCCCTCTCTTTGTGCCGCCACCTTAAGGACCACCATAGGTGGTTGTTGATTGATCTTGATCACAAAAATCATTCCTATAAACCGTGTTTATTCATCCTCTTTCAAGCTACATATTTGTATATCATTCTAAACCTTTCTTTTTAATTCTTTTAAATCTTTGATTATTTTCATGAACATGTTATTAATATTCTTATTAAAACATGATAACTAAACATTGATCTAACATGTTTTGGGGTAAATTAAAATCAAAGGATGATATAAAAGGGTGTTTGTTTTGGCCGCCTAGTATAACCAACCCGAGGGGGGGGGGTTCGGTTTGCTTTTAGCCGCCACCACCAAGACCATTTTTGGTCTTGGTTGGTGCATGTGGGACCCACGGCAGCAAGGGGGCACAAGTACCCCGAGTTTGGCTCGGGGTACGGTGTCGAGTTCATGCCCGATTCATGGTTCGTTGGTTAAATCATGATTTATGCTACATGTTAATTTTATGAATTATGAACTTAGGATATAAATTAATTAATAACATGAGATATTAATTAAACCATGACTTAGGTTAATTTTAATTATTAATTTAGCATGATATTAATTTAACCTAAGTATTTTTTATGTTATGAGTTATAATTAATTAATTATTTAAAACATGCCTATAATTAATTAATTTAGACATGACTTAGGTTATGTTATTAATACATAATAATACACATTTTAACCTAAGTAATTTATTCCATTTTAATTAAAACATGTTATACTTTAATTAAAATGCTTAACCTATAGTTTAATTAAATACATGAAATAATAATTAAACTATACACTATATCATATGACTTAAGAAATAAGCTTATAAACACTTAGACTTATATGTTAGCTTATGTAACCAGCTTAATTCTAATTATGGAAACTTCTATTTATAGAAACTTAATTAAATAAGGCAACTAATCTATTAATGGAAACCTTCTATATATGGAAATCTATCTATTTCAGGCAGCTAATCTAATCATGAAAACCTCCTATATATGGAAACTTATTTAATTAAGGCAGCTGATCTATTTTTGGAAACTTTCTATTTTTAGAAACTAATCTATATTAAGCAGTAAATTCTATTTTAGGAAACTTTCTATTTTTGGAAACTTTCTATTTTTGGAAACTTTCTATATTTGGAAACTTTATATTTTTGGTAACTTTCTATTTTTGGAAACTTTCTTTTTGGAAACTTTCTATTTTTGGAAACCTGCTATTTTTGGAAAGTTACTTATTATTACACAGTAAGTATAATAATACATGAAATACCAGTAATACTTAATCAGATTAATCAGAATACAAGATAAACACAGTTTAAGGCTTTAAACAGTAAACCTTGACCTAAAACACACAAAGTAAGCTAAGGTGAGACATAAAACCCAGTACGTAATCAGTGATTCGATACTTATACACGTGTGTATTCATGTAGCGTTAGTAATCCAGAAGTAGGAGTCTTTCTTCCGTTCATTCACTGGACTTGAGGTACGGATTCCCGTCCTTTCAGTATGGACATTCTTTCCTTATTAGGATTTTCCCGTATGCAGCCAACTGTTTTCCCCAGTATTTGTTTTATTGTTTTGAACTGCTTATGTTTAATTAGCATAATCTATAGCCATATACAAGCATGACCAGTTTCACCTAGTTATGGAGGTACCATAACCATAACATTGGAGGCACCAATGTTATGACTTCCCCACGGCGGAGTGATTGCTCGTGGCGTCCCTTTCAGTTTTGGCCATATTATTATATCATGTGGGGCGTATGGGTGCATCCTAGTTACATGTTTTATTCAGTATTTCATGGTGAATGTGGTGTGTGCCTTGCATCCTTCACAAGGAGTTGATCCCTCCTACCCAAACCAGTATATTAATTAGAGGCATCCCCTCTAATTAGCATGATGAGGTCACCCCTCCAAGTATTCATGCACGTGACCTTTTCATGACCTATATGGGCTATGGTATATTTATGTTAAAACAGTTTTCATAAGATAAACATAAGGCTTTTCAAACTATAAAACCAGTTTTCTTAATACTTAACCAGTTTACTCAGAACTTAGTCTTCCGTTGTTATATGTTACATGCTTACCCTATTTCATGCTATATTGTACATCCGTGCACTGAGTGTCTTGCTCAGCCGTTTTCCTTTTCATGTTCCCAAAACGGCAGGTACTCAGGGACGCTCGTAGATCTCAAACGTACGTGCATATGGACTGGAAGCTTTACTGTCTTTCTTTACTTTATGCATTTCCTTTACTTTAATACAGTTTGCTATGGACATTGTTTCGTCCTTTCCTTTTACAGTATTTATGTTTGTGTGTGATGAGCTCTACTTTGGGGTTACCGATGTTTGATTCCGGTATTTCCCCTTTTATGGTCAAATAATGCTTAGACATTTATCCTTGTATGCTTTGATGACACGCCATGATTATGCGTAAGATTCCATTTCCAAAATGGGGTGTTACAATTATGGTATCAGAGCCAAGGTTTCGACCTGTAGGCTCTCAAATATGACCTGTGATTAGTGGGTAGTCACTACGGTCTTCCTAGAACTGACAGTTGTTTTCATGCAATCATCATTTTTAAGCATACATATACATGTCATTGTTACAGGGTTTTTGACTAAGTAATGGTTGGTACAGGACTGGCCCTATTTAGTCGCATGTGTTTTGTCGAAACTTTTAGATTTGGGACCGACCCATAGGCGTCCCCTCGATATGTCTTTGTTTTGAGTGAACTGACCAGAGGCGTTCACTCTCGAGCATCAAAAGTTTTCATAAAACTGCATCATGCATTCATACAAAATTTTCTTGCATAAAATTTTTCTCGTGAAATTTTGGTATAAATTTTTTTTTTTCATGATATATATAATTTATATTTTATGTTTTGAACTGTTAACCATGTGTTTTATGTTATACTGTCAGATGGTTCTCACACGCGAGCAAGAGCAGCTCAATGCTGCAATTCAGGCTGCCATGCAAGCCTTGCTTCCTCAACTGAGGAATGACATCCGTGCTGAAGTCCAAGCTGCCAACAATCAGCAGCAGCAGAATCAGGCACCTCGTCCTCCTCCTCCCCCAGTGACACTAGCAGTGTGGCTGGAAAGATTCAACAAGCTCCGTCCTAGAGCTTTTGAAAAGACTGATAGCCCCAGCGATGCTGAAAGCTGGTTGACTCATATCGAGAAGATTTTCAATGCCATGGGATGTGACCCCGCATTCAAGGCGAGATTGGCATGCTACCGGTTTGAAGGCGATGTACTCAACTGGTGGCTAGCCTTGACGCAGTCGGAAGGAGGTGATGATTGGGTCGCTGGTTTGACATGGGCCCAATTCAAGGAGAGAGTGATGGAGCAGTTCTTTCCCAAGGCAGAGCAGGACAAGCTCAAGAGAGAGTACCGTGGGATACGTCAGAGAGCGGGCGAGAATAGCAACGAATTCATGCAGCGCTTTCTTCGCTTAGCTGGTTTCCTGGGAGCAGCAGCTGGTACTCCTGAGGAGCAGGCACACCACTTTAGGTGGGCACTTCGCACCTCGGTCGCGAACAATCTAGTGTGTGCTACGTTCAATACAGTAGCACAAGTGGCCGACGCAGCAAGGAAGCTAGAGATGTTGCAGGAACGAGATGAGTTCGGGGAAGCTGAAAGACCCGAAAAGAGGTAAACATTTCGTATTCTATCGATAATCAAACCGCATCCTATCATTATATGTTCAATAATCATCTCTTAAACTGTATCTTCCAGCAGAAAACTGGGGACCGGTCTCAGCCGGCTACTCAGCAGCAGCCTCATCAGCCCAAAGGAAACGGTCACACTAACGACCGTTCTGTTGTGGAAAGGCGTAGCGGTAATGATAATTACCGTAATAACGCTGGACACTCCAACAACAGCAGGTCCTACTATTTACGCATCCTCTTATGATTTCATGTTATATCTCTCATGCTGACACTATATTAATCTCTACCAGGAACCACGGTAACGGGAAGGACCAGAACCACAGGGGTTCGCAGCCTAACCGTTCAGCTAACACTGGTGAACATCTTATGATGCATATGTCTTATACTCGTGCATATACTTTATTTTAACACATTTTGTCATCAGCAGGCCCACAGCAAGCAAGGACTCCTGCTGGAGGATTCACTAATCCTCTTTCCAATACTTGCCATCGCAGACACCCTGGCCCATGTCGTCGTGATTCCGACGCGTGCTACAAGTGCGGCCTCCCTGGCCATCGTATGAGAGATTGCCGTAAGGGTGAAATGGAGGGTACCTAGGGTCATGCTGATAGTAAGCCGCCTCCTACCACTGGGCGTGTCTACACGACATCTCGTGATCAGGCAAACAAATCTACAGGTACCATTACTGGAATTTTGTATATGTACGGCCAAGCTGCATGTGTTCTTTTCGACACGGGTGCCACTCACTCAGTTATTTCCACTACTTATGCCAAGAACATCAGGACACTTCCCTTGCCATTAGAAAATAAGCTTACCATTTCCACGCCTTTGAGGGACTCTGTATTAATAACTCATGTATACAAGAGTCTTCCTCTAGAGTTTGACGATAAAGTTCGTGCAGTAGATGCACTTCCCCTAGACATGATTGAGTTCGATATGATTCTCGGCATGGACTGGTTATCCAAGCACCATGCTACCATAGACTGCCACTCATATCGGGTGATCTTCGGCGACATTAATGCACCAGAGTACATTCATAACGGGTTCATACCCGGACGGTCTGTACAAGTCATATCTACCTTGCAAGCACGTGCATTACTGTCACATGGCTGTGAGGGTTATCTAGCTACGGTTCACGACAGGGATGCTGAATCCCCATCGATTCAGGATCAACCAGTAGTTTCGGAATTTCAAGACGTCTTTCCAGCTGAACTTCCAGGCATACCACCTGCACGAGAAGTGGAGTTCAACATCGACCTTGTTCCAGGAGCTGAACCAATCTCTAAGGCTCCCTATCGTATGGCTCCCATAGAGCTAAAAGAACTGAAGGACCAACTGCAGGAACTTCTTGAACGAGGGTTCATTAGACCAAGCGCATCTCCATGGGGCGCACCGGTCTTGTTCGTTAAGAAGAAGGACGGCAGCATGCGACTTTGCATAGACTACCGTGAACTTAATAAGATTACCATCCGCAATAGATATCCACTGCCACGTATAGATGATCTGTTTGACCAACTTCAAGGAGCCAAACACTTCTCAAAGATCGATCTAAGGTCAGGCTACCATCAACTAAGGGTTAAAGAGCAGGATATTGCCAAGACTGCTTTTCGTACCCGCTATGGCCATTATGAGTTTGTAGTCATGCCATTCGGCCTGACTAATGCTCCAGCAGTATTCATGGATCTGATGAACAGAATCTTCCACGAATTCCTCGATAAGTTTGTCATTGTATTCATCGATGACATCCTGATTTTCTCAAAGTCCACGGAGGAACACGAAGACCATCTCCATACGGTACTACAGATTCTTCGTCAGAAGCAGTTGTATGCGAAATTCTCCAAGTGTGAGTTCTGGTTAAACAAAGTGGCATTCTTAGGTCACATTGTATCAGCAGAAGGGATCACTATGGACCCAGCGAAGGTTGAGGCTATCACTAAATGGCCAAGACCAACGTCAGCGACAAAAGTCTGCAGTTTCTTAGGCTTAGCTGGATATTATCGCAGATTCGTGGAGAACTTTTCCCGCTTGGCATTACCTCTCACCAAACTGATGTGAAAAGGAGAGAATTCGTCTGGACGGAAGAACGAGAGAAGAGCTTCGAAGACCTAAAGCAGAAGTTAGTATCTACACCTATTCTTACTCTCCCATCTGGTACAGGTGGATTTCAGATCTATAGTGATGCATCGGGGAAGGGACTGGGCTGTGTTCTCATGCAACACGGGAAAGTGATCGCGTATGCTTCACGGCAGCTTAAGCCCTATGAAGAAAACTACCCTACGCATGACCTGGAACTTGCTGCAGTTGTGTTCGCATTGAAAATATGGAGGCACTACTTATACGGAGAATCATGCGACATTTTCACGGATCACAAGAGCTTGAAGTATATCTTCACTCAACGAGAATTGAACATGGGACAAAGGAGATGGTTGGAACTGTTGAAGGATTATGATATTAACCTACAGTATCATCCCGGGAAGGCTAATGTAGTAGCAGATGCACTCAGCAGAAAGTCCGGAATGATCAACGGCATTGAAATCAAGGAACAAAACATAAGAGACTTGGAGCGGCTAGACATCGAAATCATGGTACGTGGGCAGCACGGATACTGGGTGAATCTTAGAGTAGAACCCGAGTTACTGTCTAGGATCAAGGAAGAGCAGAAGGATGATGGAGAAATTTGGGCGATAATTCAGAATTTGGAGAAGCAGACAGAATTCAGAATTGACGCAGACGGTATCGTTTGGCAGGGCACGAGACTTTGTGTTCCTGACAATCAAGAACTCCGGGAAGCATTGTTAGCTGAAGCTCACAGCTCCCCATTTTCTATACATCCTGGGTCGACAAAAATGTACCATGACATCAGACAGCACTTGTGGAGTGGTATGAAACAGGATGTAGCCACTTATGTCTCCAAATGTCTTACCTGCCAGCAGGTTAAGATTGAGCATCAGCGATCGGGCGGTCTCCTTCAACCGTTGGATATTCCAGAGTGGAAGTGGGACAAAATCACCATGGATTTTGTTACCGGTCTTCCGCCTACCAAGAAGAAGCACGATGCTATTTGGGTCATTGTTGATTGACTCACCAAATCAGCTCATTTCTTACCGATACGCAAGGAAGATCCGGTAAGTAAACTCACAGATACTTACAGAAGGGAGATCATGAGACTCCACGGTACTCCCTCCAGCATAGTCTCAGACAGAGATCCTCGTTTCACGTCGCGATTCTGGAAAGGTCTGCAAAAAGCTTGGGGTACACAACTTAAGCTGAGTACGGCCTTTCATCCTCAAACGGACGGACAGTCGGAGCGAACAATTCAGACATTGGAAGATATGTTAAGGTCGTGTGCATTGGAATGGACAGGTGATTGGGACGATTACATCTGTTTGGTCGAGTTTGCATACAACAACAGCTGGCACACAAGTATCAAATGTGCTCCTTTCGAAATGTTGTATGGCAGGAAGTGTCGCGCTCCAATCTGTTGGGATCAAGTGGGAGAGCGAACACTCGAAGGACCAGAAATTATAGGAATGACCAATGAGAAGATCGAAGTAGCTAAGCAAAAGCTGCAGGAAGCACGGTCACGTCAGAAGAGTTACGCCGATAAGCATCGTAGGGACATACATTTTAATGTGGGAGACCACGTCTTCCTCAAGGTTTCGCCGGCACGTGGTGTTAAACGTTTCGGGATCAAAGGGAAACTCAGTCCTCGTTTCATCGGACCATTTGATATCATTGAACGAATCGGTGAAGTATCTTACCGATTGGCGTTACCTCCTCAGCTTTCGCACGTGCATAACGTGTTCCATGTGTCCTTACTCAGAGGGTACAAGTATCATCCCCTTCACATGGTTCAGTATCCACTGGAACAGATACGTGAAGATCTCACTTTTATAGAGGAACCCGAACGAGTGCTCGACAGGCAAGAACGAGTCATGAGAAGGAAGACGATTCCATTCGTCAAAATTCTTTGGAGGGACCATACCGAGCGGGAAGCCACTTGGGAAACAGAGGAGTCTATCCGGGCTTCTTACCCTCACTTCATATTTTGAGTTCGGGTATGTTACTTCTTTCCAGTTTGCTTTATCTATAATTCGGGGACGAATTATTCTTTTTAGGGGGGAAGAATTGTAAAACCCGCATGCTTTTACCATGAATAGTGCCCTTAAGATCATACGTCCTAGATTAAAACTTACCTTATTTAATATTGATCACATTCATGTGCTAATAGTCAAGCAAGTGCATACGTGTATGACATGATAAGTATCGATTACGTACGAACTCATGATAAACAGTTAATAAATATGTCACGTGAACATAATTAAATCATGATCACCATTTAAAATACGAACTAAAATAATTACGTAAATACATATAATATAATTACGAGCGTTAAGATTACGATAAACTACATGATAAAATAAACAGAAACACTTTAAACACGAACACGTTTAACCACGAACGAACACGAAACATCGGGACACGAGAAAAGGTACGGGTACCCCATTTGGGGCCCCATACCCACGGCACACTAACCAAAATGGGCTTAGCCCATTGACTTTTACAAGAAAGGGGGGGTTATGGTAAATATGCTTTTCATTTTTACATTTCAAGCAAAATAGCATTTTAACCTAAAAAGTTTTCTCTCCTCCTCCTTGCCCTCTCTTTGTGCCGCCACCTTAAGGACCACCATAGGTGGTTGTTGATTGATCTTGATCACAAAAATCATTGCTATAAACCGTGTTTATTCATCCTCTTTCAAGCTACGTATTGGTATATCATTCTAAACCTTTCTTTTTAATTCTTTTAAATCTTTGATTATTTTCATGAACATGTTATTAATATTCTTATTAAAACATGATAATTAAACATTGATCTAACATGTTTTGGGGTAAATTAAAATCAAAGGATGATATAAAAGGGTGTTTGTTTTGGCCGCCTAGTATAACCAACCCGAGGGGGGGGGTTCGGTTTGCTTTTAGCCGCCACCACCAAGACCATTTTTGGTCTTGGTTGGTGCATGTGGGACCCACGGCAGCAAGGGGGCACAAGTACCCCGAGTTTGGCTCGGGGTACGGTGTCGAGTTCATGCCCGATTCATGGTTCGTTGGTTAAATCATGATTTATGCTACATGTTAATTTTATGAATTATGAACTTAGGATATAAATTAATTAATAACATGAGATATTAATTAAACCATGACTTAGGTTATTTTTAATTATTAATTTAGCATGATATTAATTTAACCTAAGTATTTTTTATGTTATGAGTTATATTTAATTAATTATTTAAAACATGCCTATAATTAATTAATTTAGACATGACTTAGGTTATGTTATTAATACATAATAATACACATTTTAACCTAAGTAATTTATTCCTTTTTAATTAAAACATGTTATACTTTAATTAAAATGCTTAACCTATAGTTTAATTAAATACATGAAATAATAATTAAACTATACACTATATCATATGACTTAAGAAATAAGCTTATAAACACTTAGACTTATATGTTAGCTTATGTAACCAGCTTAATTCTAATTATGGAAACTTCTATTTATAGAAACTTAATTAAATAAGGCAACTAATCTATTAATGGAAACCTTCTATATATGGAAATCTATCTATTTCAGGCAGCTAATCTAATCATGGAAACCTCCTATATATGGAAACTTATTTAATTAAGGCAGCTGATCTATTTTTGGAAACTTTCTATTTTTAGAAACTAATCTATATTGAGCAGTAAATTCTATTTTAGGAAACTTTCTATTTTTGGAAACTTTCTATTTTTGGAAACTTTCTATTTTTGGTAACTTTCTATTTTTGGAAACTTTCAATTTTTGGAAACTTTCTTTTTTTGGAAACTTTCTATTTTTGGAAACCTGCTATTTTTGGAAAGTTACTTATTATTACACAGTAAGTATAATAATACATGAAATACCAGTAATACTTAATCAGATTAATCAGAATACAAGATAACACAGTTTAAGGCTTTAAACAGTAAACCTTGACCTAAAACACACAAAGTAAGCTAAGGTGAGACATAAAACCCAGTACGTAATCAGTGATTCGATACTTATACACGTGTGTATTCATGGAGCGTTAGTGATCCAGAAGTAGGAGTCTTTCTTTCGTTCATTCACTGGACTTGAGGTACGGATTCCCGTCCTTTCAGTATGGACATTCTTTCCTTATTAGGATTTCCCCGTATGCAGCCAACTGTTTTCCCCAGTATTTGTTTTATTGTTTTGAACTGCTTATGTTTAATTAGCATAATCTATAGCCATATACAAGCATGACCAGTTTCACCTAGTTATGGAGGTACCATAACCATAACATTGGAGGCACCAATGTTATGACTTCCCCACGGCAGAGTGATTGCTCGTGGCGTCCCTTTCAATTTTGGCCATATTATTATATCAAGTGGGGCGTATGGGTGCATCCTAGTTACATGTTTTATTCAGTATTTCATGGTGAATGTGGTGTGTGCCTTGCATCCTTCACAAGGAGTTGATCCCTCCTACCCAAACCAGTATATTAATTAGAGGCATCCCCTCTAATCAGCATGATGAGGTCACCCCTCCAAGTATTCATGCACGTGACCTTTTCATGACCTATATGGGCTATGGTATATTTATGTTAAAACAGTTTTCATAAGATAAACATAAGGCTTTTCAAACTATAAAGCTAGTTTTCTTAATACTTAACCAGTTTACTCAGAACTTAGTCTTCCGCTGTTATATGTTACATGCTTACCCTATTTCATGCTATATTGTACATCCATGCACTGAGCGTCTTGCTCAGCCGTTTTCCTTTTCATGTTCCCAAAACGGCAGGTACTCAGGGACGCTCGTAGATCTCAAACGTACGTGCATATGGACTGGAAGCTTTACTGTCTTTCTTTACTTTATGCATTTCCTTTACTTTAATACAGTTTGCTATGGACATTGTTTCGTCCTTTCCTTTTACAGTATTTATGTTTGTGTGTGATGAGCTCTACTTTGGGGTTACCGATGTTTGATTCCGGTATTTCCCCTTTTATGGTCAAATAATGCTTAGACATTTATCCTTGTATGCTTTGATGACACGCCATGATTATGCGTAAGATTCCATTTCCAAAATGGGGTGTTACAGAACATGTATGATTTTATGTGTTGTATGCGATACAAATGATCAATGACAAGCTAGTTGTGTGTATGTGTTTTAGACGACCAGGAAGGCAAATGGAAACGCATGATGCTCTCATTTTAGTTGTGCATGCATAAAAATGGGATTGATGTCTTGGGTGAGCTGGGAAGGCGAGATGGTAACGTAAGCCTATTGCCTTACAAACTATTAACTTGGCCCTTAACGTAGTACCTATGGCCCTAACAGCCTGTGCGAATGGCAGCCTTGCAACTGCTGTGACACGCAGGTTCAGACTCAGGTTTAACCTCATTAGGTGTCGAGTGAACAATGGGATTTAAGAACTCATAAAACCTCACATTTCTACCCTTCTAACGAGATTAAAATCAGTTTATATGCTTTCAAAATGAGTATGTATAAAGAGCTCGAACAATCATGGACTTGTGTTGTATTAGGATTTATGCATCAGGAAACCAAGTTTTGTTTTACAAATGTAACCATGCATGCATATAACTTTAAGAATATAATTGCCTTAAAATGGATAGCATGCGAAGGTTGTGTGAATGGTTTATGTAGGTGTTTAGACGTGTGTGTTTCAAACAACAAGTAAACAAAGAATACTATGTAAAATGATAATATATGTGTTTCGTGTGTATGTGGGTACCGTTCGGGTCGGTGCTTGATTTAAACAAAACATGATGAGATAGTAAATTTTCTTTTGTGACTAGCTTTAGACATAGGTAGTATGTGTTTGTAAGTTGCCATGCCATGATATATGCACATGCATGCATAAGTAGTAAAGAAGATAGGACCCATTCTTTGGTCATATCCTGCGAACAGTGAATACACCAACACAAGACCTTTATTTTTAGCTAAATATAGTACTGTATGTCATGTATGTATGTATACTTGTAAGACTAAAATAGTAAGTGCCAAAGACAATACAAACAGGGACCACAAAGTACTATTTCGAAATTGACAAAATATTGTATGCGTATATGTCTAATTGTTAGAAAATGAGTAAGTGAAAATGATAATAACATTGAGATAAACATAAGCTTTACAAAATTTACATTTAGCAGAATGTCCTGATCGCCCTACTTCGAGCCTATTTTTAACAAATCAAATGTCCATACCCTGTTGATTTAAAAGTACCTCGCTAAACTTGACATGGCCTAGTTTGTAACGTGATTTTTCGTTCGTCTTTAAGTTAAATAATGAACTCGCAATTTATTCCCAAAGTTTGTTGCTTGACACTTAGAAATGATTAGATTTTGCTTGTTTAAATATATGTGCAATGTGCTACTTTGCTTGATTATTTGTCGGACTTTGAGACTTCATGAAAATATGATATTTATTATTTGTCGAAGACCTCGCGGTCTAGTTTTTATAACAAGGAGACATTTATTTTTTAGACTATTAAATGACGAGATATTAAGACCCAAAGTTGACCCCGTGACTAAAATGGATGAACATGAAAAATGTATAAAAACATTTTTTATAAATCGATAGCAAGTATAAATTATCAACCAAGTGCAATGTAAATTATTATTTATTGTAATTAGCCTAAGTATGGATATTTTACTTAGGTTACGAGTAGATCGTTTGTGCATCGTTTTGCGTGCCTTGATTTTTCGTGCTATCTTTGTTGATCATATTTACCTACTTCATCGAGGTGAGTTTCATAGCCCCACTTTTAATTGTTTTAACTATTTTGGGGTGAGAACATTGCTTGTTTTAAACGGATGAACATAAGTGCTAAAACTTGATACGTTTGCCTACATGATGTCTAAGTAGCGATATCCCTAGATGCTTTAGCCCACTATCGTGAACCGTTAATTACTTTGTGTAAGCGCGAATGTTATGGATAGATCTATTGGGACTGACCTCCCTATCTAATGTTTGTTGTGTGACCAAATTAGATACACTTACATTTGAGTCGTTACGAATGCTTTGGGATAGGCATTTGCTCGGGCTCTTATTATATCTTGTTGGTTGGTTAACGCTTCGGTGTCATGAGCTTAGACGTAGGAATACAAATGTATACTATTTTGATTTTAACCTTGTTTGGTTATATGCCGATTTCCTGATAAAATCTTATGGTTCATCACACTTATTTATAACTAAACCTATGAACTCACCAACCTTTGTGTTGACGCTTTAGCAATGTTTTTCTCAGGTATCAAGACGGAGGAGTGACGTGGTTATGCATGGGAGATTTTTAATAAAAATTGTCGTGACTAGTGTATGGATATTTGGATCAATGTTAAAGTCTTTTGAAATAATGTTTTATTAAGATCCTGTGTAATTCGCTTCCGAACAAGATTTATGCTTTTAAATAAATTAAAACGACTTTTAAATAGTCGTTCTTTGTATCTATGTCTTGTGATAGTCATGACCGTCGCACCCCATTGTGTTGCCTTACTCTGATAAATTGGGGGTGTGACAGATTGGTATCAGAGCCTGGTTATAGAGAACTAGGTTATTTTACAAAATAATTTTTATAAACGTGAGTCAAAAATTTAATTTTGGGAAAAATAATTCTAGACTATAACTAACTCAAAAATCTCCAAGAACCACTTCACTCCGCGTCTTCGATAAAAGTAAGTTGTGACTTCAATTATTCCTTGTGATTTTTCCACGTTAGTTTAAACTTGATTGCTACGTGTATTTCATGCCTTGTTTGAATGATCCTTATGTAGGATGTACTTATAGGAATGTATACTAAGACGATTGTTCTTATATTTGAAATAAAATACCTAACATCCTTGTTTGGATTGTTGTGCTACTAAAATGGTTTGTGTCATGTTTAATCGAACTAAGATGGTTTGTGTCATGTTTAAATCGAACTAAGATGGTTTGTGCCATGTTTATATGGAGTAAAACATACACATACTTATGCTATTACGTATTTTGTTAAAACAGTCCACTGGACTACTATGAACTATTTAAACACTTGTGTGTTTCTATGTTACCCTATATCGATATACGTCGAATTAAAAATATACGCCAAAACAGTACTGGGGCGCGGTGAGATTTAGTAATGGTTGATGATAAGTCGTGAGTAAACCTAAAGCCAAGACAAAGCATCAAAAATGTTAAGAGGTATAACGATACTTAGCAAGGTCTCAAGGCTGTTCTTGTTTGATTGGGTTGCGAGACTACGTTAAGTGCCAGTCGTTATACAACTTAGGGTTTTTGATGAGTTTTCTTGAGGATGGGTAAAGCTCATGAATTTACATGTTGCGTGATTAGTTGATCGTTAAGTTATAACGTATTTGATGAGTTTTGTGTAGGTTTAATCGATTTTAAATTGTGCGAGTAATATCTAAATACGAGTAAATTCACCAAAGATATTAAGAATTTTATCGACTAATACTTGACTAGACCTCAAGGTTGTTCTTGTTTGATTGGGTTGCGAGGCTTAGCCAAGTACCAGTTGTAACGCAGCTTAAGATTTTTAGTGAATTTCCTCGGGGATGGGTAAGACTTACATGATCTGACAAGGTGATTACCTCATTGACGTTTGACTAGTATGGTATATTAGTACCGTTAGTTTGCATGGTGTGCGAATACTAAAATAATGAAAGTCGTCGTCTCTATTTTTATACAAGATACGACGATAAACACTCAACACAAAGTATTACTCCTGTAATACTCCACAAATTACTATATCATAAGGAACAAACATATATTAGTATAACGAAAATATGAAAACTAACCAGAAATATGGCGACGTGTAAGTCGAATGCACGTCAAGGAGAAATTTATGGTGGAGAAAATGTACAAGGATGGATCTAAAGGTTCTAGTACACTGGTTTGCAACTAAGTTGCTATTATAAAATTTACAAAGTATATTATAACACATAATATTAAAGAAAGAACTCAGTTATATGAGGATTATGCCACATTTTAAATTAAAGAGATTATCACATATCACAAAGGACGAGAACCTTAGATGTGAATTGTGGTCACTTCTTAGAAATCATAATAAGTGCGTGTCGAACATAAAAAGCCTACAAAATAATTATGAACAAACAACAGATATAAAGAAACATGAAAAAATAAAAATAAAAATTTGTGATGAAAATTCTTGTGATGGAATTAACTAGTTGATCGGATTAGATAAACTGAACAATTTTGAGATAAAAACAAATTGACCGAAGTGTCTGAGATGTAATAAAGCATCATTAAAGCTCTGGAAAATTCTGTGATAGAATTGAGTGGCTGATGTGAAATATTAAATAATTTATTTTTATGAAAATCAAATGACTCGACATCCTTCGATGTCACCACCAACAAAAATTGGGTTATGTAATCGTATTTTAACACTTTTTATTAAATTGTTTCCAGTTATTTTTAAAAGAGGTTATCTTTATATCTTGTGAAAACTTTTACTTAAGAAATTATTTTTATCCTACAATATTTTTATATGTCGGAGAAAAATTAATTTTTTAAAGGTGTTTTATAAAATATTTTTGGAAAACATTTAAAAAAAATATATTCTTTGAAGGAACCATCACCGAAAACTTTATTAGTAAGAATCTTAGAAATTTTGATAAAACGTTTTGGTAAAATCAGTAAAGGTATTACTGACAAAAACTACACAATTGATGATAAAATGTTTTGATATAGACTATCATGCAAAGTTTTGGAAAATCTGGCATGACGACCAACTTAATGTATAAAACACAGCGACTAATGTTGAAACATTTTTAGTAAGGACTACCATGTAAAGTTTTGGGAAAATCTATTTTTTTTTTGAACAACTTGATTTGGAAGACATAAACTATTTATAAACTTGACGAGAACTAGTACAAATAAGTATGCAAATTATTTTGTTGATTGTTAAAAGTGGGCAATGATAAAAAATAAAATGAACTATTGACTAATTTGATTGATTGTGAAAGTGAATGATGGTAACGAACGAAATGAACTACGGACTACCAATATATAAATTACACCTCAAAGTGTTAAATTATGATGAAAAGGAGGATGCAACCGTTGTTCCCGAGAAATACGTAGCCTGATCAACTACGTATGATCGTGGTCGAACGCGAGTATCCTCATAGTAGTCATCTTAAGATGAAATATATTAGTATTAGTAAAATATATTCAAAAGTTTCCCTATTCTTCAATTTTTTTTTGTTATGTGCTATAATAGTCGGACATTTTTCTACTGTCTTAAGTAAGAACGTCTATGCGATAAGAGTAAACCTAGTACGAATATTTCCTTGCCCACTATCACATGCAAGAGCGTGTATAAGACGAAAATACTAAGAGCGGCAATTGTTATTGACGAAAATAAAACCCAAATAGGTTAGAGTCGGAAAGATCTAAAACAAATATTAAATAATAATGAGAAGAACGAAACGCTATTGGAGTAAAACTCAATTTAACAGTTTGAAGAACTCGTTGAAATTGTAGACCGTGAAATAAAATGACTTAGGCGAAGTCATATACCGATTGTGAAAGTGCGTTAGAATGCATAGAGAGGACCCAATTTTACTTGAGAACGTAAAGACCAATCTAAGCTTAAATACCCTCATCTTTTAATTAGATAAGTTTCATCGAAGTATGAGCTTCGGGTCGAAGCTCAATTTAAGGGATGTCGGATGTCACAAACGTGAATTTTGAATCTATTTAATTTACGTGAACCTCGATGATTCGGGTTAGACTTGCGTGTCTATTGATGTTCCCGATTGTTTACGCGTATTTTGTGTACGAAATTATTATTTTTTTTATATGACAATCGCGAAAAAAAAATGATTACTTGAATGACTATTATTCGTTTACGATACGTAGGAATTTGTATTTTTAGAATCCACATTTAATTATATCATCATGATCTCATTTAAGAAGTGCACTACATATACTTTCGAAATTCACCATTCGCCAAACGACGACAACTACAAAAATCTTACTTGAATTCAATGTATATAAATTCTTATTTCTACAACAATTATATAAAAGCTACAAACCAACCCTTTTTTAACTTACTACAATAAAATGAAAGCCAAAACCCCTTTCTTTTGTCACAATGCAAACCGGTCCCCATTTTCTTTTCAACACCTACGGTTGTTTTTCTTTCCCACTATCCCACCTTTGTAAAATTGGCACCACACTCAACTATTAATGGTTTTGTACTTCTTGTCCCCTCCTTTCTTCTTTGCCCAACGGATACCACCATCATATGTATTGAAACCTCAAAAACCTTCATGTACAACAATAATGACATAATTGCTCAAGCCTTGGGAACTTTTTTTTCTTCCTTTCTCCCTGCCCAATATTTCGTACGAACACTTCTTTCTCCCTTCCCAACATATCACGAATAGCTATGGTACTTTACTAGTTAAGATTTCTAGTTACAAGCTAACCAAGACAGAAAAATCCTAACTAAGTTATTTACCCTCTAACTAATTGGTTTTTCCTATAAATAGCAACTCTTCCTTCATCAATTATCACACACACACTCACTTGTAGAAAAACAAACACCTTTTCTCTTGGAGTATTTGTAGCCGCTGCCTAAAATAAAAGAAGAAGGGTTCGGTATTGCGCTAGTTGATTTGGGATCGGGTTAAGCTTGTAGATTTGATCGGGTTAAGGAGTTACTATTTCTTGTCTTCATTTTAGCTAAGGACCCTTGTAAGTCCATCCTAACCTTTGTTCATCTCGCTTTGGTTGATAATCATGCTTGCTAAAAAACATTTTGAAAACTAAACCATCACTAACTAAGTCACGGGGTAGGGCTCGATGGGTGTTTACGTAATGGACTAAACCACATACTGAACTAAAAATGATAATAGGAAGAGACCTTGAGATTTTATTTAGATGAACATGTATGATTTTATGTGTTGTATGCGATACAAATGATCAATGACAAGCTAGTTGTGTATATGTGTTTTAGACGACCAGGAAGGCAAATGGAAACGCATGATGCTCTCATTTTAGTTGTGCATGCATAAAAATGGGATTAATGTCTTGGGTGAGCTGGGAAGGCGAGATGGTAACGTAAGCCTAATGCCTTACAAACTATTAACTTGGCCCTTAACGTAGTACCTATGGCCCTAACAGCCTGTGCGAATGGCAGCCTTGCAACTGCTATGACACGCAGGTTTAGACTCAGGTTTAAAATCAGTTTCTACCCTTCTAACGAGATTAAAATCAGTTTATATGCTTTAAAAATGAGTATGTATAAAGAGCTCGAACAATCATGGACTTGTGTTGTATTAGGATTTATGCATTAGGAAACCAAGTTTTGTTTTACAAATGTAACCATGCATGCATATAACTTTAAGAATATCATTGCCTTAAAATGGATAACATGCGAAGGTTGTGTGAATGGTTTATGCAGGTGTTTAGACGTGTGTGTTTCAAACAACAAGTAAACAAAGAATACTAGTGTAAAATGATAATATATGTGCTTCGTGTGTATGTGGGTACCGTTCGGGTCGGTGCTTGATTTAAACAAAACATGATGAGATAGTAAATTTCCTTTTGTGACTAGCTTTAGACATAGGTAGTATGTGTTTGTAAGTTGCCATGCCATGATGTATGCACATGCATGCATAAGTAGTAAAGAAGATAGGACCCATTCTTTGGTCATATCCTACGAACAGTGAATACACCAACACAAGACCTTTATTTTTAGCTAAATATAGTACTGTATGTCATGTATGTATGTATACTTGTAAGACTAAAATAGTAAGTGCCAAAGACAATACAAACATGGACCACAAAGTACTATTTCGAAATTGACAAAATATTATATGCGTATATGTCTAATTGTTAGAAAATGAGTAAGTGAAAATGATAATAACATTGAGATAAACATAAGCTTTACAAAATTTACATTTAGCAGAATGTCCTAATCGCCCTACTTCGAGCCTATTTTTAACAAATCAAATGTCCATACCCTGTTGATTTAAAAGTACCTCGCTAAACTTGACATGGCCTAGTTTATAACGTGATTTTTCGTTCGTCTTTAAGTTAAATAATGAACTCGCAATTTATTCCCAAAGTTTGTTGCTTGACACTTAGAAATGATTAGATTTTGCTTGTTTAAATATATGTGCAATGTGCTACTTTGCTTGATTATTTGTCGGACTTTGAGACTTCATGAAAATATGATATTTATTATTTGTCGAAGACCTCGCGGTCTAGTTTTCATAACAAGGAGGCATTTATTTTTTAGACTATTAAATGACGAGATATTAAGACCCAAAGTTGACCCCGTGACTAAAATGGATGAACATGAAAAATGTATAAAAACATTTTTTATAAATCGATAGCAAGTATAAATTATCAACCAAGTGCATTGTAAATTATTATTTATTGTAATTAGCCTAAGTATGGATATTTTACTTAGGTTACGAGTAGATCGTTTGCGCATCGTTTTGCGTGCCTTGATTTTTCGTGCTATCTTTGTTGATCATATTTACCTACTTCATCGAGGTGAGTTTCATAGCCCCACTTTTAATTGTTTTAACTATTTTGGGGTGAGAACATTGCTTGTTTTAAACGGATGAACATAAGTGCTAAAACTTGATACGTTTGCCTACATGATGTCTAAGTAGCGATATCCCTAAATGCTTTAGCCCACTATCGTGAACCGTTAATTACTTTGTGTAAGCGCGAATGTTATGGATAGATCTATTGGGACTGACCTCCCTATCTAATGTTGGTTGTGTGACCAAATTAGATACACTTACATTTGAGTCGTTACGAATTCTTTGGGATAGGCATTTGCTCGGGCTCTTATTATATCTTGTTGGTTGGTTAACGCTTCGGTGTCATGAGCTTAGACGTAGGAATACAAACGTATACTATTTTGATTTTAACCTTGTTTGGTTATATGCCGATTTCCTGATAAAATCTTATGGTTCATCGCACTTATTTATAACTAAACCTATGAACTCACCAACCTTTCTGTTGACGCTTTAGCAATGTTTTTCTCAGGTATCAAGACAGAGGAGTGACGTGGTTATGCATGGGAGATTTTTAATAAAAATGGTCGTGACTAGTGTATGGATATTTGGATCAATGTTAAAGTCTTTTGAAATAATGTTTTATTAAGATCCTGTGTAATTCGCTTCCGAACAAGATTTATGCTTTTAAATAAATTAAAACGACTTTTAAATAGTCGTTCTTTGTATCTATGTCTTGTGATAGTCATGACCGTCGCACCCCATTGTGTTGCCTTACTCTGATAAATTGGAGGTGTGACACCTTGTGCATTAGGGTACTTGTATATTGTCTTAATATAATCTTATAATCTTAATTAAGTCCTCTGAGTATTTGTAGACTTGTCCTTAAAGAACTAGGTGATGATTCCATGTATATTTCTTAATATAAGGGTTTCTATATCATTAAGCCTAATGACTTTTTATTTTGAGTAATTAGGGTTTATATCTTAATATACACTTATTCTAAGTCTCATATAGTATGTTTATGAATTCTATGGGTTATATATTTTTAGTTTAAGGGTTTATATGTGTTGATCATATTCTATGGTTATTTAGGTAAGCTTGAGGTTCTATACTTTATTCTTTAATAATTTGTAACTTAGTTCAAGATAAATGTATGATTATACTATGATACTTAGTGGAGATACATAAGTGAGATCCATAAGTCAGTCATATACTGTAGTGAAAATGCAAAAATTACTGAGTAAAATCTTCTCTTTATTTATGAACATGTATATTACATTAGCCAAAACTACTGGATGTTATAGTTCAGGTTATTAGAAGATATTCTTCATATTCTTGACAGGCAAGATATTCAAGATCTTCACAGGTTTGTTCAACAAGGAATTGAAGGTAAGGAAGAAGTATCACTATTATTTCGTGAATTGATGTTTATGTATGAGCCACACAATTGTGATCAACAAATATTGAAGGAATTAAAGAATCATGTTCCTAGTTACTTGAGATATTACATATCATGTGGTATACACACACTAGTTGTAGATGATGTTACATATTACATGCTTCAAGAGAAAAGATATCCTTTTGGAAGAAGATTGTTGTAAAGAATGTTGGAACAACAACTAGAAGTTTCATATGAGTCTAATGGTGCTTTTGAGTTGATCAGAATGACCAAACAACAAATCAAGGATTTAAAAAGAGAAGAAGAAATTGAGAAAGAGCCATAAGTGTTTGACTTTCAGTCACACTTCACATATGGTTCTCAGTTCACCATGTCTAACAAACATAAGAACTGGCTAGTCCATAAGCAAACGGTTTGTGGTAAAGACTTCTCAAATCCGTTGATAGCTGATAGTTTGCTAAAAACTACATGGCCATTAACTCACCATACTTAGAAGTAAAGAGTTAACTAGTCCTAGGGAAAACGGTTCTAGGTAAAGACTTTTTTAAATCCGCTGAATGGTTGACAGTTTACCAAAAAATCTAGGTTTATCAGTACACCTTGTTCTTTATGAATAAAGTATTGGCTATTCCAGAGTGTACAAATTACTGGTAAAGAATAAATCAAATGCGTTGATAACTGATGATTTGCTAAAAATGATGAAGCCAATACATATTGATTTGTTGTTAACTTTTTTATATCAGGTTAAAAGACATAAGCAGGAATGTTGATTCATAAACAAACATGTTCAAGGAGATTCATGTATGTTCAAGATCAAGAAGATTACAAGGAAGTTTTGTCATCACCAAACAGGGGAAGATTATTGGGCTAAAAGCTTAAGGATGATAGAGTTTTATATATGAAGATAACATAATTGTAACAAATAATGTTCAAAAGACATAGAAGATCATATTTTGAAGACAAAGATGAAGTTCATGAAGATTTGAAGTTTATCATATCAAAAGAAGATCTACAAGAAGTGTTTGGATACATTCAGTTGGTATTCAAGTATAAGATTACCTATTTCGGACCAAGTTTGAAGTGAAGTATAAAGACATGTATTTTTATACATTCAACTTACAGAACAACAAGAAGACAACAAGTTATCATTCTGACCAAGTACCGTTAGTACAAAACAAGTACTTTTAGTTTTACCAAGTACTGTTAGTGTTAACACGGTATATAGCAAGTACTGTTAGGGTTAATGTAAGTACTGCTAAGTTGATTAGGACGAATATATCTTTCGTAAAGATATGTCATAGTTATAACAGGAGTATATCTTATGTGATATACTTACTAGTTTAGAATATTGACAATATATCGTGTGTGATATATTATCATAATAGAATATTCTAGGGTTCCTTTTACTATAAAAGGAAAATAGGTACGATGAGATTGTAAGTACCTTTACCAAAGTCGATTAATAGAAGATCGAATAGTTAGAGTAATTTTGTTCTTCTTTGCATTATAAGTTAGATTCCGCATAACTTATTTGGGTGAGTAAGAGTCTCTCATGTGCTCTAGTTTGAATACAAGCTATTGTACAAATCCTTACAACATATAGATCTATTCAAAGGGATTAACAAGTGGTATCAGAGCTTGTTGAGAAACTCTCAATAGGAAGAACGAAACACTAAATCTCAACTCACAAAAACAAAACAAAATGTCTCAATGCGATGAACATCCTCACTTGGAAGAAATTCCAATCCCTGATCCCATACCACATGTTACACTCTCAATTTTCGTATCAGTACAGCGGAAGGGTCAATAGAGTGTTACGGAATAGCACAATAACTCAAATCATAGACAACGCATAAAAAGGGTTGTACAAAGCCAAACATACATTCATCCATATACAAGTTGAAAGTTTACACAAGGTCCCCCGGTTTTAGAGTCATAAAGTTACAAAACATCTTTCGAATGAATATTATTATTAAGTGGGCCATCAGAGTCGATCTCCGTCCAAGTTACCTTCAAGAACATGAGATAAAACATGTGAAAAATAAATCAGCGAATGCCGAGTGAATACATAGAGTTTAGTAAAAACCGTTATATAAAAATGTTATGTAAAGCAGAACACAAGCATAATATCAGTAATAAGACCCCCATACTGCTAGTGAGGCAATATTATAATTCAAATCATATATCATACACTATTCCTGAGACCGCAACCTCAGTATTACCATTATCAGTATTATTATCGGATTATTATAAGACGCATGACATTGTTGCCTTTATATAATATACAACGGGTCGCGAGCCCGACAAATATTTGCCTATTTTAATCAGCGTGTTGTCACACAAATCACGCTATATAAAACCTCTCATACATAAATTCGCTTGCCAATCAATGTGGCACGATGGGGATCAACCGTCAAGACGCGAATTGGGGCGATCTTCCCCAAATAGTACTATTATATGCATAAGTGTCTACCAACTCCCGTTAGTTCACAATTCATGCTAATGGGACTTATAGTGACATAACCTAACTAATAATATTCCATTTCAATCATTCATTAGGTCATACAATCAATCGGGTCCATATCAATAAGCATACAATCGGGACTACTTGTGTTCTATTTTTATTAAAACTCGCATGTTATCTCCATCGCGGGTTTACAAAACATTTCATAAAACATTTAAAAGAGTGCGAGACTATGAACTCACGTTGGTTTGGAAAGGCGGGTTATCGGTAATTAAGGTGTACGGCACGTGTCTCGATCACGGGAAACCTAAACAAATAATACTCGATCTTAGACCATGTCGAATAATATTTATAAATAGTTGTTATGTATATGTAATCAAGTCATAAACATGATGATCAAGTGGGATTTTATCACTTTACACAACACTATTAGTTCTTAAGCATCTAGTAACTTAGTCCAATTACACAAATTTTAGCCCATTTATATGTTAAGGCCTAATAGGCCTAATAAGAGTCTAATAAGTTTTATTAGTCCATTTATCTAATTAGTACCAGGCCTATACTCATATGTTGGGCCCAAGTGGGTTGAGTCCATGAGCAAGTCCAATAGTGCTAAACCAAATTAGTTGGGCCTAGTGGTCCAACAAGGCTATTTTGGTCCATTAAGGGTCCATATGTTACAAAGCTCGGGTTTGTCAGTTTTTGCTTGTTAAATGTGCTTATATATCAGTATATGTTCTATTAAAACATTACATTAGATGGGTCCGACCATCTAAGTTTTATTTGGCAAAAACGCCATCCTTTCGGTTTTAGCCGAAAAGACGTAAAAGTCATAGTTTGTTGTTAGACAACTAGTTGAGTTTTATTTTTATAAAATGTGATACTTATTTATTATAGTATATAAAAATATTTTTATAATTTTTATTATCAATTATTTACTTTTACATATTTATTTATATAAAAATTTACCTCAAATTGTCTTTTAATAAATATCTTTTTGTGAAATTTGATATAAAAAGTCATGTTCACAATTTTTATCATATCTTGAGTTTTATAATGAGTTAGAACCCCAATTTTTTACTGTAGAAACTAAATAATATTCTCTACAATTTACTCTTCTATGGCTCCTTCTCAAACAACATCTAATTTTATGTTTTAATTCGTCCCAAACAGATCAGTCAGATTAGTACCTCAAAAGTATTTTGGCCATATCTTGCTCATTTTAACGTTCCTGTGACAATCCGTCAATTTATGGTTGATATTTTATTCTCAAGTATTATTTAAAAACATTATTTTAATGTTTTAATATGAACTCACTTATTTTTGGGAAGAAATTTGGGTTTACGTCTTGAATAGTATCAACTACGTCTAAACCCGAGGATTCTACATTACGAGTTTACGTTTACATACACCGTTTTGGTGACAGTCCGACATTTCAGAAAATAAATTTATCCGTGAATATTATTTTGGGATTTTAAATTTGAGTTAGTTCATTAACTCACAAATTTACGAGAAGAGATTAGGACTTACGTGAATAATTTAACGTCCTTTACGACTAAACCGGAAACCTTAGGATTACGTATTTACGTTTTTGAACTCCGTTTTTGATGAGATAATTTTTATTAGATTCGTTTTGTGCCGTTGATTCATAATTTATAAAAACGTTTTTCGTAAAACGACCCGAGGGCACGCAAATCGAGGAAACTAGAATCGAGGAGTACCCATAAATAATTGGGGATGAGACAAAACCACTTTTGCCCCACCCCCAATATGGGACGGAAAAACTAGCTACTCACACCATGAGGTGTCAAGTTATTAGCTTACAAGCTACACTTGTAAGCTAGCTTAACTTGTAAGCTACACTAAAACAAAACCATTCCACCCAAAGCCATTTACTCATTCTTACATGCAAAACAACTCTAACTCTCTCTCTCTACTCCTCCTTGCCGTCCCATATCCACCATAAACTACCCATTTGATCAAAATTTACACCACAAATCCTATGTTATTCATACACATGATGATGTCCTTTTGAAGATATGAAGATTGGAGGTGATCTTAACTTATGAAAAGGACTTTTCATTAGGTTAAAGGGCTGATTTCATGGAGGTGTTCATCTATCCAAAAGACCCAAGAATTTTACTTGCTATAGTTGAAGATTTGATAACAAGAACCAAGTCTTGTTCATCAAAAACCTCATCTTTTCATCACTAATGGTGGTATAGAGATTGTTCTTCCTATCCTTTTGTTATTTTGATTATGTAATCTTGTATTTTCTTTACTTATGTATATGTATATGATGATGAATGATGATTAAAAATATTATGTGGGGATTTGGTGTTGATAGATCTGATAAACATGGGTAAAAATATGGAAAACCATAGGTAACAAGGTTAAAATCTTGCTAAATATGATGGCTGTATAAAAACAATAAGTAACCAAATGTTAAACTGATAAAATGGTAAAGTGGAATCAATATACAGTAAGTATTAGGTGTTATACACATGTGAGAGTTGGCCATACAATGGAATCATAAAAATAAGTGAGATATGATCAAAACAAGTTTAGAGTGCAAATCTACCTACACTGTTTTGGACGAATTTATTAAAATATTTAGAAGTTGATTCATCAGTAGCTATAAGGAATACAATGAAGAATATATCATGTAGTTTCTGTGATAAAAATTTGAGGTCCTATCTCCATATAGAACTCTAGATATGGACATTTTAGTGAACTTAAAATTTAGGACTGATTTTGTGAAATTAAAGTTTAATATTATTATATAAGCACTCAAATAAATATAGTATAAAATGTGAATTAAAACCCACTAACTTATATATTATATTTATATAAATATGTATAAGGATAAATAAATGGACATTTTATAAAAATGGTAGTTTGGTAAATTTTATAAGTAATAAAAACTATAAACATAATTTATACGTCTTTTCGGCTAATACCGAAAGATAAACGTTTTTGTCAAATAAAACTTAGACGGTCGGACCCGTCTAATATAAACTTTTATAAACTCACATACTGGTATATGAACTTATATAACAAGTAAAAACCGATAAAACCCGAGCTTTACAACATATAGACATTAATGGGCCAAAGTAGCCTTAGTGGACTATAAACCCGACTAGTTAGTAAAACACTTATAAACTTACTTATTGGGCTTAACCCATTTGGGCCCAACATCTAAAGTATAATACTGATAATAAAAGTATAATTGGGCTAATGAATAGTATTGGGCTTGTAATAGGCCCATTGGGCGTCAAAATGTAAACAAGTTGAACTAGTGTAACTAGTCTTGAAAATTTCCAACACATAAAGACTATAATGAATGAGTAAAGATGTGTAAACCCACTTGATCATCATCATATATATAAAATCATCATATGTATACATAATTGTTATTTTGATAAAGTCATTGGACAAATGTCTAAGGCGAGTATTATTTGTCTAGGTTTTCGTGATTGAAGCACGTACCGTACATCCGAATTGCCGATAACCCGCTTTCCCACATCAGCGTGAGTTCATAGCCTCGCACTCTTTTAAATGTTTTTATGAAATATTATATAAACCCGCGAAGGAGATAACATGTTAGTTTTGATAAAATAGGACACCATTTGTCTCGATTGTCTGTTTATTGATTTGGACCCGAATGATTGTATGACCCGATGAATGATTATATGACCCGACGTGTGAAATGGATTGGATTATTAAAGTCAAGTTATGTCACTAAAAGTCCCATTAGCATGAATTGTGAACTACCGGGATTGGGTAGATGCTTATGCATATAATAGTACTATTTGGGGACGATCACCCCAGTTCGCGCCTTGACGGTTGATCCCCGTCGTGCCACATTGATTGGTAAGAAAATTTATGTATGAGAAGACTTACACAAGCGTGATTATTGTGACGACACGCTAATTTAGATGGGCAAATTGAGTTTTTGGTTAGCTACCCGTTGTTTGGTTTAGTAAGGTAATAATGTCATGCGGCTTGTAATAATCCAAAAATAACGAAATACTGCCATACGCACTAAATTACGATATATTGCCTGACTAGCAATACGGGGTCTTACTATTGATATTATGTTCGTGTTTTGGTTTTTCAAAACTATATTCATATAACGGTTTTTATTTAACTCTATACAACGTTATAAAACGTATTGTATGATGTTTTTACGACAGTGGCTCGTATAATGATTTTGAAGGCAAAAGCCTATATTATGATTTTTGATAAGGATTTGTATAAAATGACTTTGGCTATTTTATGGCCTATTACAAAGATTTTTACAAAATGATTTTCGGCAATAATTTTATACCGATGTTATATTGATGGATTTAATTAAAACTCTATGAATTCACTCGGCGTTTTTGCTGACCTTTTCTTTTAACATGTTTTATCTCAGGTACTTGAAGGTAATTCTCGGGAAGACGAAAAGAATTAATGGCCCGCATTTAAATAACAATTTACATTCAAATGCTTTGTAAAACCTGTATGAAATACAATGACTTGGGACCTATGTAAATTTGATATTTATGAATGGAAATGCTTTATTATTAAACGACGCGATTTTTAAGCGTTGTCTATGGTGTGAGTAATGTGCTATCCCGTAACACCAACGAGTCTTCCGATGTATTGAATTGTGTAAATTTGGGGGTGTTACAATTTGGTACCAGAGCTCTCGTTATAGAGAATGAAAGATTTTTAAAACTAAGGTTTTGAATAAAACATTTCAAAATCTTTTAACTATAAACATTTTTCTAAAAATGTCTAAAAATCTTTTGACTATAACGGTGCCGAAGAATTCCCGAGTTACCGACAAGTCCAAACTGAGAAGTGTTATTTTAATATATATATATATATATATATATATATATATATATATATATATATATAACTTGGATTATATATATATGATGTAATTTTATTACATGATTGTTTGATTATTATTTTGATATTTATACGAGGTATTTATACGACGTAGATTGTCACAAGAAACCCTAACTCCCCTAGCAAATCAATCGAATCTATTCCCGTAGAAATTCTAGCTACTCCAGATCTAAACCAAGTTGTGGATGTTTATGATCCAAACAAAATGGTTGATACTCGTAGAAATGTAGATAGTAGTTGATTATGATTTTGAAGAAGAATTGACGAGAATAAATCTGATATCGATGTCATGACGATCTTTCCTTATAGAGTGGAGTTTGACAAAACTTTACCACCTGGAAAGGTGTCATCTGATTCGTTGTCACCCAATTCTTAAATTTGAAATCGAAAGGGTGAATGTTGCACTTGAGGCTGTCAATGGAACCATTACCCAAAAGCCTCATGCCACTAGTACCTTTCCGAGAAGTCTAATTGAATGATCGATTCATTTCATACTAGTGACTCATTTGATAATTGTTGTTGTAAGAGCTATATGATTGGAAATTAAGTGTTGATCATATCAAGCTTTTATTGCCCTTTTAAGGTCTAAGAATAAAGATTGAAAGTATTGGAGAATGAAGTAGGATATCGCATTGAGTATAAGTTGGTTAAAACTTGAATAAAGTAAAATCTAACATGTATGGAATATGAGATTATTAAGAGGAAGTCATTAAGTCCTGTGATTGAATTATAAGGTTTTAAATGATTGTTAGTTCGTGTTAAGGGTTATTCCTAGGCTATTGTCCACTAATGAGGATGTCCAGTGTCCAAGAAATAAATTGAAGAAATCTTCTTCTGAATTGAGACCGATGGATCTTCTGGGACATGTGGAACACCTAATGACTCTTGTAGATTAGTATTCATTGTGGTATCTTTTAAAAATCCTTAACTTAACTGAGACATCATTTGGTAGGATGAGTTCATGGAATTGTATGACATAGTGACACGTAATGTGTTACGGTACAATTTTGACTCGTTTGTGATTAAGGAAAAGACTACCTTTGATTGCTAAATTCTACATGTATCGATGTTATCTATCTTTTATTGCTTTATCCTAATGTTCGCATTAGTGATGCAACCATTGAACAAGTACTCATCTCGATTTGAGTTACGTTGTGGGTTATTCTTTTTGAGTGCCATCGAGGTCATGAACCTCATGATTAATTGGCTAAGCTTATTTCCTATTATATTGTAATTAGTTCTTGGTGAACAACTTTTCATCACTCCTTTGCAGATCACTAATTGTTTTTATAAGTTAAAACAGTATCCCTTGAGAAAAATTCATCACCATATGGATTATTTAAAGTGAGACTTATAAATAATCGTTATCGAAATGAGGTTCCTTGGAAAACTTAATTGTTTTCATAACAAATAAAATCTTTGTAAATTTATACTTGATTCTTATTTAAGAATTAAGCATGAAAATGTTTTTATTATAAACATGATGATAAAATTTTGACGAACTGAGTATTGCATCGTTAATCTTGAAATTGTATATAGTTGCGCGCCTACATACAATTTGGAAGGGACCATGCAAGACTGATTAGTAGTCACCATAAAAATTGTTAATAAACATTACATTTTCTTTGAAGATTGTGAAAGATTAACTTTTATTAGATCTGCAAGAAGTGAAAAATAGGGACATATTGATAGAGACACCTACATATGTGCCCGTACCATTTATTCTTCTGAGTCAAATTTACTCATCTGTGAAAATTGTCTTAATTGACAATTGATATTCTCTTTCTTTTCCAATTCTCTCGTAGTGAGATTCTTTGAAAACGTATATGATTACCGAGTGTTGATACCTGATTGGATGTATCAACGTTCCTATCATTTCTTTTGATTAGATTTCATTTGAATGACCTGGGTAACGATCCGTGGAGCTTTCGAATGCGTACTCAATTCATGAAAGCATGGGATATATTCATATTCGTTAATGTTTTCGTCTGTATCTGATTTGAAATTCTCTCACGTAGATTATGCGTTGACCTTACTCTTTTAAGGTTAGTCATGTCTCCATATATCCTTGAATTATTATGAGTTATTATTAGTCTTTTGAGAAGTTCACTTCTTATCGACGGTAATAAAACTAAAAAGTTGATAGTGCCAGTAGAATGGATTGATTGATTATGACATAACGATATTGTCTTAATTGATGGGAACTCGAATAGAATTCCCCTAAATGATAAGATGTTGATTATCAAAAGTAATCTAAATAATTCTTGATGGATGACCATATCCTGCATTTAGACTTGAAATTATACCGTGAATGGTTGTGAATTAGTCATAGATATTATAATCTAGAAAGAATCTAATATGAATTTATAAAAACAAATGTTTCCGTTATCTGAAACTTTAGGAGGTATTTGTTGGTGAATTACCTAGACTTTTGCCATTAAGGAAAGTTGAATTTGGTAATGATTATATTCCCGGTGCTGCACCTGTGGCGTGTGCACTGTACGTCAGCACCATCTAAATTAAAGGAATTACCGTACAACTGAGAGAGTTGTCGGAGAAAAAATTTATTCTACCGAGCTCGTCATCATGAAGAGCTATGGTGTTATTATTCCTTATATTTATTTATTATCGTGAACTAGGTAAATTGACGATTAAAAATCTATATCCACTACCCAAGATGATAAATTTGTTCGATCATTTACAAGGTTCTAGCGTATATTCAGGAATTTGATCCACAACATGGTTATCATCAACTTCGCGTCCGCGAAAAAGATTATCTACTCCAATCAGTACATCCAGAACTTGTAATGAACATTATGAGTTTCACGTGATGTCGTTTGGATTGACTAATACATGATAGGTGTGTAAACACCCATCTTTTCTACCACTTAATTACAATAATAACCGAGCCAAAACGTGTATTTTATATATTTTATGTCGGAATTATGCGTGGTTTGTGTTTTTGTTGTGATTTAGGATGAAAAGGTGAAAAGTAGAGAAAACACGGACATTCACGGGCATTTACGGACTTTTATTGAAGAAATGGATGAAAGACGAAGTCAAGAAGTCAAAAGTGCAAAAAGAACGGAAGTCCACGACCAATTCTGAAGATTTATCGAAGAAAAAGTCAAAAGACGGAAGTTTATCAAAAGCCGAAGAATTCAAGTCTATTTTATTCAAGAATTTAAAGACGAGTTTGAAGAAATCCCGAAGCCAAAAGTCCCTTAAGTCCAAGTTTAAAGAAGAATTAGAAGAAAAGGACTAATGACGCAATTAATGAAGATTAATAAAAGGAGGGACTTAAGCTTGTAATTAAGAAGAAATGAAAGAGGGGAGGAAGCTTCCTAATCCTCCCCTATAAATAGTCATTAGTTGTTTACATTTCATTTTGTTGGCTAAGTGTGACAATTAGTCTTCCACATTTAAATACCTTGTCATTTAATTTCTTGTCAATTTAATTACCTTGTCTTGCACCTTAAATTCATTTAATTTCAAGTAAGTTTTCATTCAATTATTGTCAATCTTTACTTTATCTTGTCAATCTCTTATCTACCTTTCTTAATCTTTGATTTGTTATGTTTATGTTTATGTTCATGCTTTTATTTTGATCCAAAGTGGTTTTTGATTATTGTGGTTAAAGTTGTTTAATTTCTTGTTTTTAACTGTTTGTTGATGTTTATTTGTTGATTCGTTACTGTTTAGATTAATCCGTGTGTTTGATTTTGGTTAATTTGTGTTTATATTTACTGTTTCTATATCTCCTTGTTTTTCGGATAGTTTGTTCTTGTATCTGATCTTTCCAGGAGAAAACTTCCGAATCAAGACAAGGGAGTTGATTCATTCGAAACTTCCAAAGTTCCGAGTCAAGGTTGTTCATCCGGAAGATTTGGGATTAGCAAAAGTTCCGAGCCAAACTTGTTCATCCGGAACATTCAAAGTTCCGGACGAAGGAAAACTTCCGAGTCAGCTACTGTTCATTCGGAACTTTAAAACTTCTGAATCAAGACCTTCATTCGGAACTTAAAAAGTTCCGGATCAAGCAATTCATTCGGAACTTTCAAAAGTTCCGAATCAACACTTCCGAACGAAGTTCCGAACGAAAGTTCCGAACGAACTTCCGAACGAAACTTCCGAACGAAGAGTTAGTTCCGATTCAGTGATTGTTCATTCGGAAGTCTGAACTTCCGAATCAATGGAGACCAAAAACTTCCGAATCAAGGCATAATTTAGAGTTCCGAATCAGCAAAGTTCCGAACGAAGGATTGTTTTGGATAAGTGACATATTCAGATCAATTAGTTCCGGATCAAGGATTTTGGTAATATTCCAAGTGAAGAAGAATCATTTCAACTGAAGGTGACATTTAGGACGAGTGATTGTTCCAAACGAAGGATAATTCCGAATGAGCTGTGTTCAGGTTCTTATTAGCTTTTGTCTTTGATTTTTATTTTTAAGCTTTATTTTTCCCGCCTTTTATTTAATTGCACTTTAAGATTATTTACCTTAGTTTTATTTTAGACTTGCCTTAGTTTTAGTCGCGTTTTAAGTTTGCCTTAGTTAGATTTAAGTTTGCGTCATTTTACTTTAGTGCCCTTTAATTTCAGTCACGTTTTTAAATACTTGCACTTTTATTTTAATTAGACTTAGATTTATGTTAACCGACCTTTTACTTTTAAGTCTTTGCACCTTTTGATTTTAAACACTACAACGACACATCTTTGTTCCACCAAGAACAATAAGTCACATATAGAGAACCAAGTTAATCAATTCGAAGAGAACAGGAGAACAATAATTTTTAACCTGAGTAAAACTTAGTTATCAAATGGCGCCGCTGCCGGATCTTTTCGTTAAGATTGACGGTTTTCTGTGAGAGACACGTTGCTTTTTGGGATCCACTCACTTGTGAACGTTACTTTTCTTGCATAAAAAATTCCAAAAACTCATAAAAATTAAAAATTGGTAAAAAACCATAAAAATTAAAAATTTCAAAAATCCAAAAAGATTTTATTTTTATTGTATATTGTCTTTGTGTTTGGTTTCTTTTTCTTTTGCATTTTCAGGTGTATGCGTACTAGATCTTCTAATTATCAAGAGCCCGAGCCTCAAGAAGATTTAGATATGGCAGGTGTTGTCAACAACAACATTCCACCGAACCTCAATAATAATAATAATAACAACAATTCTCTTCCACAGCCCGATCTTCGGACCATGGAGGAACTTTGTCAACCAACAATGTTTGGACGAGGAGGACCGATTGCGCCGATTCAAATCAACGCTCCTGAGTTTTCGTTGACGCACCACATGATTCAGCAAGTACAAACAAACCCATTTAGAGGATTGCCTGATGATGATGCCAACAAACACCTCGACAAATTCATTACAATCACCCAAAGCATGAAGTTGCCTGGGGCCACAATGGATGTACTCCGCCTACAACTCTTCCCACATACTTTATCGCATCATGCCGAGAAATGGTTTGATCGTCTCCCGAAGAATTCTATTCACACTTGGGATGATATGACTCAACGCTTTTTATCGCGCTACTTTCCACCATCCATGGTCACGAGCCTTCGCAATCAGATCAGCGGTTTCATGCAAGATCCCGATGAATCTCTTTTTGACGCTTGGGAGAGATATAATGTCTTGATCGACCGTTGTCCAAACCACAACATGCTTCCCGTCACATTGATTGATACTTTCTACTACGGTTTGACTTTTCGAGATCGTGATACGATCAATGCAGCCGCCGGTGGCACATTCATGAAAAGGAGACACGAGGAGTGTAGAGAGTTAATTGAGAACATGACTACTCACCACAAGAACTGGGATTCCTCTGCTTCTTCAAGGAACAACCCGAGAGTCAATGTTTCCTCTACCTCAGCAAACCCTGAGATGACCGAACTCACCCGCATGATGGCCGAAATGAGCAAAAGTATTACGCTTCTCGCTTCCAACCAACAACAACAACAAGTTAAAGCGGTTGCTAATCCTCGTGAAACATGTGGCGGTCCTCACTCATACACCGATTGTCCTTCGACACAAGGAAATCCGGAAAATATGTATGCTGCTTACGGTAATTATTCACCAGAAAATTACCAAGCTAGACAACAAGGGGATAGAAATCTGCTGAGTTACCGTTCCAACAATTACCTTTCACCCGGTTTTTCTCCTCAAAACCAAAATCCCGCCAATAACTACAATAGAAGCAACCAAATCCCACCTCGTGCTTCTAACCCTTATCAACCACCCACCCAATAACACCCACCCATTAATCCCGATGTTGACACCATCATGAGAACTCAAGGTGAGCAAATCAAGAATCTACAGAGCCAAATAATCAATTTGAAAGGAGATATCTTGAAGCAAGGTAATGACATCAGAACCGAGGTTCGTGATAATCTTCAATCCTCCTTCATCACTCAAACAACTAAATTAAAGAATTTGTTGGCTAGTTTCTTGCCCGAAGCTCAACCTTCTTCTTCTTCGGGTTCTCTACCTTCAAACACCGTCACCAATCCGCGAGCTAATGTGAGTGCTATAACTACGCGTAGTGGAATTACCATTGTCAATCCACCTGACCCACCACCATCATCTACACCTCCTCCACCACCATATATCCCTACTCCTCCTACACCTAGTGTTAGTACACCATTACCGTCTCTGCCTCGTCATGACGATGTATCTCGGAAGGACCCGTCAACATCACAACCTTCACTACCTACACCTCACCTAACCCTTACCAACCCAGAATCCCATACCCTTCTCGCATAGGCAAGACCAACGAGCTAACCAAGAATGACTGTCAAGTATCAAAATATGTGGATATGCTATCTAAAATAACCATCAACATTAGCCTTGTTGAAGCACTTTTCCACATGCCGAAATTTGTCAAAGGAGTCAAGGAATTGCTTAGCAAGAAGGAGAAGCTGATTGAACTCGCCAACACACGCTTAAATGAAAACTGCTCTGCAGTTCTTCTTAGAGAACTTCCGGAAAAGCTTGGAGATCCCGGTTGTTTTGTGTTGCCTTGCGTGTTCAACAAAACTGAAGAATTTACTGCCCTTGCTGATCTCGGGGCTAGTATTAATTTTATGCCACTAAGTGTTTGGAAAACACTATCATTACCCGACCTCATTCCAACAAAGATGACTCTCGAACTTGCAAACCGCACTCTCGCTTACCCCGTTGGTATAGCCGAAGACGTGTTTATCAAAGTTGGCACATTTACTTTCCCGGTCGATTTTGTCGTAGTTGATTATGAAATGGACCCTCGTATTCCTTTAATACTTGGTCGGCCATTCTTGAGAACCGGACGTGCTTTAGTAGATGTGGCCGAAGGTGAGTTAATCTTAAGAGTCGGGGATGATTCAAAAGTTTTTAAAATGGGGAAGCTTACAGGCAAATCCTTTGGAGGCCGAGAATCAGTGAATATGATAAATGTGCTCGATGACTTTACCGTCTACGACAATCCTTTATTCGCGTCTTCCACTGATAATCCACTCTTTGAAGATAATGTGGATGATTCTATCCCTACTTTGGACGCTTCTCCCATTTATGATTCTACACCGGTCTTTGATGCTTATGATGATAATGATTCTAGCTCAGATTCGGATGATTTTGATTGTACTTCTGAGTATCCCGAGCTGCCCAATTTCGATGATTTTGATGAGGCCGATACTCTCTCGAGCGACTCTTCACATGATGAAGATCCTCCGCCATCACTCGATCCTACTTTGGACGATTACTCATTTGAGGAAGATTTCTCTGAATTTCTCAACACTTACTTCCCTCATGAGAGTGATGCACCTCCTTTGGACTTTGAATATTATCGTCTTGATCCTACTTTGGATTTGAAGAAAATTTTGTCAAAGGTAAAGAAACCGGTCGACACCGAAATCCGTTGCACGTATGATTTGACACCTCTTTATCCCACTTCTGAGGACGAGGTTGTGCTTCTTTGCGGATCTTCTTCACACTCGGCTGAGCCTGAGTGCTATTTTCCCCTGAAGGAAAAGGTGTTCGACCCCGGTATTGAAGTTTTTAAGCCATCTCAGTATCCACCTGATGAAATAAAAGGAAAAATCTTTGGAAATTTTTAAGACATACTTGCTCCACTTCAACTTTGCTTCCACCGTGCTCCATCGCTGCTTAAGGGAACCTTGCCTACTCTTCTTTGGCTTGCCTTGTTCGCCTTAAGCTTGTGTTATTTGATGGATGAAAACTATGTCTTCGATCCTGGTGGATATGTTTTATGCTTTTTCCGTTGATGATCAAGGTCGAGTCAGGCTCACGACTCGGTTAACAAAAACCAAGCGCTTCTTGGGAGGCAACCCATGCATCTATCTTTTCGCTTTCTTTATCATAAGTGTAGGGGGGACCCTTTGGATTGCTATTTCCTCTCCTCACTTCTTAATCAGGGATTCGAGCTTCAATGATCCACTCTTGATGATTCTTGACGACCCATGATTCCGTGTTCTACTTCTTCCCGGTTCTATCCTAAACTCTTTTCGATTCACTATTTTATATTTTCTCAATATTAAAATACGAATCTCTTTAGTTGTCTTTTCCTTAGCAAGATTTAAACAAAGTGCACAATGTCCTAAGTGTAGGGGAGTTTACTCCCACATGCTTAAACATTGAGGACAATGTTTATCTTAAGTGTAGGGGAGACTTCTATCGAAGTTAAGTGGTCTTTTCCTTGTTTTTGTCCTCATTTTAACCGGAAAATCAATTTTTCGACATTTTTCAAAATTTTTAATCTATTTTGGCCTATTAGTTTTTCCCTTTGTATAGTTATTTTCTTTCTTTGCTAGAATAAATGTTTAATAAAGTGGTTTTAATTTTCAAACGTTGTGAATCTTTTGACTCAATCCGAGTTTACTCTAGCTAGTATCCTTAACGTGTTTAAGTCAAGTTTTGCTAGGCTTTTATATAGGGAGCTATAAAACCCGAAAGTCTTAACTCTCACGGGTTAAGAACAAGAACTTTTCGCAAGTTCCTATAATTGATCCTAGAGAGTCGTTTATCAATGGAACTTTAATATGCGATTTCTAAACTTGAAAGAGTCTAAGAATTTGCAAGATCCTATAGGCGACTCGAAAACCCAAAACTTTGATTTAATAGGCTAAGCATCCACGAGTCTCATTACTTAAGATTTTAAACTGTGGAGAACGAGAGATGATAGAGCCAATTATAAGTCCGGTATTCTTTCGTGAATTTATGTGAGTTAATTATGAGCCTATTCTCCCATCGCTTGCTAATAATTTATCTGCTAATAAATAAGGTTGTACGATTTGAAAAGTTACTTAGCTTGTAGCCCCAGATCGTTTAAAAGTTGCTCGGTATGGATTAGAGTTCATAGCCAAGGCATAACTTATTGAAGCGGGACGCGAAGATTGGCGAGTCCGAAAAGGCCCTAACAAGGCATGAGGGCTATATTTTGTTGCTAAAGATCCAAAGTGATGTGAAGAATCATTTATCGAAAATCAATATGAAGGATCGAGACACACGACGTAAAGCAAAACTCCCCAAAAGTCATGGAGAAGTGTATCCGAAAAGACCCTAACAAGGTATGAGGATAAATAGATCCAAGTCATAAAAGGAGGCGGATCGTTGTATATCAAAGTCCAAAATAAAGATTGGAGAAAAATGAAGAAGTCGTGGTCCAAGTATGAATCTCTCAAAACTTCAAGTGAAGAAATTCCTATATGAAGAGAAGACCATTATTTCATGAACGTCTCTCAAGATTTGAAGTATGAAGTCGCTGCCAAATATCGGTCCGAGAAAGGTCTCAAATCGCGAAGCAAGTTATGCCAAGATATGAACTTTATGAGGTCCCGAGAAGCAGTTTTAAAAGATTTGGTCCTTTAGCTAACTATTGATTAAATCGTTCACTTTATTTTCAGACTTAATAACTACCGAAATAAGTCAAAAATGCATCCTTGTGATCATTCAAGACAAATAATAAAATATAAGAGATACCCCTAGGAATAAGGGAGTCAAAGTGAATAATTGGCCCACATGAATTCGTGAGAGTTTACTAACTTATAATAACAATGATCTCGTTTTTAAGCTTGGTTTGGAGAAAGTGAAAACTTGAGGATGATGATTATTCATAACATTTTCAAAACCCAAGGTATGCTTTTGATTTCTTTATCTTGTATGTTTTTAATTTTCTATCTCTTTAATAAAGGCCAACGTGGATTGATTATGATGAAAAGTGTAATCTTGCTTTGTAACTAATGCATTGCATGGGGACATTGCAATGGTCAAGTGTAGGGGATTTGATAGGTATGTAAACACCCATCTTTTCTACCACTTAATTACAATAATAACCGAGCCAAAACGTGTATTTTATATCTTTTATGTCGGAATTATGCGTGGTTTGTGTTTTTGTTGTGATTTAGGATGAAAAGGTGAAAAGTAGAGAAAACACGGACATTCACGGGCATTTACGGACTTTTATTGAAGAAAAGGATGAAAGACGAAGTCAAGAAGTCAAAAGTGCAAAAAGAACGGAAGTCCACGACCAATTCTGAAAATTTATCGAAGAAAAAGTCAAAAGACGGAAGTTTATCAAAATCCGAAGAATTCAAGTCTATTTTATTCAAGAATTTAAAGACGAGTTCGAAGAAATCCCGAAGCCAAAATTCCTTAAGTCCAAGTTTAAAGAAGAATTAGAAGAAAAGGACTAATGACGCAATTAATGAAGATTAATAAAAGGAGGGACTTAAGCTTGTAATTAAGAAGAAATGAAAGAGGGGAGGAAGCTTCCTAATCCTCCCCTATAAATAGTCATTAGTTGTTTACATTTCATTTTGTTGGCTAAGTGTGACAATTAGTCTTCCACATTTAAATACCTTGTCATTTAATTTCTTGTCAATTTAATTACCTTGTCTTGCACCTTAAATTCATTTAATTTCAAGTAAGTTTTCATTTAATTATTGTCAATCTTTACTTTATCTTGTCAATCTCTTATCTACCTTTCTTAATCTTTGATTTGTTGTGTTTATGTTTATGTTCATGCTTTTATTTTGATCCAAAGTGGTTTTTGATTATTGTGGTTAAAGTTGTTTAATTTCTTGTTTTTAACTGTTTGTTGATGTTTATTTGTTGATTCGTTACTGTTTAGATTAATCCGTGTGTTTGATTTTGGTTAATTTGTGTTTATATTTACTGTTTCTGTATCTCCTTGTTTTTCGGATAGTTTGTTCTTGTATCTGATCTTTCCAGGAGAAAACTTCCGAATCAAGACAAGGGAGTTGATTCATTCGGAACTTCCAAAGTTCCGAGTCAAGGTTGTTCATCCGGAAGATTTGGGATTAGCAAAAGTTCCGAGCCAAACTTGTTCATCCGGAACATTCAAAGTTCCGGACGAAGGAAAACTTCCGAGTCAGCTACTGTTCATTCGGAACTTTAAAACTTCCGAATCAAGACCTTCATTCGGAACTTAAAAAGTTCCGGATCAAGCAATTCATTCGGAACTTTCAAAAGTTCCGAATCAACACTTCCGAACGAAGTTCCGAACGAACTTCCGAACGAAACTTCCGAACGAAGAGTTAGTTCCGATTCAGTGATTGTTCATTCGGAAGTCTGAACTTCCGAATCAATGGAGACCAAAAACTTTCGAATCAAGGCATAATTTAGAGTTCCGAATCAGCAAAGTTCCGAACGAAGGATTGTTTTGGATAAGTGACATATTCAGATCAATTAGTTCCGGATCAAGGAATTTGGTAATATTCTAAGTGAAGAAGAATCATTTCAACCGAAGGTGACATTTAGGACGAGTGATTGTTCCAAACGAAGGATAATTCCGAATGAGCTGTGTTCAGGTTCTTATTAGCTTTTGTCTTTGATTTTTATTTTTAAGCTTTATTTTTCCCGCCTTTTATTTAATTGCACTTTAAGATTATTTACCTTAGTTTTATTTTAGACTTGCCTTAGTTTTAGTCGCGTTTTAAGTTTGCCTTAGTTAGATTTAAGTTTGCGTCATTTTACTTTAGTGCCCTTTAATTTCAGTCACGTTTTTAAATACTTGCACTTTTATTTTAATTAGACTTAGATTTACGTTAACCGACCTTTTACTTTTAAGTCTTTGCACCTTTTGATTTTAAACACTACAACGACACATCTTTGTTCCACCAAGAACAATAAGTCACATATAGAGAACCAAGTTAATCAATTCGAAGAGAACACGAGAACGATAATTTTTAACCTGAGTACAACTTAGTTATCAATACACATGTAGCATTCATAAATTTGGTGAATCACGTGTGTAGGCTGTAATTTGATAATTTCATGCTCGTGATCATTAAGGACCATTTGGTTGTTTATAATAATAAGAAGGAATTAAGAATTATTTATAGATTGCCCTGAGATGGCTGAGAAATGAAAACCTGTACCTTGAATAATTAACATGTGATTTAAAACTTAATCCTTTACATGATTTGACCGTATGATTAATAAGATAATGGGATCTATATTGACATTTCAAAAATTAGAGCCATTAAAGCTTAAGGTTATACCAAAAATAAAAGTGCAAATATGTTTTGACAAATGTTTTATCAAAAAGAACTTTTGAGGGATTATTCCCTTATACCCAGAACATTTAACTAAACTTCTGTTTAGGGGTAAATGTTTGGGTATACCTCAAGACAACCTAAGAGGGATTGAGGAAACCATTTAAACCATGACTTGAAATTTGAAACGACAATTTTTGCTTGTCAACGAAGAAAATTTTGACCAAAGTATAAACAAAGATTTTTCGAACATTTACGGAACTTATTAATTATTTTCGATAAATCAACAAAAATCGTGTTAATTAAATTCAAATTTATTCTTTTGAACATTTTCCTATAATTGGTCAAACTGAGAAAATTTAAAACTTTTTACGTTTACGTTTCATAAAAATTGAATATTTATTATTTAATTACTTGAAATATTTATCGACGCTTTAAACGTCAGATTGAGCAAAACTGATAAAAATAATAGTTGAGATAGAACTAAGACTTAGAAAATGTGAAGAAAGAATTTTCGAATAAATACGGTCATGATATTTATTCCGTCTAGGAAAGTGAACGTAATTACTGACACATTATGTAAAAATAAAGAATCAATTAGGATATGTTCCTTAGTAACGATTGTGCAAAATAAATTGCCTGAGCAATTTAAAAATAGCCGATGCTTGTAAAAAGGATAATATAGTTAATAAAAGGGGTTCGCGGCTAATGTGAACCATTAGATTTGAGAATCCTATGGCGTTAAATGTTTTAAAGGCTGCTTGTGGTTGCCTGAATATAGAGGATTTTGAGATTTAGTCATATTGAAATCTCGTAAGTATAAGTATTCTATTCATGCCATTTCTGATTAAGTGTATCTTATCTGAAGAAGTTGTACTGATGGAAAATTATGAAGGCAGACATCGCCTCATACATTAGTAAACGTCTAACTATTGCAAAGGTCATCATCAGAATTTGATTTGATTTGGGTCATCGTCGACAGACTGACCAAATATACTAATATCATTCCTGTTAATGATAGATTCTCGATGAAGAAATTGACTCTTTGTATTTAAAGGAGTTGTGTAAACATAGTGTGCATGTATCGATCATCTCTATCAAGATCCTCGCTTCGCATCAAATTTCTAGAGATTTGCTCAGAAGTCATTGAGAACGAATCTTGAAGAGAGTACTGTGTACCACCCCAATCGAAGGGACAATGTAAAGTAACGATACCAAATACTATAAGTGTTGTTTTATGTTTGAATGATTGACCTTTGGTAATAAACTGTATAATCACTTTCCTTTGTATAGATTATCATTGATAATTATCGTGTTAGGATCAAGATCGAATCTTGTTAGGATCTAAACATAAGAGCATCTGTAAGCAGGAGTTGGGATGAAGACACCCAACATACACCCTGTAACACCCCCAAATTTATACAACTCAGTTCAGCGGAAGACTAGTTGGTGTTACGGGATAGCACATTACTCACATCATAGACAACGCATAAAAAATCGCGTCGTTTAATAATAAATCATTTCCATTCATAAACATCAAAGTTACATAGGTCCCAAGTCATTATATTTCATACAAAGTTTTACAAAGTATTTGAATGGAAAAATATTGTTTAAGTGCGGGCCATGAATTCTTGTCGTCTTCCCGAGAATTACCTTCAAGTACCTGAGATAAAACATGTTAAAAGAAAAGGTCAGCGATAACGCCGAGTGAATTCATAGAGTTTAATAAATTCCATCAATATAATATCAGTATGAAAGTATTACTGAAAATCATTTTGTACAAATCGATTTGATAGACCATAAAATAGCCAAAATCATTTTATACAAATCCTTAGCGAAAATCATAATATAGGCATTTGCCTTAAAAATCATTATACGAGCCAATGTCGTAAAAATATCATACAATACGTCTTATGACGTTGTATAAAGTCAAATAAAAACCGTTATATGAATATGGTTATGAAAACCAAAATACAAACATAATATCAATAGTATGACCCAGTATTGCTAGTCAGGCAATACATCGTAATTCGGAGCGTCCAGTAATATTTTGGCGATTGGATTATTATAAGCCGCATGACATTGTTACCTTACTAAACCAACAACGGGTAGCTAACCCGATACCAATTTTGCCCATCTAAAGTAGCGTGTCGTCACAAAGGTCACGCTATTGGAAATCTTCTCATACATAAATTCGCTTACCAATCAATGTGGCACGACGGGGATCAACCGTCAAGGCGCGAACTGGGGTGATCGTCCCCAAATAGTACTATTAAATGCATAAGCGTCTACCAACTCCCGGTAGTTCACAATTCATGCTAATGGGACTTTTAGTGACATAACCTAACTTTAATAATCCACTTAATTTCATCTATCGGGTCCATTAATCATTTATCGGGTCATACAATCGGGTCATTCAATCATTCGGGTCCAAAATCAATAAACAAACAATCGGGACAAATGGTGTCCAAACTTTTATAAAAACTAACATGTTATCTCCCTCGCGGGTTTATAAAGCATTTATAAAACATTTAAAAGAGTGCGAGGCTATGAACTCACGTTGATATGGGAAGGCGGGTTATCGGCAATTCGGACGTACGGTGCGTGCTTCAATCACGGAAACCTATATAAATAATAATCGGTCTTAGACGTTTGTCCAATGAATTTATAAAAATATCAATTATGTATACATATGATGATTATATATATATGATGATCAAGTGGGTTTACATATTCTTGTTTACTCATTTTAGAGTTATATGTCGATAGCTTTTATACTAGTTTACTAGTTTTACCCATTTACGTGTCTTAAGTCCAATAAGCTTATTATAAGTTATTTAACTTATTTTAGTCCATTTTGTACTTATATTATCAGTACTTAAACTTCACAAGTTGGGCCTAAATGGGTTAAGCCCAATAATTTCTTTTTATGGGTTTTTATCTTATTTAGTCCAATTATTAGCCCAAGTATTAGTCCAATATGTTTACTTAGCTCGTTAATGTCCGTATGCCCTATAGTTCGGGTTTTATCGGTTTTTACTTGTGATAAATGTCTATATATCAGTATATAAGTTTTATAAAGTTTTCATTAGACGGGTCCAACCATCTAAGTTTTATTTAATAAAAACGTTAATTTTACGGCAATAGCCGAAAAAGTAGTAAAAATCATGTTTATAGTTTTATAACTTATAAAACTTAACAAGTTTCCATTTTCATCATTTATACACTTATTACACCTTTTATATATTTATATAAATAAGTTTTATAAGTTAGTGGGTTTTTATTTACATTTTATATATTAAAATGTGAGTGCTTATATAATAGTATTATTCTTTAATTTCCAAAAAATCTGATTTTTAACTTCATCTTCACCAAAACTGCCATATCTTGAGTTCTATATGGAGATAGAAGCTCAAATTTTTATCACATAAACTACATGATATTTGCTACATTTAACTCTTCTATAGCTACTGTTGAATCATCCTTTAAGTATTTTCTAAAAATCGTCCAAAACAGTAACTTCAGATTTATATCCTAAACTTGTTTTGATCATATCTCACTCATTATTTTGATTCCATTGCATGGCCAACTCTCACATGTGTACAAGACATTTAGCTTACTGTAAATGGATCCCACTTCATTATTTCATCAGTTCATAACATGTTTACTTACTGTTTTATACAGCCATGTAAATTAATCAAGATTTTAACCTTGTTTCATATGGTTTTTCACCTTTTTATCCATGATTATCAACAACAAATCCCCACATAACATTTTTATCATCATATAATCATCATAAATATATACAATAGGAAATAAAATACATGTTTACATAATCAAAATATTAAGAAGATGAGGAGGACAATCTTTATACCACCAAGTTGATATAGGTTATGATTTTGACATGGTTTTTGATGGAGAAACTTGTAGACAACCATGACCATCTTCAAGACCACCATGCTCCATGAACTCCTTGTGGAAAATCAGCCTCATGACACCATGAAAACTCCTCCATGGAGGTTATAAGTACCACCAATCAATAGGGTTTTGAAAAGGGCTTCAACATATGCAAGTATAACATATGGTTTGTGGTTAAATTTAGATCAAATGGGTGTTTCTTCATGTTTTTGGGATGGCATCAATGGAGAGTAGAGAGGAAATTGAGAGTGGTTTGCATGTGAGAAGTGATGGTATGAGATGTAGTAACTAGTTTTGAGTTAGTGGTAAGTAAAGTGGCTTGAAATGGAAGCTACATTGGACAAGTGTGTATGAGGTTGTGACACCTCATGGTTTGGTGAGTTTTTGGCCGCCCCATGTAAGCTAGTGGGGTGGGACAATGTATTTTGTCCCATCTCACTAGTTTACGGGTATTCCTCGATTCTAGTTTCCTCGATTTGCGTGCCCTCGGGTCGTTTTACGAAAAACGTTTTTATAAATTATGAATCTACGTCACAAAACGAATCCAATAAAAATTGTTTCATCAAAAACGGAGTTCGAAAACGTAAATACGTAATCCTAAGGTTTCCGGTTTAGTCGTAAAGGACGTTAAAATAAAATCGTAAGTCCTAATCTCTTCTCGTAAATTTGTGAGTTTATGAACTAACACAAATTTAAAACTCCAAAATAATATTCACGGATAAATTTATTTTCTGAAATGTCGAACTGTCACCAAAGACGGTGTATGTAAACGTAAGCACGTAACGTTGAATCCTCCGGTTCAGACGTAGTCGATGCTACTCCAAGACGTAAATCCAAATTTCTTCCCAAAAATATGTGAGTTCATATTGTAACATTAAAATAATGTTTTTAAATTATATTCGAGAATAAAATATCAACCATAAATTGACGGATTGTCACAGCATTTACCCCTAAACAGGATCTTTGTCCTCAAAGATCATCTTACCTTACTACTCGCTTCTTATAGAGTTAAAGCCATGTGGGTATTTCCTCCACATTCGGTCTTTTCTCACAAGTGCAATTCGTTACAATACGCGAGTTTCATCAAACATAACTACGGGAATAAGATCAGGCTAAATGTTGACTTACTTTCTCTATCCATGATATTCACGGGTTTCTGATGAATGCAACTTTTCGCCGATCTAAGCTTTACTAAGAATAATCAGAATTTCACTTGATAGATATTCCATCAAGTGCGATTTACGAAACATAATTCACGCGGTTCTTGAAGTCCTAGGGTAGATCCAGCTTATATGCCTTTCAGTCCCAACTTTTACATCATTCCAATGGTCCCATACAACGGGGACTTATATCCCATGATTTGTCAGATCATGAATTCATCTTTCCAAGGTTAAAAATTGTGGCATAACTTCGCTACCCATTTGGCACTTCAAGGTCTACATTTCACATTCACATAACCTCTTGCCCACTATCGGCAGTTAATAATCAGATCCTAATTTCAACAATCATTTCAGATCTCGCGGGTCGGGTATTTTGCAAGGATAGGTTCGCCTTCATAGGAAACCTTAAATCTAAAATACATGTCCAACTCACAATGGGTGTATGTCGGATGTCTTCATCTCAACTCTTGCTTACAGATGCTCTAAGATTCAGATCCTAACAAGATTCGATCTCGATCCTAATATGATGATTATCAATGATAATCCCTCCAAAGGAAAACGATTATACGGTCTATTACCAAAGGTCAATCATTCAAACATAAAACAGCACTTCTATTACTCTGTATCGTTACTTTACCTCGTCCCTTCGATTTGGGATGGTACATAGTACTCTCATCAAGGTTCGTTCTCAATGACTTCTGAGCAAAACTCTAGAAATTCGATGCGAAGCGAAGATCTTGATAAAGATGTTCGATACAGGCACACTATGTTTACATAATTCTTTTGCATTTATCATTAACGGGAATGATATTAGCAGATTTGGTCAGTCTGTCGACGATGACCCAAATCGAATCAAATTCAGATGATGACCTTTGCAATAGCTAGACGTTTACTAATGTATGAGGCGATGTCTGCCTTCATAATTCGTCATCAGTACAACTTGTTCAGACAAAGATACTTTTAGTCATAAATGACATACATAGAATACTTATACTTACAAATTCCAATTTAACTCTATTTCACAATCCTCCATATTCAGGCAACCATAAGTGGTCTTTTAAAATATTTAACGCCATTGGCTTCTCAAATCTGTTGGTTCACATTAGCCGTGAACCCCCTTTTTATTATCTATATTATCCTTTTTACAAACATTGTTTGTTTCTATATCGTTCAGCAATTTATTTTGCACCTTGATTATTAAGGAACATGTCCTAACTGGTTCTTTATATTTTTTTTTTATACATAACGTGTCGGTATCTATATTCACTTCTCATGATGAAATAAATATCATTACTATATTTATTCAAAATTCTTTCTTCATATCTTCTATGTTTTAGTTTCGTCTCAACTATTATCTTTATATGTTTTACACAAGCTGACGTTTAAAGCGTCCATAATTATCACAACTAATTAAATATTAAATATTCAATTTTTATGTAATGTAAAAGTAAAGATTTTAAATTTCTTAGTTCGACCAATTATATAAAATGTTCAAAAATAAATTTGAATTTAATTAACAAGATTTTTGGTTGATTTATCGAAAATAATTAAAATAATTAATAAGATCCGTAAATGTTCGAAAAACCTTTGTTTATACTTTGGTCAAAATTTTCTTAGTTGACAAGTAAAAATTGTCGTTTCAAATTTCAAGTTATGGTTTTAATGGGTTTTCTCAATCTTCTTAGGTTGTCTAAAGGTATACACAAACATTTACCCCTAAACAGAAGTTTAGTTAAATGGTTTGTGTATAAGGGAATAATCCCTTTAAAAATCCTTTGTTAAAACATTCGTCAAAACATATTTCCATTTTTTTTTTTGGAAAAATCCAAAGTCTTAAAAGGGCTCTTAATTTTTGAAGAGTCTATATGCATGCATCTTACCATTTTTAATCCAACGATCATTTTATGTAAAGGATTAAGTTTTTAATCACATGTTAAATATTTAAGGTATAGGTTTTTATCGTTCGGCCAATTCAGGGCAATCTATAAATAATTATTAACTCATTATTATTCTTATATACAAACATATAGTCCTTAATGATCACGAGCATGAATTTATCAAATTACAGCCTACACACGTGATTCACCAAATTTATGAATACTACATGTGCATTGTCAATCCAAACGACATCACGTGGAACTCATAATGTTCATTACAAGTACCGGATGTAGTGATTGGAATAGATAATCCTTTTCGCGGATGCGATGTCGATGATAACCATGCCGAGGATCAAAAACCTTGTAAATGATCGAACAAATCTTCCATTTCGAGTTATGGATATCGTTTTCGATTGTCAATTTACTCAGTCACAGTAATCTATAAATATAAGGAAAGATAACACCATAGCTCTTCAGGATGACAGGCTTGGTATAACAAAATCTTTCTCTGACAACTTTCTCAGTTGTACGGTAATTCCTTAAATTCAGACGGTGCTGACGTACAGTGCACAAGTCACAAGTGCAGCACCGGAAATATAACCAATACCAAATTCAACTTGCCTTAATAGCAAAAGTCTAGGTAATTCATTAACAAATACTTACTAAAGTTAGATAACATAAACATCTTTTAATAAGTTCATATTAGGTTCTTCTAGATTATAATATCTATGACTAATTCACAACCATTCGCGGTAATATTTCAAGTCTTAATACAGGATATGGTCATCCATCAAGAATTATTTAGATCACTTTTGATAATCAACATCTTATCATTTAGGGGAATTCTACTCGAGTTCCCATTAATCAAGACAATGTCGTCATGTCATAATCAATCAATCAATTCTACTGGCACTATCAACTTTTCAGTTTTATTGCCGTCGATAAGATGTGAACTTCTCAAAAGACTAATGATAATTCATAATCCTTTGCAAATTCAAGGATACATGGAGACACAACTATCAACTAAAGAGTAAGGTCAACGCATGATTTACGCGAGAGAATTTCAAATCAAACACAGACGAAAACATTTAACGAATATGAATATATCCCATGTTTTCATAATTTGAGTACGCATTCGAAAGCTCCTCGGATCGTCACCCAGGTCATTCAAATGAAATCAAATCATAAGAAATGATAAGAACGTCAATACATCCAGTCGGGTATCAACACTCGGTAATCAAATACTTTTCCTAAGGATCTCACTACGGGAGAATTAGACAAGAAAGAATTGTCAATTGTCAAATAAGACAATTTCCACAGATGAATAAATTCAACTCAGAAGAATGGATGCTACAGGCACATATGTAGGTGTCCCTAACAATATGTCCCTATTTTTCACTTCTTGCAGATCTCATAAAAATTTATTCTTTCACAATCTTCAAAGAAAATTTAGTGCTTATTCATTAGTTTTATGGTGACTACTAATCAGTCTTGCATAGTCCATTCCAAATTGTATGTAGGCGCGCAACTATATACAATTTCAAGATTAACGATGCAATACTCAGTTCGTCAAAATTTTATCATCATGTTTAAAATGAAAACATTTTCATGCTTAATTCTTAAATAAGAATCAAGAATAAATTTACAAAGATTTTCTTTGTTATGAAAACAAATAAGTTTTCCAAAACGTCTCATAAACAACTTCATTTTGATATCAATCACTTATAAATCTCACTTTGAATGATCCTTATTGTGATGAAAATTAAATTTTCTCAAAGGATACCGTTTTAACTTTATAAAAACAATTAGTGATCTGCAAAAGAGTGATGAAGAGTTGTTCACCAAGAACTAACTTCAATATGATAGGAAATGAGCTTAGCCAGATAATTATGAGGTTCATGACCTCGATGGCACTCACGAAGAATGATTCACAACGTAACTCAAATCAAGATGAGTACTTGTTCAATGGTTGCATCACTAATGCGAACATTAGGATGAAGCAATAAAAGATAGATAACATCGATACATGTAGAATTTAGCAATCAAAGGTAGTCTTTTCGTTAATCACAAACAAGTCAAAATTGTACCGTAACACATTACGTGTCACTATGTCATACAATTCTCAGAACTCATCCTACCAACTGATATCTCAGTTAAGTTAGGGATTCTTAAAAGATACCACAATGAATACTAATCTACAAGAGTCATTAGGTGTTCCACATGTCCCAGAAGATCCATCGGTCTCATTTCAGAAGAAGATTTCTTCAATTAATTTCTTGGACACTGGGCATCCTCATTAGTGGACAATGGCCTAGGAACAACCCTTAACACAAACCTACAATCAATTAAAACCTTATAATTCATTCACAAAACTTAACGACTTCCTCTTAACAATCTCATATTCCATATAAGTTAAATTTTACTTTATTCAAGTTTCAATCAATTTTATACTCAATTTGATATCCTACTTCATTCTCTAATACTTTCAATCTTATTCTTCGGCCTTGTAAAGGCAATACAATCTCAATATAAATCAACACTTAATTTCCAATCCTATTAGCTCTTACAACAACAATTATCAAATGAGTCATTAATATGAAATGACTTGTTCATTCAACTAGACTTCTCGGAAAGGTATTAGTGGCATGAGGCTTTTGGGTAATGGTTCCAATAACAGCCTCAAGTGCAACATTCACCCTTTCGATTCCAATTTAAGAATTGGATGACAACGAATCAGATGACATCTTTCTAGGTGGTAACGTTTTGTCAAACTCCACTCTATAAGAAAAGATCGTCATGATACCGATATCATATTTAATCTCGCCAATTCTTTTTCAATATCACAATCAACTAATATCTATATTTCTACGAATATCAACCATTTGTCGGGATCATAAATATCCGCAACTTGGTTTAGATCTAGGATAGCTAGAATTCCTACGAGAATAGCTTCGATTAATTTATTAGGGGAGTTAGGGTTACTTGTGACAATCGACGTCGTATAAATACCTCGTATAAAAATCAAAATAATCATCAAACAATCATGTAATAAAATTACATCATATATATATATAATCCAAGTTATATATTTATATATTAAAATAACACTTCTCAGTCTGGCCTTGTCGGTAACTAGGGAATTCTTCGGCACCGTTATAGTCAAAAGATTTTTAGACATTTTTAGAAAAATGTTTGTAGTTAAAAGATTTTGAAAAGTTTTATTCAAAACCTTAGTTTTTAAAAATCTTTCGTTCTCTATAACGAGAGCTCTGATACCAAACTGTAACACCCCCAAATTTATACAACTCAGTTCAGCGGAAGACTAGTTGGTGTTACGGGATAGCACATTACTCACATCATAGACAACGCATAAAAAAATCGCGTCGTTTAATAATAAATCATTTCCATTCATAAACATCAAAGTTACATAGGTCCCAAGTCATTATATTTCATACAAAGTTTTACAAAGTATTTGAATGGAAAAATATTGTTTAAGTGCGGGCCATGAATTCTTGTCGTCTTCCCGAGAATTACCTTCAAGTACCTGAGATAAAACATGTTAAAAGAAAAGGTCAGCGATAACGCCGAGTGAATTCATAGAGTTTAATAAATTCCATCAATATAATATCAGTATGAAAGTATTACTGAAAATCATTTTGTACAAATCGATTTGATAGACCATAAAATAGCCAAAATCATTTTATACAAATCCTTAGCGAAAATCATAATATAGGCATTTGCCTTAAAAATCATTATACGAGCCAATGTCGTAAAAATATCATACAATACGTCTTATGACGTTGTATAAAGTCAAATAAAAACCGTTATATGAATATGGTTATGAAAACCAAAATACAAACATAATATCAATAGTATGACCCAGTATTGCTAGTCAGGCAATACATTGTAATTCGGAGCGTCCAGTAATATTTTGGCGATTGGATTATTATAAGCCGCATGACATTGTTACCTTACTAAACCAACAACGGGTAGCTAACCCGATACCAATTTTGCCCATCTAAAGTAGCGTGTCGTCACAAAGGTCACGCTATTGGAAATCTTCTCATACATAAATTCGCTTACCAATCAATGTGGCACGACGGGGATCAACCGTCAAGGCGCGAACTGGGGTGATCGTCCCCAAATAGTACTATTAAATGCATAAGCGTCTACCAACTCCCGGTAGTTCACAATTCATGCTAATGGGACTTTTAGTGACATAACCTAACTTTAATAATCCACTTAATTTCATCTATCGGGTCCATTAATCATTTATCGGGTCATACAATCGGGTCATTCAATCATTCGGGTCCAAAATCAATAAACAAACAATCGGGACAAATGGTGTCCAAACTTTTATAAAAACTAACATGTTATCTCCCTCGCGGGTTTATAAAGCATTTATAAAACATTTAAAAGAGTGCGAGGCTATGAACTCACGTTGATATGGGAAGGCGGGTTATCGGCAATTCGGACGTACGGTGCGTGCTTCAATCACGGAAACCTATATAAATAATAATCGGTCTTAGACGTTTGTCCAATGAATTTATAAAAATATCAATTATGTATACATATGATGATTATATATATATGATGATCAAGTGGGTTTACATATTCTTGTTTACTCATTTTAGAGTTATATGTCGATAGCTTTTATACTAGTTTACTAGTTTTACCCATTTACGTGTCTTAAGTCCAATAAGCTTATTATAAGTTATTTAACTTATTTTAGTCCATTTTGTACTTATATTATCAGTACTTAAACTTCACAAGTTGGGCCTAAATGGGTTAAGCCCAATAATTTCTTTTTATGGGTTTTTATCTTATTTAGTCCAATTATTAGCCCAAGTATTAGTCCAATATGTTTACTTAGCTCGTTAATGTCCGTATGCCCTATAGTTCGGGTTTTATCGGTTTTTACTTGTGATAAATGTCTATATATCAGTATATAAGTTTTATAAAGTTTTCATTAGACGGGTCCAACCATCTAAGTTTTATTTAATAAAAACGTTAATTTTACGGCAATAGCCGAAAAAGTAGTAAAAATCATGTTTATAGTTTTATAACTTATAAAACTTAACAAGTTTCCATTTTCATCATTTATACACTTATTACACCTTTTATATATTTATATAAATAAGTTTTATAAGTTAGTGGGTTTTTATTTACATTTTATATATTAAAATGTGAGTGCTTATATAATAGTATTATTCTCTAATTTCCAAAAAATCTGATTTTTAACTTCATCTTCACCAAAACTGCCATATCTTGAGTTCTATATGGAGATAGAAGCTCAAATTTTTATCACATAAACTACATGATATTTGCTACATTTAACTCTTCTATAGCTACTGTTGAATCATCCTTTAAGTATTTTCTAAAAATCGTCCAAAACAGTAACTTCAGATTTATATCCTAAACTTGTTTTGATCATATCTCACTCATTATTTTGATTCCATTGCATGGCCAACTCTCACATGTGTACAAGACATTTAGCTTACTGTAAATGGATCCCACTTCATTATTTCATCAGTTCATAACATGTTTACTTACTGTTTTATACAGCCATGTAAATTAATCAAGATTTTAACCTTGTTTCATATGGTTTTTCACCTTTTTATCCATGATTATCAACAACAAATCCCCACATAACATTTTTATCATCATATAATCATCATAAATATATACAATAGGAAATAAAATACATGTTTACATAATCAAAATATTAAGAAGATGAGGAGGACAATCTTTATACCACCAAGTTGATATAGGTTATGATTTTGACATGGTTTTTGATGGAGAAACTTGTAGACAACCATGACCATCTTCAAGACCACCATGCTCCATGAACTCCTTGTGGAAAATCAGCCTCATGACACCATGAAAACTCCTCCATGGAGGTTATAAGTACCACCAATCAATAGGGTTTTGAAAAGGGCTTCAACATATGCAAGTATAACATATGGTTTGTGGTTAAATTTAGATCAAATGGGTGTTTCTTCATGTTTTTGGGACGGCATCAATGGAGAGTAGAGAGGAAATTGAGAGTGGTTTGCATGTGAGAAGTGATGGTATGAGATGTAGTAACTAGTTTTGAGTTAGTGGTAAGTAAAGTGGCTTGAAATGGAAGCTACATTGGACAAGTGTGTATGAGGTTGTGACACCTCATGGTTTGGTGAGTTTTTGGCCGCCCCATGTAAGCTAGTGGGGTGGGACAATGTATTTTGTCCCATCTCACTAGTTTACGGGTATTCCTCGATTCTAGTTTCCTCGATTTGCGTGCCCTCGGGTCGTTTTACGAAAAACGTTTTTATAAATTATGAATCTACGTCACAAAACGAATCCAATAAAAATTGTTTCATCAAAAACGGAGTTCAAAAACGTAAATACGTAATCCTAAGGTTTCCGGTTTAGTCGTAAAGGACGTTAAAATAAAATCGTAAGTCCTAATCTCTTCTCGTAAATTTGTGAGTTTATGAACTAACACAAATTTAAAACTCCAAAATAATATTCACGGATAAATTTATTTTCTGAAATGTCGAACTGTCACCAAAGACGGTGTATGTAAACGTAAGCACGTAACGTTGAATCCTCCGGTTCAGACGTAGTCGATGCTACTCCAAGACGTAAATCCAAATTTCTTCCCAAAAATATGTGAGTTCATATGGTAACATTAAAATAATGTTTTTAAATTATATTCGAGAATAAAATATCAACCATAAATTGACGGATTGTCACACACCCATTGTGAGTTGGACATGTCTTTTAGGCTTAGGGTTTCCTATGATGACAAACCTAACCTTGCAAAGTACCCAACCCGCGAGACCTGAAATGATTGTGTAAACTAGGATCTGATTATTGACTGCCGATAGTAGGCAGGAGGTTATGTGAATATGAAATGTAGATCCTGAAGTGCAGAATGGGTAGCGAAGTTATGCCAAAAATTTTAACCTTGGAAAAATGAATTAATGATTTGAAAGATCATGTGAAGTAAGTCCCCGTTGTATGGGACCATTGAAATGATATAAAAGTTGGTTTGAAAGGCATATAAGCTGGATCTACCCTATGACTTCAAGGGCTACGTGAATTATGTTTCGTAAATCGAACTTGATAAAATGTCTATCAAGTGAAAGTCTAACTATTCCTTAATGAAGTTTAGATTGGCGAAAAGTTGCATTCATCAAAAACCCGTGAAAAACATGGATAGAAAAAGTAAGTCAACATTAAGCCTGATCTTATTCCCGTAGTTATGTTTGATGAAACTCGCGTATTGTAATGGATTACACTTGTGAGAAAAGACCGAATGTGGAGGAAATAACCGCATGGATTTAACTTTATAAGAAGCGAGTAGTAAGATAAAATGATCTTTGAGGACAAAGATCATGTTTAGGGGTAAATGCTGTGACAATCCGTCAATTTATGGTTGATATTTTATTCTCAATTATTATTTAAAAACATTATTTTAATGTTATAATATGAACTCACTTATTTTTGAGATGAAATTTGGGTTTACGTCTTGAAGTAGTATCAACTACGTCTAAACCGGAGGATTCTACATTACGTGTTTACGTTTACATACACCGTTTTGGTGACAGTCCGACATTTCAGAAAATAAATTTATCCGTGAATATTATTTTGGGATTTTAAATTTGAGTTAGTTCATAAACTCACAAATTTACGAGAAGAGATTAGGACTTACGTGAATAATTTAACGTCCTTTACGACTAAACCTGAAACCTTAGGATTACGTATTTACGTTTTTGAACTCCGTTTTTAATGAGACAATTTTATTAGATTCGTTTTGTGTCGTTGATTCATAATTTATAAAAACGTTTTTCGTAAAACGACCCGAGGGCACGCAAATTGAGGAAACTAGAATCGAGGAGTACCCGTAAATAATTGGGGATGAGACAAAACCACTTTTGCCCCACCCCCAATATGGGACAGAAAAACTAGTTACTCACACCATGAGGTGTCAAGTTATTATCTTACAAGCTACACTTGTAAGCTAGCTTAACTTGTAAGCTACACCAAAACAAAACCATTCCACCCAAAACCATTTACTCATTCTTACATGAAAAACAACTCTAACTCTCTCTCTCTACTCCTCCTTGCCGTCCCATATCCACCATAAACCACCCATTTGTTCAAAATTTACATCACAAATCCTATGTTATTCATACATATGATGATGTCCTTTTGAAGATATGAAGATTGGAGGTGATCTTAACTTATGAAAAGGAGTTTTCATTAGGTTAAAGGGCTGATTTCATGGAGGTGTTCATCTTTCCAAAGGAACCAAGAAGTTTCCTTGCTATAGTTGAAGATTTGATAACAAGAACCAAGTCTTGTTCATCAAAAACCTCATATTTTCATCACTAATGGTGGTATAGAGATTGTTCTTCCTATCCTTTTGTTATTTTGATTATGTAATCTTGTATTTTCTTTATTTATGTATATGTATATGATGATGAATGATGGTTAAAAATATTATGTGGGGATTTGGTGTTGATAGATGTAAGATCATGTTTTTCTAAGGATTAGGCATTGTATGATTTACCTATTGATATGGATGGAGAAATGGAAGAACTTAGAGAGAGAAAGGTAGAGAGAGAAAGGAGAGAATGAAAAGAAAGATGAAATCTTATAAAAATGGTAAGTGATCAACCCCTCCTAACATGCTAGGAGGGGGTTTATATAGCCCACCCTACATGTGGGCTATATGGGCTATATTGGATCACGAGCCCAATATTATTGGAGTGACCGATCCTTTCTAAATACGTAAAAACGTATTTCCAACAATCTCCCCAAAAGGGAGGTCACTTCAAGTTACAATGTCCTAAATAGTCTATAGCTCGTGATCTATGCTAACAATGATGTGACCGAGACTTTCCTTGGAAAAACGTATTTCCAACAATCTCCCCCAAAGGTAGGTCACACCATTTTACAAAATCTTAAACCTAGCATACTATGCTTGAGTCTTTGATCTTGTTCTTGTGAATATGATTGATGTGATCTTTGACTTTAGTCTTGAGCATGTTTCCTTGCCTTGACCTTGTGCATTCATCACTTGTGATATTTGCCTCCTTGTGACTTCATGTTCCACATACTTATACTTTTATAAATTCTTGAAAGCTTCAGAGTTTGATACAGCGGAAGACTTGACTTTTAGACTTTCTTGAATTTGTTGAAGTATTAAGTACATACAGAATAAGCATGTGGTGACAACTTCTTCTGGATTGTACACCGCAATGCCACCTTCTTGTTACGCTGCATAAGACAGTTAGCAATAAAACATATACATGGATGAAATGGCCTTGAACCTTTCATTCTAATTCGGTAGCAATTTACCTCCGGTCGGTGAGGACCGTTGGACGATATTAGATATCGTACCTGATAGTCGTAGAAATACTTCTTTTAGGAAAAAGAGCGTAAATAGGGCAAGTATTAACGAGTGATTTAGGAAAACCACAAGTTATGACCCAAATGGGGATCGTTCTCTCAAGGAGGCACGTGTGTTGTGTGATGAGTGATGATTAATGTTTTTTATTATTAACAAGAAGAAAAGAAATGAGAAAGGAAAGAAAAAAGAAAAGACGGTTACGAAGACGAATCGAGCTAAGACGAAAACGCGTACACGTAAAACCGTAAAACTACAAAATTTAAAATTTTAAAACCTAAAAATTAATTAAAAGCTAAAACAAGTCTAAAATAATATAAATAAGAATAAAAATCCAATAAAAATATTTTTAAACCTTTTATTAATTAAATATTCAATTTTAAATGCTAATTAAAGCCCTAAAATTAAATATAATTAATCAAAATGTCCAAAATATGATTTTATTGAACAAATAACTTACTTATATTATCTAAAGACTAAAAAGTATTTTTCCTAATTTTTAAAAACTATTTTTCTATTTTTAAATTACTAAAAACTATTTTAAAACTAAAATAATTATAAAAATAATAAAATAATGCTAAAAATAATCTACAGATTTTAAAAACCCTAAATTACTCTATTGAACAGTAGAAAAATGAAAAAGATTAAAAAATATTAATTTTACCACTAAAAGACAAAACTAGTTTAAAATAAAACCCTAATTAACTTAAATTAATTCTAAAAAATAATAAAAAGATGAACAGTAAAATCTTTTTTAACCAAAAATCTTAAAATAATATTCTAAGTTCAGGAAAATTGATTAAACTGAAAAATATTACTTTTTGGCACTAAAAGACAAAAACAGAACTATTAAAGTTAATTAAAAATGCTAATAAAACTAAAAAAATAGAAAATGAATAGTAATAAAAAATCTAATTAATCAGAAAAATCCAAAAATAAATAAGAAAAGTAACAAAACAAGTTTGAAGGTCTAATTCAACTTTTTGAGCACTAAAGACAAAAAAGAAAGAAAACTGATAGTGACATGTTGCTGGACTTTTGTCCTTTTGCTTAGCAGGGGAAACAAATACACAAGCAGGGGGAATGATGTTCCCACTGCTAGTGTTAATTCTTGGTCAGGAGACCAAATGAGCTTAGGAAAGCGTATGCTTGATTTTTGATTGGACAAAGGGCACCCTTATACTCTTTGGAGTATAAGGAGTCTGATTAAGCACAAAAATCAGCAAGTTGCAAGCAAGAATCAAGCAGAAATAAGCCAAAAAGTTTCTGATTAAGCTAAATGTAGGTCTGAGAGTATGTTGCTGATATACTTGGCACAATAATGAAATTCTAGGTCAAATTACTTGCACACATCCAAACCAAATAGCATACAATCAGTTCACAAACCTACTAGGGCCTATAATCCAACAACTTTACCAGATAAGATGCACAAATTCCAACAAAATCATACACAATGAGCAGATTTCTGATTTTTGATATGTGTTCAATTTTTAATCATGCAAATTGGTTCAAACTCTTACCAATCAGAAACCTAAGCACATGCATCTATTACCAGTGCCCTAAGGAGTGTGATTAGTATGTTTAAAAACAATCTTGCAGTCATTAAACACTACTTAGCCCTTAATCCAAACACCCCTTAATAAACTGATATGCAATTTTTTCAAACCAAATTAGTTCAAATCTACACTAAACTGATTATAAAAAACTATAACATGCATATCATACCAAAACAAACATAATCAAACAACACCAGAACACTTAAACATCATTATCACAAATTCATGCAAATTCATAAAATTCTGAAAAATGAAAAATGGGACAAGTGAGCTACCTTGTTGGGCCTACATACAGGCCCAACACTGACTGTATGTCACCTCCAATAGACCCGGGTCTATGCTGATCCTTGGACAAACTCCTTCAAAAAACCTGCAAATCAAAACAAGAACAAACACAAAAAAATACACTTTCTGATTTTCTTAAAACTTTTAAAACCTTTTGAAAAACCTTTTTAATACTTCTCAAATATGTTACTTTCAAAAACACCTTAATCCAACAACTTATAATCCCCAAAATCAAACCTTGAAACAATTTCTACCAAGAAATTTTCCAAATTCAGAAACTTTTTCTGAAAAAATTTCAAAACATGAAATGTTTTGAACAAATATGAATGGAACTCAGATTTTACTCAACAAATAAATACCAACTTTTAAAAAACAGTAAAAGGAATTACATTTATATAAAAATACAAACTTTAATTTCTTTAAAAAAGGAATTACAATTTTTTGGAGTAAAATCTGGAACAAGAGGAGACTCACAATTCGAGTTCTCTCTTTATAGTACTACTAAGAACTATCTAGAATAAAGTAAACCCTAATGTAGAAAAGCCCTAAATTGCCCTTGAAGTTTGACTGAAATTGGTCAAAAATCGTCACATGTGATTCTGATGGAGTGACAGCTGTTGTTGTTGATCATGGGACGTTCAAATGGTCTTGGGGACCAAGTAATGCAATCCTGAACGTTAATCTTGTCCCTTTGGGGTTTTGTGAAGAAAGGGACGTTTGTGGGGAATCTTGGGGGGTCACATGGGTGTGTCTGGGGTGGTTTTGGGATGTGGGTTTTGGTTACAAAAGCACAAATTAACCATCTGGAAAAGTTAGGGCAAAAACCCTTTGATTTGAGTTTAATTGTGCCTGGGGGTGATTAGGGTTCTATGGTGATTAAGGGTTGGTTTAATCTGTTTTGGGGATTAAATAATTCAAATTCGTGTTAGGGAGGGAAGTATTTAAATAATAAGTTATTTAAGCCTCAATGGAAGGTGACGTGGGAGGCTGGGTGAGGTGGGGAGTTGTGATTGGTGGTGGTGGGTGATGTGTACAAATGACTGGCTGGGGTAAGTTTTGGTGTTTGACTGAAATGGTCCCCCACAATTCTTCTTTTCTTCATTTTGTAAATAACAGCTCAAACTTCATTTCCCTTTGATATCATCTTTGGAAACTTGTCATTTTTGGCACAATTAAGTTTTCAAGCTTGTAATAAGGACCATAAATGCATATTTTGGATTCTTCAAGGGTAAAACTTGTATAATCTTCAAACATGGAGGGCCTTTGTTGACAATCTTGATTTCATCAAGGGCTTATCTTGCCAAGTCTTCAAAAATGAGGGGCTAAACTTGCCAATCTTCAATTCTTCAAGGGTCTTTTTGCAAAATTCCAAACTTGGGCCCGGTTCATTGTGCGGCTTTGTTTCCCGTATTCGTTTTTGAATGATTCTTGTGATCTTTTGCCATTTTTTCAATATCAGTACCTACAAATACACAAGTAACAAACACGAGCATATATTTGGTATATTAAATGATATTTGATTCATTTTAAGCCTGATTTGGACGATGAGACCATGTATAAAAGAAGTCTCATCACTCCCCCATACTAAACCATTGCCGTGCCCTCACGCAATGCTAGAATAAAGTATTGTAGCATCTCAAAAATTCATTTTATTTACTTTATTGAAATGATAAACTAGCTACACTACTACTATTACTACTACTTGTATTTTAGATATAATGTATGATTTTCATCACAAAAAGTGACTTTTAGGGTCATAGAATAAGAACACGTGAATGCTTCGTTAGAAATAATTTCGTCGTCCTCGATTTTCACCTTAATTCCATGCCAAGCGTGCAACGAGATCATTGTCATTATAAGTTAGTAATGCTAACACTACTCATATGCCCTAATCACGTACTTATTCTCCCATTATTCCTAAGTTGTATCTCTTATATTTTATTATGTCTTAATGATCACGAGGATACATCATTGACTTATGCGATAATAGAGATTTAGGTCTAAAAATAGAGTCCTAACGGTGTAACTAAGACCATCAAATCAATAACCCTTCCTAATAGACAACGATGTTAAAAAATTAAGTTGACAAGAAGAATCGATAAACACGGTTTTATAACGGTTTTGAACATGAGACTTATTACCAAGACTTTTATACGCCCCCTAACGGAAGGGCCTTATTATCTTTGGTTTACCTCCATCTTTTATTCAACTTCGCCATGAAGCTTTTATTATGACTTCGGTCTTGCCTTGCCTTTTATTATCCGCCTCATCGGTGGTTTTATTAGCCAAAGACGTATATCCTCACGCTAAAGCGAATTTTGGATCTTTAAAGCTTTGAAGATTAAGGCTTGATTCACTTTCAATTTTTGCATAGATTTTAGGCCTTGTGGGGCTTCAAATTGTTTGCTAGATTTAGGTGAGCACTTGAAATCTTATTATTAGGTGAAGCTTTCGATTATTGGGGTGCCAATACTTCAAAACCGTGACGCTGGCGATACCTTAATGTCTTCCCAATTTAATTACACGGAAGCTACTAGAAAAGACTAGAAACCCGACAATCCTAACTAAACCGCTAAGTCAATATTTATTAAGCAAAAAAATATTTACATGCAAAGGGAGAACAAGCAAACAACGAGAACACATGAGTTTTTGAAAGAATACGAGTACTCTACGTTTAGCATAGTAACTTATAATTAACCCTATCATTTCTCGTCCTCATTTAAGAGACTTAGCCTAATGTGAAGTTAAGGAATCAAAGCTAAGTGCTCAACACGCACGGTCGAGTCAAAAATTACTCTTATTCTCGCCATCGGAAAACCTACATTCGTGTCTTCAAACACTTATAAAACATGAGAAAAAATTTAAAATTTGGCCATTTTTAGCCTTATTTTGCAACAAAAATGATAAACAAAAATATAAACTTTGGAAAGCGTGAAGGTTTGGCAAGGCAAGTATCTATTCACCCCCCATACTAAAGTTAAACATTGTCCTCAATGTTTCGAGTCTAGGGGTGCAAACACCTGCATACTAGAGACGTAGTCGAATGCCTAATCTAGCATGGAAAGGGTGTAACCATTAAATTAATAGCCGTTTATGAAGTGTGCTAAAAACCTAAGGTTAGAACATCAAAAGGATATATCATATGGATATTGGGAAAGGTCTCCAAAGCTAACGATCGAGTGCTCCCATAAAACGAACACGATAGGCTCCAATCGTGAAGATCATGATCTAAAAACCACAATGCCCAAACAACCACGGAACAAAGGTTGGAAGGGCACAAATCCCCTCACATTAAACTACATTAGAAAGCAATAATATGTACATGGATAAGCATGGGTCTCCCCCACGAGGCACCTTGTTTTTGTTAACCGAGTCAAAAGCTCGACTCGAATCCCCATAAATGTGATCATTTAGGGATATCATGGTATAGTCAATTTTTAGTGGGGCTTACATGATAAACAAGGCCCAAAAACAACTGGTATAAAGGACTAAGTCCTTAGATGGTGCAAAATACCGGGATCAAAGATGGCGTTCTCGTTTTTATTGGAAAAACAAATCAACGCCACTTCAAGGTGTGCCAACAAAAACTCAAAGAGTTTCAAGAAAATAGGAGAGAAGAAATAGAAGGGTGGGACAATGGGTAAGTCTCTAAAAACATGAGCTACTCGAGGTAGACTCGCACCAATCAAATGAAAAGTTTTTCCATTTATTGCGTCGGTGGAAGACCGAGATTTCCCTATATAAGCAATTCCAGGATCAAATATCTCGTCCTCGGTGGAGAAAGGGGAGGGAACATAAGGGGATTCCCCCACACTAAGTCCACACAAAGCATCGTTAAAAGGAGAAGACGAGCTTGTAGTACTCAATACACGCGGTGATGACGGAGTTAGATTTGTAGAAAAATCTTTTAAATTCAATTCAAAATCTTTTCCTTTTTCATCTTTTAAACTCTCCTTGTGAAAACCCGATTTAATTATGTCAAAAATATTTGGTGTATCTAAAGCAATGTTAGTCACACTAAAAATTCTCACATTTTGAAATCTTTTTGGCTTAGGTGGTGGTAAGTTTTCAAATCTTTTGTCAACGAAGAAAACCTCCCCATCGGGATCAACGTATTCATCATCCGAAGAATCACTCGAGATTGGAATCGTAGGCTTAACACTCTTAACCTCCACCGGCGGAGGGGACGAAACTTCATTTTTCTCAACAACTCCTAAAACTCTATTGGAAATCTTTTTGCAAATGTTTTTGATGGGATTGACATTGTACAAATATGTAATAGAATACACATGAGAAAGAGTGGAGTTTTGGGTTGCATTAATGACGAGTTCTTCCTCATTGAAACGAAGAGTGATTTTTCTTGCATGCACATCGATAAGTGCTCTCGAGGTATCCAAAAAAGATCGACCTTAACGTAACTTTAGGATCGATAGGAATATCAACAACAATGAAGTCTACAGGATAGTAGAACTTTCCAACTTTCACAAAGACGTCCTCGGCAACTCCACAAGCTAAAATCGTAGAATGATCGGCCATTTCGATTGACATTCTTGAAGGAGTGAGATTTGGAAGATTGAGCGATTTAAAAATCTCAAGAGGCATCAAATTAATACTAGCACCAAGATCGGCCAAGGCGTAGCATTCTTCCATGTCTTGTATAGCACATGGGATTAAAAACTTTCCAGGATCACCGACTTTTTGAGGTATGCGGCTTAGAAAAACCGAAGAACAACTAGACGATTTTTGCAATTTCTCTTTGTTATTCAACATACTTTTGAAGTTCGCGGCAAATCGAGGCATCATGACTAAGGCGTCGGCAAAACTTATATTAAAATGCAAGTCACGAAACATTTTCATAAAGAGTTCAAATTGATAATTATTTCGTTCTTGTGCCTTTTCCTTGTCTCGTCTTGAAGGGTAGGGTAAAGGTGGTGTGGGTTGGGGCATAGTAGGCATAGGCATCGGCCTTGGAATCTCGGGTTCCATGATTGGTGTAGGTTCAACCGTAGGTGTGGTTTGAGCGGTACTTCGTGGGCTTGTAATGTGCTTCTTTTCTACCACAACCTCGGGTTCTTTCTCTTTTTCCTTCTCCATAGAAGTACTTGGACGAGAAATGGGTTCTTTGAAAGTTTTACCACTACGAGTAGTAATAACCTTCAACTCTCCTTTCGGGTTCACGATGGTGTCACTAGGAAGACCACCCGAAGAAGAGGGCTTACACATGATAGCTTCAAACATCTTAGCCATACGGTCTTCAAACTTAGATTGCCTAGCATCCGCTTTTAACAACTCTTGCTTAATCTCATGTTGTCCTTGCTCCATTTTTTGTTGATTTTGTTGGAGACGTGTGACATTTCCTTCCATTTTATTAGCATGAGTTTTAAGTTCATTAGCGAGTTCATTTTTTAGCTCGTTTTTCAACTCGGACCTTAAGCTAATCATCTCACGTTGCATGTTATCAAATTTAGCATCATTTGCTTTAGCATAATCCAAAAATTCTCCTTGCAAATTTTTAGTGTGAGCATTTTGAAAACCTTGTGTAGTGTTTTGAAAATCACGGTTTTGATTTTGATTAGAAATTTGTCCAACCCACTTTGATAATTCCATTTGTTGTAATTGCGTGTGTTGCCTTGGTAATTACCTTGGTTGTTGTTTCGATAATTGTTAACATTTTGGTTTGGTGGAGCTTGATTTTGGCGGGAACCTTGACCGTTTTGGTTGTAAGTTCCCATTGCTACATAAGCACTCGAAGTGTTACCATCCGCGGTAATGCACTCGGAAAGATCATGAGCTCCACCACACGACAAACAACTTTTAGAAACCGCTTTAACGGAAGCGGAATTTGAAGCTTCTTGAGCTTTCCAATGGGACATAAGAGTCGAAAACCTATCGAAAAACCGATTCTCCTCATTTTCCTCATCTTGTAAGGCATTAATGCTACGAGACGATGATGAGCCCATTTTGGCAACACTCGGTGTGTTACGAGGGCTATAAACCTTAGATCTATTCTCGATTATGACCAAAGCTTCTTCAACCGTTTTACACAAAAAATTACCACCCGCGGCGGCATTTAGATAATCTCTTTCATGATCGTTAAGTCCATTGTAAAACGTGTCGATTTGGTGTAAGTCGGAAAAACCGTGATGAGGACATTCATGCAACATCTCCTTAAACCTATTCCAAGCCGTAGAAAAACTTTCATTTGATTCTTGTGAAAATTTAGAAATCTCATTTTTCAAATGCGTAGTCTTAGAGGGCGGAAAAAATTGGTTCGCGAACTTTGAAACGAGATCCTTCCACGTCAATATAGAATTGGGTGGCTCTTTCTCTAACCAAATTTTAGCGGGCCCCGCTAAGGAATACGAAAAAAGCATCATCTTAATCGAGTCATTCGAGACATCCTTAAATTTGTACGTGGCGGTAAGACGATTAAATTGGCGGATATGGTTGTGAGGATTGTCCTTCTCATCACCACGGAATTTGTTGTTTTGGATCATCGACAACAAACCCGTTTTCACCTCAAAATTCTCCGCAAGGATTGCGGGAATCACAATAGCTTCTCCATAACCCTCGGTGGGTGCTTGAAGTAACTCCATCATAGTTCGATTCGCCATGGTTGGTGCTTCTCGTACAATGGGTTCATCAATAGGAGACTCCTCACTAGAATGAGTTGGAGTGGGATTTTTGTTCTTTCGTCTACGTGCACGTTTTGCTTGATTACGAGTTAGCATAAACGTCACGTACAACGAGGAGACGAGCAAAAAAGATTCTTTTTGGTATTTTATGTTTTTCAATTTTTTTGTGGTTTTTGATGGTATTAACTTTTTTGGAAATTGGTGAAATGTATTAAGTAGACAAAAATCTACAAATCTCCTCCTTAATCAAATCTCTCGATTAAAGAAGCCTCAAGGAATGAAAACGATCACGTGGAGTGAACGCCTTCGATGACTTTAGAACGATGGTGGAACACCAAATCGTTCAAGAGGGTTTAATCAATAGAAACCAAGAAAATATATATGATATGTAATAATACTTTGGGCGGCAAAACCCTCGATCCACTCTCAAAATCAAATACGCACAAGCAAGCGGAGGAAACGAGGCGGTGCGAAGCACTTAAGAGCCTTTTTCCTTTAGGTCGTGAAATACAACCGCCTTATACCCACCTTATAGTTTGTATTATTAAGATTAAGCTTCAAGAAAGTATTTATCTATTTTTGCCTTTTTCTTTGGTTTGAGATTCGAATAAAATGATTGGGTAATGACCTCCCAAGTCAAGGTTTTGATTGCTCATGTATTTGGAGTACTTGTGTATTTATTGTTCTACGTATACAATATAGTAATAATATTCACACAAAAACCGAAAAACGATAATACGTATTAGTAGAGTGCTACTAATAAAAATACTATTATGGCTATATAAAAAACAACAATGGTTCAATCAAAACACAACACGCCTCCCCGGCAGCGGCGCCAAAATGATACGTAGAAATACTTCTTTTAGGAAAAAGAGCGTAAATAGGGCAAGTATTAACGAGTGATTTAGGAAAACCACAAGTTATGACCCAAATGGGGATCGTTCTCTCAAGGAGGCACGTGTGTTGTGTGATGAGTGATGATTAATGTTTTTGATTATTAACAAGAAGAAAAGAAATGAGAAAGGAAAGAAAAAAGAAAAGACGGTTACGAAGACGAATCGAGCTAAGACGAAAACGCGTACACGTAAAACCGTAAAACTACAAAATTTAAAATTTTAAAACCTAAAAATTAATTAAAAGCTAAAACAAGTCTAAAATAATATAAATAAGAATAAAAATCCAATAAAAATATTTTTAAACCTTTTATTAATTAAATATTCAATTTTAAATGCTAATTAAAGCCCTAAAATTAAATATAATTAATCAAAATGTCCAAAATATGATTTTATTGAACAAATAACTTACTTATATTATCTAAAGACTAAAAAGTATTTTTCCTAATTTTTAAAAACTATTTTTCTATTTTTAAATTACTAAAAACTATGTTAAAACTAAAATAATTATAAAAAATAATAAAATAACGCTAAAAATAATCTACCAATTTTAAAAATCCTAAATTACTCTATTGAACAGTAGAAAAATGAAAAATATTAAAAAATATTAATTTTAACACTAAAAGACAAAACTAGTTTAAAATAAAACCCTAATTAACTTAAATTAATTCTAAAAAATAATAAAAAGATGAACAGTAAAATCTTTTTTAACCAAAAATCTTAAAATAATATTCTAAGTTTAGGAAAATTGATTAAACTGAAAAATATTACTTTTTGGCACTAAAAGACAAAAACAGAACTATTAAAGTTAATTAAAAATGCTAATAAAACTAAAAAAATAGAAAAGGAACAGTAATAAAAAATCTAATTAATCAGAAAAATCCTAAAATAAATAAGAAAAATAACAAAACAAGTTTGAAGGTCTAATTCAACTTTTTGAGCACTAAAGACAAAAAAGAAAGAAAACTGATAGTGACATGTTGCTGGACTTTTGTCCTTTTGCTTAGCAGGGGAAACAAATACACAAGCAGGGGGAATGATGTTCCCACTGCTAGTGTTAATTCTTGGTCAGGAGACCAAATGAGCTTAGGAAAGCTTATGCTTGATTTTTGATTGGACAAAGGGCACCCTTATACTCTTTGGAGTATAAGGAGTCTGATTAAGCACAAAAATCAGCAAGTTGCAAGCAAGAATCAAGCAGAAATAAGCCAAAAAGTTTCTGATTAAGCTAAATGTAGGTCTGAGAGTATGTTGCTGATATACTTGGCACAATAATGAAATTCTAGGTCAAATTACTTGCACACATCCAAACCAAATAGCATACAATCAGTTCACAAACCTACTAGGGCCTATAATCCAACAACTTTACCAGATAAGATGCACAAATTCCAACAAAATCATACACAATGAGCAGATTTCTGATTTTTGATATGTGTTCAATTTTTAATCATGCAAATTGGTTCAAACTCTTACCAATCAGAAACCTAAGCACATGCATCTATTACCAGTGCCCTAAGGAGTGTGATTAGTATGTTTAAAAACAATCTTGCAGTCATTAAACACTACTTAGCCCTTAATCCAAACACCCCTTAATAAACTGATATGCAATTTTTTCAAATCAAATTAGTTCAAATCTACACTAAACTGATTATAAACAACTCTAACATGCATATCATACCAAAACAAACATAATCAAACAACACCAGAACACTTAAACATCATTATCACAAATTCATGCAAATTCACAAAATTCTGAAAAATGAAAAATGGGACAAGTGAGCTACCTTGTTGGGCCTACATCCAGGCCCAACAGTGACTGTATGTCACCTCCAATAGACCCGGGTCTATGCTGATCCTTGGACAAACTCCTTCAACAAACCTGCAAATCAAAACAAGAACAAACACAAAAAAATACACTTTCTGATTTTCTTAAAACTTTTAAAACCTTTTGAAAAACCTTTTTAATACTTCTCAAATATGTTACTTTCAAAAACACCTTAATCCAACAACTTATAATCCCCAAAATCAAACCTTGAAACAATTTCTACCAAGAAATTTTCCAAATTCAGAAACTTTTTCTGAAAAAATTTCAAAACATGAAATGTTTTGAACAAATATGAATGGAACCCAGATTTTACTCAACAAATAAATATCAACTTTTAAAAAACAGTAAAAGGAATTACATTTATATAAAAATACCAACTTTAATTTCTTTAAAAAGGAATTACAATTTTTTGGAGTAAAATCTGGAACAAGAGGAGACTCACAATCCGAGTTCTCTCTTTATAGTACTACTAAGAACTATCTAGAATAAAGTAAACCCTAATGTAGAAAAGCCCTAAATTGCCCTTGAAGTTTGACTGAAATTGGTCAAAAATCGTCACATGTGATTCTGATGGAGTGACAACTGTTGTTGTTGATCATGGGACGTTCAAATGGTCTTGGGGACCAAGTAATGCAATCCTGAACGTTAATCTTGTCCCTTTGGAGTTTTGTGAAGAAAGGGACGTTTGTGGGGAATCTTGGGGGGTCACATGGGTGTGTCTGGGGTGGTTTTGGGATGTGGGTTTTGGTTACAAAAGCACAAATTAACCATCTGGAAAAGTTAGGGCAAAAACCCTTTGATTTGAGTTTAATTGTGCCTGGGGGTGATTAGGGTTCTATGGTGATTAAGGGTTGGTTTAATCTGTTTTGGGGATTAAATAATTCAAATTCGTGTTAGGGAGGGAAGTATTTAAATAATAAGTTATTTAAGCCTCAGTGGAAGGTGACGTGGGAGGCTGGGTGAGGTGGGGAGTTGTGATTGGTGGTGGTGGGTGATGTGTACAAATGACTGGCTGGGGTAAGTTTTGGTGTTTGACTGAAATGGTCCCCCACAATTCTTCTTTTCTTCATTTTGTAAATAACAGCTCAAACTTCATTTCCCTTTGATATCATCTTTGGAAACTTGTCATTTTTGGCACAATTAAGTTTTCAAGCTTGTAATAAGGACCATAAATGCATATTTTAGATTCTTCAAGGGTAAAACTTGTATAATCTTCAAACATGGAGGGCCTTTGTTGACAATATTGATTTCTTCAAGGGCTTATCTTGCCAAGTCTTCAAAAATGAGGGACTAAACTTGCCAATCTTCAATTCTTCAAGGGTCTTTTTGCAAAATTCCAAACTTGGGCCCGGTTCATTGTGCGGCTTCGTTTCCCGTGTTCGTTTTTGAATGATTCTTGTGATCTTTTGCCATTTCCTCAATATCCGTACCTAAAAATACACAAGTAACAAACACGAGCATATATTTGGTATATTTAATGATATTTGATTCATTTTAAGCCTGATTTGGACGATGAGACCATGTATAAAAGCAGTCTCATCAGTACCCGTGACGGATAGTTTCAATTAAGTAACTTCCTGACGGGATTTCGCAGGTAAACCTGTTCTCTTTATTCGACCGTCCAAAGCTGACTGCGAACATAAAGAGTGAATCATTTGGATAATCATATCCGCATGATTTGAAGCCGTTAATTCATATTCCTGGAACAAGTGAAATTCAATTAAGAACCGCATCATCGTTGCTTTCCAGTTGTCACGAGCTTGATTCGTATAGAATCTTGCAAGTTACCTACCAAGTGCTGTTTGAGGTTAACACTAGAAGGATTTCCACTCATCACTGTGAACACTAAGGTATCACTCTGAGTGTTCTGGCAAGATCACTAAGATATTCCGTAGAGGCCTGGAACGTGTTTAAATTCATTTAAGAATTAAACCACTGTTGCTTTCCAGTTATCAAAACTTTGATTCATAAAGAATCACACAAGTCACCTACCATGAGCTTTTTGATGTTCGCTCAAGAAGGATTTCCATCTTCATTGTAAATACTTTCGTATTACTCGGATGTTTAGGCAAGATCATGAAGCTTTTGCGTAGGACTCTTAAGATCTTTCTTACTTTTCATAGTGTGTGAAGAAGCAAGGAAATATGAAAGTGTGTCCTAATGAGATATTTGATAATCTCAAATGGCTCTAGACTCAATCATGCATTTTGGATTTTTAGTGATCGGAGGCTGGAGAGGAGTGCCACCATTTCAATACCAATTTATTCGGAGTGAATAAATCAATAGATAATGTGTTGTCTCCGTGTGATTAAAACAAATATCTTTTAAGAGATATCTGAGTTAGCTGGAATGGGTTGTGCCTTGCATCACTGGGTCCATGATGTCTGTCTTCAATATCAAGAATCATTAAACAATGATCTTAATAGCATATGTATTGACCCGGTTTCTGCCTAAGTTGTAAGGAGGGCTTCTTTCTTTACACCCTTTGTCTTTACAATTCTTTTTCATTCTTCAACCCCTTCAACGCTTACCAATATGTCATCACTAGCACCTTGTTGTGATTGTTCCAGTGCTAACTTAAGTACTTGGTCGGCTTTCAGCTACATTCACAATCTTTCTCCATCTTTCCTAAGGACTACTATTTCTAGCTATGGAATGTCCTTGGGAAGATTCCTCCGGTTCTAGAGGAATCATTGGACTTTAACCTATCCTACCATCCTTATGTCACCACAATGTTCACCGTCGTGAATAGAGATGTTTTGTGTAAGTATATGTCAAAATGAAATCCATTTTGCAAATCTATTTTTCTCCCCCTTAACATATGCCACGATATCCGAAAACATTTCACACGTGTCGGGATGAGCTGTCACGTTAAGTCAAACCATTTATGATTAATCATATCCCATATTAAAGCACATTTTCTCCCCCATATTAAAAATATTAACCCAATCGATGTTTTTAATATCAATTGATTTAATAGCATTTTAAGAAAATTTGGGAAGAAAAATGCAAATCCAATTATCTTCATGAATTACACAAGCTCCCCCTCAAATTAATGAGGGTGTGCTGAACGTAAAACCTTTTAAACACAAGTGTAAGGTATTTATCACATGCAAAGATCATATATGATAATGTAATCACAAGATTAGCGATTTATGAGGTTGGACCTGAATGATGGAGAACATCATATGACAGAAGCACATGGTTCTTGTTCACGAATGTTGGTCGCCTCATCACGTCTGAAGTTATCTCTTGACTCCATTTGATTGATATCGTTGTCTTGACACCAACATGTGAACTAGGCACTTTCGGCGTCAAAGATTCTTAATGCTGGACAATTGCTCCCCTCAATTGTTGACCCGTGTTCTGTTGAAAGAGCTTTAGTCGCTGTTTGAGTAGTCGCATCGTCGAGTATGTAGATATCAATTGTAAATTTTTACGGTTGGTGGAGATGATAACTTCATAAAAAACAAGACTTCTCTTGCTTTAACAAATAAATGCACTGAATCGTACATAAATTTGTGTTAGATTGTGTTATAACGTAAAGACAATCCCTTACATGGTTATAAAGTAAACCATGCCCGAGAAAATTAATTCCTGTTGTTGAGTCAAAGCTTTCCAGTGAAATGCTTGACTTGAGTATGAAAAGCGGGTTACTATCTGAAATAATAGCAAACCATTTTGAGCATGTTTTAAAACATTTGAACTTCTGCTCGAACTTTATCTACAACCCCGTGTCATTAATGAATGACATTTCTAGTATCGTAAATATTATCGATTCCAGAAGACATGCTCTTTTTATCAAAACATTTTTTGAACACACAATTTTGAAAGATTTAGAAAACCTTTTTGAGAAATTCTCGAAAAATTGTGTTCAATGTTTTGAAAACCAATTACTTGAGCTTAAGATGTTGAATATCTTAAAAATGAGCTCAAGTCCGAGAAGTTGTAAACTTCCCGTTGTTAAGGATAAGCTTATCATCGGCGATAAACTTTCCTTGTAACTGAAGAACGAGTCCTAAGTTGACATTTACTTAGAATTCGTTTTCATGAGCTTGAAAAACTTTGAATGTTTTAACGTAAAGCTCGTGACCGAGAAAGATGAATTTCTCATTATGAGGTAAAGTTCTCTTATTTAAAAGATACGCTTTCCTTTCTGAGCTTAAAACTTGGAATGTTTTAATACAAGCTCATGACTAAGAAAAATTAATTTTTCGTTTCGAGGATAAGTTATCTTTAAAGATAAGCTTTCCTAAAAATGAAGTTCGAGTTACAGTCTGATATTTAACTGTAAATCATTGTGCATGAGCTAAAAAAACTTCGAATGTTTTTAATATTAGCTCATGCCCGAGAAAAATTAATTTCTCGTTATAAGGATAAGTTTATCATCGGCGATAAACTTTCCTTTATTTGAAGAACGGGTAATTGTCTGACATTTAACAATGAACCATTTTACACGAGCTTAAAACCGTTGAATAGTTTTAAAGTAAGCTCATGTCTGAGAAAATTTAATTTCTCGTTTTTGAGGATAAGTTTATCATCGGCGATAAACTTTCCTTTATTTGAAGATCGGATCATCATCTGATATTTAATGAAGAGCCTTATACACGAGCTTAAAACCTTTGAATTGTTTTAGGATAAGCTCGTGTCTGAGAAAACTTAATTTCTCGTTTTGAGGGTAAGTTATCGTTGCGTAGATAAACTTCCCTGTCTCTGAAGTCCGGGTCATCGTCTGTCATTTAACGAGGAGCCATTGTGCATGAGCTTAAAAACTTCGAATGTTTTTAATATAAGCTCATGCCCGAGAAAAATTAATTTCTCGTTGTTGGGCTAAGTTTATCATCGGCGATAAACTTTCCTTTCTTTGAAGATCGAGTTATAGTCTGTGATGTGACTATAAGTCCTTTGTACACTGTAAGCTTAACTGCAAATCCCCTGAGACACTTGTTTCTTAGATATCAGCTTCTTCAGCAACCAAACTTTGAGAGTGTCCTTAATTGAATGGTATACAATAATTGGACCGCTTCGTTCTTTTGAAACATCCTCTTTGGTACCTGCATTCTCATTTGGAATTTGCATGCTTTGATATGGGTTAGCGATATCTATCTTAGAAGAAAGTGGGGGTTCATAGTTTTCTTTTCTTGTGCTAGAGGTGACCTTAGGAGATGATTCACTTGTCTTAGCTGGTAAACGTTTCCTTTTATAGAAAACCTTATGTTCAGGCTTAAGTGATGTATCCTCCTTTTCAATTTCCTCCCTAGTAGTCTAAGTAGAATCGGAGACTATCCTAGTTAAAGGGCACTCGTTTCCTACAAGAGTGAAAGTTCTACTAGTGGGGCGCCACATTTTACCAACGGGTTTGATTTTAGCTACCCACTGGGATTTAAGTCTAGCACGGGAGTTCACCTCATTAAGTAATTTTTGGATACAAGAATCATGATTGGCTTTAAAGACACATTTTCTACATGTTTTACAAGTAGCATATTTAATGTCCGAGTAAAATCTAGAATTCCTAGATGATTGATTGATGCTCCTAGGATGTGACAAGCTATGGGTAGCAGGGTTGGGTAAACTAGAAGGCATCTGACTAGGTTTGAAATTCCTATCTCTTACTTGTGTCTTTTTCTTAGCTTCCCTTAGATCAAATGTATGGCGAACGTCATTTGAACTAGTTTGAGACGTGTTCTTTGGACTATGTCTAGGGAAACTAGAGGCAATCATGTGATTAGGTCTTGCAAAAGCTGTTTTAGTCACATTGGGCCTAGATAGTGGAGTGACTGTTCTAGAAAGATGAACCATATCAACTTGGGAGGCAAACCGCGGTCTCGATGATTGTGATTGCTCGGATCTAAATGCAGTCGGTTGTCGAATGAACTGATTTGTAGGCGGTTTCCCCAAGATTGATGGTTTTTCAAGCTTAGTGTCCACACTAGTTCCTTTAGTTTTCCTTAATTCATTTCTCAAAGCAGCTATAGCAAAAACGTTTTCCTGTACTTGAGCCTTTAAAGTCTCATTCTCTTTGAGCAAGTTATCTTGGGATGCCAATTTAGATTCAAGCAACTTAATTTGTTTCAAAAAATTATCCTTTTCAGCTTTAGAATCTAGAACAGTTTGATCCAATTTTCGTTCAAGAACAACGTTTGACTTTTCAAGTTTTTCAAAATATGTTTCAAATTTTTCCGTTTTCTTTGAAAAGTCAATTTTGGCATCCTCAAGCTCTTTGGATTGATGAGCTAAAATGGTTTCAAGCTCTTTAATCCTAGAATCAGAATTATTTAAAGAAGCAGTCATAAGACACTTATCATGATGTTTAGCATTTTGAACACTTTCTCCCCCATTATGACTCACATCGGATGAATCAGAAGTGGTATCGCTATCACTCTTTTCCATCCCATGTTTGGCATAATTAGGTTCCGAAAGCTCAACATGCTGTATATTGTTGAAACTTGGCACCTGAACAGTTGGTGCTTGTAACTTGCTGCTTGTTTCATGCGTTCCTCCTGATTCCTTGCCATTGCTTACCTTGACGACCAGAATGGCACCTATTTCTTGCTCGGGGCAGATGTAATCCTCTTTTGACGACAACTTGAAGCATGTCTCTCTCTCATGTTCATGAGGTATTGTTGCATTCAATGACTTAGACGACTCCTTGATTCTTTGAATCTGACCCTTTTTCAACCGTATCTCGTTGTAATTAACGAACCTGACCTCAATACACTTCTCAAGTATATTGATGTGATTGAGTAAACCACTTCTAAAGGTTTCAGTCTGACAACCCGTATGCGCGTTGAAAAGCTGATGAAGGATTAGTGTCGAATAATCAAAAGGATGTACCATGGTTGAAGCAAAGAAATCCTTAAACTATGTGCGAATAATTTCTAGACATAACATTGCTTTAACCTCATGAAGATTTTCCCTTTCAAGTTGCAACCGTAACTCATTCAAATTATTAAAAATCTTCTCTTTAAAATTATCCACTTTGCCAAAGAATATTTGAAGCGTGGTTGGAAGTTTAGGCATGTTGTGCGGATAAAGAAGTGCAAGATGTGTCTTGAGCTCGTGAAATATTTCCAATGATTTTTGACGCAATTTGATCTCTTTGAGTTGCATGTGTTGTAGTTCTCCCTCGTGAACTTTTGAAGTCAACGAATCCATATTGTTCGATGAAAAATTCTTGGATCTTGGTTGGGTAATATATCTTTTCCTCGGCTCAAAAATTTCGTGATCGGCTCAAACGTTTATAAAACAAACCGGAGACCAAATGAAAGTCGGCTCACTCCAAAAATAACGCCCGTCAACTAAATCTTGTCACCTGGACTCGTCACTTTTGACTCGTCAAATATTTAACCACTTTGAAACTTCCAAAATACCCGCCGCAACACGATGTACCAAATCCAAATATATCAATTGACAAAATATATAAAATAAACTTAACTAAAAATTCAAAAACAACCCTAATATTATTCTACCCACCTCTAATATTTCTCACTACAATATACTAAACTAAAATTTGTTACTACACTACAATTTCAAAAAAAGATAAATAAATAAAATCTAATATATTAAAAAACAAAAATAAGAGACTAACTACTTTAACAAAAAAGCGTGGCAAGTTTTTCAAGTAGGCAGGAAATAACAAAAAAAACTCTTTACCACACACGTGGCACACACAACTTTGTAATATCCGTCTATGAAACGTGTATAGCCACTTGGGTTATAATAAAACAAGATGTACCCCAAAGTAACCTATCCTTAATTTATCTCTTAGATGTATCCGCCCCAACTCCTTCTCCTAATCTCAGTCAAACAAAAATGAAAGCAACCCTAAACATAATCCATGCACTTAGAAACATCCGCCCCCCATCTTCATTTTCTCCTAAACTCCAAAGATCCATAACCCTAATCCTACCTTCTCAAAAATCACACCTCTTCAATCAAAGACAAAATCCACATCTTGCTAACCAAATCCATGTAGTCACCATCACAAATCAATCCCAATAGTCTTAACACCATCAATCCATTTCAGTCAAACCATTCCTGAGCCATTCGATCTATCCATCATATCATTATCCAAATACTCTCTAATGTTTGAAGCTAACAAAGCCTTTAAAGAAATTAGAAGATATTCGGCTTCTAGATCAAATGATTGGTCTCGGGTAGGTTTAATATTTATGTTACTTGCGAGTGTTGACCGTTTTAATACTAGAATCGAAACAAATAATTGATTTTAGAACGTTTTAAATCTTTATTTTATTTCGAATATATAAAAAAAATTGGTTTTAAAAACAAGTCAACACAGATCTGTGATGATGAGATAATCCGTGTGTTTCGATATGTATGCACGAAGCAAATCTGAGATCGTGATGGTGTTGATTCGTGTGTGTTTGAGTCTGGTTTGATGTCTGAGTCGAGTGAGGTGTTTGGATTTGTTGTTGTTTGTGTTTAGATTGAGACTTGTTGTTTGACACGAGAATGTTGTGAGGGTCAAGTCGAGTTTTTGAGTCAAAAGAGGTCTAGGTTGGTGCCGAAAGAGGGTGTCCGAGAGAATGAGGGGTTCGAGGGTCTTTGTGATACGATGTGGGTTGAGTCGAGACGAGTCTATATTTGTTGTTGGAGTCCAGTTGGTCTGTTTTATAGAGTCAAAACTTGGTCAAATCGTAAGAAAGAGTTTAAGTCCATCACAGTCATATCAACATACCATCGCAGTCACAACAACACACATATCGCAGTCTGATCGTACTAAGATCGCACCCCGATCGCAGTCCGATCGCAGCTTCGATCGCACTCGTGATCGCAGCTTCGATCGCAGCTTTGATCGTAGTGGAGATCGTAGTGGAGATCGTAGTGGTGATCGTAACTTTGGATCGCAAGTTGAAACCCCCGGGGTTTATGCAATCACAAAAGATCCCGATCGTAGCCAAAGTATGTTGTTGGATCGCAACGAGTAATCCAGTTGAGACAAAAATGAAGTACGGATGAATCTTGAAGTACAAGTTGATAATTCCAAGACAACAGTTGTGAGACAAACAAGACCAATGATAATTCGAGACAAATGTTAAAAAATGAAAAACTAAGACGTTTGTGATTTAAAAAAAATGAAAAACTAAGACGGTTGATAAAGATAAAAATATTAGAAAAAAAATTGATAAAGAAATTTGATGATAAAAAGAATTGAAAAGGAATTTGAGAAACAGATAGATAAAAAGATGAAACCAATGATGATAAAACAAAACTGATAATCAGATAAAACACGTAACACCAAAAGAAAAAGAAACGTGAAAAATTTTTAGAAAGAAAATATTTTTATGACCAAATCAATAGATAAAAAAAATACTCCAATCTGAAGAATCAACCAAGCTCTTGATACCAATTGTAAGATCGTGTTTTTCTAAGGATTAGGCATTGTATAATTTACCTATTGATATGGATAGAGAAATGGAAGAACTTAGAGAGAAAGAGGTAGAGAGAGAAAGGAGAGAATGAAAAGAATGATGAAATGTTGTAAAAATGGTAAGTGATCAACCCCTCCTAACATGCTAGGAAGGGTTTATATAGCCCAACCTACATGTGGGCTATATGGTCTATATTGAATCACGAGCCCAATATTATCGGAGTGACCGATCCTTTCTAAATACGTAAAAACGTATTTCCAACAATCTCCCCCAAAGGGAGGTCACTCCAAGTTACAATGTCCTAAATAGTCTATAGCTCGTGATCTATGCTAACAATGATGTGACCGAGACATTCCTTGGAAAAACGTATTTCCAACAAGTGATTTGATAAACATGGGTAAAAAGATGGAAAACCATAGGTAACAAGGTTAAAATCTTGCTAAATATGATGGCTGTATAAAAACAATAAGTAACCAAATGTTAAACTGATAAAATGGTAAAGTGGAATCAATATAAAGTAAGTATTAGGTGTTATACACATGTGAGAGTTGGCCATACAATGGAATCATAAAAATGAGTGAGATATGATCTAAACAAGTTTAGAGTGCAAATCTACCTACACTGTTTTGGACGAATTTATTAAAATATTTAGAAGTTAATTCATCAGTAGCTATGAAGGAATAAAATGAAGCATATATCATGTAGTTTCTGTGATAAAAATTCTAGGCCGTATCTCCATATAGAACTCTAGATATGGACATTTTAGTGAACTTAAAATTTAGGACTGATTTTGTGAAATTAAAGTTTAATATTATTATATAAGCACTCAAATAAATATAGTATAAAATGTGAATTAAAACCCACTAACTTATATATTACATTTATATAAATATGTATAAGGATAAATAAATGGACATTTTATAAAAATGGTAGTTTGGTAAGTTTTATAAGTTATAAAAACTATAAACATGATTTTTACGTCTTTTCGTCTAATACCGAAAGATTAACGTTTTTGTCAAATAAAACTTAGACGGTCGGACCCGTCTAATATAAACTTTTATAAACTAACATACTGATATATGAACTTATATAACAAGTAAAAACTGATAAAACCCGAGCTTTACAACATATAGACATTAATGGGCCAAAGTAGCCTTATTGGACTATAAACCCGACTAGTTAGTAAAACGCTTATAAACTTACTTATTGGGCTTAACCCATTTGGGCCCAACATGTAAAGTATAATACTGATAATAAAAGTATAATTGGGCTAATGAATAGTATAGGGCTTGTAATAGGCCCATTGGGCTTCAAAATGTAAACAAGTTGAACTAGTGTAACTAGTCTTGAAAATTTCCAACACATAAACACTATAATGAATGAGTAAAGATGTATAAACCCACTTGATCATTATCATATATATAAAATCATCGTATGTATACATAATTGTTATTTTGATAAAGTCATTGGACAAAAGTCTAAGACGAGTATTATTTGTCTAGGTTTCCGTGATTGAAGCACGTACCGTACATCCGAATTGTCGATAACCCGCTTTCCCACATCAGCGTGAGTTCATAGCCTCGCACTCTTTTAAATGTTTTTATGAAATGTTTTATAAACCCGCGAGGGAGATAACATGTTAGTTTTGATAAAACAGGACACCATTTGTCCCGATTGTCTGTTTATTGATTTGGACCCGAATGATTGTATGACCCGATGAATGATTATATGACTTGACGTGTGAAATGGATTGGATTATTAAAGTTAGGTTATGTCACTAAAAGTCCCATTAGCATGAATTGTGAACTACCGGGATTTGGTAGACGCTTATGCATATAATAGTACTATTTGGGGTCGATCACCCCAGTTCGCGCCTTGACGGTTGATCCCCGTCGTGCCACATTGATTGGTAAGCGAATTTATGTATGAGAAGACTTACACAAGCGTGATTATTGTGACGACACGCTAATTTAGATGGGCAAATTAAGATTCGGGTTAGCTACCCGTTGTTTGGTTTAGTAAGGTAAAAATGGCATGCGGCATGTAATAATCCAAAAATAACGAAATACTGCCATACGCACTAAATTACGATATATTGCCTGACTAGCAATACGGGGTCTTACTATTGATATTATGTTCGTGTTTTCGTTTTTCATAACTATATTCATATAACGTTTTTTATTTAACTCTATACAACGTTATAAAACGTATTGTATGATGTTTTTACGACAATGGCTCGTATAATGATTTTGAAGGCAAAAGCCTATATTATGATTTTTGATAAGGATTTGTATAAAATGACTTTGGCTATTTTATGGCCTATTACAAAGATTTATACAAAATGATTTTCGGCAATAATTTTATACCGATGTTATATTGATGGATTTAATTAAAACTCTATGAATTCACTCGGCGTTTTCGCTGACCTTTTCTTTTAACATGTTTTATCTCAGGTACTTGAAGGTAATTCACGGGAAGACAACAAGAATTCATGGCCCGCATTTAAATAACAATTTCCATTCAAATGCTTTGTAAAACCTGTATGAAATACAATGACTTGGGACCTATGAAAATTTGATATTTATGATTGGAAATGCTTTATTATTAAACGACGCGATTTTTAAGCGTTTTCTATGATGTGAGTAATGTGCTATCCCGTCACACCAACGAGTCTTCCGCTGTATTGAATTGTGTAAATTTGGGGGTGTTACAGTTCCATTGTGTGGCAAATTAACCACTTGTGTAAAAATCATTTATCTATCATTATATCAAATATTCTAATCTATTTAATCAACTAGAAATATTGAAACTTACTGTTTTACACAGCCTACATATCTAGTTAAGATTTTATCATCTTTTACTTCTAGATTTAGCCTTATTAACTTATTCTAATGACACAAAATCCCCATGCAACACTTTGATCATCATTCATCACTATCATACATATATATTTGGAAGTAAATAGACAATTACATTTACAAAAATAATAGGATGATAAAAAGAAAACAATCTTTATACCAACCAAATGATGGAAAATGATGAGATTTGGATGAACAAGCTTGATCTTTGTACCCAAATCTTTAACTTTTCAAAACAACTTTTTGTGATCTTAAAATATATGAAATTCTCTTGAGAAATCAGCCCAAAGACTCCTTTTATGTGGTTATCATCCTATATTGAATATAGTTTAAGTTGTAGGTTGAAATTTGATGAAAATGGTGTTATGGTGGTGATGGTGGACGGCTACAAGAGGGAGAGAAGAGAGATTTTGGTGAAAACTTTCTAGTTACACATGCAACTATGTGTGTGTGTGTGAGAGAGAGAGAAGTTGAGGCTTATGTACCTTAATCACTTATGAGACACATGTCTCATAGTTAGCTAGAAAATTGACACCAAAGGGTGTTACACCGTTGATGAATCCGCCCCTATTAGGGGTGGGACAAATGTTATACTTGTCTCATCCCTAATATTTTATGGGTACTGCTCGATTTTAGTTTCCTCGATATACGTGCCCTCGGGTCGATTTAAGAAAAACGTTTTTGCAAAATATGAAACTACGACACAAAACGATTCTAATAGAAATTGTATCATAAAAAACGGAGCATAAAAGTGTAAATACGTAAACCTAGGGTTTCCGGTTTAAACGTAAAAGACGTTAAATTATGCACGTACGCCCTAATTTCTTCCCGTAATTATGTGAGTTCATGAACCAACATAAAAATAAAATATAAAAATAATATTCGAGAATTAAATTACTACATGAAAATGTCAGATTGTCACAGCATTTCCTCCTAAAAAGGGATCTACGCCCTCGTAGATCCATTTCATTCTGATGCCCGTTTCTTATTGAAGTCAAAGAGGTGTGGGTATTTCTTCCACATTTCATCCTCTCGCTCCCAAGTAAATTCTGGCCCATGCTTTGAATTCCACCGAACCTTAACGATAGGTATTCGACGTTGCTTAAGTTGTTTTACTTCACGATCCATAACCTCTACGGTTTCTTCGATAAAATGCAACTTCTCATCAATTCTGACCTCATCCACGAAATTTTCTCATCACACTTAGCTAAACATTTCTTCAGATTAGATACATAGAATGTATTGTGGACACCATGAATTTTTTGGGGTAACTCTAATTTATAAGCCACTGGACCAACTCTAGAAAAAATCTTGAATGGTCCGATATAGCGGGGATTCAGTTTCCCACGCTTTCCAAATTTTATGACGCCTTTCCATGGCGACACTTTCAACATCACACGGTTCCCCACTTCGAACTCCATCGGTTTTGCGCCGCACATCCGCGTAACTTTTCTGTCTACTTTGGGCTATCAACAAACCGTTTCTTAATCTGAACTATCATCTCCGTAGTCTCCAGAATCAATTCCGGTCCGGTGAGCTGGGTATCTCCAACCTCACTCTAACATACAAGAGATCTACACTTTCTACCATATAAAGCTTCGAACGATGCAGCCTTAATACTAGCATGATAACTGTTATTATATGAAAATTCTGCCAATGGCAAATGTTTATCCTAATCCTTACCAAAATCAATCACACATGCTCTAAACATATCCTCCAATGTATGTATCGTCCTTTCACTCTGCCCATCAGTTTGGGGGTGATAAGTAGTGCTCATATCAAGATTCGTTCCCAAAGATCTTTGGAGGGATCTGCAAAAATTCGATGCGAATCGAGAGTCTCGATCAGAAATAATCGATACAGACACTCCATGCTTACATAAAACCTGCATAAGATAAAGACGAGTAAGATTCTTCAGTGAGAACTGCTCTTTAATAGGAATGAAATGAGCCGATTTGGTCAGTTTGTCGACAATGACCCAAATCGAGTTATTTCCAGAAGATGGTCTAGGGAGCTTAGTGATGAAATCCATCGTGATTCGATCCCACTTCCATTCAGGAATTTCGGGTTGTTGAAGTAGTCCTGATGGCTTTTGATGTTCAGCTTTGACTTTTGCACAAGTCAATCATTGACGAACATACATTGCAATATCGGCTTTCATATTCGGCCACCAGTATAACTTCTTCAGGTCAAGATACATTTTGTCAGAACCATGATGAATGGAATATTTAGATTTGTGGGATTCGAACATGATTAAGTCTCTTAAACCTCCATACTTAGGTAACCACATATGACCTCTTAAGCATTTCACTCTGTCTGCTCTAACCTCTAAAGGATCTCCTTCACCTAGAAACCCTTCATTATCAAAATTTTCTTTCTTACAAGCTTCTATTTGTGCATTTCAAACTTGTTTGGGCAAATTATTATGCACAATCATGACTAGAGAACGTACCCTGATCGGCTCTCTATCCTTTCTACTTAATGCATCGGCAACAACATTTGCTTTTCCTGGGTGATATTTTATCTCACAATCATAATCACTTAACAGTTCTATCCACCTACGTTGCCTCATGTTTAGTTCTTTTTGATCGAGGATATACTATAGGCTTTTATGATCGATGAATACCGTACATTTGGTGGCATACAGGTAATGTCTCCACAACCTAAGAGCAACAACTACAGCTCCTAACTCTAGATCATGAGTAATATAATTTTCCTCCTTTTTCCTTAATTGCCTAGAAGCATAAGCTATAACCTTTTCTTGTTGCATTAAGACAGCTCCAAAACCTCTAAGAGACGCATCAAACACCGCAAAATCTTCACTACCTTCGGGTAATGATAATATAGGTGCACTACAAAATTTTTGCTTCAATGCCTGAAATGCTCCATCTTCTTCACTTCCCCATACAATTGGTTTATTTTTCTGAGTAAGCTTGCTCAGGGGTTTAGCTATTAAAGAAAATTCTTTAATGAATAGTCTATAATAGCCAGCCAATCCTAAGAACTGTCGCACCTCCGTTGGCGTTGTCGGTGCAGACCAACTCTTAATGGCTTCAGTCTTTGCCGGATCAACATGAATTCCATCTTTGTCAATCACATGACAAAGAAATTGAAAGAGTCCAACCAAAAATCACATTTCGAAAACTTTGCGTACAACTTTTCATCCTTTAACAAATTCAAGATAGTCCTTAAGTGTTTTCTATGCTCTTCTTTATTCTTGGAATATATTAGAATGTCGTCAATGAACACGATCACAAATTTATCCAAATAGGGTTTGCACACTCGATTCGTTAGATACATGAATACCGCCAGTGCGTTAGTTAACCCAAATGGCATTACTAGGAATTCGTAGTGTCTATAACGAGTTCTATATGCAGTGATAGGAATATCTTCTTTGCGGATGCGAAGTTGATGATATCCAGACCGCAGATCAATCTTAGAATATACACTAGAGCCTTGTAGTTGATCAAATAAATCATCAATCCTTGGTAAAGGATATCAATTTTTAATTGTCAACTTGTTTAGCTCACGGTAATCGATGCACATACGGAAAGATCCATCTTTCTTTTTAACGAACAAGACCGGGGCTCCCCAGGGTGACGAGCTCGGTCAAATAAAACCCTTATCAGACAGCTCCTTGAGTTGTTCGGATAATTTTTCAATTCGGATGGTGCTAGTCGGTGAGGCGCACGCGCCACCGGTGCAACACTAGGAACTAAATCGATTCGAAACTCAACTTGCCTTATCGGCGGAAGCCCAGGTAAATCATTGGGAAATACCTCAGGAAAACCACAAATAAAAGGAACTCTTTGTCCTTAGACTCATTCCCGGTCACTTGAGCTAAGAATAGCTCGCAACCGTTCTTGATGTAATTTTGGACTTTAATACATGAAACGATTTTCAGACGGGATTCACTTTGATTACCATCAATTACTAACGTCCTATTCTTAAGGGGAATTTTAACCTTCTTTTCTCCACATAAAATTGCAGCATCATTCAAGGATAACCAATCCATTCCAATAATAATGTCAAAACTACCTAGTTTGATTAAAATCAAATGAATCCGGAAGGAATGGTTCAAAAGATTTATAGAGCATCCTTGCAATAACTTATTAGTTCTTACCAATTTACCATCATCCAATTCTACTTCGTAACTGGTATCTATCTCAATAGGTTCAATGTCAATAAGGGCACTAAATTTGGTAGATACAAAGCTCATATCAGCACCCGAATCAAATAGAGCAACAACATAATGATTGTTGAGTAAAAACATACCAATAATGACATTCAGATCCTTCTTAACATCAACCGTCCCAAGTTGATAATCACCACCCTGGTTGTTTCTTCCTTGACCATTCTTTTTCAACGTTGGACAATCTGGTTTCTTATGGCCCTCTTCTCCACAATTATAAAAAACGACTCCCCTCTTACACTTTTCCACTTTGTGTCCTAGCTTTCCACAATTTCTACACTTCCAGCAATCACCAGCATGCCTCTTATTACCACACTTGGGACACTTCATCATTACGCGGTGCGTTGTTGGTCAGAGCGCTTGCATTCCCCTTCTTTGATTTTGACGATGATTGGAACTTTGCCTATTGTCACATTGACCTCCACGATCGCCTTTACCCTTTATCTTCTCCCCAACGTGTGCTTCATCCTCCTTATCCTGAATGATTTGTCCAATGAGCTAGTAAGCCATTCAGACCGCATCATCAATGGTCGAAGGCTTTGACGATGTCACATCCCCTCAGATATTCTTGGTCAACCCTTTAATGTATTGTTTAATTCTTATATCCTCAGGTTCAACCAACTGGGGACACAACAACGCCAACTCATGGAATCGATTTGTGTATCCATCAATGTCCACACCTTTCATTTTCAGATGAGTCAATTCTTGTTCCAACCTTATAATCACACCACGATGACAAAACTCCTGAGTCATCCACTTTTTAATTTTAGCCCATGGAGTAGCATTAGCAACACCAATGCCCATAAAAGCAATCCTACCATTCCACCAAGTCAATACACGACCTCTAAGAGTAGCCATAGAAAAAGTCACCTTATCTTCCTCCTTACACTTACTGATGCGAAACAAAGACTCAATCTTTTTGATCCACTGACTTAATCCTACCGCACCTTCAGTTCCATTAACAGGGAGTGGGTCGGATTTCATGAATGTCACATAAGTACAGCCACCGACTTTAGGTGCATTAAGTCCAGGTCCTCCAACATTTCCTCCACCATTAACATTCACATTATTACCGACCCCATTGCCAGCTCCATTACCACCAGCTTTACTACCGCCAGCTCCACTACCGCCAGCTCCACTACCGCCAGCTCCACAACCGCCAGCTCCACTTCTGGCATTTGCCATAAACTCAGCCATAGATGCGGCAACTTGCTCCACAATGATCCTACGCACTTCTTCCTAAGTCATGGTTTTCTTGGGCGGCATGATTCTATTATCGCACAATTCAAAGTATGATAAGCATTCAATCAATGATGGATTTAAAAAAAAGGGTCGAATTGATAATCAAGGAAGCAAACTATAAGTAAGGCACATCATGGAATTTAAGACAAAAGATACATATTTCATTAGATTACAAACAACTAAATCATCTCAGTTAACTTTCCACATCATAATCTTAGCACTATACAAGCCCAAAATTTGTGCTAGATCTACTAACCGACATACCGGTTTTGTTACGGTTTTACAAAAGATACAAAGATACTACTAAGGATAAACTAGTCTACTGAGAACTGCTAGAGGGTCCATCATCATTCTTCTTCTTTGGTATCTTCCTCGGGCGATCACAAGACTCATCATCATCAGTTGGGCGCCTAGAAATCACTCCTCTCTCAACCATCCCATCATAAAACCTATTGTTCCAACCAATAGACACCTATAACTCTCTTTCCGCCTTCTCGCGCATTGCGCGAGCCACATTCAATTGAATCTCCATTGAGTTCACCTTTTTCTTCAGCTCCGCATATTCACCACTTTCCAACACAGACAATATCCTAAATGCTTCATTCATACTACGCTCCACATCGGTCAAACCCAAATCAAGAAACTCTCACTCTTTCTCACCAATCTTTGTTTTTGACTCTAATAAAGAAACGTTAGTTTTGAACAACGCCTAAACCAATCTCTGTCATACTACCTTGGACTCGGGAAGCATCTAAATCACGTCTTAAGGCCCAAGGTGCAAGTCCATCAATATGAGTCGCCTCTCGAACCCTAGAGAATCTCTTATCACATGTACACTCCTCTGAAAGTCATACCTATCAATCGGCCTTCGGGTAGTAGTCCTATTATTTCCATCAGGTGCATCATCATCCTCATCATCCTTTGACTCAGACTCAGACGATTCATCACTAGGTAACTCAGAATAAGAATCAGACCACTCAACTAGAGGGGGTAAAAGCTCACCATCCTCTACATCATAAGGAAAAATAATCTCCGCCCCATCATCATCAATCTCATCACCTATATCTACCTCCTCCTCGACATCCTCATCGTCATCCTCATTACCTATAACATCTATATCAACCTCATCATCTTCCTCGACACCAACATTACCATCCTCTACTATATCAACCTGTGGGGCAATCTGATCTCCTAGTCCTATTTGGGGCTCAGGATCCTCGAATGGTTCCTCCTCTTCTTCCTCCATATCTTCTTCTACATTATAATCCACTAAGTCTATGTATGGGTTATCATCTAGGTTAGGTTCAGGAATAGCGGGGTTCTCTACGGGAATGTAAGGGTCTGCCATGACAAATCTGCATTATATAATATATCTCGTATTAGCATAAAAATAATTATTAAACATTTTACTCAAAGTTACTATTTAAAAATACTTACGGTTAAAAGATTTTTGAAATGTTTTATTCAAAACGTTGGTTTTAAAAATATTTCGTTATCTTTAACGAGAGCTCTGGTACAAACTGTAACACTCTCAATTTTAATATCGGTACATCGGAAGGGTCAATAGAGTGTTACAGAATAGCACAATAACTCAAATCATAGACAACGCATAAAAAGGGTTGTACAAAGCCAAACATACATTCATCCGAATACAAGTTTAAAGTTTACACAAGGTCCCCCAGTTTTTACAGTCATAAAGTTACAAAACATCTTTCGAATGAATATTATTATTAAGTGGGCCATCAGAGTCAATCTCCGTCCAGGTTACCTTCAAGCACCTGAGATAAAACATGCGAAAAATAAATCAGCGAATGTCGAGTGAATTCATAGAGTTTAGTAAAAACCGTTATATAAACAGTTATGTAAAGCAAAACACAAGCATAATACCAGTAATAAAACCCCCATATTGCTAGTCAGGCAATATATTATAATTCAAATCATATATCATACACTATTCCTGAGACCGCAGCCTCAGTATTACCATTATCGGTATTATTATCGGAATATTATAAGTCGCATGACTTTGTTGCCTTTCTATAATATACAACGGGTCGCGAGCCCGAAAAATATTTGCCCATTTAAATCAGCGTGTCATCACTAAAATAACGTTATATAAAACCTCTCATACATAAATTCGCTTGCCAATCAATGTGGCACGACGGGGATCAACCGTCAAGATGCGAACTGGGTTAATCTTCCACAAATAGTACTATTATATGCATAAGCGTCTACCAACTCCCGGTAGTTCACAATTCATGCTAATGTGACTTATAGTGACATAACCTAACTAATAATAATCCATTTCACTCATTCATAGGGTCATACAATCAATCGGGTCTATATCAATAAGCATACAATCGGGACCACTTGTGTTCTATTTTTATTAAAACTCGCATGTTATCTCCTTAGCGGGTTTACAAAAAATTTCATAAAACATTTAAAAGCGTGCGAGGCTATGAACTCACGTTGGTTTGGAAAGGAGGGTTATCGGCAATTAAGGTGTACGGGCCGTGTCTCGATCACGGGAAACCTAAACAAATAATACTCGATCTTAGACTATGTCGAATAACATTTAAAAAAAGTTGTTATGTATATGTAATCAAGTCATAAATGTGATGATCAAGTGAGATTTTATCACTTCACACAAAACTATTAGTTGTTAAGCATCTAGTTAACTTAGTCCAATTACACAAATTTTAGCCCATTTATATGTTAAGGCCCAATAGGCCCAATAAGAATAATAAGTTTTATTAGTCCATTTATCTATTTTGGACCAGGCCTCTACTCATATGTTGGGCCCAAGTGGGTTGATCCCATGAGCAAGTCCAATAGTGCTAAACCAAACTAGTTGGGCCTAGTGGTCCAACAAGGCTATTTTGGTCCATTACGGGTCCATATGTTACAAAGCTCGGGTTTGTCGGTTTTTGCTTGTTAAATGTGCTTATATATCATTAGATGTTCTATAAAAACATCACATTAGATAGGTCCGATCATCTAAGTTTTATTTGGCAAAAACGCCATCCTTTTGGTTTTAGCTGAAAAGACGTAAAAGTCATATATATAGTTTGTAGTTTGAAAACTAGTTGAGTTTTATTTTTATAAAATGTGATACTTATTTATTATAGTACATAAACATATTTTTATAATTGTTATTATTAATTATTTACTTTTACATATTTATTTATATTAAATTTTACCTCAAGTTGTCTTTTAATATTATATATCTTTTTTGTGAAATTTGATGTAAAAAGTCATGTTCACCATTTTTATCATATCTTGAGTTATATAATTAGTTAGAACCCTAAATGTTTACTGTAGAAACTACATAATATGCTCTACAATTTACTCTTCTATGGCTCCTTCTCAAACATCCTCTAAATATAAGTTTTAATTCGTCCAAAACAGATCAGTCAGATTAATACCTCAAAAGTATTTTGGCCATATCTTGCTCATTTTTAACATTCCATTGTGTGGCCGATTAACCACTTGTGTAAAAATCATTTATCTATCATAATATCAAATAATCTAGTTCATTTAATTAACTAAAAATATTGAAACTTACTGTTTTTCACAGCCTACATATCTAGTTAAGATTTTATCATCTTTTACTTGTAGATTTAGCCTTATTAACTTATTCTAATGACACAAAATCCCCATGAAACACTTTTATCATATTCATCACTATCATACATATACATTTGAAAGTAAATAGACAAGTACATTTAAAAAAATAATAGGATGATAAAAAGAAAACAATCTTTATACCAACCAAATGATGGAAAATGATGAGATTTGGATGAACAAGCTTGATCTTTGTACCCAAATCTTTAACTTTTCGAAACAAGTTTTTGTGATCTTCAAATATATAAAATTATCTTGAGAAATCAGTCCAATGACTTCATGAAAACTTCCTTTTACTAGTTGAAATCACCTCAAATCATCCTCCTTTTATGTGGTTATTATCCTATGTTGAATATAGTTTAAATTGTAGGTTGAAATTTGATGAAAATGGTGTTATGGTATTGATGGTGGACGGCTACAAGAGGGAGAGAAGAGAGATTTTGGTGAAAAATTTCTAGTTACACATGCAAGTATGTGTGTGTGTGTGAGAGAAGTTGAGGCTTATTTACCTTAATCACTTATGAGACACATGTCTCCTAGTGAGCTAGAAAATTGACACCAAAGGGTGTTACACCCATGATGAATCCGCCCCAGTTAGGAGTGGGACAAGTTTTATACTTTTCTCATCCCTAATATTTTACGGGTACTCCTTGATTCTAGTTTCCTTGATTTACGTGCCCACGGGTCGATTTACAAAAAACGTTTATGCAAAATATGAAACTACGACACAAAACTATTCTAATAAAAATTGTCACATAAAAAACGGAGCACAAAAGCGTAAATACGTAAACCTAGGGTTTCCGGTTAAAACGTAAAAGACGTTAAATTACGCACGTAAGCCCTAATTTCTTCCCGTAGTTATGTGAGTTCATGAACCAACAAAAAAAATATAAAAATAATATACGAGAATAAATTTACTACCTGAAAATGTCAGATTGTCACACCACAGGATGAACCTCAAATTGTACATCCTTCACCAGTGGTTCCACCTGCACCAATTGCATAAACTACAGATGTTGTAGTTACTCAAACAACTAGACCTTCTTCCCATACTCTATCTGCTGTAAAGCTCCCTATTTTCAAAAGTGATAGCCATGAGACATGGGCAATGTGGATGGAACACTATTTTAATCACACAGATCATACTCTGTGGGAAGTCATTAAGAATGGGAATACTCCTAAGAAGTTATAATGATTACCTGATGGTACATGTTATGCTTTACTTGTTGTTACTGCTGAAGAGGTACAAGATGAGATCAAAGAAAGAAAGGCTAGAACTGCATTAGCTATGGCACTTTATGAAGACATTCTACCTAGCTTTCATCACTTTAAGGATGCAAAAGCTTTGTGGACAGCTATCAAACTTAGATTTGGAGGCAATGGAAAATATAAGAAGATGAAGAAGATTGTGTTGAAATAAGAATTTGATAACTTCTCAACTCTAAGTACAGAAGGAATCCATAGTGGTTATGGAAGGTTCAACAAATTGCTTATTCAATTAGTAGTTCATGGACAAGTAATTCCTCATGAAGAAGATAATCTAAAATTCTTAAGAAGTGTTCCACAAGAGTGGAAAGTGATGGCTATGCACTTAATCACAAGAGATGATTTGGATGTAAATCTTTTTGATCATCAATACAACAATCTTAGAGTATATGAGATGGATGCTAAAGGTATTGAAGTATCCAATGCAACAGCACCATAGTCTAACTTGGCGTTTGTGTCAGAAGGAAGCAACGGTAAATACTCTCAAAGTACCACTAGTGGATCAAGTAGCGATACTTACTTCCAAAATACCGTTGGAGGACAAACTAGCAGTACTTATCCTTAAAGTACTGAAAGTAGTCCATATATGTCTATGAATCCACATGGAAGATCCTAATCATTATTTAGTGACAATGATGCCTTCTTATTTTTTGCTGGACAAGACAACAGACCAAGGTTGACTATTAATGATTTGTTCCAAATGGATGATGCTGACATTGAAGAGATGTATCTCAAATGGCAAGCTGCTAAGGTCTCTGTTAGATTCAATAGACTCTACAAAATGACTGGAAGAAAGATGAATGTTGATCCTAATGAACCATTATGGTATGAAAAATCCAAAGTTTAATGCTACAAATATGGGAGGAATGGACAGTTTGCAAGGGAGTGCAAGAGACAAAAGGCTGAAGGTAGCGATCAGGAGTCGAAGAACAGTTATAGAACCATTCCAAGGGTCACTGAAAGTGTTCCCAAAGGAGATAGCAGAAGTTCATGGAGTCCAAAATGAACTAAAGCATTGGTTACAGTAGATGGAGTGGTTAACTGGACTAAAGAAGAAGGAGAGCATGGTTTGATGACTCTCTCTCATGAATACACTGAGGTACATCCCTATTCTAAAGATTGTGTTCTTAAGTTTAATAGTCTTAAAGTAGAACTCGAGGAACAATATCAAAAGGTAAACAGATGTACTATAGATGTAAATGCTTTTAAATAAGGTGTTTCTAAGTTAGAAGCTAATATACTTTTATATAAAAAGGGTCAGCAAAACTATGAAGAGAAAATTAGGATTTTAACTCTTTAAACGAGAGAAAAAGATGTGCCCATCAAAGCTTTTGAAAAGAAACTTGTGAAAAATAACAATAGAAAATGAAGTTTTAAAAGCTAGTTTGTATAACAAAAGAGAAGTAATTAATCACTTGCAAAAATCTTTAAAAGGCATAGATAAGCTGATTAATTCACAAATGGGGTATTATGATAAAACATGCCTAGGATATATAGAGGACCAACCTAGGATAGCTCTAACTGATAAGGACTTATCAAAGGGGATTTTTGATTGTTCTAGTGATTCAGTTGATACTCCTGAAAATGATAGGTATACTGAAGGAATGAAAGCAGTTCCTCCACCTTTATCATGAACTTTCTTGCCCCCCAATAATGATATAAGTGTAGAGTTAGATGAGTCAAAAGCTATTTATGGTAATAAGTCTAATGTTTAAGAGTCAAACTCTAGCACTTTGACCAAAGATAAGCCTGTTGTGACCAAAAAGGTTGTTTATCCACCCTTGATGAGCACTTTTGTGCCTAAAGGACATGTGCCTATAACTAGTTCTACTCCTAAGCAGGTGAAACCTCCTAGTAAGGCATTGGATAGCAATACAAAACATCATACTAGCACCAAGAGGGCTGGGCTAGGTTTTTAGAACACTAAGTCAGAACTACCTTTTGGATCTTCTTTGAAAAGAAAAGGATGTTATGTATGTGGTAGCTTAAATTATTTTATCAAGGATTGTACTTTGCATGAAGATATAATTGCTAAACAAAAGGCTGCAAAAAGGGTCACAAAGAAGGGTAATGAGAAACATGCACAAGTGAAAAGGAAAATAGGACCAGAAGATGACAAACCTATGTTTTGTCATGTTCAGATGTTAATAAGGTTAATAAGGTCAACAAGGTCAGTTAGCATCTCCCAACCTAGAACCGCAAGTACTCCTAGACCATTATTAAATACCGCTGGTCAAAGGTCATGAAAACTACAGTCCCATAATTCATCTAAGAGTTTATTTGAGATTGACAAGACACCTAAAGACAAGTCTAATGAGAAACCAGTGCATGTATGGGCCCCAAAGGGACAAAAATCATGTGTTCAAGCAAGTACTGCTAGAACAATACTTAAGTCAAAAAGGTCCAAAGACAATGAACCAACTTATATCTTTGACTATTTAACTGGAACCATGAAATATAAGAGTGTTTGTAGTCTTACTGGTAAAACTACTTATGAGACTCTTAAGTATGTAGGTCCCACATGATCTGAGCCAAAATGTGGCTTGGGTCCCTGTTAAACACTAATATGTTTGTGTATGTGCAAGAGCATCTGATTAATGAATTGAAAGATAAAGGCATAGTAGATAGTGGATGCTCAAGGCACATGATATGGAACAAAGATTTCCTTGCTGAATTTGAAGAATTCAGAGGTGAACTAGTAGCCTTTGGTGGAAGTAAAGGCAAGATTACTGGAAAAGTAAAAATCAACACAGGAAGATTAGAGTTTGAAGATGTGTTCTTTGTTAAAGAATTGAATAAATTCAATCTTTTCTCTGTATCACAGATGTGTGATAAAAAGAACAAGGTACTATTTTCAGATACATATTGTTTGGTGCTCTCCAAAGGCTTTGAGATGCCTAAGGAATCTCAAGTACTGCTTAAAGTACCTAGGCAAGAAAACATTAGGTGATATTACATGCTTGTTAGCTAAAGCTTCTAATGATGAGTCTAATTTATGGTATAAGAGGTTAGGTCATGTGAATTTTAAGAACCTAAATAAAATGGTTAAGGGAAATTTGGTTAAAGGGTTACCAAAAAAATATTTTCAAAAATATATCTTATGTATTGCTTGTCAAAAGGGTAAGAAACATAGAACCTCTTGTAAGACCAAGACTATCAATTCAGTGACTAAACCTTTGCAACTCTTTCATATGGATTTCATTGGTCTAGTTTCTGTTAGGAGTATTAGTCACAAGACCTTTTGCCTAGCTATAACTGATATTTTAGTAGATTCAGTTGGGTTTTCTTTTTATCTCATAAGAATGAAACCATTGAATTACTTAAGGACTTTGTCACCTTAGTTGATAAGCAGTTCACTAAACAAGTTTTGATCATTGGGACATATAATGGGACATAATTTAAGAATGTTGAATTTGATTAATTCTGTATGTCTAAAGGTATCAAGAGACAATTTAGTAGTCCTAGGACTCCACAACAAAATGGAGTAGCTGAAAGGAAGAATAGGACACTAATTGAGGCTGCTAGAACTATGCTAGCTGAGTCTCTTTTGCCAAGCCTCAAAATAAAACACCTTATGAACTTTTCACTAGTTTTAAACAAACCATAATTCGTTTAAAACCTTTTGGGTGTCATGTGTCTATTTTAGATACTTTTGATCAGTTGGGCAAGTTTGATGGGAAATCTGATTTAGGATATCTTGTAGGATATTTTTTGCAAAGTAAAGCATATAGGGTTTATAATTTGACATCTAGAAGGGTTGAGGAAAATTACCCTGTCAATTTCTTAGAGAATAATCCCAATGTCCCAGGAATAGGTTATGTTTGGATGTTTGATTTGGATTATCTAACTAACTCCATGGATTACTATTTTGTGCAAGAAGATTATCAAACTAACAATGCAGGTAAAGAGACTAGTACAACAACTTCAGGTACTCACGAAAGACCTTCTTCATATGAATCTCAAGATGATGATGATGTTCATATCTATGTACCAAATATACCTACTATCTCTCATACAGTTGCCAGCCTACAATAGAAGCAACAAGCAACACCAAAAGATGATCAAGCCTCACATGATGAACTTTAGAGGCTTATTGATCAAGAAAAGGATGATACAACTAATACTAAGCATCCAGGAAAAGAATATTTGGAATCACAAAGCTCATCAGTACATATTCAACCTAGCGGTACTTCATCTACAAGTACTGCTAAGCAAAACTCTGATAATTCTGTTGATTCACTAGAAGACATCTTCAAGCAATGGATAATGAAGATTCTTTTACTAGTCCAAAGGAAGGAATCTTCTCAAAAGCTTCCTATGATGAGTAGTGTGTAGTGACTGATTTCAATAACTTGGAAACTGAAATACCAGTCAGTCCTATTCCTACTCATGCACTTGTGAGTTATGTCAAACAACAGCAAATAACAAATCATAAAGAAACTCATCATTGTTTGTTTGCATGTTTCCTATCACAAGTGGAGCCTAAGAATATTTCTCAAGCTCTTGATAAAGAAAGTTGCGTTTATGCCATGCAAGAAGAGTTAATGCCATCTGAACTACAAAAGTTTTGGATTCTTGTGGATCTCCTTTCTGGAAAGAGAGTTATTGGTACTAGGTGGATTTTCAGAAACAAAAAGGATGAAAGAGGTGTTGTTGTGAGGAACAAGGAAAGGCTTGTTGCTCAAGGCTATAGACAAGAAGAAGGGATGGACTATGATGAGTTTTTTACACCAGTAGTAAGGATAGAAGCCATTACGTTATTTTGGCTTTTACATCATATATGGGATTTATAGTCTATCAAATAGATGTGAAAAATGCTTTTCTTTATGGCACCATTACTGAGGAGGTATATGTTACTCAACCTCCAGGTTTTGTAGATCCTAAGTTCTCCAACATTGTCTACAAAATGATTAAATCTCTTTATGGTCTTCATCAAGCTACAAGGGCATTGTATGCAACTCTGTCTAATTTCCTCTTGGAACATGGATATATGAGAGGGACTGTTGACAATACTCTTTTCATCAAGAACGATGCTAAGGACATTATTACATTATCTTAGTACAAGTTTATGTTGATGACATTATTTTTGGTTCAACCAAGAATCACCGTGTGAAGAGTTTCAAGCTTTAAAGAAAAGGAGATTTCAAATGAGTTCTATAGGAGAACTAACTTTCTTTTTAGGACTTCAAGTGAAACAAAGGAAAGCTGGAATATTTATCAGCGAAAATAAATATGTTGCTGAAATCTTATACAAATTATCAAGTATGGATACAAGGAGTACAAGTACACCTTTTGAAGACAAGAAGTCTCTATCAAAAGATGAACATGGTAAAAATGTTGATATTCACCTGTATACGTCGATGATTGGTTCATTGATATATCTTACTGCTTCTAGTCCATATATTATTTTTGTTGTGTGTGCTTGTTCAAGGTTTCAAGTTAATCCAATGGTTTCACATTTACAAGCTGTGAAAAGGACTTTTAAGTATCTTAAAGGATAACCTAACATAGGTTTATGGTATCTTAGAGATTCTACATTTGATTTGGAAGCTTACTCAGACAGTGATTATGCTGGAGCTAATCATGATAGGAAATCCACAACAGGATGTTGTCAATTCCTAGGTAGAAGACTCATATCATGGCAGTGTAAGAAGCAAACTATAGTTGCTACTTCTACAACGGAATCTGAATATGTAGCTGCTGCTCATTGTTGTAGACAAGTACTTTGGATTCAAAATCAGCTGTTAGATTATGGTTTCAATTTTATGAATACTAAAATATACATTGATAATGAAAGTACTATCTGCATTGTCAATAATCCAGTCTTTCACTCTAAAACCAAGCATATTGAAATAAGACAACACTTTATAAGGGACGCTTATGACAAAAAGCTTATTCAGGTTTTGAAGATCCATAGAGATAAAAATGTTGCTGACTTATTAACCAAGGCGTTTGAAACTAATAGATTTGAGTTCTTGGTCACACATATTGGTATGCCCGAACAATAACAGTTGAAGGATCGAGACACACGACGAAAAGAAAATACTCCCCTAAAGATCATGGAGAAGTATATCCGAAAATACCCTAGCAATGTATGAGGATAAATAGATCCAAGTCCTAAAAGGAGGCGGATCGTTGTATATCAAAATCCCAAATAAAGATTGGAGAAAAATGAAGAAGTCGTGGTCCAAGTATGAAGATTCTCTCAAAAACTTCAAGTGAAGAAATTCCTATTATGAAGAGAAGACCATTATTTCAAGAACGTCTCTCAAGATTTAAAGTATGAAGTCGCTTCCAAATATCGGTCCGAGAAAGGTCTCAAATCGTGAAGCGCGTTATGCCAAGATATGAACTTTATGAGGTCCCGAGAAGCAGTTTTAAAAAGATTTTGTCCTTTACCTAAATATTGATTAAATCGTCCTACTTTATTTTCGACCTAAATAAACGATCAAAATTAGTCAACAATGCATCCCCATGATCATTTAAGACAAGAATAAAATATAAGAGATACACCTAGGAATAAGGGAGTCTAAGTAAATAATTGGGCCACATGACTTTGTGTTAGTTTGCTAACTTATAATAACAATGATCTTGTTTATAAGCTTGGTTTGGGGAACATGAATCTTGAGGGTGATAAACATTCATGATATCCAAAACCCCAATGTAAGTCTTAGATTTCTTTACTTATTCTTCCTTTAAATATTTTGCAATTTTCTATCTTTTTAAGTTTCCTTAATATTTAGTATTTAATAAAGGCCAATGTGGGTTAATTATGATGAGAAATGTAAACTGTGCTTTGAAATTAATGCATTGCATGAGGGCATTTCAATGGTCAAGTGTAGGGGATTTAATAAGTGTGAAAACACTTATCCTTTTTACCACTTATTTCCAATAATAACTAGACCAGAACGTGTATTTTATGTCGTAAAAGTCGGAATTATGCGTGGTTTGTGTTTTTACTGTGTTTTAGGACCAAAATGTGAAAAGGGAAGAAAACATGGGCCTTCACGTGCTTTTATCGAAGAAAAAGACAAAAAAATGAAGTCAAAAGATCAAGAGTGCAAAAAGAACGGAAGTCCAAGGCCTATTCTGAAGATTTATCGAAGAAAAAGTCTAAAGATGGAAGTTTAATGAAGTCGAAGAACCAAGTCTAATAAAAGAAGAAAATTATATGATGAGTTCAATTTATATCGACAAATCCCAAGACAACGTCAAGAAAGTCGAAGAATTTAAAAGACGAAAAGACAAGAAGAAAGAAGAAGGCATCAACACATGTTAATTCTCCTATAAATACTCTCCTAATGACACATTAGGAGGTGTTAGCTAATTTGACACATTAGTCTTTCTAATTTATGTTCATGCACTTTCATATTGTCAATTTACTTTATTGTCTTTAATTTCAAGTTATTTCCAAGTAAGTTTTTAATTTGTGTTGTTGAATCTTTATTTTTAATCAAGTTTTTAATTAATCTCTCACTCTACCTTTCTTGTTTACTTAATCTTTATGCTTATTTGCTTATGGTTATGCTTATTTAATTGTTCCTTTTGTTTTTATGTGTTTGATTGTGTTAGCTTATTGTTCTTATAGCAGATTGTGTGCTTTTCTTAATTTTAATTAAGTGTTTTTAAAAGTTATTTTATAAAAAGTTGATTTTAAATATTTATATTTTTTAGTGTTGTTAAAAGTTTTTAAATTTTGGCTTATTTTCTTTTTCTTAAAATTGATTTAGTTAAGTTTTTAGATAAGTGCTTATTTGGTTTTTTAGCTTATTTCTAGTTTTTGCTTATTTTTGATCTAATTCGGGTTATGTTAAAACCCTAGTTTCCCGAACTAGGTAGAGGATCTAGTTTATCCCAACTTACATAACGATTGTTCATTTCCCGAATTACATGCATCCCTCTTTCCCGAATTAGGTGCAAAATTATTCAGACTTAGGTGCTGTTCATGTTTTCCCGACTTATATACTTCTTCTTTTCCCGAATTGAGTGTGAAATTTACATTTCCCGAATTGCATGCAAGCTAACGTATTCCGACTTATATACAAACGCATGGATTCCGACTAATATACAAACGCATGGATTCCGAATTACAACATAACATTGACATGCTAGGGTGCCTGCCTGTTTGCTACGTTTGGCGCCAAAAAAGAGGTGTGTGCCTGGGTGCTTGAGCTACTTTCTTGGTAGCTTGCTTATTAGTTAGTATTTGTTCCGTAATCGCTTAGTTTAATCTAAAAGTTGTTCCGATTTTTATTCTGATAGTCACGTATTTTTAGTTATATTTTCCGTCAATTTTTAGTATTAGTATTTTTTTGTAAAGTTTAGGTTTTGACTTTTATTTAGTACCCGCTTTAGTTTTTGTCTCGTTTAGTTTTAAAGTACCCTCATAGTTTTATTTTCTCCTTTTTCATTAAGTAAATTTTATTTTCAAGTCGAAAGTTAATTTCCTCTTTTAGTTTTATTTTTATTAATTGTTTTGTTTTAATTTACGTTTTATTATTTGTTTTGCTCCTTTATTATTAGTTATTTGTTTTTGGCTTATTTTTATTACTTTTTGCATTTACCTTTTAAGTAGAAATAGATAACCAAAGCTTCTTTTATTCACCAAAAACGATTGAGCTCCACTTTTAAACTTAATCAATTCGAATTGAATCGAGACGAAACAACGACAAATACACAAAATTCCTTGTATCAGGCATCTACCCTACTTTCTTCATCAAGAGCTTGAGAAATATTCTTGGGCTCTACATGTGATAAGAAACAGGCAAATAAACAATGTTGAGTATCCTTATGATTTGTTCTCTGCTATTATTTGACATAACTCACAAGTGCATGAGTTTCAGTATTGGCTTGAAGTTGTCTTCTGGTTTGCACAGCAGACTTGGGATTTCCAATAATCTGAGTAGTAGGATGGTTGTTGTTGACTTTATGAGTGGAAATAGAACTGACTGGAAGTTCAGTTTCCAAATTATTGAAATTAGTTACTATACCCTGCTCATCATAGGAAGCTTTGGAGAAGATTCCTTCAGCTGGACTAGCATAAATTTCTTCATCATCCATAGCCTGTAGAATATCTTCTAATGAATCAACAGACTTTGCATATTTTAAGTTAGCAGTACTTGCAGATGAGGTACCGCTAGGTGTAATTTGTACTGCTGAGTATTGTGACTCAAAATATTCTTCTCCTGAATGCTGATTAGCAGATGTAGCATTCTTTTCTTGATCATGAAGCCTGTGATGCTCTTGGGAGGCATGATCATCAGTTGATGGCATTGTTTGCTTCTGGGGAGTAGTAACCATAGGAGTAACAGTAGGCATACTGGGTACATAGATGTGAACATCATCATCCTAAGAGTCTGATGAAGAAGGTTCTCCTTGAGTACCTGACTTAGTTGTAACAAACTCCTCACCTGCATTTTTAGTTTGACATTGGGTTTATTTTCTAAGAAGTTAACATGGGCATTTTCTTCAACCTTTTTAGATGCCAAATTATAAACCCTATATACTTTACTTTGCAATGAATATCCTACAAGATATCCTGGATCAGATTTACCATCAAACTTCCCCAAATGATCAAGAGTATTTAGTATAGACACATAACACCTAAAAGGTCTTAAATGACTTATGGTTGGCTTAATACCAGTCAAAAGTTCATAAGGTGTCTTGTTTTGAGGCTTGGTCACTAAGACTCTATTTAACACATAACATGCAGTATTGATTGCTTCTGCCCAAAATGTATTTGGCAAAAGAGAATCACCCAACGTAGTTCTAGTAGCCTCAATTAGTGTCTTATTCTTCCTTTCAGCTACTCCATTTTGTTGTGGAGTCCTAGGATTACTAAATTGTCTCTTGATGCCTTTAGACCTACAAAATTCATCAAATTCAGCTTTCTTGAATTCTGTCCCATTATCTGTCCGAATGATTAAGACTTGTTTAGTGAACTGCTTTTCAACTAAAGTGATAAAATCATTAAGTAATTCATTGGTTTCACTCTTAAGAGCTAAAAAGAAAACCCAACTAAATATACTATAATCATCAGTTATAACTTGGCAAAAGGTCTTATGACTAATGCTCCTTATAGAAACTAGACAAAACAAATCCATATGCAAAAGTTGCAAAGGCTTTGTCACAATATTGACAGTCTTGTTCTTACAAGAGGTTCTATGATTTTTACCTTTTTGACAAGCAGTACATGTGAAATCATTCAGAAAAGATTTGTTAGTTAACCCTCTAACCAAATTCTATTCACTAATCTGTTAAGATTCTTTAAATTAACATGACCTAACCTCCTATGCCATAAGTTAGACTCATTATTGGAAGCCTTAGCTAGAAAACATGTAATACCACATGTAGGAGTAATAGTATGAAGATTAAAGGTGTACATGTTTTCTTGCCTGGGTACCTTAAGCAGTACTTGAGATTCTTTAGGCATCTCAAAGTCTTTGGAGAGCACCAAGTAGTCTATATCTGTAAACAACACCTTGTTCTTCTTATCACATTTGTGACACAAAAAAGATATTGAATTCATTCAATTATTTTACTAAGAATACGTCCTCAAATTCCAACTTCCCTATATTGATTTACCCTTTGCTAGTGATTCTACCTTTGCTACCTCCAAAGGCTACTGGTCCACTTCTGAATTCTTCAAATTCAGCAAGGAAATCTTTATTCCCTGTTATGTGTCTTGAGCATCCACTATCTACTATACCTTTATCTTTTAATTCATCAATTATATGCCCCTGCACATATACAAAACTTATTGGTTTTTAATAGGGACCCAAGCCACATTTGGCTCGGATCTTGTGGGACCTACATACTTAATATTTTGATAGGTAGTTCTTCCTTTAAGACTACATACACTCTTATACTTCATGGTTCCAGTCAAATAGTCAAAGAAATAGGTAGGTTTGTTGTCTTTGTACATTTTTGGCCTAAAAACTGTTTTAGCAGTACTTGCCTGAACACATAGTTTTTCACCTTTAGGAACCCACATTTGCACTGGTTTGTTATTAGACTTTATTCTAGATGTTCTAGCTTTCTCATCTACATTCTTAGAAGTGTTGTGGCACTTTGGTTGGACAGACTTTGAACAAGAGGTACTTGAGTTTGGTCTAGTAGTACTTGCAGTTCTAGACTTGCCGGTACTGTTGATCCCAAACTTAGATCGATTTAGCTTTGTGAAAACGAGATTGAATCAAGTTAAACACTTAGAGAAACTTTATTGTATATGAAACAATCTAAGTATTATGCGGAATTAATACTTAGAACAAGAACACACAAACAGAATAAACAAAACTTTCACTTTGATTGATGATTGAACTTGTGTATAATGAAAGTGTAGAATACGTATATAACTAAAACCTAAAGGCCTCCTTTTATAGAATAAGGAACCTTGTACAAGAGTCTACGTATCAGCTATTTTAGGTAAAGATAATCATAAGAAATACATTGTCGAACATATCTTTACTAGAAACATAAAACGTGTAGACTAAGTATCCTATCAATGCTTGACTTCTTCTTATCAGCGCTTGACTTCTTCTTGTCAACGCTTGATCTGTCAACGCTTGATTTCTTCTTATCAACGTCCAATTTCTTCTTGTCAGCGTCTAAGTATATTGGCTTCATTTTATTCCCAACAATCCTCCCCTAAACTTGATATCTACTATGACAATCCGTCAATTTATGGTTGATATTTTATTATCAAGTATTATTTAAAATCATTATTTTAATGTTATATCATGAACTCACTCATTTTTGGAAAGAAATTTGGGTTTACATCTTAAAGTAGCATCGACTACGTCTAAACCGGAGGACTCTACGTTACGTGCTTACGTTTACATACACCGCTTTAGGTGAAAGTCCAACATTTCAAGAAATAAATTTATTCCCGAATATTATTTTGGAATTTTAAATTGTGTTGGTTCATAAACTCACAAATTTACGGGTTGAAATTAGGGCTTACATGCATAATTTAACGTCCTTTACGACTAAACCGGAAACCCTAGGTTTACGTATTTACGTTTTTGAACTCCGTTTTGATGAGACAATTTTTATTAGATTCGTTTTGTGCCGTTGATTCATAATTTATAAAAACGTTTTTCGTAAAACGATCGGAAGGCACGCAAATCGAGGAAATTAGAATCGAGGAGTACCCATAAATTAGTGGGGATGAGACAAGTTAACACTTACCCCACCCCCACTAAGGGGCGGCCAAGCTTAGCCAACACATCTATTATGTGTCAACTTAACATGAAAACTAATGACACTTGTCCTTAGTTTCACACCAAAACCACCTTAACTCTGAAAACTAGCAACTCATACCATTACCCTCATTTCATACATGGAAACAACTCTAATCTCTCTCTACTTTCCCTATTGCCATCCCATATCACCACAAACACCACCATTTGATCAAAAATTAAACCATGAATCTTGTGATTAACTTGCACAAGATGAAAATCCTTTGAAGACTTGTTTATTTGAGGTGATCCTAACATCTACAAAGAATTTTTCCTTGGAGTATAGGGCTGATTTTTCACAAGGTGTTTCATATACTTGGTGATCTTGAAAGTGTTCTTGATATATCATAAGATTGGTTATCAAAAATCAAGTCTTGTTCTCAACCTTTTCATCACTTTGGTGGTATAAAGATTGTTTCTTCCTATCATCTTTTTATCTTGTAAAAGTACTCATGTATTTTCTTTTTAGATGTATATGTATATGATGATTCATGATGATCAAAGAATTATGTGGAGATTTTGTGTTAATAGATTTGGTTAAAAAGATTAAAATCTACAAATTAAAATGTTAAAATCTTGATTAAATTTATAGGCTGTTGATATGAGTGATTTTACTCATATCAATTGTAGCCTAAAACAATGAATTAATGCATAAAATGTTCAAATATGCCTTGTATATGTGTTGTTTTGTTGTTTCATGTGTGTAGGTACCAAGTTCACGAAAACCGGCAAGAACGACACGAGTTTGAAGAAAAAGATCGAGGAAGCCAAAAACAAGCTCGATTTTAGTGGATTTAATCATTTATGTAGTTTTTGGGCCTAGGTGGGTCCCACATTTTCTTATTGGGCCTGCAAGCCCAATTATGGAAATTATTTATCTGCTATTAGGTCAAAGCCTAAATAAAGGCCCAATACAAGACAAAAATGTATGAGACGGTTGGAAGGTTGTAACAGTTGAGGCTCAAGTTTTGTCAAGGCCCATTTTCACCTACGACTTATTAACGGGACGTTTATTTTGATGGACCAAAAGCCCATGTTGAATGTTACAGATAAAGGATTGCAAGGGGTTTATATAAACGTATTTTTGGTCAACCACGAAACTTACCTCACAATACTCACACGTTTTCACAACCACACGATTAATAAACAGTCGTTACTCCCAAAGTTCTCTTCTTCTTCCCCAAATAAAGAAAATAACCACACACTTGATCACTATTCCCTAAAAACCCTAGTTCATTAAAACATCAAATTAAATGGGGCTTTTAATTCACACGAGTGATTCACACACTTGGGGAATTAATTCCCCAAGATTTTCGGATTTAGAAGATGGAGGATGCAAGTGACGTATCCTTTTATGAGTGGCCTTGACAGCTCATCCAGCCTAATCCACCAATGAAAAGGAAACACGTCATCTCCAAACTAGAACAACTAGCACACTTGGATGCCACGTTGGCGATCCGTGTGCTAGTTGGCTCATCTCAACCGTAGGATCAAGGAGAAGAAAGAGAGAAGAGAAATCAAGGTCCAAGAGTAGAGATTCCCCTCAAAAAACTTCATCAGCATGGCCTTGGGTTTGCCTATAAAAACCCACAAAATTATTGTAATCATCATCCCATTTTTTTACTCTTAAAGTTATTATGTTAAATTAGTTCTAGGATAATCTTTTATTTTTCTTTCATCTAGTATTGTAATCTTTTATGATTAATAATAAAAGTTGATTTATTTTTAGCAAATTCGTGTCTACTTTTCTGTTTTAATTAAACACTACAATTTTATTCATCCACTGTTTTGATATAATAATGTTCATTATATTTAATTGAGCTTAAATGGTAGCTTTAATTAAATATTATAAGAATAAAATTTGGGGAATAAACTTTCCTATTGAAAGTTTAAATAAAAAATATGGTTCGAATGTGGATCTGTATTCGGTGCTGTTGATGGTGTTCGAAGATGGTGATTAATGGTGTTGTTATGGGTTCATAAGATTGTTCAGCACAATCTTCTTCTTAAAGGCTTTCTCCAATAGGTTTGATTCTATTTACTTTTTGTGTTGTTTATATTTTAGATGAATCTGTTTAAGTGATTTTATGAATTTTATGATAAATGGATTAGGGTTGTATGGATATGATTAATGTGTTAATGAATCTGTTTGGTTATTTGTTATTGATGGTTGATGGTTTTACCCGATTTCGTGAAGTATTGTATTAGCGAATTGTTTATCAGTTTAATTTAGTAGTATTTTTAGATTGAACTCTTTGTCCGCTGAATAAATTGTATGCTGCTGATGTTATCTGATTTTGGTGTAAATCTACTTCGCAATTTAGTTTGCTGGTTTCTATAATCTGACAAATGTTTGGAGTTTGTTCTATGTGGTAAGGTAATGTTTAGAACTGATTTAGATTAAACTGCTTAATATAGGTTTAATATTTGCATAAAGTCTGCTAGATCTGATTTTTGACCTGTGAATTGATTGCTAGAGGTTTGGTAATTGTATAATATCTGCTAGAGTTGTGATCTATGCTGAATTTGGTTATATCTGTGATGACCTTTTGGCCATCTATGTTATTTTTGCTTAGTTTTATGCCTGCATTTTATTATTTGCTAGATTTGTGAGTAATTTGCTTAGTTTTTTAGGTGTGGTTTATAGAATTGCTAGACCATTTAGTTTTCCTGCGTTTTGTGTATCTGCATTAGTTGCGTTCTAAGGTTTGCTGGTATTAGTTTAATTTTGCTGAGATATATTAACCAATAGACCCTCTTGGTCTGTGTGGTTCATTTAATTCCAGATTTTCAGTTCAAAATAGTATCTGACTCACAAGTCATTCCTTTGACTTAATGTTTCTATTTTAACTGTCCACAAACAAATGATAACCGAAAAATGTCCACTATGGGACCCAAACCCGTGACCTCACGGTTCTACACCATACGCTTTAACCATCTGAGCTAGGGGCTCATTTGGTTTTATATTTGCTACATATAATTAATATAGATAGTGGTTTTATAGCTGGCAGTTTAACTTAACGTATACTTAATCTTCTTTTTTATTTCATAGTTTAATCACTTTTTTTATAGTTAGTTTAATCATTTTTTATAGCTTCAGTTTTTATAGTATTTTAAATAAAAAAAATAAAAAAAATATTTTTATTAATTTTAAAAGTTAAATTAGTTTTAAATAAAATTAGATTTAATTAAATTTGTAGAAATTAAATAGTTTTTTATAGATTTTTAAAATAGTGTAAAAGTTATTTTAATTAAATTGATTAATTTTAATATATTTTAAAGTAGTTTTAATTTTTAAAATAGCTTTAATTTTTAAGTAATTGTTTTAGATTAAATTAATCCGGGTTTACGATTCATGCACTTATGTTTTAAAATTTGTAGGATTAATATTAGTTTAAAAACCGAAACCAATTCTAATCAATTGTCCAAATCGATAAAAAAACGTCTCAAATTCATAAGATCTTCGTGTACAACGAACTTGGTTCACCCACGTGTTTAATTGAATCCGTCTTTGGTAATTTTAGACTATTACTTTTTCCTAAAGGTAATTTTCTAATTTACCCTATAACGTATCTTAATTATCACATATACTATCACGATCACACCAAAAAATTTGGCGCCGCTGCCGGGGATCTTTTGTACGATTCGTCTTTGTGGAGATTTGTTGATCGTTGATTTGAAGACCCTTTCCGTCCTCGGAAAGTTTTGTTATTTTTCTGTTATTATAGTAAGTATCGTTTTTATCGTTTTTTGTGATTAATATATTGTATTACGTAGAACAATAATTTTATCTACTTTTCAAATAAGACCTTAGTTGGGATTTCATCACCTAGCTATTGTATTCGAATACAAAACAAAAATAAAAGGCAAAATAGAAAATAATAATAAGAAGTTTGAACTCGATTTATACAAACTATAAGGTGGGTATAAGGCGACGTGCTATAAAAAGCCGTCTAAGGAAAAAGGTTTTTAAGTGCTTTGTGCCACCTCGTTTCCCCGCTTGCTTGTGCGTATATTGAATGGGACGACCGCTTATTGGTTTGCCGACTCAAGTAGTATTAAATTTTATTTTTATAGTTTACTTATTGAACCTTGAGACGTTTAGGTTTTCACCTATTGTTTCAAAGTCGACCGAGGGTAATTTACTTCCATAGTAGTTATCCTTATTCCTTGTTTTTATCGATCATTTTTTATTGAGCAATACCAAATAAAATACCAAAAATAATCTTCTTCTTGTCTAATTTCTTTTCTTCAATCCTCTAAATTCTCGTCTTTGTAGTGTATGCAATTACATTCTTCTCGACTTGTGATTGATTTTAATAGGCTTGAAAAATTCCTCGTGGAAATAGAAATCGTCAACAACGAATAGTGGAACCCGAGCTTCCACCTATTGTTGTAGAGATGGCCGATAACCGAACAATGGAGGAATTGCTCCGTGCACCCACCGAAGGGTATGGGGAAGCAATCGTTGTGCCGGCTATTTTGGCGGATCATTATGAGATTAAGACGGGTCTTTTATCGCTCATTCGTGCCAACTAATTTCGTGGCAGTGAGACCGACAACCCGCATTCTCACATTCGGAATTTTCTTCGAATTACCTCGACTCTCAAGTTTAGAGATGTGCCGAATGACGCGATTAAGCTAATGCTTTTTCCGTACTCGCCCGAGGGTAATGCTAAGATTTGGTATGAGAAAGAACCACCGGGTTCGATCTTAACATGGGATGATTTAGTGTCTAAGTTCATGAATTATTTCTGTCCACCATCCAAAACAACACACTTTAAAAACGAGATCACTAGATTTGAACAAAAAGTGCATGAATTGTTTGGGGTTGCTTGGGAAAGATTTAAATATTTGTTGAGACAATGTCCACACCACGGTTTCTCGGAATTGCATCAAATAAATACTTTTTATAATTGGCTTAATATGATTGAACAAGATTCTTTAAAAGTCGCCGCGGGTGGTAATCTTTTAAGAAACACTCCGAGAGACGCATGGTGTATAATTCAGAATAAGTCCAGAGCACAATATTCACGAAACACACCGAGTGTTTCCAATGTGAATTCATCTAATATCGAGATTGCTAGATTGGACTCTAAGATTGATAATGGATTTGCTACATTGTTGAATGAGATTAGGAAGAATCTTCATGGATTGATTAATATGGTTGAGAATGTTTGTGTATCATGTGGTGGAGCACATCCTAATTATGCTTGTTTAACCATGGGGTTTGATCAAGCTAGTGCTTTTGCCGCGACGGGAACTTATGGCTCCAACGGTCAAGTTCCTCGTCAAAATCATGTTGCTCCACCGGGTTTTCCACCGGTTTAAAATAGGTACAACAATGGAAATAATGGGAATAATTTTAACCGTGGTATCCAAGGGAATTTTATTCAAGGAAATGGGTTTAATGCTAATCAAAACAATCAAGGTTTTCAAACCAATAACCAAAATGAGTTGTCAAGCTACATTAAGTCGAATGAAGCAAATTTGAAAGCTTTTCAAAACAACATTCAAGGGCAAATTAATACTTTGAAACTCGATTTTCAAAATACGATTAAAGGGCAAAACAACAAGATTGAGCTTAATCAACAAAGGCTAGAGCAAAGTCACAATCGTATGCAACAAAGTTTGGAACAAAGGCCAAATAAATTGCTTTCGATGTTTGAGGGATTTATGTCTAAACCATCATCTTCTTCGGGTTGCTTACCTAGTAATACCATTCCAAACTCGAAGGGAGAGCTTAAGGCCATAACCGTTTATGATGATTTTGTTAATTTATAAGAAGTTTAAGTGATTAAGTTTAATCCTCCACCTAAGGAAATTTTTTTAGATGTCACCAAGGCTACTTTGAATGTGATTAGTACCTCAGTTTTCTTTGATTTCTTTCCAGAGAAATATAAAGATGCGGGTCAATTCTTGATACCTTGTGTTTTCAATGAGCTTGAGGTGTGCAAAGCTCTAGCCGATCTAGGAGCTAGCATTAACTTAATGCCCCTAGCCATTTGGAAAACTCTTGACTATGCATCACTTAGTACCACTCGAATGATCATTGAGCTTGCAAATGGTACCACCACCCGTCCGGCTGGTATAGCGGAAAATGTCATTGTTAAAGTGGGAAAGTTTTTGTATTTAGCCGATTTTGCTATAGTTGATTATGAGACCAATCCTCGTGTGCCTATCATTTTAGGACGACCATTTTTGTGCACGGCTCATGTTCAAGTTGATATGTGGAAAGAAGAGATTAAATTGTTATATGGAGATAAAAGTATTGTTTTCAAACCGGAAAAGATTCCAAGATTTGCTTCTAAGAAAGTTGAAAGTGTAAAACTTGTTGAGACTATTGAAAGTAATAAGAAAGCTCTTTTTGATAAAGGTGTTTTTCCAATTTTGGAAACCTCATATTGTGATAAAGGAAAGTTAAATTCAAAGGAAGAAGCTTGTTTTGTTGAATCATGTTGTAATCTTTCCTCATCTCCACTCACTCCACACGAGGATGATAGTTCTAAGATTGAAAAAGAAATTGATGAATACCTTAGCACACCAGTTGATGCTAGTGAGTTTGATGGTGAGAATTTTGATCCCGAGAGTGATATTGCTTTAATTGAACAATCTTTGAAAATAAACTCATTTTCACTCTCTTTGAAGGACCAAATTGATGTTCCTAAGGCACAATCTTCATTTGAAGAGCCTTTGATTCCTAACTTCACACCGAGTGAGGTTAGCGACTATTCATTCGATAAGTTCGCCGATGAACTTTTTGATATCATTGATCCACTTCCACGGGGAAGTGAAGACGTTACCGATCTCGAGATCGAGCGTGATTCTCATGTTTTACCTACCATTCTCGAGGAATTCTCCGATGAATTTCCTTCTAATGAGAATGACGACCTTGTATCCGAGTGTGACACACTTGATACTTTGTCAGATATTTCTTGTGATGACAAGATTGATGACACTTTTGTGACCTACTCAAATCCTCTCTTTGAAGCTTCAATGAACAATAATCCATTGTTTCAAGAGGATTTTGAGAACATCATACTTCCTACATCTCATAACCTTTGTGATGATGAGCTTCTCTTGAAGGAGGTTGATGAGTTTCTTTATATAGACATTCCTTCGGAATTTGAGGAAGAGTCTAATGACAGTGATGAAGATTCTTGGTTTGATTACCCGATTTATGATGATGATAATGTTGACCCGGAGTGAGAAATTACTTTTGCTCCAATTATCCTTCCCACTCGATTTGATCTTAATGTGCGGGTTTTTCATGCGACTCATTTTGAGTACCATGACCCTTTTCTTCACATTCCTAAGAGTGATAAGGTCAACAAAGTCATGCAAGTTGATACAACTAGTGTTGAGACTTTTATACCACCATTACCATGTGCTTCATACAATTTTGGATTAGCATGGGGGGACGACATTGTGTTGTCTTTTCCTTTCTCTCACGAGGACGAGGTATTCGACCCCGGAATCATTGATTTAGGGAAATCTCGGACTTTCACCGATGCAATAATTGAAAGACCTTTCGATCATCTTGGTGCGAGTTTATCTCGGGGAGCATGCTATATCCATTTCGTGATTAGTGACTACCATCTCTTTTTGGATATTTGTTTTGGAGTTTTATCCTTTCGTTTGTCATCCGACAACGAGGATGAGATCTTTGACCCCGGTATCGTGCTTCATGTTGGAATTTATTCCATTTTGATGGTTTCTACCACTTTCCCTAAGGACCAATGAATGTGGGGATCGAGTCGAGCTTATGACTCGGTGAACAAAAACGAGGTGCCTTGTAGGGGAGTCCCATACATTCGATCTTATTTCTATTTTCTAACACTAATAAGGCTTGATCTTTCAAGCTCGTGCTCGTGTTTTGTTGTGTGTTGTGATCTTTTATTCTTTGATTGCCAAAAAGGGGCACACTCTCTATCCTTTGATTTTTATCGACTAACGTTTTATCTTGAGGCATAATTAATAAACGGCTTATAGATTTACGTGCTCTTTCCATGTTAGGATTTTGCATTAGACTCTTCGTGTTTTAGCAAGGGGGTGTTACTCTTGAGCTAAGAAATATTGAGGACAATGTTTGGTTTTAGCATGGGGGAGTCAATCGATATAATCGCTTGCTATTTCTTTTGTCGTGTCCAAACGTATTTGTTTTTCTCATTTTTCATAAAAATTTAAATTTTTAGTGTTATTTTTAAGTTTTAATAAATAAAATAAGTGCTTTTGACACAAATGTAGGCTTTCCGTTGGTGAAAATAAAAATAGTTTTTGACTCGACTCGGTTTTTACCTTAGCTTTTCTTTAACGTGTTTGAATCAAGTTTTGCTAGGCTTTTATGTAGGGAGCTTTAAAACGCGAAAGTCTTTATTCATGTGGGTTAAGAACAAGAACTTTTCGCAAGTTCCTATAATTGATCCTAGAAATTCGTTTATCAAAGGAACTTTAAAACACAAATTCTAAAACTTGAAAAAGTATAAGAAGATGCAAGATCCTATAGATGACTTGAAAACCCAAAACTTTGATTTAATAGGCTAAGTATCCATTGATTTCACATTTTTGAAAATTTTACAATATGGAGAACAAGAGATGATAGAGTTCAATCATAAGTTTCTATGATTAACTCTTCTTTGTGCAAGTATTTTTGTGTTTGATTTAATATCCTCGTATTTATTTTCCACGCTTGAATAATAATTGCTTAATAAATGAAGTTTTTAGCGGTTTAGGCTTGATAACATAACTCGTAACTCCTTCTTTTTCTTCCCTTGTAATTAAAGTGAGAACACATTAAGGGTGTCAGCGTCATGGACTTTTGATCATGGAATTGCGGAAATTTGGCTTACTATAAATATCATATAAATAAAGAAGAATAAATAAAAACATGTTCTCTAGGAGCCTTTGGGTGGAAGTCATGTAGCACTAACCTTGTCATTAGAGCCTTAGGGTGTATGGCAAGGGGACAGATGAGACTGCTTTTATACATAGTCTCATCTTCCAAATTGGGCTTAAAATGCATTAAATATCATCAAAATACCCATATATATGTTTGTATTTGTTACTTGTGTATTTTAGGTACGGATATTGAGAAAATGACAAAAGATCCCAAGAATCATACAAAAACGAACACGGGAAACGAAGCCGCACAATGAACCAAGCCCTAATAAAGACTTTCCCAAGATTAACCCTTAAAGACTTGAAGAATTATAAAGAAGGTTCCTCCAATGTGGAAGAATTGACACTTTATACCCTTGTATCTTCATAATTACAAGATTGGTCCTTAAAGTTTGTCAAAATTACAAAAAGGACCCTTAACTTTCTACATTTGGCAAGAATGGTCCCTCCATCATCAAGACTTGGAAATTTTAGTCCTCCAAAATGTCAATCAAACAAGTCAAGACCATAAACTTTGAAGAAAATACCAAACCAGTCCTTCAAGAATTCAAAAATGGCAAGAAATACCCCTGAAATCATTTTGCAAAAGTTTTTAGGGCAAAAGTATGAAAAAGGAAACTTATATAACAAAGGATATATGGTTTTGGTTATTTAATCAGCAAATAACAAAGAAAGGAGAAATAAGGGACTGAAATGGGCAGACAACCAAACCTCCAACACCCACTTTTGGCTTGACACGTAGCCCACTCACTTGAATCAACCAATCACATGGCTCCCTGCTTCCACCTCACCATCTACTCACACCAGACTTAACAAACCTAATTTATTAAGTTTAATTAAGGCGCTAAACACCCATTTAAAAAACCAAACAGATTAAACACAAGTTCTTGGTGTTCTTGGTGCAAATTAGGCATTTGTAGCCCCTGCTAGTGTAATTTTGAACTCAGCTTATCAATAAGCAAATCTAGCTTATCCAAACTTGCAACAACTTATTTTTGTGATAGATCTTCATTATTTGAACCATTTGAGTAGACTGGAGCTTATTGGAATTTGACTTTGACTTTTTACTAGAAAACCAACTTATTTAACTTTTACATAAGTGCTTATTTGCTTTTTCCAGCTTATTGAGTCAGCTTATTTGAAAACTCTTTGTTGATTTTGCTTAATTAAGTCATTTAGAAGCTATAGAAACTTGAATCAGCACTTGGGGTGGTCTAGAACTCTAAAACGACTATTTTGTCGTTTTCTGTAGATTGCTTATTGCATTTTCAGGCTTATTCCTTGGGCTTATTTCAAATTTCTTTTTGCAGAAGTCTTAGTTAGGTCAAAAGAAGCTTGTGTGTTTAATTTCAGCTAATGGCATTGGCTTATAGCTTAATGGGCCAAAAAACCCATTAAGAATAAGCTGTTTGGTATAAGCTAGCTTATTTCACACTTTCAGCTTTCGGGCCTTTGGAAAAAGTTGTTTAAAATCAAATTTTGAGTCAACCAGTGCTTTTTGGGCTTATTTTGAACACTTTTTGTTATTGGGCCCAAATTTGGCCCAATAAGGTACTGTTTTGGGTTTAGCCCATTTTCTATGCCCATTAAGGGTATTTAGGTAATTTCACTTTCATTTCTGAGTTATTTAGGTTAAATTAAGCTAGTTTGCAAGTTTTTAGAATTTCTTATGATTTTTGGATTTTTAATAATATTTTAATATTATTTTATTGTTAAAAATTAAAAGTCTGATTTTCTAAGTTTTTATATTTTTCCTAGGTTCTAAACACTTAATTAGGATTTTTTCAAATTTCCAAATATTTTTAGAGTCTTTTAATTTTTTTCTAGAATTAATTTAACTTTTAATTGATTTTAGTAGTTTTTAATTGTTTAAAAATAGTTTTTAGTGGTTTTAAAATTTTGAAAAATACTTTTTAGCTTAATTAGAGTGTTTTTGAGGTTTACAAACTTTAAAATCTTGTTTGGGACTGATAAGTGTGAAAACACTCATCAATTATGATCCTAAAACCATTAAAAACACAGTCAAATACATCATATTTAACTGTTAATTATCAGAATTACGCGTGTATTTGGTGTTTGTGTATTTTCAGGTATATAGGTACATTTGAGACAAAACACGAGCTTTCAAGGATTAATTTGATCAAAAGACGAAGAAAAGGACGAAAGATGATCCAAGGATCTTATTTGCCAAACTTCCAAAGATCAAGGGCTTAAAGTGTAATTACTACAATGATAAAGGATGGAAAAGATATTACTTAAAACCTTTATACACATTTGGAAAGAAATAAGAAGTTGAGGGACCAAAAAGAGAAATTGAGTAGAAAGTTTACTTAACTTGGTAAGTTGACCAAAGACCGGTCAAAGACACTCACAAAAATCTCACACACGTCTTCTTCGTTCTCAATGAAGAGAGAGAAAGAACAGATGAAGATTTCATCTTTTACCACCAATACCTGCAAATCAAAATCAAAAACGATCCAAGGGTTTTCAGCCAAAGATTCCAACTACAAAAGTGCTTATCTCGTTATCCTCTACATGATGGTGGTACTTAATTAGAGTAAAAGTCAAGGACAAAGAAAGCCCCAAATATCCGATTGAAGATGATGAAGGACGAGTTCTATTTATCCTCGTATTTTCCACGTGTCGATTGCTAATTGGATCAACCACGTCACTCCACCACCACTAGACGCCTATATAAAGAAGACGAGAGCCTCATTTGGAAGCGGTTAGCTTAGGTGTAGGATTCACACAGTAGGTTAGAATTAGTTAAAACTTTTGTAACCAATTCTGTTTTTCAGTTAAAGCTTTTGTAACGAATTTCTTTTTCTTCATTAATGAAATAAATCAAGCTTTCTCATTCTTCCTTTCTCAATAGTTTGAAAGACAGTTAAATCTTGTTAAACTTGTTATAGTTTCTGAAATTAGTTGTAACCGAATGATTTTATTCTCCGTTAATGGAGATTGCAGTTCTATAAACTTGTCTCTTACTGTTAATAGCTCGACGCTTTAGCTCTAGTTTGAGGCTCTAGTTATTGTTAATTAGAGTGCGGTTTAAAATTTGAGTTTATTGAATTGATTTTCTGCTAGTTAAAATTTCAACCGGTTACTTTTCGTCAGTTCATTAAGCTTGAAATGATGATCTAATAAGCTCTTAGTGTGAAGGATTGTGAGTACTTGCCAGTTTGATCTAGGTTTAATCAGTTTAAAGTTTTAGCAGCTTTTCAGATTTAGAAGTGTTTCATGTTGAATTAGTTAAAATCTGTCATGAATTAGTTAATTGTGGTTGTAATCATAGAATGATACGGTAATTGTGTTAGATCTGCTTATTAGAATTAGAGTGAGCTTACTGATTTTGTAAAGGTTTGTTTGAAATTGTAGCCTATTAATCCTAGCTAAACTTCGATTATCAGTGTTTAGGGACAACAGGTTTTAAACTGAATTTGGTAGATAGTGAGTAAGTCAACTGGTAATGATAGTTTGAGTTAGAAATAGGTTCAACCTTGGTTCAATTTTCAGTACTGAAGGTTTCAGGATCGAAGGATCTGTTTGGTTGTTTGCCGTGTTCTGTTTCCATGTTTTTGCAGGTTTCTTGTTTTGAAGGTTAAGTTCTTTCCAGCAATTGATAATAAGGCATGGTAGTTCGTGTTCGAGAACTTGCAGTTTTAGATTGATACTCGCTAAACCGGCTCAGCGCCGCGTTTCTCTTCAACAACGGTCTGGCCTGGATGTGACGGTTAAGCTAGTTTCGTTTTTACGTTCATTAGAGTAATATGCTAAATCACATTCGTAGTGTTAAGATAGCTTATTAGTTCGATTTACATGTTTTAAATTCTGCTTTTATGCTCATATATTTTAGATTGTTTTCACTTACTGAATTTGTAGTTTCTGTTATAATCAGTGTTTCAGATTCCTAGTGATTAAGCTTCTTTTAGCAGCTCTTGCATATAAATCATATAGATTAGAGGACCTTTCTTATTAACTAAGATGGTTTGATTTGTAGATAGTTGTTAGATAGTTGGTCCATTGGGTTGTAGTATTACTGGTTGTAATAGTCTTAACATTTAAAAAATTTACAAGTAAGAAGGATAATCATGACAGTAGCCACGATTGTGTATATTGTTGGATTAAGCCATTTTCAATTAGTTTGTTAAAATTACAGTTATAGTCCTTCATTTTGTATGATGCCATTACACTTACAGTCCAAGTCAGTTAGTTTAGATTCTCATTAGTCCTTGATTTGTTAGTTAGTTACACTTTTAGTCCTATTAGTTAGTTTGTATTTTCTTTTAAATTTTGTGCATTTAATTGTTTTACGTGCAATTTGTTTTAGAGTAGTACATATACGTAGGTATTATAGAATATTTTACCTTTTTACTCGCTTTGTGCTAAGTAGAAATAGATTACCAATCAAGATTTTTACAACCAAAAACAGTCAAGTCAAGCTTAAAAACGTTATATCAATTCGAATCGAGCTGAGAAGACAACTACACTAAAAAACGGAATATTAAATGGCGCCGCTGCCGGTTCTTTTCGTGAAGATTAAAGATTTCGAGTGAGACGATTGGATTTTGGGATCCGTTCACTTTGTGAACGTTATTTTTACGTATTATAAATCAAAAAGTAAAAAAAATCAAAAAGATAAAAATACAAAAAAATAAAAAAATCACAAAATCAATTCTTTTCCTAAAGAATTGAACCAAAAAAATAAAAAATCCAAAAAGTAATCTTTTTCCTAAAAGATTACACCCAAAAATATATATTATTCGTTTTTATCGGTTTTTACGTAGATATAGTATTTTTCTTAAAAAACAAATAAATACAAAAATATTTTTTATATATTATTATATGTAGATACGTATAAGTATAAGAACAACCAAGTTACCTATCTCCATAAGTATTGCCGAGGCATTACACCGTGTTGAGGGGCGTTCCGGTCCTTGACACGCGTATCGATCAAATAAAATTAAGCAAGAATAGATAAATACTTCCAATTGGCAATAATTCGAAGAATACAAACTACTAAAGTGAATAGATAGGCGACGTGCTATAAAATGCCGTCTAAGGGTCAATAGGTACTTAAGTGCTTCGCGCCACCTAACCCCCCGTTCACTAGTGCGTATTCTAAGAAGGAAGGCTTAATTGGAGGTCTTGCACCCAAGTAGTAATTATATATATACTTTCTTGTGGATATTTCATATTGAAACTCGAAGAGGATAATCTTATTCTTTTCAAAGTCGACCGAGGGCTACTCCCTCATTCCTCGTGTTTACTTACACGTGTACTCGCACACGTGTAAACATACCACCTTTGGTGTATTACTTCCTTCCCCGAGGAAGCTTTTAAACGTCATTATACTTGTATATACATTCGGCCACCTTGATAAACATGGATACTCGTTCCATGTGGGAGATTTTGCAACAACGATCCGCCAACGCTAATTATTCGCCTTGTTCGACTTGTGGTGGTCCACACGATACGTATTTATGTGATCAAAATAATGGTTATTATGGGGAGGGATATACTTATAATGGAACCGAGAACCCTAATTTTCCACCTAACACTCAAATGGACTACACTTGTAATGACTATATGGGAAATTCCGGTTTTTCATCACAACCTCCACCATCATTTCATGATCAAACCTTTAATGTGCCATACCAAAACCAAGGATTTTCCAATTATGAAGGTTTTCAAAACAATGATAATTTTCAAGGCTATAATCAAGAAACCTTTCATAATCAAGGATTTTCACATTATGAGGGTTTTCAAAATGAAGGAAATTTTCAAGGTTACAATCATGAGAACTTTCACAATCAAGACTCTTTTCAAACCTATAATCCACCTAATTATGGAAATCCGCCTCCACCATATTCTTCGACTTATTCATGTGAGTTTTGTGGGAACGCACCCCATTATGGTTATGATTGTAGACCGAGGGATCCGCCATCCTATGTCCTTGATAATGTCAAGAAGTTTCATTCTTTACTCGAGAGAAATAACAAGTTGTACGATGACGTTTATAAGATGCTTGATGGTATGAAAAACATGAGCTACAAGGAAATGAAAGACACGCATCGATGGTTAAAGGGACTAATTAACTCTACTGAGGAAGAGGAAATTGAGTCTCTACCATATTTTGATAAGGAATTCGGTGATTTGTATCGTGAATCGTTGAACAAATTTTCTTGTCGCCTCAGGAAATATTCAAATGATTTATTCCTTAAGACTCTTATAATCGAGGAAGACGGACATTACATGACTACTTTTACTCGTAGGCCTGATCCATTATTAGATGAAGATGTTGAGGAACCTTCGAGTTGTATGACACTTAATGATGACACACCTTCATCACCTTTACCTCACGTGGCAACCACCGACTCTTTAACCATGGGGGACGAGCCTCTTAGCACTAATACAAACACCAATTTAGAAGAATTAACCGTTTCTAGTGTTGAGAACCTTATCCCAATCCAAAGAGAGTTTGAGGGTATTTCCATTGAACCATGTGATGAGCTTTGTATTGATACCTCTTCTCCTCATGATCACATTGAGATTTCATCACATGTTGACCTTCATGCTACTACTAGTGATTTTGGTGATTTTGATCTTGATGAATTGTTCAAAGAAAGGGATAATCAGATTGAGGAAGAGTTTATGCAAGATATAGAGGATGATGATTGTGATTCTAGTGAGACATCTTATGATATATTATCCGAGGACTTTTCATGTCAAGATGACCTTCCTAATTTGGATGATGATGTTGCTCATATAGAAGAAGTGGAAGATGTTCATATTCGAGAGGTTTTATCAAACGTTTATCATCTTATCTCCTCGATTGAAGCATTGAACACAAACCATAATGATGAGTCCATAGAAGAAAAACCTTTCATTGATATTTCTTCACCGGTTTTTGAGGTTGCACCTATTGAATTTTATGATGATATCATCCCTTTGAGTGATTCTCTCAATACACCTTCTTTTGAGCCTTTTATTCCCACCCTTCCACCCTTGAAGTTGGTTATTGATGAAGATCCTATACTCTTAGAGATTGATCCTTTTTCACCTATGGCACCTTTAGAACCCAAAACCTTTGATATGAATTCTCATATGGATATTGATGACACCATAGAGGCTTATCTTGCTAATATTGATATTGAGGTTGATGATAGTGATTCTAATTGGGAAGAGGAGATTCGTCTTAGTGAGAACTTGCTTTTTGGGAACATAGAGATTACACCTCATTCACAAGACACTATTCATCTTGATCCTCCTTTTTCTATGCCTTCTATGGAAGATTACCCACCTTTTGATGATGATGAGCCTAATATGGACATAATTGTTATGAATGTTTTGATACCTACACCTTCATTGTCTCATGATGCTTTGATCACTAAGGGGGAATCTTATATGGTTGATACGAGCTCATCTTCTTATTTTCCCATGAAGGGAAAGGTTTTTGATCCTGGGATACGTATGTTTGGGAAAAATTGGTTTTCATCTACTCCACTTATGAGTGTGCCTTCGATTGATATGCGATTCTTGTATGAGCTTACTTTGGTGATGCTACCTATTTTGGAGTTGTTCACTTGTCGAGATGGAAACTTTGTATTTGATCCTGGGGTGCTTCCTATTTGAGAGATTTCGTATGTTGGACAAACTTGAGACACGTTGGACCGTTCCATTTATCGAGGCAGATTTGGTAAATCTTATAGTAAATGGCAACGTGCTAAGTTTGAGTGATCATGTGAGACGTGCTTCAAAGTGATATCCTTTATTCTCCATGATGGTTTCCCCAAGGACAACTTAATTCGGGGCCGAGTCGAGCTAGCGACTTAGGGTTAAAAAAACTCAAGCATTGAATAATTAGGTTAGAAAACGTAGAGTAGATTTTCAATAGGTTAGGTTTAATTAAAAAGATGTTATAGTAGAGCTGAAGTGGAGGGGTGCCTTTCTTCGTCTTTTGGTGTTTGTTTCAAGGGTTGCTCTCTCACATTTCATACTTGGAGCTTATGGAGGAGGCCCGTGTATCTGGTTCACTTCGATTAGTTTTTGCTATTGTGATATTAAACACTTGTGCTTAAAATGAATACCCTTTAGTTGTCTCTTCCTTAGCTCGAGTTAAGCAAAGTTATCAATGTCATAAGTGTAGGGGAGTTCACTCCAATACTCTTAAACATTGAGGACAATGTTTATCTTAAGTGTAGGGGAGACTTCTATCGAAGTGACCTTACCTAGACCATTGCCTTAACTTCATGATAATTGGGAAAATTAATTTTTCGATCATTTTTCAAATTTTTGATCTACTTTGGCCACCAAAAATATGCATTCATGATTTTTGCATTTATCAATTTTCATTTGCATAACACATTTGCATTGTATATATATTTCTTCTTCTATTTTTCATCAAAAATGTATAAAAAGGAAAAATATAATAAAACATGGTTTTAACAAGTTTAGACTTCTTTGACATATTAGGCCCGCCATGGATATTTTGACTCAACCCGAGTTTGCTTATTTTAGCACTCTCTAGCTAGTATCCTTAACCATGTAGTCCTTCATTGGTCTATTAGGCTAAGCTTCCACCAATTTCATTCTTTGAAATTTTAAATTTGTGGAGAATGGGAAATGATAGAGTTGAAGCAAGTGTAAAAGGGCTAGATAGACTTCATGGCAATTACTTGTGGCTAAACACTTCTCTTCTCTACCTCTATTTTCTTCGCATGTATATAATTGTTAATAAATAATCAAGTATGGTTTTAATTGGTTTGTAATCTCTTATGCATTTTTGGCTAATCATTCATGGTTGATATGAGTACGTCTTAAGATTCTAAGTTAGCACGTTTTATGTGTACTAGACTTATGTCATGCTCCATATTTAGCGGGTGTTTTTCCTTTTCTTCTTTTCAAATTTCTTTGTGAGGAATAAAGAAAAATAAGAGCGGCTTATGAAAAAAATGAGTGGCTAGAAAAAAAAAGAAAAAGAAGAAAAAAAATAATGCAAGACTCCCAAGAGGGGCAGTGTGGTGTTAATTATAGTGACTATTGAGTTCCAATATTACCTTGACGGGTTGCGGGGATTCAATAGATTGCTCCAATCCAATATTACCTTGACGGGTTGCGGGGTTGAAGATCCAAAGTCTCAAAAAGATGCGGATGTAAATTATTGCGTGAGTTTTATTTTTCTTTCCTTAGCGAGTGTGTAGTTACTTATGAAAGCATGACATGAGGATTTTACACATAAGGCGAATGACTTATTACTCTTAATACGGACTTATATTAATTGTGAGTGGTTTTTCAAGTAATGGATGAGAAGATTACTTAGGATTAAAACCGTGCTTCCTTATTTTTGGATTTTACACTTCTTATATTTCACACTTGAATAATGACAAATTTGCTCTCAAGCAATTTGCTCAAATAATAACCGGTTCCACATTTAATTGTCATGAATAAGTTGATGCACTTTTTACTTGTGAATGCAATGATTCCATTTTTAAGCTTGGTATGGGGAAAGTGAAACTTGAGGGTGATAAATGTCCATGGTACCAAAGCCCTAATTTAAGTCATTGATTTCTTTATGAGTTATTTCCATCAAAACCATTTATGAAAAATCCAAAAAGATATTAATAGAATTGTTTTCTTTGCATTGCATTGTAAATATTCAAAATCATGCATCATATAGTGTAGAGTAGTGTAGATGCATTCCATAATGGCCAAGGTTGGTTAATTATGAGAAAAGTGTAACTTGGTGCTTTAAAATGCTGCATTGCATGAGGACATGGCAATGGTCAAGTGGAGGGGAGTTGATAAGTGTGAAAACACTCATCAATTATGATCCTAAAACCATTAAAAACACAGTCAAATACATCATATTTAACTGTTAATTATCAGAATTACGCGTGTATTTGGTGTTTGTGTATTTTTAGGTATATAGGTACATTTGAGACAAAACACGAGCTTTCAAGGATTAATTTGATCAAAAGACGAAGAAAAGGACGAAAGATGATCCAAGGATCTTATTTGCCAAACTTCCAAAGATCAAGGGCTTAAAGTGTAATTACTACAATGATAAAGGATGGAAAAGATATTACTTAAAACCTTTATACACATTTGGAAAGAAATAAGAAGTTGAGGGACCAAAAAGAGAAATTGAGTAGAAAGTTTACTTAACTTGGTAAGTTGACCAAAGACCGGTCAAAGACACTCACAAAAATCTCACACACGTCTTCTTCGTTCTCAATGAAGAGAGAGAAAGAACAGATGAAGATTTCATCTTTTACCACCAATACCTGCAAATCAAAATCAAAAACGATCCAAGGGTTTTCAGCCAAAGATTCCAACTACAAAAGTGCTTATCTCGTTATCCTCTACATGATGGTGGTACTTAATTAGAGTAAAAGTCAAGGACAAAGAAAGCCCCAAATATCCGATTGAAGATGATGAAGGACGAGTTCTATTTATCCTCGTATTTTCCACGTGTCGATTGCTAATTGGATCAACCACGTCACTCCACCACCACTAGACGCCTATATAAAGAAGACGAGAGCCTCATTTGGAAGCGGTTAGCTTAGGTGTAGGATTCACACAGTAGGTTAGAATTAGTTAAAACTTTTGTAACCAATTCTGTTTTTCAGTTAAAGCTTTTGTAACGAATTTCTTTTTCTTCATTAATGAAATAAATCAAGCTTTCTCATTCTTCCCTTCTCAATAGTTTGAAAGACAGTTAAATCTTGTTAAACTTGTTATAGTTTCTGAAATTAGTTGTAACCGAATGATTTTATTCTCCGTTAATGGAGATTGCAGTTCTATAAACTTGTCTCTTACTGTTAATAGCTCGACGCTTTAGCTCTAGTTTGAGGCTCTAGTTATTGTTAATTAGAGTGCGGTTTAAAATTTGAGTTTATTGAATTGATTTTCTGCTAGTTAAAATTTCAACCGGTTACTTTTCGTCAGTTCATTAAGCTTGAAATGATGATCTAATAAGCTCTTAGTGTGAAGGATTGTGAGTACTTGCCAGTTTGATCTAGGTTTAATCAGTTTAAAGTTTTAGCAGCTTTTCAGATTTAGAAGTGTTTCATGTTGAATTAGTTAAAATCTGTCATGAATTAGTTAATTGTGGTTGTAATCATAGAATGATACGGTAATTGTGTTAGATCTGCTTATTAGAATTAGAGTGAGCTTACTGATTTTGTAAAGGTTTGTTTGAAATTGTAGCCTATTAATCCTAGCTAAACTTCGATTATCAGTGTTTAGGGACAACAGGTTTTAAACTGAATTTGGTAGATAGTGAGTAAGTCAACTGGTAATGATAGTTTGAGTTAGAAATAGGTTCAATCTTGGTTCAATTTTCAGTACTGAAGGTTTCAGGATCGAAGGATCTGTTTGGTTGTTTGCCGTGTTCTGTTTCCATGTTTTTGCAGGTTTCTTGTTTTGAAGGTTAAGTTCTTTCCAGCAATTGATAATAAGGCATGGTAGTTCGTGTTCGAGAACTTGCAGTTTTAGATTGATACTCGCTAAACCGGCTCAGCGCCGCGTTTCTCTTCAACAACGGTCTGGCCTGGATGTGACGGTTAAGCTAGTTTCGTTTTTACGTTCATTAGAGTAATATGCTAAATCACATTCGTAGTGTTAAGATAGCTTATTAGTTCGATTTACATGTTTTAAATTCTGCTTTTATGCTCATATATTTTAGATTGTTTTCACTTACTGAATTTGTAGTTTCTGTTATAATCAGTGTTTCAGATTCCTAGTGATTAAGCTTCTTTTAGCAGCTCTTGCATATAAATCATATAGATTAGAGGACCTTTCTTATTAACTAAGATGGTTTGATTTGTAGATAGTTGTTAGATAGTTGGTCCATTGGGTTGTAGTATTACTGGTTGTAATAGTCTTAACATTTAAAAAATTTACAAGTAAGAAGGATAATCATGACAGTAGCCACGATTGTGTATACTGTTGGATTAAGCCATTTTCAATTAGTTTGTTAAAATTACAGTTATAGTCCTTCATTTTGTATGATGCCATTACACTTACAGTCCAAGTCAGTTAGTTTAGATTCTCATTAGTCCTTGATTTGTTAGTTAGTTACACTTTTAGTCCTATTAGTTAGTTTGTATTTTCTTTTAAATTTTGTGCATTTAATTGTTTTACGTGCAATTTGTTTTAGAGTAGTACATATACGTAGGTATTATAGAATATTTTACCTTTTTACTCGCTTTGTGCTAAGTAGAAATAGATTACCAATCAAGATTTTTACAACCAAAAACAGTCAAGTCAAGCTTAAAAACGTTATATCAATTCGAATCGAGCTGAGAAGACAACTACACTAAAAAAACGGAATATTAGGGACTTTTTAATAATTAATTTTGTTTTTTAGGGCTTTAATTAGCATTAAAAAGTCATTATCTAATTAATTAAAAGGTTTTGGCAAATTTGGATTTTTTGTAAACTCTTAGAATATTATTGTGGATTTTTGGTAATTTTTAGTAATTTTTAGGGTAAAATTTTAATTTTGGTACTTTTCACGATTTTACGTGTATACCTTTTTCGACTTAGTTTAATCCGTCTTCGTAACCGTCATTCTCTTCTAATCTCATTTCTATTTTTCTTTCTCAAAAATATAATCACAAATCTAATCCAAGTCATTACACACATAACACACTAGCCTCCTTGAGAACGAACTCATTTTAGGATCTTTAATACACGGTTTTCCTAAATCGTCGTATTCAATACTTGTCCTATTTGCTCTCTTTTCCTAAAGAGTAGTAAAACTCAACTATCATTTTGACGCCGCTGCCGGGGAGGCGTGTTGTGTTTTGATTTGGCATTGTTGTTTTTATATACTAACCATAAATAGTATTTGTATTAGTAGCACTCTACTAATACGTATTATCGGTTTTCGGTTTTTGTGTGAATACTATTACTATAGTGTATACGTAGAACAATAAATTCACAAGTACTCCAAATACGTGAGAAATCACAACCTTGACTTGGGAGGTCATTACCCAATCATTGTATTCGAATCTCAAACCAAAGAAAAAGGCAAAAATAGATAAATACTTTCGTGAAGCTTAATCTTGAAAAATACAAACTATAAGGTGGGTATAAGGCGGATATTATAAAATATACCCTAAGGAAAAAGGCTCTTAAGTGCTTCGCGCCACCTCGTTTCCCCGCTTGCTTGTGAGTATTTGATTTTCAGAGCTAATCGAGGGTTTTGCCGCCCAAAGTATTACTCAGTATCATATATATTTTCTTGGTTTCATTAATTAAACCCTCTTGAACGTTTTGGTGTTCCACCAACGTTCTAAAGTCATCGAATGCGTTCACTTCACGTGATCGTTTTCATTCCTTGAGGCTTCTTTAATCGAGAGATTTGATTAAGGAGGAGATTTGTAGATTTGTGTCTACTTAATACATTCACCAAATCCAAAAAGGTTAATACAATCAAAAACCACAAAAAAATTGAAAAATACAAAACACCAAAAAGAATATTCTTTGCTTGTCCCCTCGTTGTACGTGACGTTTATGCTAACTCGTAATCAAGCAAGACGTGCACGTAAACGAAAGAACAAAACTCCCACTCCCAATCTTTCTAGTGAGGAGTCTCCTATTGACGAACCCATTGTAAGAGAAGCACCAACCACGGCGAATCGAACTATGATGGAGTTACTTCAAGCACCCACCGAGGGTTATGGAGAGGCTATTGTGATTCCCGCTATCCTTGCGGAGAATTTTGAGGTGAAAACGGGTTTGTTGTCGATGATCCAAAACAACAAATTCTGTGGTGATGAGAAGGACAATCCACACAACCATATCCGCCAATTCAATCGTCTTACCACCACTTGCAAGTTTAAGGATGTCTCGAATGACTCGATTAAGATGATGCTTTTTCCGTATTCCTTAGCGGGGCCCGCTAAAATTTGGTTAGAGAAAGAGCCACCCAATTCTATATTGACGTGGAAGGATCTCGTGTCTAAGTTTGTAGAATCTTGATAACCTATGAATCTATGAAGTGGGTTGATGTTTTCTAGAGAGAGAAACTAGAGAGAGAAAGTGAGAGAAACTATGTGTCTTTTTATTCAAGTGAAAACAAGAAATGAACAACAACCAACCCCTTTCCATGGTGGAAAGGGGTATTTATATCCAAGGCCTTATTTGGGCTTGGGCCGACCCATGACAAGCCCATGGGTCGGTTTCTTACTTAACTTAATAAGTAACACTAACTACGAGCTATTACAACATTAATAATATTGTGGAGTGACTGATACTTCTAATATACGTAAAAACGTATTTCTAACAATCTCCCCTAAGGGAGGTCACTCGACGTTTACAAAGTTCTAAACCTAGCATACTATACTAAGTCTTCGTTCTTCAGCTCGTAGTCTTTTCTTCTTTCTTTTTGTTGTGAATATTTTGATTTGATCTTTTAGGCTTTGGCTTGAGATCATTGTTCTTTTGGCCTTTCACGTGCGATCTTTGCCTTCTTGTGAAACTTGCCTCCTCGTGACTCCATGTTCCACACACTTATGTCTTTTTGTTGAATTCTCGAAAGCTTCAGAGTTTGGTAGAGCGGAAGACTTCATTTTGCACTTTCTTGAATTTTGCTGAACTTTGATGCAGAAAAACATAAGCATGTGGGAATGACTTCTACAGGTACACCGCAACACCACCGTCTTCAACTGGTACACAGCAACGCCACCGTCTTCAACAGGTACACAACAACGCCACCGTCCTTAATTGGTACACAGCAACGACACGAATAAAATGGCTTTGACATTTTATTCTAATTCGATAGCATTTTACCTCCTGTCGGTGAAGACCGTTGGACGATATTAGATATCGTACCCGTGACGGATAGTTTCAATTAAGTAACTTCCTGACAGGATTTCGCGGGTAAACCCGTTCTCTTTATTCGACCGTCCAAAGCTGACTGCGAACATAAAGAGTGAATCACTTGGATAAATTATCCTTGTGATTTGAAGCCGTCAATTCATGAAACCTGGAACAAGTGAATTTCAATTAAGATTTTCACCATCGTTGCTTTCAAGTTATCACGAGCTCAATTCATAAAGAATCTTGCACGTCACCTACCAAGTGCTGTTTGATGTTAACACTAGAAGGATTTCCACTCGTCACTGTGATCAATAAAGAGTCACTCTGAGTGTTCTGGCAAGATCATATGATAATGCGTAGAGGCCTGGAACGAGTTTAAGTTCAATTAAGAATTAAACCACTGTTTCTTTCCAGTTTTTCACAAGATTGGTTCTAAAAGAACCGCACGTGTAACCTACCATGAGCTTGTTTGATGTTGGCTCAATCAGGATTTCCATCTTCATTGTAGTACTTGCGTATTACTCGGATGTTCTGGCAATATTACAAGAATACTGCGTAGGACTCATAAAAATCTCTTACTTTTCACAGTGTGTGAGAAAGCAAGGAATAAATGGAAAGTGTCCTAGTGAGACTTTTGATGATCTCTTGGCTCTAGACTCGATGGTGCGTTTTGATTTAGTGAGCGATGGCTGGAGAGGAGTGCCACCTTTTCAATATCAGTCTATTCAGAGTGAATAAACCAATAGATAACGTGTTAATCTCCGTGTGATTAAAACAAATACCTTTTGAGAGATATTTGAGTTTGCTGGGAAGGTTTGTGCATTGCATCACTGGGTCCATGACGTCTTTCTTCAATATCGAGAATCATTAACAAAAATGATCTCAATAACATATATATTGACCCGGTTTCTGCCTAAAGTTGTAAGGAGGGCTTCCTTCTTTACAACCTTTATCTTTACAATTTTTTTTTTCATTCTTCAACCCCTTCAATGCTTACCAATACGTCATAACTAGCACCTTGTTGTGATTGTTCCAGTGCTAGCTTAAGTACTTGGTCGGCATTCAGCTACGTTCATAATCTTTCTCCAACTTTCCTAGGACTTCTAATTCTAACTAGGGAATTGTCCTTGGGAAGATTCCATCGGCTCTGATGAATCATTGGACTAAACCTATTCCTACCACCCTTTTGTCACCACATTCGTCGTGAATTAAGCGTGTTTTGGGAAAGTATAGCCACCATGAAAAATCATTGAAAATCACCTAAGGTACTTGTGATATTGAAATCAAAATTTTTGTACCTTAGGTGTTTTGTTCATCAAAAACGCTCCCCCTTAACACGTGCTTTACACATATTAAGTTGGATAATCGTTAAGTCTTTTTCATCTTTTAGCCAAGTATCATTTAAGTCTCCTTAATCCCATTTTCTCCCCTTATCCAAAATGTTAACCATTAATATTTGGGATATTGAATGGATTAACCGGTCTTTGGGTAAAAAATGAAATCGATGTTTGGCCATAGAACATGTTAATGCTCCCCCTTAAATTAATAAGGGATAGTTGTAGTGCTTTAATATGATATATTTTGAAAGATTTAGAATCTCGTGAGAAATTATTGAAAAATTATCATACCTTAACACTACATCAAGCCATAAAAGCACAATATTCACAAATTTACATATTCACAATTAAAAAACCAATATAAAGTGGACCTGAAATGTACAATCCATTAGATGGATCGTTGCAGTAACTTGTGGTGCACTCCATATGGTCTACCACCAACGAATCTTTCTAAGCTCCTCATCAATCTACGTTCACGGAGCTTTTGATCAATCTTCTTGATCACGTACTTCGCCATTTGCCGATAACCCTGATGCCAATCCTCAGTCATCTCTGGTAAAGACCCACCCGAATTGAGATGATCCAGCTTTCCTCTGACGTAGATGAGAGTCCCATCACTGTACTTATAAAGCTCACCCACCCTCATAAACTTCATTAACCCTCGACTGTTCAAGTAGAAAATCCCGCAATTCGGAACAGAAATGCCGGTATAGGGACATCTGTTGACATGTTAAGGTAACACTTGATTCACTGGACGGGTTAAGTTAAGCTTCCTTTGGTAGCTTTTGACTCCCAACTGAAGATCTTCAACTCGTTTCTTGATAACAACGCTTCGTGTGAACATACGAAGTGCTGTATTCAAAGCAATGATGTCTTCACGAGCAATATGGGTGAGTTGATCACGGGTCATCATAAGCAACATTCTTCGATATCCTCAAGGCGAATGATAGAAAAATCTCCCTGCTGGATTTTGTATTCTCTGTCATCCTCCCTTTTGAGACGAATCTTCGTCACATGATAATAGCCATTCTTGGCTTCAGTTTTCAGCCCTAAAATGTTGGAGATGCGAATATCGGATCTAACGTTGCTTCCTGAATTGGATAAGAAGCAACCCCTGTACGCCCTTCGGACTCGTTCGTCCCAATGAGATGCACCTATAGCAGCATACATATCATAATTACGAGTTACCCTTGGGACCCAGAGTCGGTTTACCTTTTCCTCGATCCAGGGTATTGTCCCCCAGTTGGCAGCTTTCAGCAAGGTCAGGGAGGTTGCATACTTTGATGAACCCTTCAGAAGATACTCAAGATCATAGGTGACGAAGAAGTCGAGAGCAATCTGATTATCTTGAGAAGGATCAAGTGGAGGTGGAGCTCTTTCTGATTCATGGAGGCCTGGCCTTTGAACGGTGTTAAGAGCTTTTAGGACCTCTTCAGCATAATACTCGAACTCCATTCGGGTTAACCTGGTTTTGGCGCGAATTCTCTTATCCTTCAGCGCTCTCTTCACCAAAGACGGAGTAACCGAAGTCTTATACTTATGAGCCAGAAATGCACATAAGTCAATCGGACTGCGGATACGGAGATATAAAACATCTCTGTCAGCGTTTGTGATTGGATCATATTGCACCGCTGCCGTGATCCAAGCCTGTGGCGGTGCAGTCTCGTCAATCTCCAACGTGTCTGCCCAGTCCCGTGTGCTTGATTCAGGAACAGTAGATTGTGGTTCTTGTTGTAGAGGAGTAGAAACGTGAACATCTGCTGGTTCTGATTCAGGCATCTCGACGGTGTCATGAACGGGCGAGTGTTGTGCAACTTCAGGTTCAGTTACCGATTCTGCAATCACAGGAGCAACAACAACAGAACTAACAGGGTTAGTGGTAACAGGTATAGACACAGCAATAGATGTACCAGGAATTGATGATGCCGTAGTAGCATTCACATCATGACGCCACTTGGATCGTCTTGATTCCGTGGAAGTAGATTTTTCCTTTTCTGCAACATCTTTCTTAGACTTGGTTCCAGACTTAGAAGGTTTCTTTGTGCTGGCACCCTTGTCCCCCTTTTTAGGCTGGGTACCATCATCATCCTCATCACTATCCTCGTTGCTCCCCTTAGCACTCTCCTCATTATCATCACCACCATCATCACCATCATCATCATCATCATCCTCATCATCATCACCATCATCGTCATCGTCATCATCCTTTTCTTCTTCTTCTTCACCTTCTTCTTCCTCGTCACCCTCTTCTTGATCACTTTCTTCCCTTTCTTCCTCAGGCAGTATGTGGTATGGTACCACACTTCCAAACGTTTTAAATAACCGATCATCCTCCATGATAGCGTCATTGAGTGATTTGTAGAGAGCCCGTTGAATCCTAGATTTGTCAAAAGATCCAAGTTCCCTCATACGAGCTTTGAGGATCTTCTTTAATTCAAAATCCGTCAAGTCATAGGCAATTTTATAGGCGGATTCAGAAGGATTGGATGACTTGATCATCAAGTTATCAGCCGCGAGTGTCTTCAACTCATCACGCAGTTTTGGCATAATGGACTCAACGGATTCTTTCACTCTCTCTTCAACAGAAGCTTCAAGTGCTTCTTTCTGCTCCTTGTATTTATCTCTCATAGCTTGAAGTCTTGTGATACGTGCAACATGCTTATCAGCTTCAGCCTGCTTAACCTGAGCTAGTTCTTCTGTATGAGCTTTACGTGTCAACTCCATCTCTGCAGCGAACTTAGCAAGCATCTCTTCTTGGGATTTCTTAGATGCTTCTTCACTTTGAACTCGTCTATGTAGCTCTTGGAGAAGTTCATCCATCTCTCTTTTGTGATTATCCGTATGTTTATCCAACATTTCTGCCATTACAAATGCAGCCATTGTAGACGATGCAGAGCTGCTCTGGGTTGGTTGAAGAGGCTCGGTTGTGACTACAGTACTGAGAATGGGAGTTATTGGAGGTGGAAGAAATGGTGTTGAAACCGGTCGGGTTGGTAAGGGTTGTATTGGTGGAGGTTGATTTACTAAAGGTTGAGTAGGTACCATGATTGTAGGAGCACCGGACTCCTTTTCAACACTTGCTGAAACGGGGATGGATGTCTCCTTCGAAGTAGAATACCGTTCAGGTGATCCAAACTCATAAATATCCTCTGGCTCCTCGTACTCTTCTTCAATATTTATCCGTGCACCCGAACCACTACCGCCCGTATCTTTCCTACTCCTTTCAATAGCTATCTTCATTGCTTTTCTCTCAGCCTTGTTAAGAGTAGGATCATCAACATCTTCTTCGTCGTGAAGAACTAACTCATCAACCGTACCCTTTCCCTTTTTAACCTCAGTCTTCTTCTTCTTGGTTTCGGGTTCAGGTAAAGTAGCTGGTTTCTTGCGTTTACCTTTACTCTTGACCGTAGTAGACGAGTCTTCTCCAGTCTGAAGGCTTGCTTTTAGCTTCTTGATTTCTAGCAGCAGTAGCTTGTAATCAGCAAAACCTTTAATTTTATCCTTCAGAAGATAATCGGGAATAGGACCAGGAATCACACCACCAGATGGTCCTTCATGCCTTAGATCTACAGTATGATCAGCCTCTTCAGTGTGATGACGACTTGCTGCACGCCTATCAATAGTAACATCATTCTTCATACAATAATTAATGATAAGCTTGATAAACCGAGGGTAAGGAAAGAAATTATTCTTCAGCTTCTTGTTTTGGAAGAGTTGAAAGGTGAATTCTTCCCATAACAATAATGCATAATCTGCATTTGCGCCTGTGTACATTCCATGGAAGATGTTCATAATTGGACTACGCAAAGCATCATGCCCAGATGTTTTTCGGTGTAAGACATCGACTAAGAATACCCAAGATTGCTCTCCACGGTTGACCTACTTTAGCGGTGGTAAACTCAGACACAACTCGTATGTCAGGACATCCAAGAGCATCGAACAACTCCATGAGTTCGTCTTTAGTAGGATCCCTCGAAAATGCCATACCTTTGGGTGTATCCCGAATGCCAAATATCTTACGGAAGTCGGAAACAGTAAGTGTCTGCTGCTTGTTGTCGAGAGTGAAGGTGATCTTGTTTAAAGTGCTTTCCTTGGTAGCCCAGAACTCATACATGTAATCATAAGGCACCGAGGCAGTACTCCTTAAAGCATTCTTGAAATGAGAGTGATCAAGGATTGCTATGGCTACTTTAAATCCATGGTGAGTGGATTTTGAGACTTGCTTCAGCCGGTAATTGTTTGGTATGAACTTGAGTGTTCGTGCTTCGGCAATTGCTGCTGCTCTAGAGTCTTGGATTGCTTGTACTGTTGGATTAGTCATCGTATCTGCTTAAGATAAGACATGAAAGGTTGATGCACAAAAATATATAGATATGTATCATTATTACTTCTAAGCATAACACATTTCATAACACATTTCAACAAGTACTTATAACAGGCAAATACTATCAATCAAATAATCCTTCATCCGGAACTCTTCATTCGGAACTCTTCATTCGGAACTCTTCATTCGGAAGTCCTTCATTCGGAACTTCTTCATTCAGAAGTTCACTCGGAACTTCTTCATTCGGAAGTCCTTCATTCGGAACTTCTTCATTCGGAAGTTCTTCTTCATTCGGAAGTTCATTCGGAACTTCCTTCATTCGGAAGTTCTTCATTCGGAACTTCTTCATTCGGAAGTTCACTCGGAACTTATTCATTCGGAAGTCCTTCATTCGGAACTTCTTCATTCGGAAGTTCACTCGGAACTTCTTCATTCGGAAGTCCTTCATTCGGAACTTCTTCATTCGGAAGTTCATTCGGAACTTCCTTCATTCGGAAGTTCATTCGGAACTTCCTTCATTCGGAAGTTCATCCGGAACTTCCTTCATTCGGAAGTTCATTCGGAACTTCCTTCATTTGGAAGTTCGTTCGGAACTTCCTTCATTCGGAAGTTCATCCGGAACTTCCTTCATTCGGAAGTTCATCCGGAACTTCCTTCATTCGGAAGTTCGTTCGGAACTTCCTTCATTCGGAAGTTCGTTCGGAACTTCCTTCATTCGGAAGTTCGTTCGGAACTTCCTTCATTCGGAAGTTCGTTCGGAACTTCCTTCATTCGGAACTTTGCAAGCTATGTTCATCCGGAACTTCACAAACGCACCTATGAAAGATTAATCTAGTCGCGTTTGTGAGTTCTAAGGCATTCTAAAGCAACTTAACATCTTTCTAATGATATTCCGCATAAAACCCACCTAAAACCTTAATCAATTAATCCTATATAGGAAAACAAACCCTAAATCTGATAAAGTTTATTACCCGAATCAATTAACAAGATTTAATGATGAATTAGATGATTGATAAGTTAAAGATTGATGTTATTACCTTTCAGATCGAATGAAATGTAACAGATTGGATGTGATTGAGTCGAAATTTTTTGAGATCTTAAGTGTGTGTTTTAATGGCGGATAATAAACAGTGAAGAAGAACAAGCTAAAGGGACGGGGAATATGGTTTTGACTTAGGTCAAATTTTACAACTTTCAACAAATATCACCTTAAGTCCCTACAGTTTTCACTCCTTTTCCCTTTTTATTCCTTATCATTCATTTTTTCTTAACATTGTTAAATTTCACCAACACAACTTAAGCATCGCAACCTATTAGCAAAACTCAAGATCTTAAAGCAATTCCTATCACATTGAGCGAGCACAAGTCGTATTCTAAAGCAAGACCACTAATTTCCTATTTAGCCAATTAATTTTCCACAAACACTTTTGAAAAATCGTTTTGATGACGAAGATGATTTAATATTTTCTCCCCCTTAAACGATGACCCGTTTTCTATTTAAAGAGCTGTAGTCATTGTTTAAAGAGTCAAATATTGATGAAAGCATTTCCAATTAGTATCTTGAAAAAGATTGATTCGTGGTGGCAATAAGATTTCTCTTATTTTGACAAATTAATGCACTGAGACGTACACTAACTCGTGTTAGACCAAGTTGTAAAGTAAACTTGATCCCTTTGCATGATTTGGCTTGTAAATCATGCCCGAGAAAATTAATTCCCGTTGTGAGCCAACGTTTTCCAAGGAAATACGTGCCTTTAATATGAAAACCGGGTTGCAGTCTGAAATAACTACAAGCCATAATGGGCATGTTTTAAGAATGTACAACTTTTATACGGACTCTATTTATGGCGCCGTGTCAATATTGATCGACATTTCTAAAGCCGTAAATATTACCGTACTAAAAGACATGCCTGATTTAAAAAACGAAAAATATTTTTGGTTTTTGTAGATTTTATAATTTTTATGGTTTTTGTAGGTTTTATATTTTTTATGGTTTTTTGTAGGTTTTATATTTTATATGGTTTTTCTTGGTTTTATATTTTTGTATTTTTCTTTTTGTGGTTTCTATATTTACGATAATATACATGATCACGAATAAAGGATACGCCTGAATAGTTTACCACTATTATTCAGCTGATTCTTCTGCCAATTCTTTGAGAGTCGCTGGAGTGAATGATTTCATGCCAAGCTTGTCGATCAAAAACTCGATTCGTCCTCGATCTAAGGCTTTGGTGAACATATCTGCCAACTGATACTCAGTAGTGACAAAATACAGCTCGATCACTCCGTTCTCCACCTGCTCTTTAATGAAATGGTAGCGAATGTCTATGTGCTTGGCCCGCGAGTGTTGAACATAGTTGCAGCAAAGGGCAATGGCGCTCTTGTTGTCACAATACATCGGGATTTTGTTGAATCCCAAACCGTAGTCAGTTAATTGTGATCTCATCCAAAGGACTTGAGGCACAACATCCGGACATGGCGATGTATTCAGCCTCCGTGCTAGAAATTGCAACGCTTTTCTGCCTTTTTGAAGACCAACTGATCAATCTATCCAAGGAGTTGCACAGATCCAGAAGTGCTACGCCTCGTGTCTTGACACCCAGCATGATCGGCATCTGCGTATGATATTAAAGCAATAGAGGAATCTTTCGGATACCATAGACCACGATGAAGTGTTCCTTTTAGATACCGAAAGATCCTTTTAACAACATGTAAGTGCTTTTCGGTAGGCCGAGCCTGATACCGGGCACACATGCATACGGCAAATTGCAAATCAGGCCTGCTAGCAGTCAGATAGAGAAGGGTGCCGATCATCCCACGGTAAAGTTTTGGATCGACAATAGTCCCATTCCTATCTTCATCTAACTTGGATTTCTCCACCATTGGAGTGTCCACGGGGTCACAATTTTCAAAGTTATATTTCTTTAAAGATTCTAGAGCATATTTGGATTGATTAATAAAGATGCCTCTGGGATTCTGAGAAATTTGTAAACCTAAGAAAAATGAAAATTTTCCCATCATTGACATCTGAAAGCGTGTGGACATTATCTTCTCAAAGCGATTTGACAATTCTATGTTAGTGGCAGCAAATATTATATCATCAACATAAATTTGTACCAGAATCATGTCGTTGTCCTTCTTGAGAGTGAATAGAGTGTGGTCTACCTTGCCTTTGGAGAAGCCTTCCGAGATGAGATATGTTGAAAGGAGATCATACCACGCGCGTGGAGATTGTTTCAACCCATAGAGAGCCTTCTTAAGCTTGTACACATGATTAGGAAACTCCGTGCTAACGAACCCATCCGGCTGACTAACATAGACTTCTTCCCTTAGTTCACCATTCAAAAATGCCATCTTCACATCCATTTGATAGACGATCATGTTCATATGAGCAGCATACGCAAGGAATAGTCTAATAGCCTCCAATCTTGCAACAGGAGCAAAAGATTCTTCAAAGTCTATACCCAAGGCTTGTTTATATCCTCTAGCAACCAATCTAGCCTTATTCTTCAATACTGCACCCATCTCATCGAGTTTAACCTTATAAACCCATAACAAAGTAAGGATGTTAACCTTGTCAGGGAGAGGAACTAATTCCCATACTTCAAGTCTTTGGAATTCATTTAGTTCCTCCTGCATGGCTTCAATCCAAGATGATTAAGTCATAGCCTGTTGCCAATTTTTTGGTTCAACTTCGGAGAGAAATGCATCAAAGTAGCAATAGAGTGCACTCTCTTGTAATTGATGGCGTGTAGAGACTGGTCGATCTAGATCTCCAATGACATTCCTAATTGGGTGATCTTTTGTCTATTTGGTGCTATGATTTTCAATCCTAGGTGGTCTGGAGTGAACAATAGAAGGAGCTTCTTCTGAGGTAGACGCGGCTGAAGGGTTTTCAGGTATCGCTACACCAAAGAAAGGAAGCTCTTGTAGGTGAGCATATTCCAAATCATGATCAATAGAATCCTCTTCAACATCATTAGGCACAAGTAGGGGTGATGATTCAGGTGTAGTTTGAGAATCACTTGGTAAAGGTGCATCTGGTTCAATGTTAATTGAAGATGCATTAGATAAAGCTTCATTAGCTTGAGCAACCACTTCAGGGATTGGAGCGATCACTACAGGTGCTGGAACTTCATCATTCGGGGGATCAAAGAATTCATCAAACAACGGTTGAAACAGTTTATCCCACTCGGGCCTTGTAGGTGGTAAAAATGATGTAGAAGTAGGATTATTGGGAACTAATCTGGAACTAATAGCACCGGTTCCCATCTCATGAAGCGCGGGTTCAGAGCTACGTTGCTCAGAAGCCATCGCTGTCAGCTCATCAAAATCTGCGTCCATAGTTTCTACAATCTTACCAAGACGACGGTTGTAAATTCGGTATGCTTTCTTGGAGGGTGAGTAACCAATGAAAATACCTATATCGGCTTTCGGTTGAAGCTTGCCCAAGTTCTCACTATTAATGTTTGGATAACAAAGAGCACCAAACACATGAAAGAATGAAACATCGGGTTTACGATCATGTAGAAGCTCGTAAGGTGTTTTTCCATGGCGTTTCCGAATGATAGAACGGTTTTGGGTGAAACATGCAGTAGATATAGCTTCTGCCCACAAGAACAATGGAGCGTTCACATAAATCAGCATAGTCCTAGCAGCTTCCATAAGCGTACGATTCCGTCTTTCAACGACACCGTTTTGTTGTGGAGTACGTGCAGCGGATGTTTCATGAGAGATACCAACTCCTTCATAGTAATCACGAAGAGTCTGGTTGACGAACTCTGTTCCATTGTCTGTACGAATACGGCGGACAGTAGTATTCAAACGTACCTGAATGAATTTCAGAAAAGTGATGATAGCCTTCGGTGCTTCATCCTTTGTACGTAGAAATCTAACCCATGTAAACCTGGAGAAATCATCCACAATGACAAGAATGAATTTCTTACCGCTCACACTTTCAGTTCTCATTGGCCCACAAAGATCCATATGCAAAAGATGAAGTTTTTCTTGATTGGTGTCTTTAGCTTTGGGCTTGTATGATTTCTTGGTACTTTTCCCCCTTGAACACGCGGAACATAAATGATCCTTGTGAAATTTGAGCTTTGGAAGACCACGAACTAATTCGTTTTTAGCCAGATGATTAATAGCATCAAAGTTAAGATGAGATAATCTACGATGCCATAACCATGACTTGGTCTTAGATGCTTTAGAGAGAAGACATACTAGAGAGGCGGCCATCATGTCTTGTAGGGACAACGTATAAAGATTTGCACCACGAGAACCCTTCAACAAGTCTTTTCCTTCCAAGTTGCGGATGAAACAAGTATGTTGTCGAAAAGCAACCTCTAGGTTGGAATCACAAAACTGTCCTACTGAAAATAAGTTATGACCAAGACCTTCTACATAGTATACCCTTGAAATCGTAACGTTTCCAATCTGATATTCACCATACCCCATTATCTTTGCAATATGATCATTACCGAATTTAACCGTACCAAGAAACTTGCTGACGAAATTTCGGAGCATCGAGCGATCTCCGGTCATATGCTTTGAACAACCGGAGTCCAAGTACCAGAGGATGATTTGGACCACCTGAAAATATCACCACACGAAGACAATGTAGAGGTATTAGAATCTGAATGTTCCTTGTTATTAGCAGGTACAGATTTAATAATCTTAGATTTACTAACTTTAGGTTTCTTAGATTTCCTAGCCTTCTTCTTCCTAGTTGGTGGTGTAGATTCTAGTTGGCTTAAATCCTGAGGTATTTCTTCACTGATAGGCACTATAGTGGGGACTGACCTAATTAAAGGGCGCTGTTTCCATACTTTAGTGCGAGTGTGCCTAACTAAAGGACGCTCAGACCTAACCTCAATGGATGCATTCCTAGTTAAAGGGCACATTTTTCCATCTAATGTAAAGGTCCTACCAGTGGGACGCCATTGCCAGCCAACTTGGGCACGAGTTCTACCAGTTGGCTTCCATTCAAGATTATTCCTAATGGCATTCATTTCATTCACATGATCAATAAGACACAAATCATGACGTTGGGAAAACATACATTGATTACAATTCCAACAATTCAAATTAGAATTCACGAATGGTTTAGGCTTCTGCACAGGCGCAGAGCTTTTAGTCTTAACATGATTCTTTTTATTTAAAGCTGAACTAACATTCCTATGGTGAGCTTCTACTTTCTTCTTGTTGGTACTATTAGTGGAGGGCTTGATCTTATCTTTCTTGAGTGGCGATCCTTTAGCCTTAGTAGACTCTTTTACTCCTGTAGAAGGCAAAGTGGGAACATTAGCAACAGACATTAAAGGTGCCTTACTTGATGGTGCCAATGACAGTTTTGCTCCTGGGGTCTTATTGAATGGAGTTACAGCAATGGGTCGATTAGTGAGTAGTGCAGAACCTGGTTTACCTATGTATTGCAAATATGCTAAGCAATATTGAACTCGCTTAATGTATTCATGAGCTGAGTAATAGTAGCTACTTGAGGGATCTAAGGCATAAAGATCGTCTAAAATATCCCTAACAAGATCTACATGCTTAATTGCATTCCTCATATAATCATCGTAGGTAACCGGGTTTTTCTTATGGAGCGGGTTCTTATAGAGCACTACTGACTTGGTTGTTGGAGCACTAGTGGACGGTGCAGAGTCGGTAGCTAAGTGATAAACAACTTCTTGTCGGGTGAGAAGAAGTGTCTCCTTTAACTCGGCCAAAACCATGTTTTTGTCAATGAGCAGGATGTTTAAGTCAGAGATTTCCTCACACTTTTGGTTCAGTTGTTCAACATAAGATTGTTGCTGTGCTGCATTAAAAGCTAAGCGTTCTTCTATTGAACCATAAAGAGCGGATAGTCCCTGTCTTGCCCGATCCATCTCCCCTAGAATAGACGAAAGTCTAATTTCTAAGTCCTGGTTTTTAGACTCCGAGGCCTCTAGTTCCAATTTTAATGTTTCATTTGATGACACATCTCTCTTCAATCTCATAATCTCTTCCTCTAATGCCTTAACTATTGCAATCATCTTGTCACTCGTCTCAACACCGTTTTCACAACTATTTGTTATCAAAAGATCCTCATTTTGAGTTTGTTGTTTCAGTTCTAAAGATATACAATGTTGTTCTAGTTGATTAAAGCGTTTTGAAAGTAAATTGTAAGAATCTTGTAGCTTTATAAACTCAGCGTTAGATTCGTGACAAGAATGATTATCTACCTCATTTACAGTATCAGCAACATTTACAAAGAGATCACACACATCATCACATATATTCACAACATCACAATTAATCATAGCGGATGTAAGCTCATTCGAATAATTAACATTTACAGTAGTAAGCACATCACACGAAATTACTTGGGACAAGAATCGGTCATATTCAGATAAAATCTTTTCCTTTTCAATTAGTTGTAGTTCGTAAGCGGTGTCCATTTCATAAAACACTTTTTGAACTTCTCCAATTTCAAACTCAAGATTTTCTTTAAGAGATGCAAAACTTCCTTTTAAACTTTCGACAAATTGATTGATCTCATTCTTAAACACCTCGTTCATGTGTTCGAAAGCCCATTCTCCGGCGTTTAGGCCATTTGAAGTCGTACATTCCAAAATGACCTTGTCAAAATTAGTAAAGTATTGATTAACCTCTTGCAAGTTTAACCATACAGTGCTAACAGGTGGAAGATCCTTTGGAATTTCCTTAGGACCTTCCATTTTGACAAGTGTAGGAAGTGTACTAGGGTTTTCTTCATTCAACATGTAGGTTGGTGCTGTAATGAGATCTTTGTCCATATGGAAACGAATTCTAAAATCCGTTTTAGCAAGCTCCTGATTCATTTTAAAATAATCACAATCTGGATATTTTGCAAAATTGTATGACCGATTCTCATCAACTAGATCCTTGTTGGTGCGATCATCGAAAATAACAATCGGGTCTAAGACCAATCCTAATTGGGTTGCATTATAAAGTCTTGGACTATGGCTTAAAGCTTGTTTTGCATACCGTGGGTTAGAGGGAAGGCCTTTTTGACGTGATAAGTTAAATTCTCTAAACGAAGCATCAAATAAGTGCACTAGTTGACAGGCAGCGTATTGTCTTAAAAGCAAATAATCTAGACTTTTGATCTTATTAGCCGCATTAATTTCCATTTCATTCTTCTTAGACTCGAGTAATTCAAAATCCGTTTGAATTTTTTGAAAATTAGTGACCACTAACTCTTTTTCTTTAAGTTCATTAGAAAGATCTGCTCTTAAGGTTTCAATTTCTTGCAAGTGACCCGTTTGTTTGTTTCGAAAGTGATCATATTCGGGATTTGTTAGAACACTAGACGAAGGCACTAATTCCAAAGTTTGAACTTTCTCGTTGCTTAAGGCAAGCTCATCAGACAAATTCTTATTCTTAGCTAGGGTTTCTAAGAGTGCAGCATTCATTTGGCTAAGTAATGTAGCAGGAACCATGACCAAATCTTGTTGAGCAGGAGTATGCATATGCGAAATAACTCCCGGTTGTGTTTCACTCAAAGTCTGGGGACTCACATTGATATTACTATCACTGATTGTCTCCTCATTTGAAAGACTCGCCACCGAAGACTCATTCGAATCAGCACTCTCTTGCACAACTTGATGTGGTTGAATACTAGCATCAGTGGTATTATCAGTGGTATTAATAAGTACCTCAGATCTCTTTTCTGGCCCTAGGCTAGAGATAGTTGCCATAAGAGCTGCTTGTGCTGATTGAAGTTCATCACAGTCTGAATCATAAGCATCAAGATCATCTGCTTGGTATGCTGCATTCTGTGTAGTGACAATGTCTTGTTCAGCAATCCCTGGATCAGTAAGAAATGCAAGCTCCTCTTCATCAAGTTCCCTTCCTTGTGCCTGAGCATTCACCAGATAAATCTTCTCTGCAAACCATTGACCATCCCTTCTCCTCTTGGGTTTCTTGCAATCCCTGGACATGTGACCTTCTTCCTTGCAGTTGTAGCATGTAATCATTCTCAACTTGCCTGTGGAATTTGCCCGTGGAGGAGTGTTGACCATTGGAGCAGGATTGACCGTGCGAGCATTGGTAGTTGATGTAGTAGGTCTCCCCTGATATGGTTGAATAGGTTGAACCATTACCCTGCCATTCTCAATAGTAGCTTGTTGGCGAGAATTGGATGAATTCCTCAACTGATTGTTAGTAGAAGCTGATCCCCTAAATCCTCGTTTGCTTAAAGTCCTTGTGAGATAAGCAGACATAGTGGTTAACACTTCAACTGGGTCAGTTCCTTGTTTGAATACAGGAATGGGGACTTCCTCATCATCACAATACATTGCTTGGTCTTGTTGAGCTGCATAATCACTAGAAGGAATACTCATGTGATCAGAGTAGCTTGGTGGATATGCTGCATTCTCTTGATAAGAAGAATATGAAGGCTGAGCATAAGGTGCAATGCTTGCTGGGTGAGGTTGTGAAGCATACTGTGATGAAGGTGCATTAAACCGATATTGTTGGTGATCTGAGGTTGGTGGTTGCAATAAAATCGAGTATTGGGGGAAGGTTGGTGTCATCTAAGGTGATGGATGATAGGGTTGATGTCCCAAGATATAAGGAGTGTTGTTGTGTGAAAAACTTGGTTGATTCGCCATCAAAGCTAAGGAATCAGGGTACATACCTCGAGGCGAACGGTGCATGATCACATGTTTCTCATGCTGCTGAAGAAAAGCATAGAGTTGATCCAAATTTCACTTATGCAAATCCCTGGTTAACTTAACATCGGTAATATACTCACCCCATTCAACTTGAGGTAAAGTATTCAAAAACTTGGTGTTAACCTGGAATAGAGCAATCACGAGATTGTATACATTCAGATCATTCATGAGAGTAGTGAATCTGAAGTAATAGTCGTGAAGCGTTTCCCCTGGGTTGTACGTGAATCTATCAAACAGATCATACAACTGACATTCCTTTTCCTGTTTGGTAACAGACGTACCTTGTAGCAACACCTTTAGACGTTCCCATAAATCCTTTGCCACCGTATACTGACTTACCATTCGATAGATGTCATGTGGAAGAGCTTGGAGAATGGTTTGAAGAGCCTTTTCGTCTGCATCGGCAACAAGTTGTTGAGCTGGTGTAATACTTCAAACTCCCTTGGTCGAGTCACATTGTTAACCACGATGGTGCCATAGTCAAGTGGACCATTTAAAATTGACTTAACCATAAGCCTCCCATATACCGGTTTTCCCTTAAGGTAAGACATCATCCGGCCTTGCCATGCTTCAAAAACTTCTTTGATGAGCATTGGAGGGCGATTATCTGTTCCCGTAATGACGGAAATATCCGTAAGTGATGTCATCTGAGGCATTACTGAATTCGGATTCATTTTGTTCACTTCAAAGAGACAAAGATTATCGGTTGATCGAGCAGTGAAGTAAAGCTTGTGAATTGTGTTGAGTTTTTGTTGTAAGAAACCAAGATTAAATCCTCTAAAAAAATCGTCGAAAAAACAAGTAAAATATCCCTTGATTCGGAACTTTTGTTGATTCGGAAGTGTTGATTCGGAAGATTTTGGCTTGGAATACCTTGATTCGGAACTTTTTGTTCGGAAGATTTGATCCGGAACTTTCCCTTGATCCGGAACTTTTCCCTTGATCCGGAACTTTCCTTTGATCCGGAACTTTCCCTTGATCCGGAACTTTCCCTTGATCCGGAACTTTACCTTGATCCGGAACTTTCCTTGATCCGGAACTTTCCTTGATCCGGAACTTTCCTTGATCCGGAACTTTTGGTTCAGAACTTTCCTTGATCCGGAACTTTCCTTGATCCGGAACTTTTGGTTCGGAACTTCTTGATCAGGAACTTTCCTTGATCCAGAACTTTTGGTTCGGAACTTCTTGATCCGGAACTTCTTGATCCGGAACTTGTTGATCCAGAACTTTTTGATCCGGATGTTTTTGGTTCGGAACTTTACTGGGTAAACAGAAACCTTGTTCGTATGAACAGTCGATCAAAAATGATGATTAAACCCAAATTTTTACCAAATAACCCAAAAAGTTTTGTGATTTCTACAATAATAAGTAAAAACTAATACTTATCTACTAATCCCAATCACAAAAACACCAAAAACTCCAAGAATCAAGATGGATCTTCTTAAAGAACACTAATACAATCAAAAACTAAAAAAACCACACAAATCATTACCTTAAATCACCCCATAGCTCTGATACCAAATGTAGAATCTTGATAACCTATGAATCTATGAAGTGGGTTGATGTTTTCTAGAGAGAGAAAGTGAGAGAAACTGTGTGTCTTTTTATTCAAGTGAAAACAAGAAATGAACAACAACAAACCCCTTTCCATGGTGGAAAGGGGTATTTATATCCAAGGCCTTATTTGGGCTTGGGCCGACCCATGACAAGACCATGGGTCGGTTTCTTACTTAACTTAATAAGTAACACTAACTACGAGCTATTACAACATTAATAATATTGTGGAGTGACCGATACTTCTAATATACGTAAAAACGTATTTCTAACAAAGTTTATGAACCAATTTTTTCCGCCCTCTAAGACTACGCACTTGAAAAACGAGATTTCAAAATTTTCACAAGAGTTTAATGAAAGTTTTTCAACGTCTTGGAATAGGTTTAAGGAAATGTTACATGAATGTCCTCATCACGGTTTTTCCGACTTGCATCAAATTGACACGTTTTACAATGGACTTAATGATCATGAAAGGGATTATTTGAATGCCGCCGCGGGTGGTAATTTTTTGTGTAAAACGGTTGAGGAAGCTTTGGTGATAATTGAGAATAGATCTAATGTGTATAGTCCTCGTAGCACGTCTAGTGTTCGTAAGGCCTCGTCTTCGGCTTCACCTTCTTTGTCTACTACCATCGATGCTTGCCAAATTGAGGCGAACTTGGAAAACAAGATTTTTGATAAGCTTAAAGGACTATTGATTGAGTTTAAAGTTGGTGAACAAACTGCTCCCGCTACGGCTAAAGCGGTTGAGGTTTCTTGTATGTATTGTGGTGGAGGTCATGATTTCTCCGAGTGCATTACCAACGGTGGTAACACTTCGAGTGCCTTCGCGGCCACGGGAAATTACAACCAAAACGGTCAAGTTTCCCGCTCTAATCAATTGACTCCACCGGGTTTTGGTTCAAATCAAAATGCTAACAACAACTATCGCAAGGGAAACTATGGGAAACTATGGGAATCAAGGGGCTAATAATCAAGTTTCAAACAAAAATCAAAATGATTTTGAAAACAAGAAAGGTTTGCAAACATTGAAAGATCTTCCAAGTGAGTTTGTTGAATACGCTAGTAGGAATGATGCTAGGTTTGACAATATTCAAAGAGAAATCATTAGTCTAAGATCCGAGTTTAGGAACGACTTGAAGAAAAAGTTGAAAAATGAGTTAGCTAATGAACTTAAAATCCACACCAACAAGATGGAAGGAAATGTCACTAGGTTACAACAAAACCAACAAAAACTGGAACAAGGGAAACATGAGATTAAACAAGAGATGATTAAAGCCGAGAAGAGGCAATCCATGTTTGAAGATAAAATCTCGTCTATGTTTGAGGCAATAATGTGTAAACCGTCTTCGAGTAGTCTTCCTAGCAACACCGTATCCAACCCTAAGGGTGAGATGAAAGTGATTACCACACGTAGTGGTAAGACACTTAAGGAACCGAATCCTCAGCCAATTGCTCCTACGGATGAAGCAATTGAGGAAGAACCCGAGGTGGTGGTCCAAAAGGAGCATGTCCCAATCCCACGAAGTACCGCTCATGCCACACCTACGGTTGACCCTTTACCATCATTGGAACCCGAGATTCCAAAGGCTATGCCTACTATGCCTCAACCCACACCACCTTTGCCCTATCCATCGAGACTTAGGAAGGAGAAACGTCAAGAGCGCGACAATTATCAATTTGAGCTTTTTATGAAAATGTTTCGTGATTTGCATTTTAAGGTGAGTTTCGCCGATGCTTTGGTCATGATGCCTCGATTTGCCGCTAACTTTAAGAGTATGTTGAACAACAAGGAGAAATTGCACCAATTGTCTAGTTGTTCATCGGTTTATCTTAATCGCATACCTCAAAAAGTCGGTGATCCCGGTAAATTCTTGATTCCTTGTGCAATCCAACATATGGAGGAATGCTTCGCCTTGGCCGATCTTGGTGCTAGCATTAACTTGATGCCACTTGAAATATTCAAGTCGCTCAATCTTCCTAATCTTACTCCTTCACTAATGTCTATCGAGTTGGCCGACCATTCCACGATTCCCGTATGTGGTTTGGCGGAAGACGTTTTTGTGAAAGTGGGGAAATTCTACTATCCCGTAGACTTTATCGTTGTTGATATCCCCACGGATCCTCAAGTTCCTCTCATTTTAGGTCGTTCATTTTTAGATACGTCTATGGCTTTGATCGATGTTCATGCTAGAAAGATCACCTTACGTTTCAACGACGAGGAACTTGTTATAAACGCAACTCAAAACTCTCAAATTTCTCATGTTTATTCCGTTGCAACCATAAACCTCGTTGATATGATTGACGTGGTTTGCGAGGAATTTTCACAAGAAGTTCTAGGTTTTGGTGAAGAAGAAACTAGTGGCAATCCCACTATGTTAGATCCAATTCTTGATAATTCGACACCAACCTTCACTCCATTTGAAGGTGGTGGTTTTACGTTGGAAGAATTCGATGTTCCACGTACTTGTAACGAAGACCTCGACAACGATGAGGACTTCTCGATTATCAAGGATTTTCTTAACGATTTCCCATTTCCTCCACCCGAGGAGGTTATGAGTATCGAGCCCAAATCTTCACTTGAGGAACCACCTATCCTCGAGTTGAAAGATTTACCTCCTCATCTCGAATATGTCTATTTGGAGGAGGACGACAAGTTGCCGGTTGTTATTGCGAAGGAACTTTCGAATGATGAAAAAACCGCACTTGTCGATGTTCTAAAGGATCATAAAGGGGCAATTGCGTGGAAGTTATCCGACATTAAGGGAATCGATCCCAAGTTTTGTACCCACAAAATCTTAATGGAGGAGGATTAGAAGCCCGAAATCCAATGTCAAAGGAGGGTGAACCCTAAAATTCACGACGTCATCAAAAAGGAAGTCCTTAAACTCCTTGACGCGGGAATGATTTACCCTATTTCCGGTAGCCCTTGGGTGAGTCCTATTCATTGTGTCCCTAAAAAGGGAGGAATGACCGTTGTGCCAAACGATGCCAACGAGTTAATTCCCACTAGACTCGTGACCGGATGGAGAGTGTGCATTGACTATCGTAAGTTGAATGAAGCCACTCGAAAAGACCATTTTCCCTTGCCCTTCATGGACCAAATGTTGGAGCGTCTTGCGGGAAACGATTTCTATTGCTTTTTTGATGATTTTTCCGGTTACTTCCAAATTCCCATCGATCCTCGTGATCAAGAAAAAACTACGTTTACGTGTCCATATGGAACGTTTGCCTATCGTAGAATGCCATTCGGACTTTGTAATGCACCGGGAACCTTTCAAAGGTGCATGATGGCTATTTTTCATGACATGATCGAGAAGACGATGGAAGTCTTCATGGATGAATTTTCCGTGTTTGGTAGTTCGTTCACTTCGTGTTTATCGAACCTTGAGAGAATGTTGAAACGTTGTGAGGAAACCAACCTTGTGCTCAATTGGGAAAAGTGTCATTTTATGGTTAAGAGTGGAATCGTCTTAGGGCACAAGGTCTCGAAAGCGAGGATTGAGGTAGATCAAGCTAAGGTAGACGTCATTGCCAAATTACCTCATCCCAAAACCGTTAAGGGAGTTAGGAGTTTCCTAGGCCACGCGGGCTTTTATCGTCGATTCATCAAGGATTTTTCAAAGATTTCTCGACCCATTACACATCTTCTTGAAAAAGAGGCACGTTTTGTCTTTGACGAAGATTGTGTACGAGCCTTTGAAATCCTTAAGAGGAAACTTACCGAAGCTCCCATTCTTGTTGCTCCCAATTGGAACCTCCCCTTTGAGCTCATGTGTGATGCTAGTGATTACGCTATTGGGGCCGTATTGGGGCAACGTCATGATAAGCACTTCTTGCCTATTCACTATGCTAGCAAGACGATGACCGAGGCTCAACTTAAATACACTACAACGGAGAAGGAATTCCTTGCCGTGGTGTATGCATTTGAGAAATTTCGACCTTATCTCGTCTTGACAAAATGCATAGTGTATACGGATCATTCGGCTATTAAGTATCTTATGGCAAAGCAAGATGCTAAGCCTAGATTACTTCGTTGGATTCTCCTCTTTCATGAATTTGATCACAAAATCGTTGACAAAAAAGGAGCCGAGAATCTAGCGGCCGATCATCTTTCTCGTTTGGAAGATCCTCACCAAAGTGTTTACGAGCCCATGGAAATCACCGAAACATTTCCGCTAGAGACACTTGGTGTAGTGAATTCTAAGCTTGATTCTACCACCCCATGGTTTGCGGACTTTGCAAATTACCATGCGGGTAACTTCATCATCAAGGGTATGACGACTCAAGAAAAACGAAAATTCTTTCGTGACGTCAAGTTCTACTTTTGGAACGACCCTTACTTGTTTCGAACTTGTGCGGATCAAATAATCCGACGTTGTGTATTTGGCACCGAAGCTTCTAACATCCTTAGAGCTTGTCACGAGGGACCCACGGGTGGTCACCATGGTGCTAATCTCAAGGCTAAGAAGGTGTTTGATGCCGGCTTCTTTTGGCCTACTATTTACCGAGATGCACAAGATCTTGTGAAGTCATGTGATTCATGCCAACGACAAGGAAAAGCCTCACAAAAAGATGAAATGCCACAAAACATCATCCAAGTGTGTGAGATCTTTGACGTTTGGGGTATAGACTTTATGGGGCCGTTCCCATCATCTCGTGGTAATAAGTACATTCTCGTTGCGGTTGACTACCTATCTAAGTGGGTGGAAGCTAAGGCTTTGCCCACCAATGATGCTCGTGTGGTAGTCAAGTTCTTGAAAAGCTTGTTTTCTCGGTTTGGAACCCCTCGTGCGATCATAAGCGATCGTGGAACCCATTTTTGTAACGACCAATTCGAAAGGGTCCTAAGGAAATATGGGGTTACACATCGACTTTCTACGGCTTATCACCCACAAACGAGTGGGCAAGTCGAGGTTTCAAACCGAGCTTTAAAGAGGATCTTGGAGAGGTCTGTTGGGGAAAACCGACAATTATGGTCGGATAAGTTGGACGATGCTTTATGGGCCTTTAGGACCGCTCATAAGACACCCATTGGGTGCACTCCCTATAAGCTTGTGTATGGAAAGAATTGTTATTTGCCTATCGAGTTAGAACACAAGGCTTATTGGGCCCTAAAGCATTGTAATGATGATATGGAGACCGCGGGAAAACACCGGAAAATGAAATTGAATGAATTGGATGAATTGAGGGATATTGCTTATGAAAATTCATTGATTTATAAAGAAAAAACTAAAACGTTGCATGATTCTAAAATTAAAAACCGGGTTTTTAACGTTGGGGATCAAGTTTTGCTTTTTAATTCTCGATTGAAAATCTTTTCCGGTAAGTTGAAATCCCGTTGGTCCGTCCATTCACCGTGACTCAAGTGTTTCCGTATGGGACCATCGAGCTAGCTCAAGATGATGGTCCTAACTTCAAGGTGAATGGACATAGGTTGAAGCACTACTTTGGTGGGGAAGTTCCATCCTTGAACTACCTCGACCAAGTCACCTTCCCCAATGATAATTAGTATTGAGGGGATCGATTCGAGCTCATGACTCGGGAATCAAAAACGAGGTGCCTCGTGGGGGAGTCCCATGCTTATCCCATGTACATATTATCGCTTTCTAATGTAGTTAACGTGTGGGAATTTGTTCCCTTCCAACCTTTGTTCCGTGGTTGTTTGTGAATTGTAGTTTTTAGATGATCATGATCTTCACGATTGGAGCCTCTCGTGTTCGTTTTATGGGAGCACTCGATCGTTTTCTTTGAAGACTTTCTCAATATCTGTGATATATCCTTTGATGTTCTAATCTTAGGTTATTAGCACACTTCATAAACGGCTATTAATTTATTGGTTACACCCTTTCCATGCTAGATTAGGCATTCGACTACGTCTTTAGTATGGGGGTGTTTGCACCCCTAGACTCGAAACATTGAGGACAATGTTTAACTTTAGTATGGGGGGTGAATAGATACTTGCCTTGTCAAACCTTCACGCTTTCCAAAGTTTATCTTTTTGTTTATCGTTTTGTTACAAAATAAGGCTAAAAATGGCCAAATTTTAAAAAATTTCTCATGTTTTATAAGTGTTTGAAGACACGAATGTAGGTTTTCCGATGGCGAGAATAAGAGTAATTTTTGACTCGACCGTGCGTGTTGAGCACTTAGCTTTGATTCCTTATCTACACATTAGGCTAAGTCTCTTAAATGAGGACGAGAAATGATAGGGTTAATTATACGTTACTATGCTAAACGTAGAGTACTCGTATTCTTTCAAAAACTCATGTGTTCTCGTTGTTTGCTTATTTTCCCTTCGCATGTAAATATTTTTTGCTTAATAAATATTGACTTAGCAGTTTAGTTGGGATTGTTGGGTTTCTAGTCTTTTCTAGTAGCTTCCGTGTAATTAAATTGGGAAGACATTAAGGTATCGCCAGCGTCACGGTTTTGAAGTATTGGCACCCGAATAATCAAAAGCTTCACCCAATAATAAGATTTCAAGTGCTCACCTAGATCAAGCAAACAATTTGGAGTCCCACAAGGCCGAAAAATCTATGCAAAATTGAAAGTGAATCAAGCCTCAATCTTCGAAGCTTTAAAGATCCAAAATTCGCCTTAGCGTGAGGATATACGTCTTTGGCTAATAAAACAACCGATGAGGTGGATAATAAAAGGCAAGGCAAGACCGAAGTCATATTAAAAGCTTCATGGCGAAGTTGAATAAAAGATGGAGGTAAACCAAAGATAATAAGGCCCTCCCGTTAGGGGGCGTATAAAAGTCTTGGTAATAAGTCTCATGTTCAAAACCGTTATAAAACCGTGTTTATCGATTCTTCTTGTCAACTTAATTTTTTTACATCGTTGTCTATTGGAAGTGGTTATTGATTTGATGGTCTTGGTTACACCGTTAGGACTCTATTTTTAGACCTAAATCTCTATTATCGCATAAGTCAAACTATGTATCCTCGTGAAACATTCAAGACAATATAAAATATAAGAGATACAACTTAGGAATAATGGGAGGATAAGTACGTGATTAGGGCATATGAGTAGTGTTAGCATTACTAACTTATAATGACAATGATCTCGTTGCACGCTTGGCATGGAATTGGGGTGAAAATCGAGGACGATGAAATTATTTCTAACGAAGCATTCACGTGTTCTTATTCTATGAACCTAAACGTCCCATTTTGCGATGAAAACCATACATTATGTCTAAAACGCAAGTAGTAGTAGCAATAGTAGTAGTGTAGCTAGTTTATCGTTCAATAAAGTGAATAAAAATGAATTTTGGAGATGCTACGATACTTAATTCTAGCATTGCGTGAGGGCACGACAATGGTTTAGTATGGGGTGGGGGTGATGAGACTGCTTTTATACATAGTCTCATCTTCCAAATAGGGCTTAAAATGCATTAAATATCATCAAAATACCCATATATATGCTTGTATTTGTTACTTGTGTATTTTAGGTACGGATATTGAGAAAATGACAAAAGATCACAAGACTCATACAAAAACGAACACGGGAAACGAAGCCGCACAATGAACCAAGCCCTAATAAAGACTTTCCCAAGATTAACCCTTGAAGACTTGAAGAATTATGAAGAAGGGTCCTCTAATATGGAAGAATTGACACTTTTTACCCTTGTATCTTCATAATTACAAGATTGGTCCCTACAGTTTTTCAATTAAAAAAAGGACCCTTAACTTTTAACATTGGCAAGAATGGTCCCTTAATCATCAAGACTTGGCAATTTTTGTCCTCCAAAATGTCAATGAAACAAGTCAAGACCATTACCTTTGAAGAAAATACCAAACCAGTCCTTCAAGAATTCAAAAATGGCAAGAAATACACCTGAAATCATTTTGCAAAAGTTTTTGGGGCAAAAGTATGAAAAAGAAAACTTATATAACAAAGGATATATGGTTTTGGTTATTTAATCAGCAAATGACAAAGAAAGGAGAAATAAGGGACTGAAATGGGCAGACAACCAAACCTCCAACACCCACTCTTGGCTTGACACGTAGCCCACTCACTTGAATCAACCAATCACATGGCTCCCTGCTTCCACCTCACCATCCTCTCACACCAGACTTAACAAACTTAATTTATTAAGTTTAATTAAGGCGCTAAACACCCATTTAAAAAACCAAACGGATTAAACACAAGTTCTTGGTGTTCTTGGTGCAAATTAGGCATTTGTTAAATACCAACAGTTAAACCCTAATCTTCTCCAGAATTAAGATTAGGGTATCCCTAAACATAACCCAACTTCTAAAACCCTTGCCACGTCACTCATGTGCTCACATGATAAACCCTCTTTTGGCGTTTTTGGAGAAAATGCCAAAGCTTGCCAGGGAATCAACACTCAGGATTCTAGCTTACTCCTTAAGCATTATATGGACCATTGGATGCAATTTGAACATGCCAGCTCCCACAAAACTCCAATTCAGTCACATGATTCAACAAGATGCCAAAAGTTCTTAAGGGCAAATTTGGAAGATCAAGCATTAGGGTTCAGCACTTTTATTTGTTATTAGTTCACTTGTAAGGCTATATATAAAGCCATAGGGTCTCACTTAGACGTTTGCTTTTGGTTTTTCCTTTGTTCAAGCACTTGTAAGTCCCTTTTTCTGATTAATGAAATTTGTGTTAAGTGTGTTGAAGAAAGACCAAGTGTCATCTTATTTCTGCTTGTTTATGTTTATTGCTTACTGAATTTGAAGTTTAAAACCTGTTTTCAAAAGAGGAGTGTGCAAAGTTTGCACATTTTCTTCATTTTCTTGATATTCTGCTAAGTCTTGTTTCAACCTTGGAATTCTTGGGTTATAGGGCTGATCATAGCATCCTAATTGTGTTGATTAAGGTGTGGTGAGGCTTATAACTTGGGGATAATCAAGTGTGGGGTAACAAGGTTGCATTAATCAAGATTTTTCAAGTTTCTGAATTTATATTTGTGCTTCTAACCTTGTTAATTCTTAGCAGGGGTGTTATTGGAAGCTTGTACTTGTTCTTGCTAGTACATAAGCTCATAAATTCGTGGGTGTGGATGTACATCCATGAGGTTTGCATACTCAATCCGTAAATCTGCTTAAAATCTTGATTTTTGGTGATATTTGTATGTGGCTTGTGTTCTTGTGAATTTTGTGGCTTAAATCTGCTTGAATCTGTTAATCTTACTTGTTATTGAGTTAATTGATGCTTGGGTAGTCTTGAATCTCACTTTTCCTTTGAAAAATTTGGATTTGAAAAGATAAAGGGGTGTTTGGGTCTACCTGTTTAAGCTTGTAACTTGTTATTGTGTTGTGGAATGTTTGAGTTTGTGTTCTATATCTGATATATGCTTGGTTGAGAGTGTTTTGCTGCAAGTTTTTGGGTTTGAAGCCTTGAATCAAACAATCTGCTATAAAATCTTTGTTACTGCCTATTTTGACCTAGGATTTTGGGAACACTTATGTGTATGCATGCTTAGGGCTAAAAGTGGTTTAAACAAAGTCATTGTAACCCGTTTGAGAGATTTGAGGTGTTGAATCTGGCTTATTGGTCAAATACATTAGCAAAGTGTAAGACTGCATGTGTTAGTGTTCATCAGTAACATTCATTGGCTTGAATCTTGCTTAAATCTTTGAATCATTGCATGAAACCTGTTTAGACTTACTTATTTGAGTTTAATATAGCTTGTGTATTAATAACAGGATTTTTCTATGTTGAAAGTTCGTTTTCTCGGTATCTTCTCGAATTGATTTCCGGTTAATTGTGTGAGATTAGTTGTTCTTGGTGAAACAAATATTTTTGGTATTGGAAAAATAAATGTGCAAGACTTAATAATAGAGGACAAGTAATTAAAACTAAAACTAGTTAAAATGTAAAACGGTGCAATATTTAAAACTTGGAAAGTAAATGACTAGAACTTGAATGACGTAAAAGTAAAACTTAGCGAAAAAGTAAATCGAGAATTAAATAAAAAACACAAAGCGAAATTAAAATGACTTAAAGAAAATAAGACGAGAAACATTAACCCTTTAACTAAAGCAAAATATTAAAACAAGCCAAAACCACCCAAATCGGAATACACCCAAAAAGTGTCCCGATCGAAATGTAAGGGAAAAAGGGACCAATCGGAATGAGCAAAATTGGGCTGATCGGAATATGCAAAATCAACTCAATCGGAATATATGAAAAGGGCACAGTCGGAATGTTTACAAAATGCACTAATCGGAATACTTTAAAAGCATAACAATCGGAATAAAGGGAAGAAAACACAATCGGAATATGAAATTACTAATCTGAATATTAAAGGGCAAGATCGGAATAAATAGAAACCCTTTTCCGATCATACGATCGGAAAAAGGGATGCTGCCTGGTCGGAAAATACGATCGGAAAGGGTTTTTCCCTTTCCGATAGGGTTCTTGATCCGAAATATAAGCTAAAGAAATAAGCTATGGTGATAAGCTTAAACTCAAACTAGAACGAATCAGAACTGAAGCGGACTTAATAAGCATGAACATAAACTTATCAAACTTAAAATAAACAAACTTTAAAATCAAAACATAAAAGATGAACTTTAAAGATCAAAACTTTAAATAAGAACTTGATGAAAAAGATGATGAAAACAAGATTTAGATAAACAAGAAAGATTAATAACATAAAGATCAAGACAAGATTAAGCTTAAAAAGTAAAAGTTTGATTGAAAACAAGAAAGATTAAAAGATGAAAGATTAAAGTTCTAGAGAGAGAAACTGTCACTTTCTCTCTCTAAACTACTCCTACACCTAAAACTAAAACTAATCTAAAAATTGACTAACTCCCTTCATGTGGTGATATGAAGGGTATTTATAGGAAAGGAGGGTGGATGGAGGCTTCTTCTTTTCTTTCTTTCTTCCTTTACGTCTTCTCGACTCGACTTTAATTCTTTGTCTTTGTCGTCTCGGGATTTGAACTTGTCTTTTAATTTTCTTCTTCTATTAGACTTAAGTTCTTTGACTTCGTTAAACTTCCGTCTTTAGACTTTTTCTTCGATAAATCTTCAGAATTGGTCTTGGACTTCCGTTCTTTTTCCACTCTTGATCTTTTGACTTCATCTTTCTTCTTTTTCTTCGATAAAAGCCCGTAAATGCCGTGTTTTCTCCACTTTTCACCTTTTCGTCCTAAATTACAACAAAAACACAAACCACGCATAATTCCGACATAAATGACATAAAATACACGTTTTGGCTCGGTTATTATTGCAATTAAGTGGTAAAAAGGATGGGTGTTTCCACACCTATCAAATCCCCTACACTTAACCATTGCAATGTCCTCATGCAATGCATTAGTTACAAAGCAAGATTACATTTTCCATCATAATCAATCCACGTTAGCCTTTATTAAAGAAATAGAAAATTATAAACATACAAAGTAAAGAAATCAAAAACATACCTTGGGTTTTGAAAATGTCGTGAATGATCATCATCCTCAAGTTTTCACTTTCTCCAAACCAAGCTTAGAAACGAGATCATTGTTATTATAAGTTAGCAAACTAACACGAACTCATGTGGGTCAATTATTTACTTAGACTCCCTTATTCCTAGGTGTATCTCTTTTATTTTATTGTTGTCTTGAATGATCACGAGGATGCATCGTTGACTTATTTCGATAGTTATTTAGTCCGAAAATAAAGTGAACGATTTAATCAAAAGTTAGCTAAAGGACCAAATCTTTTAAAACTGCTTCTCGGGACCTCATAAAGTTCATATCTTGGCATAACTTGCTTCGCGATTTGAGACCTTTCTCGGACCGATATTTGGCAGCGACTTCATACTTCGAATCTTCGAGAGACGTTCTTGAAATTATGGTCTTCTCTTCATAATAGGAATTTCTTCACTTGAAGTTTTGAGAGATTCTTCATATTTGGACCATGACTTCGTCATTTTTCTCCAATCTTTATTTTGGACTTTGATATACAACGATCCGCCTCCTTTTAGGACTTGGATCTATTTATCCTCATACCTTGTTAGGGTCTTTTTGGATAGACTTCTCCATGACTTTTGGGGAGTTCTTGCTTTTTGTCGTGTGTCTCGATCCTTCATATTGATTTTTGACAAATGATTCTTCACATCACTTTTGGATCTTTAGCAACAAAATGTAGCCCTCATGCCTTGTTAGGGCCTTTTCGGACTCGCCAATCTTCGCATCCCGCTTCAATAAGTTATGCCTTGGCTATGAAGTCTAATCCGTACCGAGCAACTTTTAAACGATCTGGGGCTAGAAGCTAAGTAACCTTTTAAATCGTACAACCTTATTTATTGCAGATAAATTTATTAACAAGCAGAGGGAGAATAGGCTTATAATTAACTCACATAAATTCACGAAAGAGTACCGAACTTATAACTGGCTCTATCATCTCTCGTTCTCCACAGTTTAAAATCTCAAGGAATGAGACTCGTGGATGCTTAGTCTATTAAATCAATGTTTTGGGTTTTCGAGTCATCTATAGGATCTTGCAAATTCTTAGACTTTTTCAAGTTTAGAAATCGCATTTTAAAGTTCCCTTGATAAACAACTCTCTAGGATCAATTATAGGAACTTGCGAAAAGTTCTTGTTCTTAACCCGCGAGAGTTAAGACTTTCGCGTTTTATAGCTCCTTAAATAAAAGCCTAGCAAAACTTGACTTAAACATGTTAAGGATACTAGCTAGAGTAAACTTAGATAAGTAAACTCGGGTTGAGTCAAAAGATTCACAACGTTTGAAAATTAAAACCACTTTATTAAAAATTTATTCTAATAAGGAAAGAAAATAACTATACAAAGGGAAAAACTAATAGGCGAAAATAGATCAAAAATTTTGAAAAATGTCGAAAAATTGATTTTCCGGTTTAAATGAGGACAAATACAAGGAAAAGGCCACTTAACTTCGATAGAAGTCCCCCTACACTTAAGATAAACATTGTCCTCAATGTTTAAGCATGTGGAAGTAAACTCCCCTACACTTAGGACATTGTGCACGTTGTTTAAATCTCGCTAAGAAAGAGACAACTAAAGATATTCCTATTTAATATTGAGAAATATAAAATAGTGAATCGAAAAGAGTTTAGGATAGAACCGGGAAGAAGGGAACACGGAGTCACGGTTCGTCAAAAGTCATCAAGAGTGTGTCTTTGAAGCTCTAATCCCTGCACATGATAAGAAAGAAAGCAGGAAACACCACGGGGCTCTCCCCTACACTTATGGTAAAGATAGATAGATAATTGGGTTGCCTCCCAAAAAGCGCTTGTTTATATTAACCGAGTCACGAGCCTGACTCGTCCCCGAATTAAATGGTCCATGGGGAAGCCTCGAATGTGATACCAGGATCAAAGACCTTGTCCTCGTTCCCGGTTGATATCAACAAAGGAGAGGCGGGGGGATAAGTCTTGAAAGGGAGAAAGGTCCTTTCAACATACGTATAGTATGTGAATTCAATATCCACGGGAGGTGGGGTGGGTAAAGTTAGCACATTGTCCTCCCCCAAAGACAATGGATGCTGAGCAAGCGGCAAAGCCGTATTGTTATCAATTATAGCATAATCAATGTCACCTCCCGGGTCAAAGCACTCATCCTCCGAGATAGTCTCTAAAGGGGAGGATGAAAAGTGCTCGAGAGGGGGACTTGGGACAATACCTTCAAGTAGCACATTATCAAAAATAATATCCCCCTCTATGTCATTATCATCGATACCTGGAGGCATGGAGTGAATGTCGATTTCTTCCAGCAATGGGTCATTATCTTCAACGGTAGGAGGAGATGGAGGTAAAGGCTTGGAAATAGGAGAAGTCAACTCTTCGATTTGAGCAATAAGAAGGTTCACTTTCCGTAATCTATCGCGAAGAAGCACGTCTTCCACCTCATCCACAAGATCATGATGATCGGTGAACTTTTCGTAAACCGGAGAAAATAAATCGTCATCGTCTGCATCTCCCGGTGGAGATTGAGAAATTTCAAAAGTGAATTTCTCATAGCTTGGAGAAAAATCGACATCATTAGGAGCGACCTCTTCCGTAAGAGCAACGACGTCCTCAGGCTCCATAGCAGGTAAGTCACAAACCTCATCATCCAATACTTTATCGAGACCAACATCACTAAGCTCATTCAACGAATCTAGATCCTTAGATGCAGTAGGAGCATCGACAGCAGGAGCAGCAACTGCAGAAGATTGGTTGAAAATGTAGACATCATCGTCGTCGTCATCATCATAATAGATGGGACGAGTCCAATTAGGAGTGACGTAGTCGGCTAACTCTTCCATTATAACCTCCACATCTTTAAGAAGCTCATGCAGCAACTTTTGTTGTTCATCGCCCCGAGTATGTTCAATTTCACCAATTCTATCCCACGCTTTAATTAAACATTTTGGTGTAGAAAAGAAGGCAAAACGACTAAATTGGCTCAAAAAGGTGTCGGTGGTTTTCAAGGTTTCGTCCACATCAAGCAATGGTTGCCTTTCCTGATGCAAGTCAGCTCGAAGTTGAGCTAGACTTTCTAGAATGCCATTTAAAGAAGTGAGTTGTTGATCAAGACTAGTTTTCTCATTGGATTGATGATTGAGGGTGTGATGTGGGGGCTCACGGTTATAGACACTAGGATGAAAGCACGGTACCTTCTCAAAGATTTGCGACGGATCATAAGAAGAAGCATCGTGAGGGCCCCCACAAATATAGCACCATGGGTATGGAGAGACACTGGATGCCTCTTGTTGATAGCTATTGTCATTGTCATAATTGTACCCCGGTTCTTGCCCGTGTCTATACGGGTATTGAACCGGGCACGAAACATGCCAATGAGAATCGCTTCCACAATAGATGCACGGGGGAACAGGAGGTAGGTTCAAAAAGTACGAATTAGTCGAGTTGCACAAAGGACAAAATCCGGATTGTGTGTAGTCGATATCGTTTCCGCACCGCTCACATGTACACCATTGACAAGAGTTGTTCCCAGATAATTGTTTCCCACGCCGGACGCAATGGACATAAAAATCCATAAAGAAAGATAGATAAGCAAGAAGAATATTTTTGGTGCAAAACTTTGAAAAAGAAATGCTTTTTATGATTTTTCAAATGTTTTTGGATTTTTGAAAATTTTTGACAAGAAAAATAACGTTCACAAGTGAACGGATCCCAAAATCCAACGCGTCACTCACAAAAAACCTTCAATCTTCACGAAAAGAGCCGGCAGCGGCGCCATTTTAATAACAGGATTTTTCTATGTTGAAAGTTCGTTTTCTCGGTATCTTCTCGAATTGATTTCCGGTTAATTGTGTGAGATTAGTTGTTCTTGGTGAAACAAATATTTTTGGTATTGGAAAAATAAATGTACAAGACTTAATAATAGAGGACAAGTAATTAAAACTAAAACTAGTTAAAATGTAAAACGGTGCAATATTTAAAACTTGGAAAGTAAATGACGAGAACTTGAATGACGTAAAAGTAAAACTTAGCGAAAAAGTAAATCGAGAATTAAATAAAAAACACAAAGCGAAATTAAAATGACTTAAAGAAAATAAGACGAGAAACATTAACCCTTTAACTAAAGCAAAATATTAAAACAAGCCAAAACCACCCAAATCGGAATACACCCAAAAAGTGTCCCGATCGGAATGTAAGGGAAAAAGGGACCAATCGGAATGAGCAAAATTGGGCTGATCGGAATATGCAAAATCAACTCAATCGGAATATATGAAAAGGGCACAGTCAGAATGTTTACAAAATGCACTAAACGGAATACTTTAAAAGCATAACAATCGGAATAAAGGGAAGAAAACACAATCAGAATATGAAATTACTAATCTGAATATTAAAGGGCAAGATCGGAATAAATAGAAACCCTTTTCCGATCATACGATCGGAAAAAGGGATGCTGTCTGGTCGGAAAATACGATCAGAAAGGGGTTTTCCCTTTCCGATAGGGTTCTTGATCCGAAATATAAGCTAAAGAAATAAGCTATGGTGATAAGCTTAAACTCAAACTAGAACGAATCAAAACTGAAGCGGACTTAATAAGCATGAACATAAACTTATCAAACTTAAAATAAACAAACTTTAAAATCAAAACATAAAAGATGAACTTTAAAGATCAAAACTTTAAATAAGAACTTGATGAAAAAGATGATGAAAACAAGATTTAGATAAACAAGAAATATTAATAACATAAAGATCAAGACAAGATTAAGCTTAAAAAGTAAAAGTTTGATTGAAAACAAAAAAGATTAAAAGATGAAAGATTAAAGTTCTAGAGAGAGAAACTGTCACTTTCTCTCTCTAAACTACTCCGACTCCTAAAACTAAAACTAATCTAAAAATTGACTAACTCCCTTCATGTGGTGATATGAAGGGTATTTATAGGAAAGGAGGGTGGATGGAGGCTTCTTCTTTTCTTTCTTTCTTCCTTCACGTCTTCTCGACTCGACTTTAATTCTTTGTCTTTGTCGTCTCGGGATTTGAACTTGTCTTTTAATTTTCTTCTTCTATTAGACTTAAGTTCTTTGACTTCGTTAAACTTCCGTCTTTAGACTTTTTCTTCGATAAATCTTCAGAATTGGTCTTGGACTTCCGTTCTTTTTCCACTCTTGATCTTTCGACTTCATCTTTCGTCTTTTTCTTCGATAAAAGCCCGTAAATGCCGTGTTTTCTCCACTTTACACCTTTTCGTCCTAAATTACAACAAAAACACAAACCACGCATAATTCCGACATAAATGACATAAAATACACGTTTTGGCTCGGTTATTATTGCAATTAAGTGGTAAAAAGGATGGGTGTTTCCACACCTATCATGTATGCATTTGGTTGAATTTGGCTGGGTGATTTGTGCTAAAACTGCTTATAAGTGCTCAACTGCTTATTTGTTCATGTCTGTGCAACATCTGGTGATTAATTGATTAAACTGTATCAATTGGGTATTTGTGATTGTGAAATTTTGATTGTTCTTGACTCCTTTTGATCCAAAGATCATTTGGGTGCCTTTGTGTAATCTGAATCTCCAAAAAAGTCACTAAAGACAAAAAGTCAAACAAGTCAAGCAGTGGAAAAAGTTTCCACTGCTCAACATCCAAAACTAGCCCCTGTTAGTGTAATTTTGAACTCAGCTTATCAATAAGCTATTCTAGCTTATCCCGACTTGCAACAACTTATTTTTTGTAATAGATCTTCATTATTTTACCCATTTGAGTAGACTGGAGCTTATTGGACTTTGACTTTGACTTTTTACTAGAAAACCAACTTATTTGACTTTTACATAAGTGCTTATTTGTTTTTTCCAGCTTATTGAGTCAGCTTTTGAAACTCTTTGTTGATTTTGCTTAATTAAGTCATTTAGAAGCTATAGAAACTTGAATCAGCACTTAGGGTGGCCTAGAACTCAAAAACGACTATTTTAACGTTTTCGGTAGATTGCTTATTGCATTTTCAGGCTTTTTCCTTGGGCTTATTTCAAATTTCTTTTTGCAGAAGTCTTAGTTAGGTCAAAAGAAGCTTGTGTGTTTAATTTCAGCTTATGGCATTGGCTTATAGCTTAATGGGCCAAAAAGCCCATTAAGAATAAGTTGTTTGGTATAAGCTAGCTTATTTCACACTTTCAGCTTTTGGGCCTTTGGAAAAAGTTGTTTAAAATCAATTTTTGAGTCAACCAGTGCTTTTTGGGCTTATTTTGAACACTTTTTGTTATTGGGCCCAAATTTGGCCCAATAAGGTACTGTTTTGGGTTTAGCCCATTTTCTAGGCCCATTAAGGGTATTTAGGTAATTTCACTTTCATTTCTAAGTTATTTAGGTTAAATTAAGCTAGTTTGTAAGTTTTTAGAATTTTTTATGATTTTTGGATTTTTAATAATATTTTAATATTATTTTATTGTTAAAAATTAAAAGTCTGATTTTCTAAGTTTTTATATTTTTCCTAGGTTCTAAACACTTAATTAGGATTTTTTCAAATTTCCAAATATTTTTAGAGTCTTTTAATTATTTTCTAGAATTAATTTAAGTTTTAATTGATTTTAGTAGTTTTTAATTGTTTAAAAATAGTTTTTAGTGGTTTTAAAATTTTGAAAAATACTTTTTAGCTTAATTAGAGTGTTTTTGAGGTTTACAAACTTTAAAATCTTGTTTGGGACTTTTTAATAATTAATTTTGATTTTTAGGGATTTAATTAGCATTAAAAAGTCATTATCTAATTAGTTAAAAGGTTTTGACAAATTTGGATTTTTTGTAAACTCTTAGAATATTATTGTGGATTTTTGTTAAGTTTTAGGAATTTTTAGTGTAAAATTTTAATTTTGGTACTTTTCACGATTTTACGTGTATACCTTTTTCGACTTAGTTTAATCCGTCTTCGTAACCGTCATTCTCTTCTAATCTCATTTCTATTTTTTTTTCTCAAAAATATAATCACAAATCTAATCCAAGTCATTACACACATAACACACTAGCCTCCTTGAGAACGAACTCATTTTAGGGTCTTTAATACACGGTTTTCCTAAATCGTCGTATTCAATACTTGCCCTATTTGCTCTCTTTTCCTAAAGAGTAGTAAAACTCAACTATCATTTTGGCACAGCTGCCGGGGAGGCGTGTTGTGTTTTGATTTGGCATTGTTGTTTTTATATACTAACCATAAATAGTATTTGTATTAGTAGCACTCTACTAATACGTATTATCGGTTTTCGGTTTTTGTGTGAATACTATTACTATAGTGTATACGCAGAACAATAAATTCACAAGTACTCCAAATACGTGAGAAATCACAACCTTGACTTGGGAGGTCATTACCCGATCATTGTATTCGAATCTCAAACCAAAGAAAAAGGCAAAAATAGATAAATACTTTCGTGAAGCTCAATCTTGAAAAATACAAACTATAAGGTGGGTATAAGTCGGATATTATAAAATATACCTTAAGGAATAAGGCTCTGAAGTGCTTCGCGCCGCCTCGTTTCCCCGCTTTCTTGTGAGTATTTGATTTTGAGAGCTAATCGAGGGTTTTGCCGCCCAAAGTATTACTAAGTATCATATATATTTTCTTGGTTTCATTGATTAAACCCTCTTGAACGTTTTGGTGTTCCACCAACGTTCTAAAGTCATCGAATGCGTTCACTTCACGTGATCGTTTTCATTCCTTGAGGCTTCTTTAATCGAGAGATTTGATTAAGGAGGAGATTTGTAGATTTGTGTCTACTTAATACATTCACTAAATCCAAAAAGGTTAATACAATCAAAAACCACAAAAAAATTGAAAAATACAAAACACCAAAAAGAATCTTCTTTGCTCGTCCCTCGTTGTACGTGACGTTTATGCTAACTCGTAATCAAGCAAGACGTGCACGTAAACGAAAGAACAAAACTCCCACTCCCAATCTTTCTAGTGAGGAGTCTCCTATTGACGAACCCATTGTAAGAGAAGCACCAACCATGGCGAATCGAACTATGATGGAGTTACTTCAAGCACCCACCGAGGGTTATGGAGAGGCTATTGTGATTCCCGCTATCCTTGCGGAGAATTTTGAGGTGAAAACAGGTTTGTTGTCGATGATCCAAAACAACAAATTCTGTGGTGATGAGAAGGACAATCCACACAACCATATCCGCCAATTCAATCGTCTTACCGCCACTTGCAAGTTTAAGGATGTCTCGAATGACTCGATTAAGATGATGCTTTTTCCGTATTCCTTAGCGGGGCCCGCTAAAATTTGGTTAGAGAAAGAGCCACCCAATTCTATATTGACGTGGAAGGATCTCGTGTCTAAGTTTGTGAACCAATGTTTTCCCCCCTCTAAGACTACGCACTTGAAAAACGAGATTTCAAAATTTTCACAAGAGTTTAATGAAAGTTTTTCAACGGCTTGGAATAGGTTAAAGGAAATGCTACATGAATGTCCTCATCACGGTTTTTCCGACTTGCATCAAATTGACACGTTTTACAATGGAGTTAATGATCATGAAAGGGATTATTTGAATGCCGCCGCGGGTGGTAATTTTTTGTGTAAAACGGTTGAGGAAGCTTTGGTGATAATTGAGAATAGATCTAAGGTGTATAGTCCTCGTAGCACGTCTAGTGTTCGTAAGCTTCGTCTTCGGCTTCACCTTCTTTGTCTACTACCATCGATGCTTGCCAAATTGAGGCGAACTTGGAAAACAAGATTTTTGATAAGCTAAAAGGACTACTGATTGAGTTTAAAGTTGGTGAACATAGAGCTCCCGCTACGGCTAAAGCGGTTGAGGTTTCTTGTATGTATTGTGGTGGAGGTCATGATTTCTCCGAGTGCATTACCAACGGTGGTAACACTTCGAGTGCCTTCGCGGCCACGGGAAATTACAACCAAAACGGTCAAGTTTCCCGCTCTAATCAATTGACTCCACCGGGTTTTGGTTCAAATCAAAATGCTAACAACAACTATCGCAATAATCAAGTTGGTTTAAAAAACAATTACAACAAGGGAAACTATGGGAATCAAGGGGCTAATAATCAAGTTTCAAACAAAAATCAAAATGATTTTCAAAACAACAAAGGTTTGCAAACATTGAAAGATCTTCCAAGTGAGTTTGTTGAATACGCTAGTGGGAATGATGCTAGGTTTGACAATATTCAAAGAGAAATCATTAGTCTAAGATCCGAGTTTAAGAACGACTTGAAAAAAAAGTTGAGAAATGAGTTAGCTAATGAACTTAAAATCCACACCAACAAGATGGAAGGAAATGTCACTAGGTTACAACAAAACCAACAAAAAATGGAACAAGGGCAACATGAGATTAAACAAGAGATGATTAAAGCCGAGAAGAGGCAATCCATGTTTGAAGATAAAATCTCGTCTATGTTTGAGGCAATAATGTGTAAACCGTCTTCGAGTAGTCTTCCTAGCAACACCGTATCCAACCCTAAGGGTGAGATGAAAGTGATTACCACACGTAGTGGTAAGACACTTAAGGAACCGACTCCTCAACCAATTGCTCCTACGGATGAAGCAATTGAGGAAGAACCCGAGGTGGTGGTCCAAAAGGAGCATGTCCCAATCTCATGAAGTACCGCTCATGCCACACCTACGGTTGACCCTTTACCATCATTGGAACCCGAGATTCCAAAGGCTATGCCTACTATGCCTCAACCCACACCACCTTTGCCCTATCCATCGAGACTTAGGAAGGAGAAACATCAAGAGCGCGACAATTATCAATTTGAGCTTTTTATGAAAATGTTTCGTGATTTGCATTTTAATGTGAGTTTCGCCGATTCTTTGGTCATGATGCCTCGATTTGCCGCTAACTTTAAGAGTATGTTGAACAACAAGGAGAAAAATTGTCTAGTTGTTCATCGGTTTATCTTAATCGCATACCTCAAAAATGTCACACCCCCAATTTATCAAAGTAAGGCAACGCAATGGGATGCGACGGTCATGACTATCACAAGACATAGATACATAGAACGACTATTTAAAAGCCGTTTTAATATAATTAAAAACATAAAACTTGTTCGGAAGCGAATTACACAGGATCATAATAAACCATTATTTCAAAAGACTTTAACATTGATCCAAATATCCATACACTAGTCACGACCATTTTTATTAAAAATCTCCCATGCATAACCACGTCACTCCTCCGTCTTGATACCTGAGAAAAACATTGCTAAAGCGTCAACACAAAGGTTGGTGAGTTCATAGGTTTAAGTTTAAATAGATCGATGAACCATAAGATTTTCAAGGCAACCGACATATAATCTTATAACAAATACAAGATTATAATCAAAAGTATACGTTTCAACAACCTACGTCTAAGCTCATGACACCGAAGCGTTAACCAACCAACAAGATATAATGAGAGCCCGAGCAAATGCCTATCCCAAAGCATTCGTAACGACTCAAATGTAAGTGTATCTAATTTGGTCACACAACCAACATTAGATAGGGAGGTCAATCCCAATAGATCTATCCATAACATTCGCGCTTACACAAAGTAATTAACGGTTCATGATAGTGGGCTAAAGCATCTAGGGATATCGCTACTTAGACATCATGTAGGCAAACTTATCAAGTTTTATGTTCATCCGTTTAAAACAAGCAATGTTCTCACCCCAAAATAGTTAAGCAATTAAAAGTGGGGCTATGAAACTCACCTCGATGAAGTAGTAAGTATGATCAAGAAAGATAGCTCAGAAAATCAAGGCACGTAAAGCGATGCGCAAACAATCTACTCATAACCTAAGTAAAATATACGTACTTAGGCTAAATACAAGAATTATTAATGTACAATGCACTTGGTTTATAATTTATACTTGCTATAGAGTTATAAAATGTTTTTATACATTTTTCACGTTCAACTAAATTAGTCACGGGGTCGGGTTTGGGTCTCGATATCTCGTTAAATAATAGTACGAAAAATAAACGGGTTCTTGTCATATAACTAGGCCGCGAGGTCTTAAACATTTGATAAATATCACATTTTTATGAAGTCCTTAAGTCTATCAAATAATTATGCAAAGTGGTGCATTCATAAGTAAAAATAAACAAGTAAAGTCTTCTTATTATTAAGTGCCAAACAAGTACTTTTAGAATTTAATTGTAGCTTCGTTACTCAACGTTAGGACGAATGGAAACTTGTTTTGAAAAATAGGTCGCGTCATGTTTATCAAGGCACTTTTATATTTTTGGGGCATGGCCATTTGGCCGGTCAAAACTAGGCGTGAAGTAGGGGATTCGGGTAAGGTTAAGTCCCACCATAATAACTAGTTAAACTTTGAAATTGTTTAGATGGCAAAAATGGGTTCCACTGACTTCAGTCCTACGCCCTATCATACGCCCCATCATACGCCCTCTTTGGCAATACTCCTTTTTCACAATGTGTTTTAGTACTATTTTGTACTCATATATGATAATAACCTTTTGTGTGTGTCCACTGTTAGCATGGTCAATTTATTATACATTGATTCAAAGACACATACATAGCATGGTAATTTGCACAATCCACATGGCATACATAACAAGTCAAAAGAAAGGAAAATAATTGTAGCTTGTTGTTCTTGGTTTACTTCATACGCAAGGTATGCAAAAAGGGGAGTGGTCCACACCTTGTTTTACTTCATACATCACACATGCATACATACTACATTTAGCCAAAAGGGAAATCATTTTGTTTATGTACCCACTGTACATAGCCTATTGCAAAATAGCAAGAGTGTCCTACTTGCTTTATACATGCTTTACTTATTCCCCACACATAACACATACATCATGGCAACACATTACATAACATGCATTTGTAGTAAGTTAAAAGGAGGAAAAGGGTTTGCTTTGTTTGTGTTTCGCAGCAGGTATCCCCAAAAGGGAAATAGTGAATTATTTTAACACTTGTTTTATTCACATTACAATGGTCCACCTTATTTACATACCTTCATGCATAATCATACACATACCCACCATGCTCTTTTCTCTAATTTTGTTTCATACATCTTTGCTACTATTTTCATACAGGAAATCATACTCATACTCTAGCTAGGCATTATTCTTTTATACTATATATATCAACTTGAGGTTATTGTATTAGTACTTGTTTTTGACAGTGTATAACAAACACGCCCGAAGCTACACACTTTCATTTTCTGTTTGTACAAGATGCACACATACTCACACCATGCATACATTTGCAGAAGTGTTGGAACCCTTATATTCCTATGCATCAAATTCAAATAGAGCGTAATAAATGACTTTTTGTTCTATTTTCCTGTAGATGTCAAACCCACATATTCACATAGCATGCACGCTTGAAACAACAAATGTCCACATAAAATCATGCATACAATCACACACTTTTAATACCTTGCTTCCTTTACAAATGCATACAATATTTACATCCTACTGCCATGATTTTTATTTTCTTCTGCATGTTCATTTAGGAATTTAATCTCTTGGTTTTAGGTTATATTACAAGGTGATACTCTCATGGTCTACGTTTCATGCCAAGACATAGTTCATCAGTGAGGGTGACTACTATATACATGCAGAAATTTACTACTTACTCCCTCGGTAATGTGTCTCACGTGTTAAACGTGATTAAGAAAACCCTTAACCCGTTGTATATGTAACCCGCCCTAACCCGACATGAGCTCAAGGTTGAAAATGGCAGTAGTAATTCTAAACTCGTCATATAAATCATATATTTACTTTTGATCTCTAGAGCTTGTACAACACACACATAAAATCATACTAGGTTCAGGCTTGGTTCACCATAACATTCATGTTTGTTTCTTAATATCAAATCATACAAACACCTTACATAAAATCATACATGTTCAACATGTTATTTGCCAACCTAGGGTTTTATGCACTCATATTATTTCAAAATCATCACGTCTAGTATTTTTGTGCATGTTTCATATGCAAGTTTATTAAGCCAAAACGTAGCTTGATTAGTTTTTAGGTCATCAAGGTTTCTACCATAACATACCCTTAGACGTGACTTCTTGTATCACACTTAAGCTCGTTTAGTTTGTTCACAAGGTCTAGGTCATCACCCAATCCCAACCCGTGACTTGTATATCGTAGTTTACAAAATGTTTTTAGCAAGTATGTTATCAACCAAAGTGAGGTTTAGAACAAGGACAAAACGACTTACAGGGATTCCTAGGTTATTTGATGGAGACAAGATCAAGAACTAGAGAATCAAACACCAAGCATGTATCCACGTCCCAACAATCTTAGTGTTTGTAGCTTGCTTCAAAAATCAACCCAAAACCTTGCTTAATTAAACTTATGTCGTGACCTAGCTAGTAAGATGCTTGTGTTTTCCTTGAATGAGTTTAAGTTTGTTTGAGTGTGTGAGTTTAGGGTAGAGATATGGCTTGTATTTATAGGCAAAAGAGTGTGGGTTTAGGGTTAAGAAAACTAGTTAGGACTTAGTTAGAGTTTTTAGTAAGATTGTAACTAGGATCTTGCCAAGTGAACTAACATGGGAACTAGGAACTTGTTGGGGAAGAGCAAAGTTTCTTGGGTCTCGGTGGTGGCAGCAAAAGAAAGAAATGAGGGTACTTCATGTTTGACTAACATAATTACTAAGTGTTGTACAAGCCAAAGTTTGGTAAAACTATGAATATGGGAGTAGTATCCGTCGGATTTTGAAGGCAATGGAAGAAAACAAGTACCTTCATTTAATGGAGGAGTTGTACACAAATTTAAAGTCATAATTTTGGTAGTAGATGAGAAAACGTTGGTTTTTGGAGTAATAGGGGGGACCGGTTTGGTGTATCCACTAGGATAAAAGATTTTTGTTTTTCTTTTATTTTGAGTAAATTGCAAATGTTTATTTGTTATGGTTGTATAAATGTTGTAAAGTTTAAGTTCTTGTAGAATTGAGTTTAGGATGTCTCAAGATGTGGAAGTGTAGTTAATTTGGTAAATGGTGAATTTGCTAAATGTGTCGTTTATATGGATGGAGTGAAAAATATTTGTTTGTGTAGCAAGCTTCTTAAATGAGATTACGTTGATATAATTAATGTTGATTCTAAAGATATAAATTTATAGTACATATCGTAAACGAATAATAGTAATTCAAATAATAATTTTTTTTTTTGATTGTCATTCACAAAAATTTAAATTCATACATAAAATACGCGTAAACAGTCGGGAACATCAATAGACACACAATTCTAACCCGAACCATCGCGTTTCTCGTAAATCAAATAGATTTTAAATTCACGTTTGTGACATCCGACATCCCTTAAGTTTGAGCTTCGACCCCGAAGCTCATATTTCGATGAAACTTATCTAATTATAAAGATGAGGGTATTTAAGGTTAAATTGGTATTCATGTGCCCAAGTTAACGTGAGTCCTCTTTAAACATTCTACGCACTTTCACACTAAGTCATTTCATTTTCACGGTCTATAATTTCAACGGGTTCTTCAAGCCGTTAAATTGAGCTTTACTCAAATGATGTTTCGTTCTTCCCATTATTATTTAAAATTTGGTTTAGATTTTTCCTACTCTTAATCTATTTGAGTTTTATTGTCGTCAAAACAATTGCCGCTCTTAGTATTTTTTTTTTCGTGTCATACACGCTATTGCTTGTGATAGTGGGTAAGGAAATAATCGTACTAGGTTTACTCGTATCGCGTACTCGACATTCTTACTTAAGACGGTAGGAAAATGTTCGATGTTCATAGCACATAATAAATTTTTCTTTGACGAATAGGGCAACTTGAATATATTCTAATAATACTAATATATATATTTTTTTTTTTTTTACGATGACTACTATGAGCATGCTCGCGTTCGACCACGATCATACGTAGTTGATCAGGCTACGTACGTCTCGGGACAACGGTTGCATCCTCCTTTTCATCATAATTTAACTCTTTGAGGTTGTAATTTATATGCTGGTAGTCCATAGTTCAGTTCGTTCGTTACCATCATTCTCTTTTACAATCAACAAATTAATACATAGTTCATTTTATTTGTTATCATAGCTCACTTTTAACAATCAACAAGATAATTTACATACTTATTTGTACTAGTTCTCGTCAAGTTTATCAATAGTTTAGGTCTTCTAAATCAAGTTGTTCGTAAAATTGATTTTTCCAAAACTTTACATGGTAGTCCTTACTAAAAATGTTTCAACATTAGTCGCGGTATTTTTATACATTAAGTTGGTCGTCAAGCCAGGTTTTTACAAAACTTTGCTTGATAATCTATACCAAAATATTTCGTCATCAATCGTGGCGTTTTTTTTATCAGTAATACCTTTACTGATTTTACCAAAACATTTTATCAAGATTTCTTACTTACTTACTAATAAAGTTCTCGGGGATATTTTCTTCAAAGTAATTTTTTTTTTTTATAATGTTTTCCAAAAATATTTTATAAAACTCCTTTTTAAAAAAAAAAATTTGATTAATTTTTCTCCGACATATATAAAAATATTGTAGGATAAAATAATTTCTTAAGTTAATGCTTCAAAAGATATAAAAGATGACTTTTAAAAATAATTGCAAACAATTAAATAATAATTTATAAAGTACGATTACATAACCAAATTTTTGTTGGTGGTGACATCGACGGATGTTGAGTCACTTAATTTTCATAAAACCAAATTAAATATTTCACATCAGTCGCTCAATTCTAACAAAGAATTTTCTAGAGCTTTGATCATGCTTTATTTCATCTCAGACACTTCGGTCAATTTATTTTTATCCCAAAATTGTTAAATTTGTTTAATCCATTCAACTAGTCAATTCCATCCCAAGAATTTTATCACAAAAATTTGTTCATTTTGTTTTTATCTGTCGTTTGTTCATAATCGTTTGTATACTTTTTATGTTCGACACACGCTATTAGGATTTCTTAGGAGTGACACAATTCACGTCTAGGGTTCTCAAGCTTTGTGACAAGCGATAATCTCTTTAATTTAAAATATGGCATAATCCTCATATAACTGAGTTCTTCCTTTAATATTAGTTGTTATATCATACTTTGTAAATTTATAATAGCAACTTAGTTTCAAACCAATGAACTAGAACTTTTAGATCCGTCTTTGTACAATTTCTCCAATATAAATTTCTCCTTGATGTGCATTCGACTTACACATCGGCATATATCCTGATAGTTTTTATATTTTTGTAATACTAAATTATGTTTGTTCCATATGATATAGTACTTTGTGGAGTATTACAGGAGTAATACTTTATATAGATTGTTTTTCATCGTATGTTGTATAAAAATAGGGACGACGACTTTCATTATTTCAGTGTTCGCACACCATGCAAACTAATGGTACTAATGTACCGTACTAGTCAAACGTCAATGAGGTAATCACCTTGTCAGATCATGTAAGTCTTATCCACCCCCGAGGAAATTCACTAAAAATATTAAGTTGCGTTACAACTGGCACTTGACTAAGCCTCACAACCCAATCAAACAAGAACAGCCTTGAGGTCTAGTCAAGTATTAGTAGTTAAACTTCTTAACATCTTTTGTGAATTTACTCGTCTTTAGATATTACTCACAAAATTTAACATTGATTAAACCTACACAAAACTCATCAAATATGTTACACCCTAACTATCAAACTAATCACGCAAGATGTAAATTCATGAGTTTTACCCATCCACAAGAAAACTCGTCAAAACCCTAAGTTGTATAACGACTGGCACTTAACTTAGTCTCGCAACCCAATCAAACAAGAACAGCCTTGAGACCTTGCTAAGTATCGTTATATTCCTTAACATTTTCGATGAATTGTCTTGGTTTTTGGGTTTACTCACGACTTATCATCAACCATTGCTAAATATCAGCGCGTTCAAGTACTGTTTTGGTGTATATTTTTAATTCAGCGTATATCGATATAGGGTAACATAGAAACACACAAGTGTTTAAATAGTTCATGGTAGTCCAATGGACGGTTTTTAAAAAAATACGTAATAGCATAAGTATGTGTATGCTTTACCCAAATAAACATGGCACAAACCATCTTAGTTCGATTTAAACATGGCACAAACCATCTTAGTTCGATTAAACATGGCACAAACCATTTTAGTATCACAATAATCCAAACAAGGATGTTAGGTATTTTACTTCAAATATAAGAACAATCGTCTTAGTATACATTCCTATAACTACATCGTACATAAGGATCATTCAAACAAGGTATGAAATACTTAATGCTAATAACACGTAGCAATCAAGTTTAAACTAACGTGGAAAATTACATGGAATAATTGAAGTCACAACTTACTTTTATCGAAGACGTGAAGTGAAGTGGTTCTTGGAGATTTTTGAGTTAGTTATAGTCTAGAATTATTTTTTTCCCAAAATTAAATTTTTGACTCACGTTTATAAAAATCATTTTGTAAAATAACCTAGTTCTCTATAACTACATATCTGATACCAATCTGTCACACCCCCAATTTATCAGAGTAAGGCAACGCAATGGGGTGCGACGGTCATGACTATCACAAGACATAGATACATAGAACGACTATTTAAAAACCGTTTTAATTTAATTAAAAACATAAAACTTGTTCGGAAGCGAATTACACAGGATCATAATAAAACATTATTTCAAAAGACTTTAACATTGATCCAAAAATCTATGCACTAGTCACGACCATTTTTATTAAAAATCTCCCATGCATAACCACGTCACTCCTCCGTCTTGATACCTGAGAAAAACATTGCTAAAGCGTCAACACAAAGGTTGGTGAGTTCATAGGTTTAAGTTTAAATAGATCGATGAACCATAAGATTTTCAAGGCAACCGACATATAATCTTATAACAAATACAAGATTATAATCAAAAGTATACGTTTCAACAACCTACGTCTAAGCTCATGACACCGAAGCGTTAACCAACCAACAAGATATAATGAGAGCCCGAGCAAATGCCTATCCCAAAGCATTCGTAACGACTCAAATGTAAGTGTATCTAATTTGGTCACACAACCAACATTAGATAGGGAGGTCAATCCCAATAGATCTATCCATAACATTCGCGCTTACACAAAGTAATTAACGGTTCACGATAGTGGGCTAAAGCATCTAGGGATATCGCTACTTAGACATCATGTAGGCAAACGTATCAAGTTTTATGTTCATCCGTTTAAAACAAGCAATGTTCTCACCCCAAAATAGTTAAAGCAATTAAAAGTGGGGCTATGAAACTCACCTCGATGAAGTAGTAAGTATGATCAAGAAAGATAGCTCAGAAAATCAAGGCACGTAAAGCGATGCGCAAACAATCTACTCATATCCTAAGTAAAATATACGTACTTAGGCTAAATACAAGAATTATTAATGTACAATGCACTTGGTTTATAATTTATACTTGCTATAGAGTTATAAAATGTTTTTATACATTTTTCACGTTCAACTATATTAGTCACGGGGTCGGGTTTGGGTCTCGATATCTCGTTAAATAATAGTACGAAAAATAAACGGGTTCTTGTCATATAACTAGGCCGCGAGGTCTTAAACATTTGATAAATATCACATTTTTATGAAGTCCTTAAGTCTATCAAATAATTATGCAAAGTGGTGCATTCATAAGTAAAAATAAACAAGTAAAGTCTTCTTATTATTAAGTGCCAAACAAGTACTTTTAGAATTTAATTGTAGCTTCGTTACTCAACGTTAGGAAGAATGGAAACTTGTTTTGAAAACTAGGTCGCGTCATGTTTATCAAGGCACTTTTATATTTTTGGGGCATGGCCATTTGGCCGGTCAAAACTAGGCGTGAAGTAGGGGATTCGGGTAAGGTTAAGTCCCACCATAATAACTTGTTAAACTTTGAAATTGTTTAGATGGCAAAAATAGGTTCCACTGACTTCAGTCCTACGCCCTATCATACGCCCCAGCATACGCCCTCTTTGGCAATACTCCTTTTTCACAATGTGTTTTAGTACTATTTTGTACTCATATATGATAATAACCTTTTGTGTGTGTCCACTGTTAGCAGCTATGCCAAAGGAACCATGGTCCTAGCTATTTGCCTTTTTCAATTTATTATACATTGATTCAAAGACACATACATAGCATGGTAATTTGCACAATCCACATGTCATACATAACAAGTCAAAAGAAAGGAAAATAATTGTTGCTTGTTGTTCTTGGTTTACTGCATACGCAAGGTATGCAAAAAGGGGAGTGGTCCACACCTTGTTTTACTTCACACATCACACATGCATACATACTACATTTAGCCAAAATGGAAATCATTTTGTTATTGTACCCACTGTACATAGCCTATTGCAAAAGAGCAAGAGTGTCCTACTTGCTTTATACATGCTTTACTTATTCCCCACACATAACACATACATCATGGCAACACATTACATAACATGCATTTGTAGTAAGTTAAAAGGAGGAAAAGGGTTTGCTTTGTTTGTGTTTCGCAGCAGGTATCCCCAAAAGGGAAATAGTGAATTATTCTAACACTTGTTTTATTCACATTACAATGGTCCAACCTATTTACATACCTTCATGCATAATCATACACATACCCACCATGCTCTTTTCTCTAATTCTGTTTCATACATCTTTGCTACTATTTTCATACAGGAAATCATACTCATACTCTAGCTAGGCATTATTCTTTTATACTATATATATCAACTTAAGGTTATTGTATTAGTACTTGTTTTTGACAGTGTATAACAAACACGCCCGAAGCTACAAACTTTCATTTTCTGTTTGTACAAGATGCACACATACTCACACCATGCATACATTTGCAAAAGGGTTGGAACCCTTATATTCCTATGCATCAAATTCAAAATAGAGCGTAATAAATGACTTTTTTTTCTATTTTCCTGTAGATGTCAAACCCACATATTCACATAGCATGCACGCTTGAAACAACAAATGTCCACATAAAATCATGCATACAATCACACACTTTTAATACCTTGCTTCCTTTACAAATGCATACAATATTTATATCCTACTGTCATGATTTTTATTTTCTTCTGCATGTTCATTTAGGAATTTAATCTCTTGGTTTTAGGTTATATTACAAGGTGATACTCTCATGGTCTATGTTTCATGCCAAGACATAGTTCATCAGTGAGGGTGACTACTATATACATGCAGAAATTTACTACTTACTCCCTAGGTAATGTGTCTCACGTGTTAAACATGATTAAGAAAACCCTTAACCCGTTGTATATGTAACCCGCCCTAACCCGACATGAGCCAAGGTTGAAAATGGCAGCAGTAATTCTAAACTCGTCATATAAATCATATATTTACTTTTGATCTCTAGAGCTTGTACAACACACACATAAAATCATACTAGGTTCATGCTTGGTTCACCATAACATTAATGTTTGTTTCTTAATATCAAATCATACAAACACCTTACATAAAATCATACATGTTCAACATGTTATTTGCCAACCTAGGGTTTTATGCACTCATATTATTTCAAAATCATCACGTCTAGTATTTTTGTGCATGTTTCATATGCAAGTTTATTAAGCCAAAACGTAGCTTGATTAGTTTTTAGGTCATCAAGGTTTCTACCATAACATACCCTTAGACTTGACTTCTTGTATCACACTTAAGCTCGTTTAGTTTGTTCACAAGGTCTAGGTCATCACCCAATCCCAACCAGTGACTTGTATATCGTAGTTTACAAAATGTTTTTAGCAAGTATGTTATCAACCAAAGTGAGGTTTAGAACAAGGAAAAAACGACTTACAAGGATTCCTAGGTTATTTGATGGAGACAAGATCAAGAACTAGAGAATCAAACACCAAGCATGTATCCACGTCCCAACAATCTTAGTGTTTGTAGCTTGCTTCAAAAATCAACCCAAACCCTTGCTTAATTAAACTTATGTCGTGACCTAGCTAGTAAGATGCTTGTGTTTTCCTTGAATGAGTTTAAGTTTGTTTGAGTGTGTGAGTTTAGGGTAGAGATATGGCTTGTATTTATAGGCAAAAGAGTGTGGGTTTAGGGTTAAGAAAACTAGTTAGGACTTAGTTAGAGTTTTTAGTAAGATTGTAACTAGGATCTTGCCAAGTGAACTACATGGGAACTAGGAACTTATTGGGGAAGAGCAAAGTTTCTTGGATCTCGGTGGTGGCAGCAAAAGAAAGAAATGAGGGTACTTCATGTTTGACTAACATAATTACTAAGTGTTGTACAAGCCAAAGTTTGGTAAAACTATGAATATGGGAGTAGTATCCGTCGGATTTTGAAGGCAAGGGAAGAAAACAAGTACCTTCATTTAATGGAGGAGTTGTACACAAATTTAAAGTGATAATTTTGGTAGTAGATGAGAAAACGTCGGTTTTTGGAGTAATAGGGGGGACCGATTTGGTGTATCCACTAGGATAAAAGATTTTTGTTTTTCTTTTATATTGAGTAAATTGCAAATGTTTATTTGTTATGGTTGTATAAATGTTGTAAAGTTTAAGTGCTTGTAGAATTGAGTTTAGGATGTCTCAAGATGTAGAAGTGTAGTTAATTTGGTAAATGGTGAATTTGCTAAATGTGCCGTTTATATGGATGGAGTGAAAAATATTTGTTTGTGTAGCAAGCTTCTTAAATGAGATTACGTTGATATAATTAATGTTGATTCTAAAGATATAAATTTATAGTACATATCGTAAACGAATAATAGTAATTCAAATAATAATTTTTTTTATTGTCATTCACAAAAATTTAAATTCATACATAAAATACGCGTAAACAGTCGGGAACATCAATAGACACACAAGTCTAACCCGAACCATCGCGTTTCTCGTAAATCAAATAGATTTTAAATTCACGTTTGTGACAAAAAAGTCGGTGATCCCGGTAAATTCTTGATTCCTTGTGCAATTCAAGATATGGAGGAATGCTTCGCCTTGGCCGATCTTGGTGCTAGCATTAACTTGATGCCACTTGCAATATTCCAGTCGCTCAATCTTCCTAATCTTACTCCTTCACTAATGTCTATCGAGTTGGCCGACCATTCCACGATTCCCGCATGTGGTTTGGCGGAAGACGTTTTTGTAAAAGTGGGGAAATTCTACTATCCCGTAGACTTTATCGTTGTTGATATCCCCACGGATCCTCAAGTTCCTCTCATTTTAGGTCGTTCATTTTTAGATACGTCTATGGCTTTGATCGATGTTCATGCTAGAAAGATCACCTTACGTTTCAACGACGAGGAACTTGTTATAAACGTAACTCAAAACTCTCAAATTTCTCATGTTTATTCCGTTGCAACCATAAACCTCGTTGATATGATCGACGTGGTTTGCGAGGAATTTTCACAAGAAGTTCTAGGTTTTGGTGATGAAGAAACTAGTGGCAATCCCACTATGTTAGATCCAATTCTTGATAATTCGACACCAACCTTCACTCCATTTGAAGGTGGTGGTTTTACGTTGGAAGAATTCGATGTTCCACGTACTTGTAACGAAGACCTCGAATACGATGAGGACTTCTCGATTATCAAGGATTTTCTTAACGATTTACCATTTCCTCCACCCGAGGAGGTTATGAGTATCGAGCCCAAATCTTCACTTGAGGAACCACCTATCCTCGAGTTGAAAGATTTACCTCCTCATCTCGAATATGTCTATTTGGAGGAGGACGACAAGTTTCCGGTTATTATTGCGAAGGAACTTTCGAATGATGAAAAAACCGCACTTGTCGATGTTCTAAAGGATCACAAAGGGGCAATTGCGTGGAAGTTATCCGACATTAAGGGAATCGATCCCAAGTTTTTTACCCACAAAATCTTAATGGAGGAGGATTACAAGCCCGAAATCCAATGTCAAAGGAGGGTGAACCTTAAAATTCACGACGTCATAAAAAAGGAAGTCCTTAAACTCCTTGACGCGGGAATGATTTACCCTATTTCTCATAGCCCTTGGGTGAGTCCTATTCATTGTGTCCCTAAAAAGGGAGGAATGACCGTTGTGCCAAACGATGCAAACGAGTTAATTCCCACTAGACTCGTGACCGGATGGAGAGTGTGCATTGACTATTGTAAGTTGAATGAAGCCACTCGAAAAGACCATTTTCCCTTGTCCTTCATGGACCAAATGTTGGAGCGTCTTGCGGGAAACGATTTCTATTGCTTTTTTGATGATTTTTCCGGTTACTTCCAAATTCCCATCGATCCTCGTGATCAAGAAAAAACTACGTTTACGTGTCCATATGGAATGTTTGCCTATCGTAGAATGCCATTCGGACTTTGTAATGCACCGGGAACCTTTCAAAGGTGCATGATGGCTTTTTTTCATGACATGATCGAGAAGATGATAGAAGTCTTCATGGATGACTTTTCCGTGTTTGGTAATTCGTTCACTTCGTATTTATCGAACCTTGAGAGAATGTTGAAACGTTATGATGTGCTCAATTGGGAAAAGTGTTATTTTATGGTTAAGAGTGGAATCGTCTTAGGGCACAAGGTCTCGAAAGCGGGGATTGAGGTAGATCAAGCTAAGGTAGACGTCATCGCCAAATTACCTCATCCCAAAACCGTTAAGGGAGTTAGGAGTTTCCAAGGCCACACGGGCTTTTATCGTCGATTCATCAAGGATTTTTCAAAGATTTCTCGACCCATTACACATCTTCTTGAAAAAGAGGCACGTTTTGTCTTTGACGAAGATTGTGTACGAGCCTTTGAAATCCATAAGCGGAAGCTTACCGAAGCTCCCATTCTTGTTGCTCCCAATTGGAACCTCCCCTTTGAGCTCATGTGTGATGCTAGTGATTACGCTATTGGGGCCGTATTGGGGCAACGTCATGATAAGCACTTCTTGCCTATTCACTATGCTAGCAAAACGATGAACGAGGCTCAACTTAAATACACTACAACGGAGAAGGAATTCCTTGCCGTGGTGTATGCATTTGATAAATTTCGACCTTATCTCGTCTTGACAAAATGCATAGTGTATACGGATCATTCGGCTATTAATTATCTTATGGCAAAGCAAGATGCTAAGCCTAGATTACTTCGTTGGATTTTCCTCCTTCAAGAATTTGATCACAAAATCGTTGACAAAAAAGGAGCCGAGAATCTAGCGGCCGATCATCTTTCTCGTTTGGAAGATCCTCACCAAAGTGTTTACGAGCCCAAGGAAATCAACAAAACATTTCCGCTAGAGACACTTGGTGTAGTGAATTCTAAGCTTGATTCTACCGCCCCATGGTTTGCGGACTTTGCAAATTACCATGCGGGTAACTTCATCATCAAGGGTATGACGACTCAAGAAAAACGAAAATTCTTTCGTGACGTCAAGTTCTACTTTTGGAACGACCCTTACTTGTTTCGAACTTGTGCGGATCAAATCATCCGACGTTGTGTATTTGGCACCGAAGCTTCTAACATCCTTAGAGCTTGGCACGAGGGACCCACGGGTGGTCACCACGGTGCTAATCTCACGGCTAAGAAGGTGTTTGATGTCGGCTTCTTTTGGCCTACTATTTACCGAGATGCACAAGATCTTGTGAAGTCATGTGATTCATGCCAACGACAAGGAAAAGCCTCACAAAAAGATGAAATGCCACAAAACATCATCCAAGTGTGTGAGATCTTTGACGTTTGGGGTATAGACTTTATGGGGCCGTTCCCATCATCTCGTGGTAATGAGTACATTCTCGTTGCGGTTGACTACCTATCTAAGTGGGTGGAAGCTAAGGCTTTGCCCACCAATGATGCTCGTGTGGTAGTCAAGTTCTTGAAAAGCTTGTTTACTCGGTTTGGAACCCATCGTGCGATCATAAGCGATCGTGGAACCCATTTTTTTAACGACCAATTCGAAAGGGTCCTAAGGAAATATGGGGTTACACATCGGCTTTCTACGGCTTATCACCCACAAACGAGTGGGCAAGTCGAGGTTTCCAACCGAGCTTTAAAGAGGATCTTGGAGAGGTCCGTTGGGGAAAACCGATAATTATGGTCGGATAAGTTGGAAGATGCTTTATGGGCCTTTAGGACCGCTCATAAGACACCCATTGGGTGCACTCCCTATAAGCTTGTGTATGGAAAGAATTTTCATTTGCCTATCGAGTTAGAACACAAGGCTTATTGGGACCTAAAGTATTGTAATGATGATATGGAGACCGCGGGAAAACACCGGAAAATGCAATTGAATGAATTGAGGGATATTGCTTATGAAAATTCATTGATTTATAAAGAAAAAACTAAAAAGTTGCATGATTCTAAAATCAAAAACCGGGTTTTTAACATTGGGGATCAAGTTTTGCTTTTTAATTCTCGATTGAAAATCTTTTCCGGTAAGTTGAAATCCCGTTGGTCCGGTCCATTCACCGTGACTCAAGTGTTTCCGTATGGGACCATCGAGCTAGCTCAAGATGATGGTCCTAACTTCAAGGTGAATGGACATAGGTTGAAGCACTACTTTGGTGGGGAAGTTCCATCCTTGAACTACCTCGACGAAGTCACCTTCCCCAATGATAATTAGTATTGAGGGGATCGGGTCGAGCTCATGACTCGGTAATAAAAAACGAGGTGCCTCATGGGGGAGTCCCATGCTTATCACATGTACATATTATCGCTTTCTAATGTAGTTAACGTGTTGGGATTTGTGCCCTTCCGACCTTTGTTCTGTGGTTGTTTGTGAGTTGTGGTTTTTAGATGATCATGATCTTCACGATTGGAGCCTCTCGTGTTTGTTTTATGGGAGCACTCGATCGTTTGCTTTGAAGACTTTCTCAATATCCATGATATATCCTTTGATGTTCTAACCTTAGGTTATTAGCACACTTCATAAACGGCTATTAATTTATTCGTTACACCCTTTCCATGCTAGATTAGGCATTCGACTACGCCTCTAGTATGGGGGTGTTTGCACCCCTAGACTCGAAACATTGAGGACAATGTTTAACTTTAGTATTGGGGGGGGGGGGGGTGAATAGATACTTGCCTTGCCAAACCTTCACGCTTTCCAAAGTTTATCTTTTTGTTTATCGTTTTGTTGCAAAATAAGGCTAAAAATGGCCAAATTTTAAAAATTTTCTCATGTTTTATAAGTGTTTGAAGACACGAATGTAGGTTTTCCGATGGCGAGAATAAGAGTAATTTTTGACTCGACCGTGCGTGTTGAGCACTTAGCTTTGATTCCTTAACTACACATTAGGCTAAGTCTCTTAAATGAGGACGAGAAATGATAGGGTTAATTATAAGTTACTATGCTAAACGTAGAGTACTCGTATTCTTTCAAAAACTCATGTGTTCTCGTTGTTTGCTTATTCTCCCTTCGCATGTAAATATTTTTTGCTTAATAAATATTGACTTAGCGGTTTAGTTGGGATTTTTGGGTTTCTAGTCTTTTCTAGTAGCTTCCGTGTAATTAAATTGGGAAGACATTAAGGTATCGCCAGCGTCACGGTTTTGAAGTAGTGGCACCCGAATAATCAAAAGCTTCACCCAATAATAAGATTTCAAGTGCTCACCTAGATCAAGCAAACAATTTGAAGCCTCACAAGGCCGAAAAATCTATGCAAAATTGAAAGTGAATCAAGCCTTAATCTTTGAAGCTTTAAAGATCCAAAATTCGCCTTAGCGTGAGGATATACGTCCTTGGCTAATAAAACTACCGATGAGGTGGATAATAAAAGGCAAGGCAAGACCGAAGTCATAATAAAAGCTTCATGGCGAAGTTGAATAAAAGATGGAGGTAAACCAAAGATAATAAGGCCCTTCCGTTAGGGGGCGTATAAAAGTCTTGGTAATAAGTCTCATGTTCAAAACCGTTATAAAACCGTGTTTATCGATTCTTCTTGTCAACTTAATTTTTTGACATCGTTGTCTATTAGGAGGGGTTATTGCTTTGATGGTCTTGGTTACACCGTTAGGACTCTATTTTTAGACCTAAATCTCTATTATCGCATAAGTCAAACAATGTATCCTCGTGAAACATTCAAGACAATATAAAATATAAGAGATACAACTTAGGAATAATGGGAGGATAAGTACGTGATTAGGGCATATGACTAGTGTTAGCATTACTAACTTATAATGACAATGATCTCGTTGCACGCTTGGCCTGGAATTGGGGTGAAAATCGAGGACGATGAAATTATTTCTAACGAAGCATTCACGTGTTCTTATTCTATGAACCTAAACGTCCCATTTTGCGATGAAAATCATACATTATGTCTAAAACGCAAGTAGTAGTAGCAATAGTAGTAGTGTAGCTAGTTTATCGTTCAATAAAGTGAATAAAAATGAATTTTGGAGATGCTACGATACTTAATTCTAGCATTGCGTGAGGGCACGACAATGGTTTAGTATGGGGGGTGATGAGACTGCTTTTATACATAGTCTCATCTTCCAAATAGGGCTTAAAATGCATTAAATATCATCAAAATACCCATATATATGCTTGTATTTGTTACTTGTGTATTTTAGGTACGGATATTGAGAAAATGATAAAAGATCACAAGAATCATACAAAAACGAACACGGGAAACGAAGCCGCACAATGAACCAAGCCCTAATAAAGACTTTCCCAAGATTAACCCTTGAAGACTTGAAGAATTATGAAGAAGGGTCCTCCAATATTGAAGAATTGACACTTTATAACCTTGTATCTTCATAATTACAAGATTGGTTACTAAAGTTTGTCAAAATTAAAAAAAGGACCCTTAACTTTCAACATTGGCAAGAATGGTCCCTCAATCATCAAGACTTGGCAATTTTAGTCCTCCAAAATGTCAATCAAACAAGATAAGACCATTAACTTTGAAGAAAATACCAAACCAATCCTTCAAGAATTAAAAAATGGCAAGAAATACCCCTGAAATCATTTTGCAAAAGTTTTTGGGGAAAAAGTATGAAAAAGGAAACGTATATAACAAAGGATATATGGTTTTGGTTATTTAATCAGCAAATGACAAAGAAAGGAGAAATAAGGGACTGAAATGGGCAGACAACCAAACCTCCAACACCCACTCTTGGCTTGACACGTAGCCCACTCACTTAAATCAACCAATCACATGGCTCCCTGCTTCCACCTCACCATCCTCTCACACCAAACTTAACAAACTTAATTTATTAAGTTTAATTAAGGCGCTAAACACCCATTTAAAAAACCAACGGATTAAACACAAGTTCTTGGTGTTCTTGGTGCAAATTAGGCATTTGTTAAATACCAACAATTAAACCCTAATCTTCTCCAGAATTAAGATTAGGGTATCCCTAAACATAACCCAACTTCTAAAACCCTTGCCATGTCACTCATGTGCTCACATGATAAACCCTCTTTTGGCGTTTTTGGGGAAAATGCCAAAGCTTGCCAGGGAATCAACACTCAGGATTCTAGCTTACTCCTTAAGCATTATATGGACCATTGGATGCAATTTGAACATGTCAGCTCCCACAAAACTCCAATTCAGTCACATGATTCAACAAGATGCCAAAAGTTCTCAAGGGCAAATTTGGAAGATCAAGCATTAGGGTTCAACACTTTTATTTGTTCTTAGTTCACTTGTAAGGCTATATATAAAGCCATAGGGTCTCACTTAGACGTTTGCTTTTGGTTTTTTCTTTGTTCAAGCACTTCTAAATCCCTTTTTCTAATTAATGAAATTTGTGTTAAGTGTGTTGAAGAAAGACCAAGTGCCATCTTATTTCTGCTTGTTTATGTTTATTGCTTACTGAATTTGAAGTTTAAAACCTGTTTTCAAAAGAGGAGTGTGCAAAAGTTTGCACATTTTCTTCATTTTCTTGATATTCTGCTAAGTCTTTTTTGAACCGTGGAATTCTTGGGTTATAGGGCTGATCATAGCATCCTAATTGTGTTGATTAAGGTGTGGTGGAGACTTATAACTTGGGGATAATCAAGCGTGGGGTAACAAGGTTGCATTAATCAAGATTTTTCAAGTTTTTGAATTTATATTTGTGGTTCTAACCTTGTTGATTCTTAGCAGGGTTGTTATTGGAAGATTGTACTTGTTCTTGCTAGTACATAAGCTCATAAATTCGTGGGTGTGGTTGTACATCCATGAGGTTTGCATACTCAATCCTTAAATCTGCTTAAAATCTTGATTTTTGGTGATATTTGTATGTGGCTTGTGTTCTTGTGAATTTTGTGGCTTAAATCTGCTTGAATCTGTTAATCTTACTTGTTATTGAGTTAATTGATGCTTGGGTAGTCTTGAATCTCACTTTTCCTTTGAAAAATTTGGATTTGAAAAGATAAAGGGGTGTTTGGGTCTACCCGTTTAAGCTTGTAACTTGTTATTGTGTTGTGGAAAGTTTGAGTTTGTGTTCTATATCTGATATATGCTTGGTTGAGAGTGTTTTGCTGCATGTTTTTAGGTTTGAAGCCTTGAATCAAACAATCTGCTATAAAATCTTTGTTACTGCCTATTTTGACCTAGGATTTTGGGAACACTTAGTGTGTATGCATGCTTAGGGCTAAAAGTGGTTTAAAGAAAGTCATTGTTACCCGTTTGAGAGATTTGAGGTGTTGAATCTGGCTTTTTGGTCAAATACATCAGCAAAGTGTAAAACTGCATGTGTTAGTGTTCATCAGTAACATTCATTGGCTTGAATCTTGCTTAAATCTTTGAATCATTGCATGAAACCTGTTTAGACTTGCTTATTTGAGTTTAATATAGCTTGTGTATGCATTTGGTTGAATTTGGCTGGCTGATTTGTGCTAAAACTGCTTATAAGTGCTGAACTGCTTATTTGTTCATGTTTGTGCAATATCTGGTGATTAATTGATTAAACTGTATCAATTTGGTGTTTTTGATTGTGAAATTTTGATTGTTCTTGACTCCTTTTGATCCAAAGATCATTTGGGTGCCTTTGTGTAATCTGAATCTCCAAAAAAGTCACTCAAGACAAATAGTCAAACAAGTCAAGCAATGGAAAAAGTTTCCACTGCTCAACACCCAAATAGTCAAACAACTTATTTTTTGTGATAGATCTTCATTATTTGACCCATTTGAGTAGACTGGAGCTTATTGGACTTTGACTTTGACTTTTTACTAGATAACCAACTTATTTGACTTTTACATAAGTGCTTATTTGCTTTTTCCAGCTTATTGAGTCAGCTTATTGAGTCAGCTTATTTGAAAACTCTTTGTTGATTTTGCTTAATTAAGTCATTTAGAAGCTATAGAAACTTGAATCAGCACTTGGGGTGGCCTAGAACTCAAAAACGACTATTTTGTCGTTTTCTGTAGATTGCTTATTGCATTTTCAGGCTTATTCCTTGGGCTTATTTCAAATTTCTTTTTGCAGAAGTCTTAGTTAGGTCAAAAGAAGCTTGTGTGTTTAATTTCAGCTTATGGCATTGGCTTATAGCTTAATGGGCCAAAAAGCCCATTAAGAATAAGCTTTTTGGTATAAGCTAGCTTACTTCACACTTTCAGCTTTTGGGCCTTTGGAAAAACTTGTTTAAAATCAAATTTTGAGTCAACTAGTGCTTTTTGGGCTTATTTCGAACACTTTTTGTTATTGGGCCCAAATTTGGCCCAATAAGGTACTGTTTTGGGTTTAGCCCATTTTCTAGGCCCATTAAGGGTATTTAGGTAATTTCACTTTTATTTCTGAGTTATTTAGGTTAAATTAAGCTAGTTTGCAAGTTTTTAGAATTTTTTTATGATTTTTGGATTTTTAATAATATTTTAATGTTATTTTATTGTTAAAAATTAAAAGTATGATTTTCTAAGTTTTTATTTTTCTAGGTTCTAAACACTTAATTAGGATTTTTGCAACTTTCCAATTATTTTTAGAGTCTTTTAATTATTTTCTAGAATTAATTTAAATTTTAATTGATTTTAGTAGTTTTTAATTGTTTAAAAATAGTTTTTAGTGGTTTTAAACGTTTGAAAAATACTTTTTAGCTTAATTAGAGTGCTTTTGAGGTTTACAAACTTTAAAATCTTGTTTGGGACTTTTTAATAATTAATTTTGATTTTTAGGGCTTTAATTAGCATTAAAAAGTCATTATTTAATTAATTAAAAGGTTTTGGCAAATTTGGATTTTTTGTAAACTCTTAGAATATTATTGTGGATTTTTGATAATTTTTAGGAATTTTTAGGGTAAAATTTTAATTTTGGTACTTTTCACGATTTTACGTGTATACCTTTTTCGACTTAGTTTAATCCGTCTTCGTAACCGTCATTCTCTTCTAATCTCATTTCTATTTTTCTTTTTCAACAATATAATCACAAATCTAATCCAAGTCATTACACACATAACACACTAGCCTCCTTGAGAACGAACTCATTTTAGGGTCTTTAATACACGGTTTTCCTAAATCGTCGTATTCAATACTTGCCCTATTTGCTCTCTTTTCCTAAAGAGTAGTAAAACTCAACTATCAGGGACGTGTTGAATAAAAATTGCTTCACCATCATGAGCCATAAGGTGGGATGGTGATGTCAATTCCCTTATTTTTTTGTCTAAGGGGCCTTCGGGTGTGGATTTCAAATAAGGAGCATAATTGCATCTTAAAGAGCCGCAAGGTGATATGATGTTGTTGTTGCTAACTCCATTAATAAGGTCATAATTGACTTTGGAGGTTTTTATTGTTGCTTTTAAGTAGTCCTATTAGCCAAAATTTCGGGTCCGGGGATTTGTCGCTCAAATCGCGTTAAGTTATCCTTGATGTGGGCTTTCTTTAGTGACAACGGTTTTTGAAGTCGAGGTTAGGTTTTGAGTGTTGAATTTACACCGTTCTTGCCTTCATTTTTGGACTAATAATTATCAAATAAAGTCAAATGAGCCTTTGGGTAAATGACAAATAAAATCTAGAGATACAATTAGGAATAATAGGAGATTGAGTTTAACACAAATTACTTGTATGAGTTGGTTTAATTTTGAGGCTTATGATTGACAATGATCTTGTTTTTGCACTTGGCATGGAAAAGTGAAAAGTCGGGGACGATGAATCTATTTGAGTTTTATGATCCTAAAAGTTATTTTTCTAATAATGAAAGCAATACATTATGTCTTTGCAAAATAGAGTGTCATAAGTTGAATAATGTTGTAGATAGTGTTTTATTTTATCATTACGTGAGGACACGGCAATTGCTTAGCAAGGGGGAGTTTGATATGAGTGATTTTACTCATATCAATTGTAGCCTAAAACAATGAATTATAGCATAAAATGTTCAAATAGGCCTTGTATATGTGTTGTTTTGTTGTTTCATGTGTGTAGGTACCAAGTTCCCTGAGGTTGAGTAAATTAGCACTTGTTTAGGAAAACAAGGCAATTAGGACAAGTATTAACAAGTGATTTAGGATACCCACGAGTTATGACCCAAAGTGGGGATCATTCTCAAGGAGGCTTGGTGTGTGTGTAATGAATTGATTAACTTTGTGATTATATTGTTATGAGAAAGAAAAATAGGAATGGGATAAGAAGAGAAAGACGGTTACGAAGACGGATTATACTAAGACGATAAAGGCGTACACGTAAAACCGTAAGAAGCAGCAAAATTAAAATTTTACTCTAAAAATTTCCAAAAATCACTAAAAATCCACTAAAATATTCTAAGGGTTTACTAAAAATCCAAACTTGCTAAAACCTTTTAATTAATTAAATATTAATTTTTTAATGCTAATTAAAGCCCTAAAAATCAATATTAACTACTAAAAAGTCCCAATCAAGATCTTAAAGTTTGTAAACCTTTAAAATAACCTAATTAAGCTAAAAAGTATTTTTCAAAATTTTAAAACCACTAAAAACTATTTTTTAAACAATTAAAAACTATTAAAATCTAATAAAACTTAAAATAATTCTAGAAAATAATTAAAAGACTCTAAAAATATTTGGAAAGTTGTTGATATGAGCTTAAACTCATATCCTTTTATCAACAAATAACCCTAAAACATGAAGCAAAATACCCATTTATCTTGTAAAAAAGCAGTGTTATGTGGTATGTTTGTGTTTGTGTGCACTTTTGTAGGTAAGAAGATACATTTTCAAGCAAACAAGGAAAAACCAAGCTCAAATGGATGAAAAAGACAAAAGAGGATCAAAAGTGACAAGACTTTGAAGTTCAAGGACCTATCTTGACAATTTGTGAAAGTTGAAGGGCTTAAAGTGCAAATAATGAAAAGTCAAGATTCAAGTCAAACCTGGTCAAACTATCAAGTCAACTCAGTCAAAGGACCATTTTGTACAAGTTTTGGAAGTTAAAGGACCAAAAATGACAAAGGAATGAAGATCCTAGCTTGAAATGGGAATCTGCCAAGAATAGGGACCAAATCTGCCAATTTTGGAAAGAATTGCAAGTTTAATCCATGTGTTAAAGATTTTAGCCAATGGGAATAAAGAAAGTGCTTCACACGGATCACCACATAAGCCCACTACTGCCGCCTTTCATTTATTACCATATCTCAACAGTGTAATCCGCAACACTTCTCCTCAACCAACCAGAAGACGCCACGTGTCATCTTCTTTAACAGGAAATATTTCCAGGATCGGGTTTTTGATTGAAGCCGTTTCATGAGAAGATCAAAACATCAATTTTGCTCGTTTTGAAGAGAGGAATTCAATGGTGCTATCCAATTAACAAATCATCCACTCAATAAAAAACACCCAATTTAGTTCATCACCTTCAAAGAGCAAATGCAGAATTCTTCCACGTGGCAAGTTGTAATTGGTTCTGCCACGTCACAAACCCCAACAGAATCTCCTCTCATGCCTATAAATAGCTAGGATGTACCTCATTTCTCATAGTAGCTTAATTTTGTAAAACACATAGTTAAATTTTCCCTTTCCCTTTTTCCCTCATTCTACCCTAACAACTCAAGAGTCTGACAAACTCTTGAGTTAGTTAGTTAGTTAGTATCTTGTAACAACCTTTATAACAGAATTCCTTCAATAAATTTCAAATTTCCTTTTTCCCGCCAAAAGTGTTCTTATCATTCCAGTTCATTACCTGCTATTGTGTGATCATATTGTGGCTGTTTGATGTTTGTTATGATCATACATTGATCATAACTGATATTGGTGAAGATTTGTAGCTGTTTGTTCAGAATTCAGTTCATTCCTAGTTCTTTTGGAGATTTCATGGCAGTTTGATGATTTGCAGTTGATTGTTGATTGATTTGAGTTGATTACTAGTGATAGGTGGTGGTATCACTAGTGCAAGAGAGCTCAGCGCTCCTCTTCTTCCCAAAGGACTTCTACAATAGGTTCTATAGCTCTTGATTTTTGTTCCTCTAAATCAGTCAATTGCATGTTTAATTTTCCTACTTAATCTTGATGGCTGCCTGTTTTACTTGATGAGTAGTTGATGTTTGATTGATTCTAGTGTTTTGTAGCTTAATCTTGCATTATTGTGTTCTAGTTGTAGTTTCTGCATAATTCAGTTACTTTTTAGCATAACAGCTTACTTTCAGTTCTAGCCTTGGTTATTGTTTGTTCTTAGCTTGAATACACTTCATTTTGTTCATTGAAACTAGTCTGCTATAGCTTTTGTATCAGCTTAATCCAGAACTTAAAAAGCTTTTGTAAAATCTTGATCAAAACAGATAAAGGAGTGTTTGGTAGTAGCTATTAAGTGGTTTTCAAGTGTTAAGATTTGGTGTTTAGGAGTTCATTTCTAGTCATTAGGAGTTAACAAGTAGTTTTCAGCTTTTTACAAGTCATAAAAATAGTCAAAAAGGCAATTGGTATAGAAATTGTTTGGGTTAGCCTCATTTCAGCTTTGATAGCCAAAACTTGTCAATTTCATTTGCCTAGTTCTCCTTTAATCTTTGATGAAATTTCTTCAAACTTGTTTCTATTTCTAGCTTACATCATTAACTTTCAGTTTCTAAAAGGAAAATATACAGTTTTAGGTAATAAGCTAGAAATAAGCATTTTAGTTCATGACTGAGCAAATGTCATTCTCTGATATAAAAAGCTTACTGTTTTCTCATATCTCTTAATCCACTTCACAAAAGTTGCTGTTTTCTTTCACCAATCCATTTAGAAAGTGTTGAATATTAAGTTTTGAAATTTTGAGCTTTTTCATAAAAGTTGGTCAAACTTGGTCAACATAAGCTCAAAAGAGCTTATTTCAGATTTCTCATTCATTATTGGATGAAAATGGTTCTAGTTTGATTTCCCGTTCTTGTAATCAAGTGCTTAATCAGTTTTGTAACAAAAATCAGGTTGTGACTGATTGGAATAAGCTGTAGCTTATTTTGTGCTTATCAATAAGCACTCTTTTGCTTATTTTGGACTTTTAGCTTAATTCCTCAGACACACTTAGCTTAAATTGAATTAGAAGAGTTTTGCAAGTGGTTTCAGCTTATTTGGTTGATTAATAAGCTCAAACGAGCTTATTCTTCCCTTTGTCCCGTTTTTACTTAAAACTTTGGTTTTATTGCACTTTAGTCCCTTGAAGTTTAATCAGTTTCTAAACCTAGCTAAATTTCCTAATTTTGTGGTTTTTGCAAAACTTGGTCCTTTATATTTGAAGTTTGTTAAATTTCAGTTATCAAGTTTGTTAGTTTATTACTATTTGGTTAGTTTGTTATCAGTTTTACAAGTTTGGTCCTTATAGTTAACTGTTTTACATTTTCAGTCCTCTTAGTTTTATATTTTGCATTTTAGACTTTTACTTGAATAAAATTTGGTATTTGCAACTTGTTTTACGTATAAGTAGGTTTATATTTTTCATTTTTAAATAGTGTTGTTTGAATTAGCAATAGATTACCAAGCAAGCTTGAACAACCAAGAACAATTATAAATCTGATATTGATTGGACTTTCTATTGGTTAAGAACTGAGAAAACGAACTTGCATTATACACATTTCAAATGGCGCCGCTGCCGGTTCTTTGACTACACGAGAGACTATCGATTGACGGTTTTCATTGGCTTTTGGGATCCGTTCATTTGGTGAACGTTATTTTTACGTATCATAAATCAAAAACAAATAAAAAATCAAAAATATAAAAATATATAAAAACTAAAAAATTAACAAAACAATTCTTTTCCTAAAGAATTGACCAAAAAAAAAAATTAAAAAATCCAAAAAGCAATCTTTTTCCTAAGAGATTGCACCCAAAAATATATATTATTGGATTCTCTCGGTTTTTATGTACATATAGTATTTTCCTTTAAAAACTCATAAATACAAAAATATTTTCCATATATTATTCTAAGTAAATACGTATACGTATAAGAACAATCAATCTACATATCTTCCATAAGTATTGCCGAGGCAATACACCGTGTTGAGGGGCGTTCCGGTCCTTGACACGCGTATCGATCAAACAAAATAAAGCAAGAATAGATAAATACTCTCAATAAGCAATAATTCGAAGAATACGAACATTTAAGTGAATAGAAAGGCGATGTGCTATAAAATGCCATCTAAGGGTCAATAGGTACTTAAGTGCTTCGCGCCACCTAACCCCCCGTTCACTTGGGAGTATTCTGAGAAGGAAAGCTTCATTGAGGGTCTTGCACCCAAAGTAGTAATACATATATTGTTATTTTCTTGTGGATATTTAATATCGAAACTCGAAGAGGATAATCCATTTCTCTTCAAAGTCACACGAGAGCTTCTCTCTCATTCCTCGTATTGAGTTGCATGCTCACTCGCGGGCGTGCACAAATACCGATTGGTGTACAACCTCTTCCTCCGAAAAGGAAGAAAAAGAGAAAGAGTAAGACCACCACCGTTCACCAAGCCGATCACGAGAATCGTGCTTTGTCACCACCACAAGAAGCCATGGCTATTGATAACCGTACTTTGTTTGAACGTATGCAATCCAACATTCATGGATATGTTAGTGCCATTAAGATTCCCGACTTTCCCGCTAACACATTTGAGTTACATACATCTATGATCAATATGGTTTCTGCATCACCTTTCTTTGGAAAACAAAATGAGGATCCTCATGCTCACCTTAAGAGATTCCTTTCACTTTGCAACACCATTAAGCATAATGGGGTTCCACATGAGGTCATTAGATTGATGTTAGTGTCATTTTCCTTAGATGGGAGTGCTAAGCATTGGTTAGACACCCAACCACCCGATAGTATCACCACATGGGATGATTTTACCACTAAGTTTTTGAACAATTTCTTTCCTCCACAAAAGACTATGGCTTTGAGGAATTTGATTATGGGCTTTACGCAAAAACCTAGTCAATCCTTTGGTGATGCTTGGGAAGAGTATAGTGAGTTGTTGAGGCGATGCCCTAACCATGGAATGGATGATCTAGGCCAAATCAATACCTTCTACAATGGCCTTAAACCTCACCACCAAGATTCACTAAATGCTTCCGCGGGAGGGAGTATTCATTTCAAGACATACCATGAGGCTTTGAACATTATTGAGACTAAGGCAATGGTTCAAACAAACGATCTATTTGAAGAAAGAGTTCATGTTATCCAAAACACTTCTCAAACACCTTGTGATAACCAATTCCTTAAATATCACCAAGAGATCCTTCAACAAGTCAAACAAGGACAACAAGAAATGACTCAAGAGTTAGTTCAAGCCTTTAAGAGCATGACATTGAACAATTCCTCAAACAATGTGAATGCCATCACCATTTCTTGTGTTACTTGTGGAGGCCCCCACTCTTATGAACAATGTGATAAGGTGCAAGGGTATCAAGGGGAATGTTATGCTTATCAAGAGGAACACCGTGAACACTTTAAGCCTAACATCAATCCAAACAACCTTTCTTACAAATCCCAAAATTACCTTACTCCACCCGGCTTCCCACCCCAACCACCCACCCAAATTCCACAAAATCCTCCTCAAATTTTAGCAAGGAATCAAGGGCCAAGACAACCATACCAAGGAAATAACTACAAGGCACCCAATCAATTTCAACCTCAATCAAATACCTTTTATCCACCAAATCAAGGATTTAACTCCCAACCTTTACCTTTCCAACCTCAAGGTTTTCAAGGTTATGTGCCACAAGTGTTAAACACAATGGATCTTTTGCAAAAGATGAATCAAGAGAATGAAAGGAAATTCCAAGCTATAGACAAGAAAATGAATGACCAATTCAATAAGCTTTTGATGGCATTAAATCAAAGACCACAAGGGGCTTTACCTTCCAACACACAAACAAACCCTAGGGCCAATGTTAATGCTATTACAACAAGGAGTGGTACAACAACAAAGGATCCTTCACCTCCTAAACCTACTATTGTTCAACCCACTTGTGCTCCTACTTGTGATAAGCCTTCTACTTCTACTCCACCTCCTCAAAGTGCTCCTATTCATTCAAACACACCTTCTCAACCACCTCATACTTCTCCTTTACTTTCTACACTTCCCAATGAAGAGGCTAACAAAGACAAATCTTCCACCACAACACCCATTCCACCTACACCAAAACCCACTCTTCCATACCCTTCAAGGTTAAAAAAGGACAAGTTAAAGAACAAAGATGACATACAAGTCTCCAATTTCTTAAGGATGTTCAAGCAACTCAATATCAACATATCCTTTGCGGAAGCTCTTGCTTATATGCCAAAGTTTGCTAAGATGTTCAAGGATTTGCTCTCAAACAAAGAAAAATTGGTTGCTTTGCCCAACACATCACTCAATGAAAATTGTTCCGCGGTGTTACTTAAAACCTTACCAACAAAACTTGGAGATCCGGGGCGTTTCTTGATACCTTGTAATTTTCCCGGTGTTGAAAATTGCATGGCTTTGGCGGATTTAGGGGCGAGCATAAATCTCATGCCTTTATCGGTTTGGAAACAACTCTCTCTTCCCGAGCTCACCCCCACTAGGATGACTCTTGAACTAGCCAACCGAACCATAGCTCACCCCGTAGGTATAGCGGAAGATGTGTTTGTAGGTGTGGATAAGTTTACCTTTCCGGCCGACTTTGTAGTGGTCGATTATGACATGGATCCTAGAGTATCTTTGATTGTTGGTAGACCGTTTTTGAGAACGGGTCGTACCTTGATAGATGTGGCGGAAGGAGAATTAATCATGAGAGTAGAGGATGAGAAAGTGGTGTTTAAGTTAGGGAAAGTTTGTGATAGGAAAGAGGTTAAGGAGTCTAGACCTTGTGAGACTATTAACATTGTGGATGTGCTAGATGAAGTGTGTAATGAACACTTTCATGATGCTTGTAAGAATGCTAGTGATGAGATTCCACATGTTGAAACCGTGGCCTCAATTGCTCCCTCTTTAACACCTTTTGGAGAGAGTGATTTCCTCTTGGAGGAATTTGAGTCCAACTTTCTTGGTGATGATGATTCTCCCATTAATTGGGAAGAAGATATTCTTACAATCCAAAAGTTGCTCAATGAGGACCCTATTCCTTCTCCTATTCCACAAGAGATTACCATTGAGGAACCTTCCATAGTAAAACCTTCCATAGAGAGTCCACCTTCCATTGAACTTAAGGAACTTCCATCCCACTTAGAATATGCTTTCTTAGAAGGAAAAGACCAATTACCGGTGATTATTGCTAAGGAATTAAAAGAGGATGAGAAGGAGCAACTTATTGAAGTCCTTAAGAAACATAAGAAAGCCTTAGCATGGAAAATATCCGACATAAGGGGAATTGATCCACATTTTTGTACTCACAAAATCCTTATGGAGGATAATTATAAACCCGCCATTCAAAACCAAAGGAGAGTTAACCCAAAAATTCATGAGGTTATTAAGAAGGAAGTGATTAAACTCTTAGATGCGGGTATGATTTACCCCATTTCCGACTCTCCATGGGTTAGCCCGGTTCATTGTGTTCCAAAGAAGGGTGGAATCACCGTGGTGCCTAATGAGAACAATGAGCTTATTCCCACGAGACTTGTAACCGGTTGGAGAGTTTGCATTGATTATAGAAAACTCAATGAGGCAACTAGGAAAGACCATTTCCCGCTTCCCTTTATGGATCAAATGCTTGAACGCTTAGCGGGAAATGAGTACTATTGTTTTCTTGATGGCTTTTCGGGTTATTTTCAAATACCAATTGACCCTAAGGATCAAGAAAAGACCACATTCACTTGTCCATACGGTACATTTGCTTACAAGAGGATGCCTTTTGGCCTATGTAATGCACCGGGGACGTTTCAAAGGTGCATGATGGCGATTTTCCATGACATGATAGAGCAAACCATGGAGGTTTTTATGGATGACTTTTCCGTATTTGGGAACTCCTTTAGCTCTTCTCTCACCAATCTTGAGAGAATGCTTAAGCGTTGTGAGGAAACACGTTTGGTGCTTAATTGGGAGAAATGTCACTTTATGGTAAAAGAGGGGATTGTTTTAGGACACAAGATATCCAATAAGGGATTAGAAGTTGATCGAGCTAAAATTGATGTGATTGCTAAGCTTCCCCCACCCACCTCGGTTAAAGGTGTGAGGAGTTTCTTAGGTCATGCGGGTTTTTATAGGCGCTTTATACAAGATTTCTCTAAGATAGCTAGACCGATGACTCATCTCTTGGAGAAAGAGGCTCCTTTCATTTTTGACCAAGCTTGTTTAGAATCTTTTGAGACACTTAAGGAAAAATTGACGAAGGCTCCCGTTTTGGTTTCTCCAAATTGGGAATTACCTTTTGAGCTTATGTGCGACGCTAGTGATTATGCGGTGGGGGCCGTCTTAGGACAAAGAGTTATTAAGCATTTCCAACCTATACACTATGCGAGTAAAACCATGACTGGTGCACAACTTCATTACACTACCACGGAAAAAGAGTTGCTTGCTATAGTATATGCTTTTGAGAAGTTTAGACCATACCTTGTGCTTTCCAAGACCATAGTGTATACGGATCATTCCGCTCTCAAATATCTTATGACAAAACAAGATGCTAAGCCTAGGCTTTTGAGATGGGTTTTGTTGCTTCAAGAGTTTAAGATAGAGATTCGTGATAAAAAAGGGGCCGAGAATTTAGCGGCGGATCATTTGAGTAGACTTGAGCATCCTTTTCAAGGTGATTTCCCACATCAAGAAATCAATGAATCCTTTCCATTAGAGGAGCTCATGTCTATCTCTTCCCAAGAGGATGCCACACCTTGGTTTGCGGATATTGCAAACTATCTTGTGGGCAATGTGCTTATTGAGGGTCTTACTTATCAACAAAAGAAAAAGTTTCTTAAGGACGTTAAGTATTACTTTTGGGATGATCCATATCTTTTTAGGCAATGTGCGGACCAAATCATTAGACGGTGTGTAGATGGGCCCGAGGCATTTAAAATCTTAGAGGCATGTCATAAAGGACCTACGGGTGGACATTTTGGGCCTAACTACACCGCCAAGAAAGTTTTTTATTCGGGTTACTATTGGCCTTCCATTTACAAGGATGCTCAAGAGATGGTGAAATTTTGTGATGTTTGTCAAAGACAAGGAAAAATTACACAACGTGATGAGATGCCACAAAATTTTATCCAAGAGTGTGAGATATTTGATGTATGGGGAATAGATTTCATGGGACCTTTTCCATCCTCTAAGGGAAACAAGTATATACTTGTGGCGGTGGATTATGTGTCCAAGTGGGTGGAGGCTAAAGCCTTACCTACTAATGATGCTAGAGTGGTTGTAAAGTTCTTGAAACAATTGTTTGCTAGATTTGGTGTACCTCGGGCCATCATAAGTGATCGTGGTACGCACTTTTGTAATGATCAATTCACGAGAGTTATGAAGAAATATGGAGTGAATCATAGACTTTCTACCGCATATCATCCTCAAACAAATGGTCAAACCGAGGTCACAAATCATGGTTTAAAGAGAATTTTAGAGAGAACGGTGGGAGAGCATAGAGCTTCTTGGTCGGATAAGCTTGATGATGCTTTGTGGGCGTTTAGGACGGCTTTTAAGACACCAATTGGTTGTACTCCTTATAGGCTTGTCTATGGAAAAGCGTGCCACCTCCCATTTGAGTTAGAACATAAGGCATCTTGGGCTCTCAAGTGGGCTAACTTTGATTTAAACCAAGCCGGTTCACATAGGAAAGATCAAATCAATGAGATGGATGAGTTGAGAGCCAATGCCTATGAGAATTCTTTGCTATACAAGGAAAAGACTAAGAAATTGCATGATGCTAAGATCAAGAATCGTGAGTTCAAAGTTGGAGAGCCGGTTCTCCTCTTTAACTCAAGATTGAAACTTTTTGCGGGCAAGCTTAAGTCGAGATGGTCCGGTCCATTCACTATTGCTCAAGTGTTTCCATATGGAACTCTTGAGTTATCCCAACCCGATGGTCCAAATTTTAAAGTGAATGGTCACCGTGTTAAACATTACTTTGGGGAGGACATTTCCGTTGAAATGGTCCAAGAGGTCCCCATTTTCCCCATGAATTAATTCATTGAGGGACGAGTCGAGCTAGAGACTCATTAACTCAAGCATCGTATAACTAGGTTTAGAGTGTTGTAGGTTAGAAATAAAGGTATAGATTTGGATATAAGTGTAGGGGAGACCTTCTTTTGTCTTCATGCTTGTTTGTAGGGTTGCTCACTCATCTCATGCTTTGGAGCTTATGGAGGAGGCCCTTGTATCCGGTTCACTTCGTTACTTTAGTGAATTTTCATTGACACCTTGTGCTTAAACATGATTTCACTAATAGTAGTCCTTTCCTTAACTTGGGTTAAGCAAAGTCTATTCATTGTCATAAGTGTAGGGGAAGTTTTTATACTTCCATGCTCTTAAACATTGAGGACAATGTTTAGCTTAAGTGTAGGGGGGTCTTCTATCGAAGTGACCTTACCTAGAACTTGTCATTGTCTTGCATGATAACATGGAAAATTGAATTTTAAACATTTTTCAAATTTTTGATCTACTTTGGCCAACAAAAATATGCATTCATGATTTTTGCATCAATCATTTTTCATTTGCATAACACATTTGCATTGTATATATTTCTTCTTTTAGTTTTCATCAAAAATATATAAAAAGGAAAAATATAATAAAACATGGTTTTAACAAGTTTAGACTTCTTTGACATATTAGGCCCGCCATGGATATTTTGACTCAACCCGAGTTTGCTTATTTTAGCACTCTCTAGCTAGTATCCTTAACCATGTAGTCCTTCATTGGTCTATTAGGCTAAGCTTCCACCAATTTCATTATTTGAAATTTTAAATTTGTGGAGAATGGGAAATGATAGAGTTGAAGCAAGTGTAAAAGGGCTAGATAGACTTCATGGCAATTACTTGTGGCTAAACCCTTCTCTTCTTTGCCTCTATTTTCTTCGCTTGTATATAATTGTTAATAAATAATCAAGTACGGTTTTAATTGGTTTGTAATCTCTTATGCATTTTTGGCTAATCATTCATGGTTGGTATGAGTACGTCTTAAGATTCTAAGTTAGCACGTTTTATGTGTACTAGACTTGTGTCATGCTCCATATTTAGCGGGTGTTTTTCCTTTTCTTCTTTGCAAATTTCTTTGTGAGGAATAAAGAAAAATAAGAGCGGCTTATGAAAAAAAATGAGTGGCTAGAAAAAAAAAAGAAAAAGAAAAAGAAAAAAAAAATAATGCAAGACTCCCAAGAGGGGCAGTGTGGTGTTAATTATAGTGACTATTGAGTTCCAATATTACCTTGACGGGTTGCGGGGATTCAATAGATTGCTCCAATCCAATATTACCTTGACGGGTTGCGGGGTTGAAGATCCAAAATCTCAAAAAGATGCGGATGTAAATTATTGCGTGAGTTTTATTTTTCTTTCCTTAGCGAGTGAGTAGTTACTTATGAAAGCATGACATGAGGATTTTACACATAAGGCAAATGACTTATTACTCTTAATACGGACTTGTATTAATTGTGAGCGGTTTTTCAAGTAATGGATGAGAAGATTACTTAGGATTAAAACCGTGCTTCCTTATTTTTGGATTTTACACTTCTTATATTTCACACTTGAATAATGACAAATTTGCCCACAAGCAATTTGCTCAATTAATAACCGGTTCCACATTTAATTGTCATGAATAAGTTGATGCACTTTTTACTTGTGAATGCAATGATCCCATTTATTAGCTTGGTATGGGGAAAGTAAAACTTGAGGGTGATAAATGTCCATGGTACCCAAGCCCTAATCCAAGTCGTTGATTTCTTTATGAGTTATTTCCATCAAAACCATTTCAAGAAAAGTCAAAAAGATATAGATAGAATTGTTTTCTTTGCATTACATTGTAAAAAAGTCAAAATCATGCATCATCTAGTTTAGAGTAGTGTAGATGCATCTCATATGGCCAAGGTGGATTAATTATGAGGGAAATGTAAATTTTTAAGCCTTGAAATATAATATTGCATGAGGACATGGCAATGCTCAAGTGTAGGGGAATTTGATATGAGCTTAAACTCATATCCTTTTATCAACAAATAACCCTAAAACATGAAGCAAAATACCCATTTATCTTGTAAAAAAGCAGTGTTATTTGGTATGTTTGTGTTTGTGTGCACTTTTGTAGGTAAGAAGATACATTTTCAAGCAAACAAGGAAAAACCAAGCTCAAATGGATGAAAAAGACAAAAGAGGATCAAAAGTGACAAGACTTTGAAGTTCAAGGACCTATCTTGACAATTTGTGAAAGTTGAAGGGCTTAAAGTGCAAATAATGAAAAGTCAAGATTCAAGTCAAACCTAGTCAAACTATCAAGTCAACTCAGTCAAAGGACCATTTTGTACAAGTTTTGGAAGTTAAAGGACCAAAAATGACAAAGGAATGAAGATCCTAGCTTGAAATGGGAATCTGCCAAGTATAGGGACCAAATCTGCCAATTTTGGAAAGAATTGCAAGTTTAATCCATGTGTTAAAGATTTTAGCCAATGGGAATAAAGAAAGTGCTTCACACGGATCACCACATAAGCCCACTACTGCCGCCTTTCATTTATTACCATATCTCAACAGTGTAATCCGCAACACTTCTCCTCAACCAACCAGAAGACGCCACGTGTCATCTTCTTTAACAGGAAATATTTCCAGGATCGGGTTTTTGATTGAAGCCGTTTCATGAGAAGATCAAAACATCAATTTTGCTCGTTTTGAAGAGAGGAATTCAATGGTGCTATCCAATTAACAAATCATCCACTCAATCAAAAACACCCAATTTAGTTCATCACCTTCAAAGAGCAAATGCAGAATTCTTCCACGTGGCAAGTTGTAATTGGTTCTGCCACGTCACAAACCCCAACAGAATCTCCTCTCATGCCTATAAATAGCTAGGATGTACCTCATTTCTCATAGTAGTTCAATTTTGTAAAACACATAGTTAAATTTTCCCTTTCCCTTTTTCCCTCATTCTACCCTAACAACTCAAGAGTCTGACAAACTCTTGAGTTAGTTAGTTAGTTAGTAGCTTGTAACAACCTTTATAACAGAATTCCTTCAATAAATTTCAAATTTCCTTTTTCCCGCCAAAAGTGTTCTTATCATTCCAGTTCATTACCTGCTATTGTGTGATCATATTGTGGCTATTTGATGTTTGTTATGATCATACATTGATCATAACTGACATTGGTGAAGATTTGTAGCTGTTTGTTCAGAATTCAGTTCATTCCTAGTTCTTTTGGAGATTTTTGTAGTTGATTGTTGATTGATTTGAGTTGATTACTAGTGATAGGTGGTGGTGTCACTAGTGCAAGAGAGCTCAGCGCTCCTCTTCTTCCCAAAGGATCTCTTCATTAGGTTCAATAGCTCTTGTTTTTGTTCCTCTAAATCAGTCAATTGCATGATCAATTTCCTAGTTTAATCTTGATGGCTGTATGATATAACTGCTTTTAGTTGTTGTTTGATTGTGTTTTGAGTGTTTAAATTTCAGTTACTGCTTGATCTTGTGCATTTGTGTTCAGCTTTGTAGTTACTAGCTTATTTTCAGTCACTTTTTAGCATAACAGTTTAATTGAGTTCTAGTCTTGCTAATTGCTTAGTTTCAGTTTCATTAGCTTTCATTTTGTTCATTAAAACTAGACTGTCAAAGCTTTTGAATCAGTTTAAACCATTACTCAATAAGTCTTTGTAAAAGTTTGATCAAAACAGATAAAGGAGTGTTTGGTAGTAGCTTTTAAGTGGTTTTCAAGTGTTGATAATTGGTGTTTCAGAGTTTGTTTCTAGTCATTAAGTGGTAACAAGTAGTTTTCAGCTTTTTACAAGTCATAATAATAGTCAAACAGGCAATTGGCCTTAAAATAGTTTGGGTCATCCTTGTTATCAGCTTTGGTTTGGAAACTTGTCAATTTCATTTGCCTAGTTCTCTTTCAATCCTTGATGAAATTTCTTCAAAATTGTTTCTAGTTATAGCTTACATCATAAACTTTCAGTTTCTAAAAGGAAAATATACAGTTTTAGGAATTAAGCTAGAAATAAGCTTTTTAGTCAATGAATGAGCATTTGTCATTCTCTGATGTAAAGTGCATACTGTTTTACTGGTTCTCTTAATCCACTTCACAAAAGTTGCTGTTTTCTTTCACCAATCCATTTAGAAAGTGATGAATATTAAGTTTTGAAATTTTGAGCTTTTTCATAAAAATTGGTCAAACCTGGTCAACATAAGCTCAAAAGAGCTTATTTCAGATTTCTTCTTCATTACTGGATGAAAATGTTTCTAGTTTGATTTCCCCTTCTTTAAATCAAGTGCTTAATCAGTTTCTTCACAAAAATCAAATTGTGACTGTTTGGTTTGAGCTGGAGCTTATTTTGAGCTTATTAATAAGCACTCTTTTGCTTATTTTGGACTTTTAGCAAAATTCCTTAGACACACGTAGTTAAAATTGGATTTTAAGAGTTTTGCAAGTTGTTTCAGCTTAATTGGTTGAGTAATAAGCTCAAACGAGCTTAATCTTGTTTGTGTCCCGTTTTTAGTTAAAAGTTTGTAAAAATTGCATTTTAGTCCCTAGAATTTTAATCAGTTCTTAAACCTAGCTAAACTTTCTAATTTTGTGGTATTTAAATAATTCAGTCCTTTACATTTGGAAGTTGTTACATTTCAGTTGTCAAGTTGTTATTTTGTTACATTTTTGGTTAGGTTTGTTATAAATTTTACAAGTTTGGTCCTTTTAGTTAACTGTTTTGCATTAATAGTCCTTATAACTTTTAGAATTTACATTTCAAGCATTTACATTTCATAGAATTTACATAATCAGTCCTTTTAGTTTCAAGGTTTGCATTTTATATCTTGTTTGAATAAAAACTTGGAATTTGCAACTTGTTTTACGTATAAGTAGGTTTATATTTTTCATTTTTAAATAGTGTTGTTTGAATTAGCAATAGATTACCAAGCAAGCTTGAACAACCAAGAACAATTATAAATCTGATATTGATTGGACTTTCTATTGGTTAAGAACTGAGAAAACGAACTTGCATTATACACATTTCAGTTGTAAAATTCCTAATTAAGTGTCTAGAACCTAGGAAAAATGTAAAAACTTAGAAAATCAGACTTTTAATTTTTAATAATAAAATAATATTAAAATATTAATAAAAATCCAAAAATCCTAAAAAATTCTAAAAAGTTGCAAACTAGCTTAACTTAACCTAAATAACACAGAAATGAACTTGAAATTACCTAAATACCCTTAATGGGCCTAGAGAATTGGCTAAACCCAAAACAATCACTTAAATGGGCCAAATTTGAGCCCAAAATGAAAAAGTGGCCCAAATAAGCCCAGGAAGCACTACTTGACTCAAAATTTTATTTTAAACAACTTTTTCTAAAGGCCCAAAAGCTGAAAGTGTGAAATAAGCAAGCTTATACCAAATAGCTTATTCTTAATGGGTTTTTGGCCCATTAAGCTATAAGCTAATGCCATAAGCTCAAATTAGACACACAAGCTTCTTTTTTCCTAAGTAAAACTTCTGTAAAAAGAAATTTGAAATAAGTCTAAGGAATAAGCCTGAAAATGCAATAAGCAATCTGTAGAAAATGACAAAATAGTCGTTTTTGAGTTCTAGGCCACCCCAAGAGCTGATTCAAGTTTCTAAAGCTTTTAAATGACTTAAATAAGCTAAATCAAAAAAAAAATTCAAATAAGCTGACTCAATAAGCTGGAAAAACAAATAAGCACTTATGAAAAAGTCAAATAAGTAATCTTCCATCTAAATTTGATCCAACCTTTGGATCATTGATTTTATTTTTGTTTCTGATTCTTCTATTCTTGATCTATCTATACATATAAAAATCATCCACTAAACTTGTCATTTGATATTTTAAATAATTAGTTATCACTGTTCTGGGTATCCGTTACACATACTTAAAAACTCACATTGTTCAATATGTTTCTCCTCTTTTATTGTTCTGTTTGATTCGTAGCTTGTTATCATGGTCAAACAGGATCCACCCAATCCTGTTTCATCCTAAATCCCACCTAGGGGTTCGGATGAGGTGATCCGTAACAAGAGAAGCTCTAGAAATCGTAACAATGAATCTGGGTTACTTGCTGGAAATACGCAGTCTCAACAGGTATCGAAACCCTCTCATGTTAATTTTAAGAAGGCGGTTAAGAAAAGTTATGGGGGTAAGAATATAGAGGGGTTGGATTTTGAGGGTGATAGTGATGTTGGGGAGGGTATGGATGGTGGTTCTATGGCATGCTCTGAAACTCATCGTCAGGATTCTAGGAGTGTGAGTGAGTCGTTGACAGAAAGCGAGGTTTTAGCAGGGTTAGAGAATTAGATGGTGAATGAGATTTTCAATGATCCTAATAGGAAGAAAGGTAGTGTGGTTTTTAATGTTGTGTCTAGTAATGTTAATGGTAGTGATGGTAGGGGAGTGTTGGGTCCTATGCCTGTACCTGTAGCTGAGTATCCAGTGTTGAATAAGATTAGAGTGGATGATAGCCCTAGGATTCTTAAAAGGGGTGATGTGTTAATTGATGGGGGTAGTAAGGAAGGTGTTAATGTAGATGCTAGTAATAAGGAGAATTGGCCTAGCTTAAATGATGCTAATGGCAAGGTGAATGCAGTAGAGGAAGTGGTTGTGGTGAATGATACTGTTATGGAAGAAATGACTAATACGGTGTTGAGCAAAGCTTTTAAGCATGCTGTCCAAGGATTTGTAGAGAGTAATAGTAATATGCTTAGGTCATATCCAGTTAGTTTGAATGAAAAAGGGGTTGCGAGTGCTAACTTGGATCCTGTTGTTGAAGAGGGAAGTAAGAAGTGGGACTTGACGCTAGTGGGATATTTTGTTGGGTTGAAATTGAGTTATAGGGATATTATAGGACATTTGCGTAGGATTTGGAGAAGTTATAATTTTGCTGAAGTTATTACGAATAAATGTGGGCTATATTTTTTAAAGTTTAAAGAAGTGGAGGGTATGCAATTTGTTTTAGAGAATGGGCCGTGGCTAGTTGATGGGTGTCCGCTGTTCGTTCAAAAATAGGAGCCGGGATTGTGTATGGTTAGGCCTGAGCCTACTAGGGTTCCGTTGTGGGTGAAGATTATGAGTGTTCCTCTTGAGGCGTGGAGTAATGAGGGTATTAGTAGGATAGCGAGTTGTGTGGGTACGCCTGTTATGATGGACAGGATAACTACATCTATGTGTGATAGGGCATATGGTAGGGCTAGTTTCGCAAGGGTGCTTATTGAAGTAGATGCTGATAGAGGTCTACCGGAAGTTGTAGAAGTTACCTATGAAAAGTTGGGAAAGAAAATGGAGTTGAGGGTTGAGTATCCATGGAGTCCTCATGTGTGCTCGCATTGTAAAGTGTTTGGTCATTATCATAAATTATGTACTAAACGGGTTAGGAGTGTTCCTGAGAAGAGTAAGGATGCGGAAGTTAAGGGCAAGGCTAAAGTAAGTAATAGTGTTCCTAATGGTGAGGAAGAATGGAAGACTGTTGGGAATAAAAGGAGTAGTATTAATGCTGGAGTGATGAATAATGGTCAGCGTAACAATTTTGGTGAAGGAACAAGTAGAGGTGGTTTTAATATGAGAGGAAGAGGTGGAATGGGTAGGGGTGGTATGGGTAGAGGAGGTAGAGGTTTTGGAGATCAAAGGTTCAGCAGGGAGGGGGTTGAGCAAAGATTTAAAGTTAAGAAGACCGGAAATGCAGGTGCTAATAAAGTCAGTGTGGATTCGGTGTCAAAAGCGGTGAGTCAAATGGATATAGATAGTGGTGACAATGGAAAAGGTAATGGAAGTAATACGAATGTGAATGCTGCGAAAGATACTAAGAAGGTTGGTAATGGTGATGCGCCGAATAGTTCTCAGAATAGGTTTGTTATGTTAGAGGATGAGGAGGGAGTTGAGAAGACTTTGGAATGGGAGAATATGAGGAAGAAAATCGATATGTGTTGTGAGAGGGGTGTTCTTATTACGGTCGCAGAAAAGAGCTGTTGGGATGATAAGTTAAAGGAGTATTTCATTAAGAAGATGCAAGAGGTTATTAAAAAGGCTTCGGCGAGTGAGTTAAAATCTAAGATAGACATTTTCAATAAGAAGATTATTTACAGTAATAAGATGATAGCCATTGAGAGCAAGAATATAGCGGATCAAAAGTATAGGGCTGTTATGGTGGAGAAGAAATTGTTTGAAAATGAGGCATATCAAGAAGTCTATGAAGAAGTTTATAACGACGAGGAAGATAGAATTCGTGTGCTTGGTCTAAGGAAACAACTGGCTGAGGTTGAGTTATTTTTTAAAACTGGGCAAGTCTTTACTGTTGCTGAGCTCAATTCATGGACGAATGAAAAGCTTGAATTTTATAAATCTACAATTGGTGAAAAAGCTTTCAATAATGCTTTGTAATGTATAAATGGTAATAATGGTGCTGTAATGGATGAGGATGTTATTGAAGATACAAGTGTGAGTGACAAATTTATAGCGAGTAATGTAGTATCAAATGTGATGGATCCGGAGTTGAGCTATTTGTAGGGTATGTCTGCACCAACCCCACCGGTTTAGCCATGAGTACATCTATTGCTACATGGAATGTCAAAGGGTTATGTAATACCCTGCGACAGAATGAAGTTAAAAATTTTATGAAGGATAATGGTATTGTGTTAATGGGAATCATTGAAACTCGGCTTCGTAAGAAATGGGTCGAGAAGGTTTGTAATGATGTTTTTGTGGGCTGGTCCTGGTGTTCTAATTCTATAGATAGTCCAAAAGGTTGCAGGATTGTCGTAGGGTGGGATACGAATGTGGTTATTGCTAACCTCATGTCTCAGATTGGTCAAGTCATGCATTTTAAGGTTACGTTTATTAGGGAAAATAGGAAAATTTTTATTTCTGTTGTTTATGGTGAAAATTATCCAACCCTGAGGAAGAGTCTTTGGCAGAATCTTAGTGATCATGCTAATGTGATTGGGGAAAATCCTTGGGTTCTTATGGGTGACTTTAATGTCATTCTTAATACTAACGAAAACTCTAGTGGGAGGTTTAATAGGTTTGAAGAGAGAAGAGATTTTGTAGAATGCTCTGAGCGGATTGGTATTGAGGATGTTACTAGTAGGGGGATGTTTTATACTTGGATTCAAAGGATGAGAAACCCTGAATTGGGTATATTTAAAAAGTTGGATAGGGTCATGGGGAATGAGAGTTTTATTGATAAATATCCGGCAAGCTATGCTAATTTTAAACCTTTCTTATCTTCGGATCGTTGTCCGGCTATCTTATGCTTAAAAGAGATTGAAGTGTTTAAACCTAAAGCTTTTAGGTTTATGAACTATGTGACGGAGAAAAAGGAGTTTAGGGAGGTGGTAGGAAAGGAATGGGAAGTTGCTGTTAGAGGTTGTGCTATGTTTAGGTTAGTTAAACGTCTTAAAGCCATGAAAAGATATATAAGGAAGTTAAACAAGGAAAACGGGAATGTGTTTGAGAAGGTAAAGGTTGTGAAAGCTGAGTTAAAAAGAATTCAGATGGAGCTTGAGAAGGACCCAAAGAGTAGTGTTTTAAGAGGAGAGGAAAGTGTTTATGCTGATGCTTATAGACAAGCTATGATGGACGAAGAGAAAGTACTCATGCAGAAGACCAAATTGAGTGGCTTAAGGATGGGGATACTAACAGTAAATACTTCCACAATGTGATCAAAGGCCGCATCAGTAGAAACAGAATCCAAGTCATTTATGATGATGACGGTAATGCTCTTTATGGGGAAAAGTGGCCGAAAGTTTTGTTAAACATTTTAGTTCCTTCTTGGGAACTTGTGATGAGGTGTACGCCATTGAAGATCCGGAAAGTCTTTTTGTGAAGAAGCTGTCTATTGAGAAATCGGTGGACCTTATTAAACCTATTTCGGATGGAGAGATCAAGACTGCTCTCTATAGTATTGATGATAATAAAGCATCTGGTCCAGATGGTTACACGTCTAAATTCTTCAAAGCTTCTTGGGATATCGTGAAGATGGATGTTTGTGTTGTTGTAAGAGAGTTTTTTAGCAGTGGTAAAATGCTTGGTCAGGTTAACACTACGCTTATATCTCTTATTCCTAAGATTGTTGTCCCTGCTAAGGTTACAGATTTTAGGCCTATCTCTTGTTGCAATATAGTTTATAAAATCATTAGTAAAATCATTACCAATAGGATTAAGCTAGTTCTTAATGAATTAGTCGATGTAAATCAGAGTGCGTTTATTCCGGGTAGGCTTGTAAGTGATAATATCCTTCTTGCTCAGGAATTTATGAAGGGTTATGGATGGGAATGTGGGATTAGGAATTGTGCCTTTAAGATAGACATACAAAAAGCTTATGACACGGTGAGTTGGAGTTTTTTGAAGTTCTGTCTTAAAGAGTTTGGTTTCCACTCAGTGATGACTCATTGGATTATGGTTTGTTTGGAATCTGCTTCATTTTCAGTGTGTGTTAATGGGGAGACTCATGGCTTTTTCAAAGCTAAGAGAGGGTTAAGACAGGGTGACCCGATCTCTCCATACCTTTTCACCCTTGTGATGGAGGTGCTTAATCTTATGGTTAAAAGGCATATTAGGTTGGATAGAAGATTTAGATATCACTCGGGTTGTCAGAAGCTTAGGATTAGCAGTCTTTGTTTTGCTGATGACTTATTAATGTTGTGCCATGGGGATTTAGTGTCTGCGTCTATTTTAAGGGGGGGGATTGGATGAGTTTACTTTGTCGTCAGGTTTGTATCCTAGCATGTCTAAGAGTAATGTTTTTTTCTGTAATGTCCCGGAGGAGGTTAGAAGTGACATCTTAATGGTGATGCCGTTTTCTGTGGGTAAATTACCTATAAAATATTTAGGTGTGCCATTAGTATCTAAGATGATAACTAAGCGGGATTGTAGCTTTTTGCTTGAGGTTGTTCAAAATAAGCTTAACAGATGGAAGAACAAGTGTCTTTCTTTTGCGGGTAGGCTTCAGTTAATCGCTTTGGTTCTTTCGTCCATGCAAGTATATTGGGGATCTCTGTTCATCCTTCCTATTTCTGTTTGTGATGAGATTGACAATACGCTTTGCAATTTTCTTTGGGGTAACAACAGGAAAACGGGTGCTTTAGTTAGTGTGAAATGGGAGGACGTCTGTAAACCAAAGGACCAAGGTGGGCTCGGTTTAAAATCTATGCATAGTTGGAACAATGCTCTTATGATTAAACATCTATGGCATATCTTGTGTGATAAAAAGTCTATATGGGTTAATTGGGTTAAATTTCATAAGCTTAAAGGTCAAATATTTGGAATGTTAAAACCGTGAGGGGTATGTCTTGGTGCTGGAAGCACATCCTTGCCCTTAGGGATATGATCAAAGACTTTGTCTTTGTTAAGTTAGGAAATGGGAGTAAATGTAATGTATGGTTTGATAAATGGCACCCTATGGGACCTCTTAGTAAGTTTATTGATAATAACACCATTAAGCTTGCAGGTTTATCTATTAATGCTAGAGTGTGTGATATGATTAGTAATGGTATGTGGAATTGGCCGATTCAATGGCTTGGTGAATTTAATGGTGTTTTAGAGGTCCCGGTTCCTGATCTTGTAGAAGGAAGAAGAGACGTCACTGTTTGGAAGGATAAAAAAGGGAATGAACAAAGATTTAGTGCCACGGAGGTGTGGAAAGGCCTTAGGTCTGAGTGCACAGTTGTGGGTTGGCATAGGCATATATGGTTCTCCCAATGTATACCTAGGCATGCGTTTATTTCTTGGTTAGCTATTAAAGAAAGGCTAAAGACAGGTGATAGATTAGCTAAGTGGTTCAATGCTACTAACACTGGATGCTTTTTATGTGGTGGGCATAGTGAGTCGCACAACCATTTATTTTTCTCTTGTACTTTTTCGAAACGGCTATGGGAGAGACTTAAGCCTATGGCTAAGATGGAGAATGTTAGATATGTCTGGCCTTGTGCTATAGCTGGACTGATGAGTTATCCACCCAGAAACAATATATGGAGCGTTATTCAAAGGCTTGTTTTTTGTGCTTCTATATATTACTTGTGGCAGGAAAGAAATAATAGAAGGGTTGGGTTGACACATAGAGATGTTGATGCTCTTGTCAATATTGTTATTAGTACCATTAGACTTAAACTCCTTACTCTCACAGTTAAACCATCTGCTAGTATTACTATGGCTGCTGATATATGGAATGTGAACATTTGTAAGGATAGGTAGTTGAATAGCAGGGTAGGATTTGAGAATGGTAAGCAGATGGTTTACTGATGTTTCGGGTTTATTCTGTGATGTGGGTTAACTGGTCCTTTGGTGGGACTGGTTTTTGGAGTTGCAACAGGAATTGGGTGCATTTGTGTTTAATCTATGATGTTGTATGTTACTTGTTTTGAGTATTGCAGATGGATGGTAATATCTTGATTAGTATGGATCTTCGCTGGTTCAATGTTTTGGTATTCCATTACTTCTGCTGTTGTATGGGATGCTGAGTTCTGTGATGTTGTCCATTAGCATCTGCTAGATTCAGGTATGGGATTGGTATTTCTCTCATTTGGTGGGAGTTTGGGGAGGACGGTTTGTAGGGTTTGAGTTGATTTGACGTGCTAATAGTGGACATTGAGTTGTTGCGACTCTTTGTACAATATGTTAGTTTCCAAATCGGGTTTGTGATGCTTTGTCCTCCCTATTATTTTATCTAACCTGATATCTGTTTAGTGTTGTGATGATGGATATTTAGGTTAGTAGCATCGTGTAAGAGGATTCTTGATTAGTTGTACTATTTCCCCCTTCTATGGTTTCCCACTGGGTTTTACATAGTTGGGGGTTTTGAGGAGGTAATAATCAAGATGTGCTACTCTGGCACATCTCCGTTATCCTGCATTGTGTTCTGATGGCGATTATGAGTAAGTCTTTATGCTTACTTTCTTGTATCATATTTTTGAGTGTGGATAGTTCCATGGGAGATGGATTGGTAGTGGAGATTGCTTCCCTTGTGGTTGAATCAAAACTACCATGTATTCTGAAGTGGTCTTCTACATCAAGCTATTTTGAACAAGTATTTTTTGGAGTGCCTTGGAAATGCAGGAGCTTGATCTTGTCAATTGGGATCAAGTAGTTTGAGTTTTGGGAAGCAGCTAGTTTTCTTTGTCTAGTTGTTTAGTTGTTTAGTATATGTATTGAGCATAGGATTTGTCCATTGCCTTTACGGGTAGTGGTTTTGTTTTGGTTGTTTCATGATATTGAGTATTGGAATGTTGTCCATGCCAATGGTTTGTTTTGCTCAAGCTGTTAGAAAGGGGGTTTGTCCCTTTTCTAATTTTTGGTAGCTTGTTGCTTTTTGTACTCTGCCTTTGTGGCTCTTTCTTAATAGATTTACCGTTAAGAAAAAAAAGAAAAAGTCAAATAAGTTCGTTTTCTAGCAAAAAGTCAAAGTCAAAGTCCAATAAGCTCCAGTCTAATCAAATGGGTCAAATAATGAAGATCTATCACAAAAAATAAGTTGTTGCATGTCTGGATAAGCAAAAATAGCTTATTGATAAGTTGAGTACAAATTAACACTAGCAGGGGCTAGTTTTGGGTGTTGAGCAGTGGGAACTTTTCCCACTGCTTGACTTGTAGACTTTTTTGTCTTTAGTGAACTTTTTGGAGATTCAAGTTTCAACAAGGAACCCAAATGATCATTGGATCATAAGGAGTCAATACAAACAAAAAAATCAACAATCCAACAACCCAATTTGTACAGTTAATTCAATTAAGCACCAGATCTAGCCCAGACTTGAACAAATAAGCAGAACAGGTTCAATAAGCACTTTTACCAATATTCAGCCAGCCAAACTCAACCAAATGCATAGACAAGCAATATTAAACTTAAATAAGCAAGTCTAAACAGGTTTCGTGCAATGATTCAAAGTTTTAAGCAAGATTCAAGCACTTAAAGTTACTGATGAACACAAGAACATGCAGTTTTCACTTTTGCTGATGCAATTGACCAACAAGCCAGATTCAAACCTCAAGATCTATCACATATGTTATAATAATGATGTTTTAACAACTTTTAACCCTAAGCATGCACAAATTTTAGATTTCAGCAAAATCTTAGGTCAAAAACAGTCGAACTCAACAAGTTATAGCACAATCTTTGATTTCAAGGTTTAAACCCAAAAACTAACAGCAAACAACTCTCAACCAAGTGTATAGCAGATAACAAGCATAAATTCCAACTTCTAACAACACAATATCACTTTATAATCTTAAGAAGGTAATCCCAAACACCCCTTTAACTTTTCCAAACCAAGTTTTTCAAATCAAAAGTGAGATTTAAGACCACCCAAGCCCAAATTAACACAACAACAGCTAAGATAAACAAATTCAAGCAGTTTTAAGCCACAAAATTCACAAGAACATAAGTCACAGACAAATATCACCAAAAATCAAGATTTAAGCTGATTTTGAGATTAAGTATGAAAACCTCATGGATGTACATCCACACCCACGAATTTTGAGCTTATGTACTAGCAAGAACAAGTACAAGCTTCCTTAAACAGCAATGCTAAGAATCAACAAAGTTAGAAGCACAATTATCAAAACAGAAATATGAAAACTTCTTGATTAATGCAACTCTTGTCCTCCACACTTGATTATCCCCAAGTTATAAGCCTCACCACACCTTGATAACTAAATATCAGGATGCTATGATCAGCCTTATTGCCCAAGAATTCCAAGATAGACCAAGAACTTAGCAAAATATCAAGAAAATGTGGAAAATGTGCAAACTTTTGCACACTCCTCTTTTGAAAACAGGTTTTTGATTCAAGAATAATGAACAAGAACAATAATAAAGAGATTATAACAATGGCACTTGATCTTTCTTCACAAAATTCATACACATTTCATTAAGACTGAAAATGAGCTTTACTGATTTGTGAACAAGGAAAATTCAAGAGCAAGTGTAACTGAATGACCTAGTACCCTTTATATAGAGGGTGTACAATGATACTAGAAAGCTTAAAAACGTGAACCCTAGTTGGTAGAATCCCTGAATTGCCCTTGTGAACTTTTGAAAACTTGAGGATCATGTGAAGTTTTCTTGGATTGTAGTGGAGCTAGCAGCTGTTGAAATTTGATCTAAGGGCTTATACAAAGCTTAGAAACAAAGCTGAATTGCGGGGCGTTGGATGAGGGCCTACTATTTTGGCATCTTCCCCAAAGTGAAAAAGCAGGGTAAACATGTGACATGGGTGATGATGTGGCAGGCTATTTGAAAGTTGGGATGTGATTAAGGTCATCTTAATCATAAATCATGAGAATATTGGGGCTTAATTTTTGCTTAATCAAAAAGCCCTAATCCTTGTTCTTGAGTGAATAGTATGAAGTTTAATCCGGATTTGTGTTTCAAAAATGTGTTAAGCGCCACAACTTAACTAATCTGTTAGGATTAGTTAATTAAATGGGTGAGTGGATAGCCAATGTGGAGGGTTGGTGAGTTTTCATTGTTGTGGAGTGGTAGTAGGGCACGTGTCACCCCACTACTGGTCTAGGTAACAATTGGTGTCTGTCCCTTTTGGTCCCTCAATTTCTTCTTTCTTGTCTTTTCAATTTAAAAGGCTGTCAATGCCTAAATCCTTCACAACAACTTTTGCCTTTTTACACTTTTGCCCCAAAATGTTTTATAAAGTGAATTTAGGGGTAATTCTTGCCATTTTGTGATTCTTGAAGGACTGGTTTGGTATTTTCTTCAAGGATAATGGTCTAAACTTGGATGATTGGCATTTTGGAGGACTGAAATTGCCAAATCATGATTGATGAGGGACCATTTTTGCCAAGTCTTTAAAGTCAAGGGTCCTTTTGGCAATATTGATATTTTCAAAGGACCAAATTTGTAATTCTTGTATCTTGGAGTTCTTCTTGATATGTTTGACTTTGAGGAGGACTAATATTGACATTTTAGCTTTGTTGAGGGGCTAAAATTGCTAATTCTTCAAAGTAGAGGGCCCTTTTTGCAATATTGACAAACTTTAGGGACCAAACTTGTAATTATGAAGATACAAGGGTATAAAGTGTCAATTCTTCTATATTCGAGGACCCTTCTTCATAATTCTTCAAGTCTTCAAGGGTTTTATTTGGAAAAATTTTCATTATGGCTTGGTTCATTGTGCGGCTTCCTTTCCCGTGTTCGTTTTTGCATGATTCTTGTGATCTTTTGTCATTTTCTCAATATCCGTACCTAAAATACACAAGCAACAAACACAAGCATATATATGGGTATTTTGATGATATTTAATACATTTTAAGCCCTATTTGGACGATGAGACTATGTATAAAAGCAGTCTCATCATTCACGAAAACCGGCAAGAAAGACACGAGTTTGAAGAAAAAGATCGAGGAAGCCAAAAACAAGCTCGATTTTAGTGGATTTAATCATTGATGTAGTTTTTGGGCCTAGGTGGGTCCCACATTTTCTTATTGGGCCTGAAAGCCCAATTATGGAAATTATTTATCTACTATTGGGTCAAAGCCTAAATAAACGCCCAATACAAGCCAAAATGTATGAGACGGTTGGAAGGTTGTAACAATTGAGGCCCAAGTTTTGTCAAGGCCCATTTTCACCTACAACTTATTAATGGGACGTTTATTTTGATGGACCAAAAGCCCATGTTGAATGTTATGGATAAAGGATTGCAAGGGGTTTATATAAACGTATTTTTGGTCAACCATAAAACTTACCTCACAATACTCACACGTTTTCACAACCACACGATTAATGAACAGTCGTTACTCCCAAAGTTCTCTCCTTCTTCCCCAACTAAAGAAAATAACCAGGCACTTGATCACTATTCCCTAAAAACCCTAGTTCATTAAAACATCAAATTAAATGGGGCTTTTAATTTACACGAGTGTTTCACACACTTGGGGAATTAATTCCTCAAGATTTTCGGATGTAGAAGATGGAGGATGCAAGTGACGTGTCCTTTTATGAGTGGCCTTGACAGCTCATCCAGCCTAATCCACCAATGAAAAGGAAACACCTCATCTCTGAACTAGCACAACTAGCACACTTGGATGCCACGTTGGCGATCCATGTGCTAGTTGGCTTATCTCAACAGTAGGATCAAGGAGAAGAAAGAGAGAAGAGAAATCAAGGGCCAAGAGTAGAGATTCCCCTCAACAAACTTCATCAGCATGGCCTTGGGTTTTCCTATAAAAACCCACAAAATTTATTGTAATCATCATCCCATTTTTTTACTCTTAAAGTTATTATGTTAAATTAGTTCTAGGATAATCTTGTATTTTTCTTTCATCTAGTATTGTAATCTTTTATGATTATTAGTAAAAGTTGATTTATTTTTAGCAAATTCGTGTCTACTTTTCTGTTTTAATTAAACACTACAATTTTATTCTTCCACCGTTTTGATATAATAATGTTCATTATATTTAATTGAGCTTACATAGTAGCTTTAATTAAATATTATAAGAATAAAATTTGGGGAATAAACTTTCCTACTGAAAGTTTAAATAAAAAATATGGTTCGAATGTGGATCTGTATTCGGTGCTGTTGATGGTGTTCGAAGATGGTGATTAATGGTGTTGTTATGGGTTCATAAGATTGTTCAGCACAATCTTCTTCTCAAAGGCTTTCTCCAATAGGTTTGATTCTATTTACTTTTTGTGTTGTTTATATTTTAGATGAATCTGTTTAAGTGATTTTATGAATTTTATGATAAATGGATTAGGGTTGTATGAATATGATTGAGGTGTTAATGAATCTGTTTGGTTATTTGTTATTAATGGTTGATGGTTTTACCTGATTTCGTGAAGTATTGTATTAGCGAATTGTTTATCAGTTTAATTTAGTAGTATTTTTAGATTGAACTCTTTATCCGCTGAATAAATTGTATGCTGCTGATGTTATCTGATTTTGGTGTAAATCTGCTTCGCAATTTAGTTTGTTGGTTTCTATAATCTGACAAATGTTTGGAGTTGGTTCTATGTGGTAAGGTAATGTTTAGAACTGATTTGGATTAAACTGCTTAATATAGGTTTAATATTTGCATAAAGTCTGCTAGATCTGATTTTTGACCTGTGAACTGATTGCTAGAGGTTTGGTAATTGTATAATATCTGCTAGAGTTGTGATCTATGCTGAATTTGGTTATATCTGTGATAACTTTTGGCCATCTATGTTATTTTTGCTTAGTTTTATGCATGCATTTTATTATCTGCTAGATTTGTGAGTAATTTGCTTAGTTTGTTTAGGTGTGGTTTATAGAATTGCTAGACCATTTAGTTTTACTGCGTTTTGTGTATCTACATTAGTTGTGTTCTAAGGTTTGCTGGTATTAGTTTAATTTTGCTGAGATATATTAACCAATAGACCCTCTTGGTCTGTGTGGTTCATTTGATTCCAGATTTTCAGTTCAAAATAGTATCTCACTCACAAGTCATTCCTATGACTTAATGTTTCTATTTTAACTGTCCACAAAAAAAAAATAACCGAAAAATGTCCACTATGGGACCTGATCCCGTGACCTCACGGTTCTACACCATACGCTTTTACCATTTGAGCTAGGGGCTCATTTGGTTTTATATTTGCTACATATAATTAATATAGATAGTGGTTTTATAGATGGCAGTTTAACTTAACGTATACTTAATCTTCTTTTTTATTTCATAGTTTAATCACTTTTTTTTATAGTTAGTTTAATCATTTTTTATAGCTTCAATTTTTATAGTATTTTAAATAAAAAAAATATAATAAAATTTTTTATTAATTTTAAAAGTTTAATTAGTTTTAAATAAAATTAGATTTAATTAAATTTGTAGAAATTAAATAGTTTTTTTATAGATTTTTAAAATAGTGTAAAAGTTATTTTAATTAAATAGATTAATTTTTAATATATTACAAAGTAGTTTTTATTTTTAAAATAGCTTTAATTTTTAAGTAATTGTTTTAGATTAAATTAATCCGGATTTACGATTCATGCACTTAGGTTTTAAAATTTGTAGGATTAATATTAGTTTAAAAACCGAAACCAGTTCTAATCAATTGTCCAAATCGATACAAAACATCTCAAATTCATAAGATCTTCGTGTACAACGAACTTGGTTCACCCACGTGTTTAATTGAATCCGTCTTTGGTAATTTTAGACTATTACTTTTTCCTAAAGGTAATTTTCTAATTTACCCTATAACGTATCTTAATTATCACATATACTATCACGATCACACCAGCTGTATAAAACAGTAAGTAACCATATAAACACTTGGTAAAATGACTTGAATTATTGAATATACAGTTAGATATATTATTTTTACATATGTGGTGAGTTGGCCACTCAGTGGAATCAATTAAATGAGCAAGATATGATCAAAATACTATTAAGGTTCAATTCTGTATAGTCTGTTTTGGACGAATTATTAGGGATACTTAGAGGATGATTGAGCAGTAGCTAAACTAGAGTTATTTGTAGCACATATTATGTAGTTTGTGCTGACCAAATTTGAGCTTCAATCTCCTTGTAGAATTAAAGATATGGCAAAAATGGTGGAAGTGACCTTGATAATCAGATTTGTAAATAAAAGTATATAATATAAAATGATCACACAAGTAATATTATTAAAAAATAAATACATAAAACCCACTAACTAATAATAAGCAAAATAAAATGAGTTATATACTATGATAAATAAGTAATATAAAAGTACAAACTCAAATGTTTTCTAAAGTTATAAAACTATATATAATGTTTACGTCTTTCGGCTAAAACCTAAAGATTAACGTCTTCGCCAAATAAAACATAGACGGTCGGAACCGTCTAATGTAACATTTTTATAACTCATATACTGATATGTAAGTACATTTGTCAAGTAAAAACCGATAAACCCGAGCTTTATAACTTATGGACCTTAACGGGCCAAAGTAACCTTATTGGACTATTAGCCAATTAGTTTGGTTAAACACTAATGGACTTACTCATGGGCTTAACCCACTTGGGCCCAACATATGAGTATAGGTCTGGTAATAAAAGTATAAATGGGCTAATATAATGTATTGGACTTTTAATGGGCTTATTGGGCCTTAATATATAAATAAGTTGAAACTAGTGTAACTAGTCTAAAATTTGACTAACACAAAACAAGTATAATGTTGTATAAGAGATAAAATCCCACTTGATCATCATCATAATTATGATATCATCATATATACATAACCATTATTATTTTATAAAGTCATTGGACAAGAGTCTAAGACCGAGTATTATTTGTCTAGGTTTCCGTGATTGAAGCACGTACCGTACATACAAATCGCCGCTAACCCACCTTTCCCAATCAACGTGAGTTCATAGCATCACACTCCTTTAAATATTTTATGAAATGTTTTATAAACCCGCGAGGGAGATAACATGTTAGTTTTAATAGGACACCAGTTGTCCCGATTGTTTGCTTATTCATATGAACCCAAATGATTATATGACCCGATAAATGATTATATGACCCGGTGAATGAAATGAAATGGATTATTATTAGTTAGGTTATGTCACTAAAAGTACCATTAGCATGAATTGTGAACTACCGAGATTTGGTAGATGCTTATGCATATAATAGTACTATTTGGGGAAGATCACCCCAGTTCGCGCCTTGACGGTTGATCCCCGTCGTGCCACATTGATTGGTAAGCGAATTTATTTTTGAGAAGATTTATATAAGCGTGATTATTGTGACGACACGCTATTTTAGATGGGCAAAGGAATTACGGGTTAGCTAACCGTTGTTTGTTATAGTAAGGTAGCAATGTCACGCGGCTTATAATAACCCAATAACGAAAGTACTGATATACGCATTGAATTATAATATATTGTCTGACTAGCAATACGGGGTCTTATTACTACTATAATATTCGTGTTTTGGTTTTACATAACCATTTTCATATAACGGTTTTTATTTAACTCTATACAACGTTATAAAACGTATTGTATGATGTTTTTGCGACAATGGTTCATATAATGGTTTTGAAGGCAAAAGCCTATTTATGATTTACGACAATGATTTCATAAAATGTATTTGGCCTATTTTATAGCCTATGACAAAGATTTGTACAAAATGATTTTTGGTAATAATTATATACCAGTGATATACTAATGGTTTTTATTAAACTCTATGAATTCACTCGGCGTTTTTTCTGAACTTTTTAACATGTTTTATTTCAGGTACTTGAAGGTAATTCTCAGGAAGAGGACAAGAATTATGGCCCGCATTCAAATAAAATTGCCATTCAAATGTTTTGTAAATTTGTATGATATACTATGACCTGAGGACCTATGTAATTTGACGTTTATGAATGAAAAATTATTTAATATTAAACGAAGCGATTTTTAAGCGCTGTCTATGATTTGAGTAATGTGCTATCCCGTAACACCAACGACTCTTCCGCTGAACTGAAGTATGAATATTTGGGGGTGTTACAGTTTGGTACCAGAGCTCTCGTTATAGAGAACGAAAGATTTTTAAAACCAAGGTTTTGAATAAAACATTTCAAAATCTTTTAACCATAAATATTTTTAAATAAATATTTTGAATAAAATGTTTAAAAATCTTTTGACTATAACGGTGCCGAAGAATTCCGGAGTTACCGACAAGGTCAGACTAAGAAATGTTATTTTAATATATATATATATATATATATATATATATATATATATATATATATATATATATATATATATATATATATATATATATATATATATATATATATATATATATATATATATATATATATATATATATATATATATATATATATATATATATATATATATATATATATACTAGTTGCAAAACCCGCCCGATGGGCGGGTATGACTTGTGATTCTCGTTTACATTTTTTATTTAGATAAAATTTTGTTTGAATCTTTAAAGCAAAATACTACGTATGAGTTATCTATTGTTTCTTATAGTATTGGTGGGGGATAGTTTTGTCGTTGTGTTTTAATTGTCAAGGAGCGGGTATAACTTCTAATTGTCCTTTATTTTTTATTGATATATATACTTGTTTGTAATTATTTTTAAGCATAGCATATATATATGACTTGTGAATATTTAAGAAATAAATTAAGTACTTCCTCTGTCCCATAAAAGTGTCCACTTTAACTTTTTTCTGTCTTCTTTATTTAACTTTGAGCATTAATATCTTCATTTGTGTTATATAGTACCGGATGAAAAATATATTAATGAAAATGAATTTTAATCTCAATTCATACATATATTTTTTATCAAACATTATAAAAGACAAATGAAAATCTTTATAGTCAAAGTTGAATAAGAAAAATAAAAAAAAGTTAAAATGAACACTTACTTTGAGACGGAGGTAATAATAATCAATGAATGATAAACATCATATACTAACATTTAATCTCACACACATACAACCTTAGTTACTTTTGCGGTGTTAATGATCTAACACTTTGTGTTTATATGTGATTTTTGTACAATATTGACTTTTTTTCAAACGTGAAATATGGTTAGTGAGTCGAGCCGTGCAATGACATTCAAATAGTAGATAGTATATTTTGAACCTTCGCCTAACTGTTAAAAAGTAATTTCGTTTTTAATTTTCACATTTGAAAAATATTTGTTTATATTTATCTATCTTGAGTAGTCGTACCTAAGGTTCTAATGTCATTACATCTTTGGAAGGAAATTGACGAACAAACTTTTGAAAAAGTCAAGTGTGAAGGGTCGCATTTGTCGCAAGAGCGTATAGTTTTGGCAATTATTGATCCCTAACTACGGTTTAACAAAAGCGCAACTAAGACCGTATAGCTTCAACAATCATTGATCCCTAACTACGGTTTCATAAAAGTGCAGCTAAAGCATAGCTATGTGAGTATTCAAAACAATAATGAATTTGATAATTATGTTGTTGGCTTTCATCCACAAAGTCAGTATTATCATATGACAAAAATACGTATTGAAAGGGTGCTTTAGCATGTAACGGTTTTGAAAATGGTTCGAACTAAAAAACCGTAATAAACAACTAAATATTCAAACTTTACCTGTACCACATTTTAAACATCACACTATAGTAAAATTTGATAACTGTCTTATGAATGGTTAAGGACTTATGGTGATCTCTTCTTATCTGTCATTCGAATCAACACTTCGAAAAGTATGTCTTAATACACAACAGTCAAATTAGATCGAGACCACATAGACTATTTATAATCCACTCCATTAAAAAAACCAAAATGAGGGTTATCATCCTATCAGTGAATCACTTCAATGATAACTTCAATAATTTAAGTAGATTTACTTGTATATCTTGTAACTGTGTATGCAAGTTATTTTTTCGAGAATAAAAAATCAGTCGTGAGAATACAAAACATATTTAGAGGTAACGTGCTCAGTGGATAAAACTAAGTAACTGGGCAACCTGAGTCGAATGCTAAACAAACTGAAATATATATATATATAATATTCAACAAATTTCCGGGTGAAGGGGTTGCTTTGATATTGTATGTTATGTTTAAAAGTTACAGTTAAAAGTTCATCACCTTCTTGACTATAGGCTGTAATTCTGGGATTTGATGGCGTATGCTTGATTATCTCATATAATACAACAGTAGGCATGTTTGGCAGTGTCGCATCACAATAACTATCAGCAACTCTCTCGCAAATGGAACCCGTTTCCAATCAGGACCCATCACTGTTAAATAATCAGATAGGCATGACAGGTCCAATGCCCAGCACCATTCCCACAGCTCACGGTGTAGTTGAAAACCACCAGAAAGAAGGCATCAGTGTTACCTACAAAGCATAAGGTTGCAGCAGAACCCTTGGTTTCGATAAAGCGTGTGGTTCAAATGGAGGTTCAAGTAAATTCACCTCGGTTGCCACCAATCAGTTCTAAACAGGAAGCATACACAGTTACATTCCATGCCTAATTCTCTAGGGTCTGCCGGTTTGCCTAATAAGAAAATGATGCGAAATGAGTCAATGTCTAGTAAAACAGTGTCCCCACGGGTGCAGATGCCAAAGACCAAGTCTGTAGCACATGAAGTATCACCCAAGTTTCAGAGAGAGTCCTTTGAAGAAGTAAGAATGAAGATGAGGGAAACTTTAGCATATGCGTTTTCTGTTGGTAGTTCAGACTTCAGATAAAGAGAATGCTTTTAATGAAGTTAAAGAGAATGTTTCTAGTGACGGTAAGAGTGGATCGGAGAACACAGGCAGCTCAGTTGAGGTGGTTAATGTAGTGTCTCAAAGTACAGTTGCAAATACTGCTGATTTTCAAACTATAGAGCAGATAGGAAAATTTGAAGATCAGACATAAATGATTGAAGGACAAAACCCTCAGTATAACTATGTCATGCCTAACACAGATGGTTCATTTAAAGATACATTCTTTGTCAAGGATGAACTTCTGCAGGGAAATGGGCTTACCTGGGCTTGGGATATGGAAGTGACTGAACCGAAGGAAGTCCAACCCGATGAAAAACCTAATCCAGAAGACAAGAATCCACCTTTAGCGTTGATGTCAACAAACTGACATTGTGATTAGAGATATATATCTCGTCTTGTTCTTCGCCATCACTATGGTGATGATGACATGAAGGCAAACGACTCTGCATAATATAATAAATTATTAGCAGAGATAGTGATACGGCTTGTCATTGGCGTACCAATGTTGAGGAGAAAACTAATTCTTCCTGATATAAGTAAATTATTAGCAGAGATCAAATATTTGATCACACCTTGGACTCCTATAAGATATTGAACGTGCACAGCTTCAGGGACATTACTAATATAAAAAATCAAGCACTTTTAGTATCAGCACACTTATAACTAAAGAGTGAGAGATTCAATTCTTTAATCTCTCGTATTCTGAAGGGTTTTTTAAAATACCCTTTACTTCTGAAACAATTCCATCCAAATCATTTTCTATGGCCAGTTTTTTGGCCTCTTCTAATAAGTTCATTCGCACATCATATATCGTGTGCCAAAGGCACCCGAGGTTAAGGTGTTCCCGCCAATCTTCACCTTTTGTGGAATCATATATCGTGTGTCCTCCATTTGTCAAGAAGTTTACATGTTGGATCATGTCAAGTTATTTAGTGTTATTCATGTATTTAGGCCATTCACGTGGGAAAACTTGTACGCCGGGTAAAAATTCAAGCAAAAAGGTAAAAATGTATGTGGGTTAACTTCACCAACCATGTTGATACATATACAGAATTTTGATTGTTGCAACCACAATTTATTAACCCTTTACTCAACATCTCCTACCCGACAATATTGTCACTCTAATAAATTTATGTATATGTTGTGAATATATTTTGTTGTTAAGTTATTACTGCGTGACTATTTTAGTTATGTCCTGAAACAAAATAATTTTGTTACCTCCATTGAGCTACAAGACAAGATGTTTGGTTGAGAAATTCTGAGGTGATTCGGCAAGTAATAACACAATGCTTCCACTTCTGATCAAAATCCAGTAGGTAATTCAACTGTCACATATCCCTGTTAAACCCTGAAAACAAATTCTTCCATATCCTGACCCATGGCTTTTAGGGAGCAAACAGCCTTCAACTTCTTTCCCATTGATCCCTCGAGTAGTAATCCATAGCCGACTGCTGGAAAAGATTTAAACAATATTAAATAGTAAATCACATTTCTGAACTAATTTAAAATTCTCGTTATTTGGTATTACCGACTGTTGACACCATAGAAATCTTGTAGTTTCAAAAATATACAATAGAGCTCCAACGATATAAGTTTATCTCGCATATAGGTAGCTGACAGAATGAGAATAACCACACCAAAGTTAGAATTGACAAATTACATAAGGTATATCCATAAACTCGCACGGTATCAACGAAAATAACACACCTGAATCTCTTTTAGATACAACTTTCTGATAGCTTAACGTGAACTCCTGAAATTCTTTTTCTGTCTTGAATCTACGCTTGCCAGTTTTACGTTTTACTTCAGATGTATCCTAAACAGAACACGGGTTTAAATTAGTTTTTTTGTTGCCCCTAATACTCCAATCTACAGTTCACTAAAAAATAACATGAAAATACTTCAATCATAAATTTCCTGTTACCCTACATATTAACTCCATAAATAAACAATGCAACCTAGATGATTATTTAATTAGAAGTACAAAGTTATCACTAAATACTTTTCTGCTTGATTCAGAGCTCTCTGATGATAGGATTCGTTGTACATTGGCTGCTTGCATCTCCGCTCATTGCTCAGTCGCTGAAACACAAATTGCATTTTAACTAAATAGCTAAACTCGAAAACAAAGTGATCATATTATAAATTCATAAAAGCAAAAACCATTACACTTTTCTGAACGTTGACATGTTCCTTTGTTTAAAATGTTTTCAGTTGGTGATCCACCATCACTCTCCTATCGATTTCAACCAACTCCGTTAACTCAACAGATCGTCCTCGCTTGCTCAATACTTTCATCTTCCCGATCCCACGACTGAAAATCATCCATCACCAAATCAGGCATGGACTCGAATTCTACCAACCTCTCCTCCAGATAATCATTCACATCATCTCCTCTTGATCAAACGCCAGCTGAAAATTTGAAACACGATTTTGGTAAGAATACTGAATCTATAATCTTCGACAAGGTTTATTAATTCATCCTAGAAGGTGCATAGGAAAAATAATATAACATGGTAAAATATTATTCATCAACATGTGCTGCAAACATAAATAAAGTGACATTAATATGAGTTTTAGAATATCAATGTCACTTTATTTATGTTTGCAGAAGATAGACAGACATGACAGAAAAAACAATCAGATTTCATTATCATGCCAAATTGCGGTTTTCTCAGAATAAGAGGAGACTGCTAATCATATTATTTCATTCCTAAATTTACCTTGATGCCACTGACAAGGATCTCTTCAGTTTCATGGTCAACAAAAGTTGGGGGTTCTCTGTGGATGGGCAAGTAGCCATCGGTCTCTGTAAAATCAGTGACACGTGTTAAGAAAAGATGAGAGACCTTTCTATGAGACGCAATGAAAGTAATACTCCTCAATGACAAAGTGGACTTATTGATATCGCCTCGGTGATCAATAGGCTCTCCAATAGCATTGATAATACGACCAAGAAAAATATGTTAGACGTTAATTTTATTTATGAATATATAAACACACATAATTTTATTTACCTGTTAGACGTTAAATTTTTGCATTCCTATCTATGTTGTCAAAATCAATAAATTAGTCAAGATTTCTCATCTCTATGTTGGAATAGAAGCTTGCAGTTACCCATTTGTGTTAAATTAGAAGCTTGCAGTAGTCATTATGGTAGTCATATAAATCATATCGTTTTGTGCAATGCAGTAGTAGGATGTTGGTCTCATGTGTGTGTGACTCGTGTTGGTCGTGTTTGGGATTATAAAGAAAGAACATCTTTGACCACTATAAAAGCGCAGTTTGCATCTAATCTTAGCAGTAAGTTTTGTTGATGTAGTCTTTGCATGTGATTACCCAATATGATGCAACTATCTATATGTTAAAAAACTATAGTAACATTCTACATAAAAATTACCTGACACCATCATCACCAAGGATTCCCATCATCATACCAGATCAAAAACCAGCAAGACCTAGACCTGAATATAAATGCACATCCATTAATATAATAACAATACCCTTAGCTTAAATTAGATAGTGATAATGACAGCCATAATTAGACCATTTAATATTAGACTATAGAGAAAAATATGAATGTTCCTAAAAAAAGTGAAGAAAACGAACCTTCGTGGTAACAAAATCAAAAGAGGACAACGAAAAAGCTTGAAAACCGAGCTGAGATAATCATAATTAGGGTTTTGAGAAAAGGAAGTTTGTTCATTGGGTTTTTTGAAGATAAGAATGGTATATGATTGAGATTAGGGTTTTGTCAAAAGTTTTTGTAACATCCGTGATTGTGTGTTATTAGTGATAAGTAAATTTTTATAGAATGATATACTTGTTTTTTAAAGTCATAACACAATATCTTGCTAGTTCCAGTGGTTAAGGCTTGTTTGTTTGGAATATTTGACCCGAGTTCGAATCCTTTAATTGCCCTTTTTTTACATTCAAAACATTATGAAAAAAATTACTAAAAATAATAATGGTGACATGGCATTATGAGGTGCTTATGTGGCATATCCCTCCTCTTATATATAATGTAAATATATATATATATATATATATATATATATATATATATATATATATATATATATATATATATATATATATATATATATATATATATATATATATATATATATATATATATATATATATATATATATATATATATATATATATATATATATATATATATATGTATATATATATATATATATATATAAATATCTATATAACTTGGACTATATATATATATGTTGTAATTTGATTACATTATTGTTTGATGATTATTTTAATACTTATACGAGGTATTCATACGACGTAGATTGTGACAAGAAACCCTAACTCCCCTAGCAAATCAATCGAAGCTATTCCCGTATGAATTCTAACTATTCAAGATCTAAACCAAGTTGTGGATATTTATGATCCCAACAAAATGGTTGATATTCGTAAAATTTTTGGTATTAGTTGATTATGATATTAAAGAAGAATTGGCGAGATTAAATCTGATATCGATGTCGTGACGATCTTTCCTTATAGAGTGGAGTTTGACAAAACCTTACCACCTAGAAATGTGTCATCTGATTCGGTTTCACCCAATTCTTAAAATTTGAAATAGAAAAGGTGAATGTTGCACTTGAGGCTGTCATTGGAGCCTTTACCCAAGAGCCTCATGTCACCAGTATCTTTCCGAGAACTCTAATTGAATGTCTGAGTCATTTCATACTAGTGACTCATTTGACAATTATTGTTGTAAGAGCTATAGGATCGAAAATTAAGCGTTGGTCATATCGAGCTTTTATTGCACTTTCAAGGCCTAAGAATAAGGTTGAAAGTATTGGAGAATGAGGTAGGATATCGCATTGAGTATAAGTTGATTGAAACATTGAATAAAGTCAAATTTAACTCGTATGGAATACGAGATTGTTAAGAGGAAGTCGTTAAGTCCTGTGGTTAAATTATAAGGTTTTAAATGATCGTTGGTTTGTGTTACGGGTTGTTCCTAGGCCATTGTCCAATGAAGAGGATGCCCAGTATCCAAAAAGAAATAAATTGAAGAGATCTTCTTCTGAATAGGGACCGATGGATCTTCCGGGACAGGTGGAACACCTAATGACTCTTGTCGATTAGTGTTCCCGCCAATCTTCACCTTTTGTGAAATCATTGTTGGAAATACGTTTTTACGTATTTAGAAAGGATCGGTCACTCCAATGATATTGGGCTCGTGATCCAATATAGTCCATATAGCCCACATGTAGGGTGGGCTATATAAACCCCCTCCTAGCATGTTAGGAGGGGTTGGTCATTCTCACTTTCACACATTCAATCTAATATTTCATTTTCTCTCCAACCTCTCTCTAGTTTCTCTCTCTAGTTCTTCATCTATCTTTCTATTTCTTTAAATCATTCGAACACAAGGATAATCCAAGATCACGAGGACCTACAAATGGTATCAGAGCCTTGGTTTGATTGGTTTTGTTCTTGTGTTCTTGATTTTGTGTTTTGATCATCCAACCCACGTCCAAATTTTTTTTGTGTTTTTATGCTTTGATCTTGATACACGTTATCTAGTTACTTGTTGTAGAGATTTTGGTATCTTGATTTTGGTTAAAACACGTTCTTTCTTGGATCAAAAGTGCAAAAAGGCATTGTTTTCTTATTTCCGAAATTCAAGCAAAGGTCACCATCGGAAAGTACAACTGAGAGGAACTTGATCGCAATAACCAGTTGGTTCCACATTGCGATCACTGTATTACGACACCTTATTCCGATCTGAGCATTCCGATCGAGCATTGCGATCTGGGATTCCGACGGGTTTAAGGGATCCTTGTGTCGTCACTCTGCCCATTTTATTTTAGCTACATTCCGATCTGGACTTTCCGATCTGGACATTCCGATAGTGATATTCCGATCTGGACATTCCGATCTGGACATTCAGATAGTGTGACATTCCGATCTGGACATTAAGATAGTGTGACATTCCGATGGGTAATATTGCGATTGGTATTGCGATGGATATTCCGATGGGTATTCCGACGGATTAATTTTGAGGATTCCGATACAGTGACAAGTATTTCAAGATTTTTCAAAAACGTGGTTTATCGAGAACAATTATTAGGGGATTTTAACATTATTTCTTGACTTCTACTCACAACAACAAACACCATTACTTTCTTTTATTGATCGATCGACAAGTAATCCTTACATTCATTTATCATTGATTTTCAATGGATTCGTTGAACTCGACATCTCGAGAGGGAGACTTGCTTCTCATGCAAAACACAGCTAGAGAAAGTGGTATAACGTTCTTTCGACTACTCCAGTCTCATCTAGTGACCATTTCTTGGTTTCAAGGAGGAAGCAAATTTCTGACACTCTTTGGTCAAGATCGTTATATATTCATCGATTCCATATTCCTCAACTTGAACCAACTAGCTGAGCAACTTCATAAAGAAGAATTTAATCACTCTGCATCAGCATCTGCATATCAAGCTCTAGTGACACAACTTACGCACTTCTTCAAATTCAACATTTTTAAGTCTGGCAATTCAGGGATATGTCAATCATTTCTTCAGTACACACAAACGGAAATTAAAGAGTTTCGTGGTACATTGTTGAAATTAATGATATCAGTCTCGTCTTCGATTTATGAAAGATCTCGACTTCAGCAAGAGTATGATAATGGAGTGCAAGAATCTACGATGCAGTTGCAAGAGGATAATGATCATACGGTTGAAAACTTGGAGCCTAAAGATTGAAAGAGCAAGGATTCGGGAGGAAAGCATGATACAAGCAGCATGTCAGGGATTGATGACACCATACCCGTATCTGAAGAAGAGTCTACTAACACGGTACACATGAATGTGGTATATGATGTCTATGCCGATGAACCACCGCATGTTGCGCATTCCGAACCGAATTATGACAAACATAGGATGGAAAAGGGTGATAGTTTTACCACTTCAAATTCATCCGATGTGAGTCAAAATAGGGGAGAAATTGTTCAGAATGCTATAGTTCATCATGATAAATGCTTTATGACTGCTTCTCTAACCGATTCTGATTCCAAGATTAAAGAGCTTGAAACAGTTTTAGCTCAGCAATCTAAAGCTCTAGAGGATGCCAAAATTGAATTTTCGAAGAAAACGGATAAATTTGAAAAGTATTTTGAAAAACTTGAAAATTCAAACGTTGTTCTTGAAAGAAAATTAAATCAAAAAATTCAAGATTCTAAAGCTGAAAAAGATAATTTTGTGAGACAAATTAAGTCGCTTGAATTTAAGTTGGCATCCCAAGATGAATTGCTCAAAGAGAATGAGACTTTAAAGGCTCAAGTACAAGAAAAGGTCTTTGCTATAGCTGCGTTGAAAAACGAATTGAGAAAAACTAAAGGATCTAGTGTGGATACTAAGCTTGAAAAACCATCAATCTTGGGGAAACCGCCTCAAATTCAGTCTGTTAGACAACCGACTGCATTTAGATCTGAGCGACCAAAATCCTCGAGACCGCGGTTTGCCTCCCAAGTTGATATGGTTCATCTCTCTAGACCAGTCACTCCACTATCTAGGCCCAATGTGACTAAAACAGCTTTTGCAAGACCTAATCACATGATTGCATCTAGCCTCCCTAGACATAGTCTAAAGAACACGTCTCGAACTAGTTCAAATGATGTTCGCCATAAATTTGGTCTAAGGGAAGCTATTCAGAAGACACAAGTAAGAGATAGGAATTTTAAACCTAGTCAGATGCCTTCTAGATTACCCAACACTGCTAACCGTAGCATATCATATCCTAGGAGCATCAATCAATCATCTAGGAATTCTAGATCTTACTCGGACATTAAATATGCTACTTGTAAAACATGTAGGAAATGTGTCTTTAAAGCCAATCATGATTCTTGTGTCAAGAAATTACTTAATGAGGTGAACTCCCATGCTAGACTTAAATCCCAGTGGGTGGCTAAAATAAAACCCATGGGTAAAATGTGGCGCCCCACTGGTAGAACTTTCACTCTTGTAGGAAACGAGTGCCCTTTCACTAGGATAGTCTCTGATTCTACTAAGACTACTAGGGAGGAAATTGCAAAGGAGGATACATCACTTAAGCCTGAACTTAAGATTTTCTATAAAAGGAAACGTTTGCCAGCTAAGACAAGTGAATCCTCTCCTCAGGTCACCTCTAGCACAAGAAAAGAAAATTGTGAACCCCCACTTGCTTCTAAGATAGATATCGCTAACCCATATCAAAGCATGCAAAATCCTAATGAGAATGCAGGTACCAAAAAGAATGTTCCAAAAGAAAGAAACGGTCCAATCATTGTATACCACTCAATTAAGGACACTCTCGGAGTTTGGTTGCTAAAGAAGCTGATATCTAAGAAACAAGTGTCTCAGGGGATTTCCAGTTAAGCTTACAGTGCATCAGGACTTATAGTCGCATCACAGACTATAACTCGCTCTTCAAAGAAAGGAAAGTTTATCGCCGATGGTAAACTTATCCTAACAACGAGAAATTAAATTTTCTCGGGCATGAGCTTATATAAAAAACATTCCAAGTTTTTAAGCTCATGCACAATGGCTCCTCGTTAAATGACAGACGATGACCCGGACTTCAGAAACAGGGAAGTTTATCTACGCAACGATAACTTACCCTTTTAACGAGAAATTAAGTTTTCTTGGACACGAGCTTATCCGAAAACCATTCAAAGGTTTTAAGCTCGTGTATAAGGCTCTTCATCAAATGTCAGATGATGACCCGATCTTCAAATTAAGGAAAGTTTATCGCCGATGATAAACTTATCCTCACAACGAGAAATTAATTTTTCTCGGGCATGAGCTTATATTAAAAACATTCGAAGTTTTTAAGCTCATGTACAATGACTTACAGTTAAATATCAGACTGTAACTCGGACTTCAATTTTAGGAAAGCTTATCTTTAAAGATAGCTTATCCTCGTAACGGGAAATTAAATTTTCTCGGTCATGAGCTTGTATTAAAACATTCCAGGTTTTAAGCTCAGAAAGGAAAGTGAATCTTTTAAATAAGAGAACTTTTCCTCATAACGAGAAATTCACCTTTCTCGGTCATGAGCTTTACGTTAAAACATTCAAAGTTTTTCAAGCTCATGAAAACGACTTCTAAGTAAATGTCAGCTTAGAACTCGTTCTTCAATTAAAAGGAAAGTTTATCGCCGATGGTAACTTATCCTTAACAACGGGAAGTTTACAACTTCTCGGACTTGAGCTCGTTTTGTAAGATATTCAACATATTAAGCTCAAGTAATTGGTTTTCAAAACGTTGAACACAATTTTTCGAGAATTTCTCAAAAAGGTTTTTCTAAATCTTTCAAAATTGTGTGTTCAAAAAATGTTTTGATAAAAAGAGCATGTCTTCTGGAATCGATAATATTTACGGTACTAGAAATGTCATTCAATAATGACACGGGGTTGTAAATAAAGTTCGAGCAGAAGTTCAAATGTTTAAAACATGCTCAAAATGGCTTGCTATTATTTCTGATAGTAACCCGCTTTTCATGTTAAAGTCAAGCATTTCACCGGAAAGCTTTGACTCAACAACGGGAATTAATTTTCTCGGGCATGGTTTACTTTACAACCATGTAAGGGATTGTGTTTACTTTATAACACAATCTAACACGAATTTATGTACGATTCAGTGCATTTATTTGTTAAAACAAGAGAAGTCTTGTTTTTATGAAGTTATCATCTCTACCAACCGTAGCAATTTACAATCGATATCTACATACTCGACGATGCGACTACTCAGACGGCGACTACAGCTCTTTCAATAGAACACGGGTCAGCAATTGAGGGGGAGCAATTGTCCAGCAATCAGAATCTTTGACGCTAAAAGTGCCAAGTTCACATGTTGGTGTCAAGACAAAGATATCAATCGTACACATGGAGTAAAGAGATAACTTCAGACATGATGAGGCGACCAACATTCGTGAACAAGAACCATGTGCTTCTTTCATATGATGTTCTCCATCATTCAGGTCCAACCTCATAAATTGCTAATCTTGTGAATACATTATCATATATGATCTTTGCACGTGATAAATACCTTACACTTGTGTTTAAAAGGTATCTAATTTACGTTTCAAGTACACCCTCATTAATTTGAGGGGGAGCTTATGTAATTCATGAAGATAATTGAATTTACATTTTTCTTCCCAAATTTTCTTAAAATGCTATTAAATCAATTGATATTAAAAACATCGATTGGGTTAATATTTTTAATATGGGGGAGAAAATGTGATTTAATATGGGAAATGATTAATCACAAATGGTTTGACTGAACGTGCTAGCTCATCCCGACATGTGCGAAATGTTTTCGGATATCGTGGCATATGTTAAGGGGGAGCAAAATGGATTTGCACTTCAAAATGGATTTTCATGGTGACATATACTTACCCAAAACATCTTTATTCACGACGGTGAAGATTGTGGTGACATAAGGATGGTAGGATAGGTTAAAGTCTAATGATTCCTCTAGAACCGGAGGAATCTTCCCAAGGACATTCCATAGCTAGAAATAGTAGTCCTTAGGAAAGATGGAGAAAGATTGTGAACGTAGCTGAATGCCGACCAAGTACTTAAGTTAGCACTGGAACAATCACAACAAGGTGCTAGTTATGACGTATTGGTAAGCATTGAAGGGGTTGAAGAATGAAAAAGAATTGTAAAGATAAAGGGTGTAAAGAAAGAAGCCCTCCTTACAACTTAGGCAGAAACCGGGTCAATACATATGCTATTGAGATCATTTTAATGAATCTTGATATTGAAGACAGACATCATGGACCCAGTGATGCAATGCACAACCCATCCCAGCTAACTCAGATATCTCTCAAAAGGTATTTGTTTTAATCACACGGAGACAACACGTTATCTATCGATTTATTCACTCCGAATAAATTGGTATTGAAATGGTGGCACTCCTCTCCAGCCTCCGATCACTAAAATCCAAAGTGCACGATCGAGTCTAGAGCCATTTGAGATCATCAAATATCTCATTAGGACACACTTTCATATTTCCTTGCTTCTTCACACACTGTGAAAAGTAAGAAAGATTTTAAGAGTCCTACGCAAAATCTTCATGATCTTGCCTGAACATCCGAGTAATACGAAAGTATTTACAATGAAGATGAAAATCCTTCTTGAGCGAACATCAAAAAACTCATGGTAGGTGACTTGTGCGATTCTTTATGAATCAAACTTGTGATAACTGGAAAGCAACAGCTGTTTAATTCTTAACTGAATTTAAACACGTTCCAGGCCTCTACGCAATATCTTAGTGATCTTGCCAGAACACTCAGAGTGATACCTTAGTGTTCACAGTGATGAGTGGAAATCCTTCTAGTGTTAACCTCAAACAGCACTTGGTAGGTAACTTGCAAGATTCTATACGAATCAAGCTCGTGACAACTGGAAAGCAACGATGGTGCGGTTCTTAATTGAATTTCACTTGTTCCAGGAACATGAATTGACGACTTCAAATCATGCGGATATTATTATCCAAATGATTTACTCTTTATGTTCGCAGTCAGCTTTGGACGGTCGAATAAAGAGAACGGGTTTACCCGCGAAATCCTGTCAGGAAGTTGCTTAATTGAAACTATTCGTCACGGGTACGATATCTAATATCGTCCAACGGTCTTCACCGACCGGAGGTAAAATGCTACCGAATTAGAATGAAATGTTCAAAGCCATTTCGTTCGTGTCTACTTATGTTGCGGCATTTGAAGACGGTGGCGTTGCGGGATCCAAGAAGAAGTCGTCCCCGCATGCTTATACTTTATGCACTTAATACCTCATCTAATTCAAGAAAGCCTAAAAGTTAAGTCTTCCGCTGTATCAAACTCTGAAGCTTTCAAGAATTACGAAGGTATAAGTATGTGGAACATGAAGTCACGAGGAGGCAAATTTCACAAGTGATGAATGCACAAGGTCAAGGCAAGGAAACGTGCTCAAGACTAAAGTCAAAGATCCCATCAGCATATTCACAAGAACAAGATCGAAGACTCAAGCATAGTATGCTAGGTTTAAGATTTTGTAAAATGGTGTGACCTCCCTTTAGGGGAGATTGTTGGAAATACGTTTTTCCAAGAAAAGTCTCGGTCACATCATTATTAGCATAGATCACGAGCTATAGACTATTTAGGACATTGTAACTTGGAGTGACCTCCCTTAGGGGGAGATTGTTGGAAATACGTTTTTACGTATTTAGAAAGGATCGGTCACTCCAATGATATTGGGCTCGTGATCCAATATAGTCCATATAGCCCACATGTAGGGTGGGCTATATAAACCCCCTCCTAGCATGTTAGGAGGGGTTGGTCATTCTCACTTTCACACATTCAATCTAATATTTCATTTTCTCTCCAACCTCTCTCTAGTTTCTCTCTCTAGTTCTTCATCTATCTTTCTATTTCTTTAAATCATTCGAACACAAGGATAATCCAAGATCACGAGGACCTACAATCATATATCGTGTGTCCTCCATTTGTCAAGAAGTATACATGTTGGATCATGTCAAGTTATTTAGTGTTATTCATGTATTTAGGCCATTCACGTGGGAAAACTTGTACGCCGGGTAAAAAATCAAGCAAAAAGGTAAAAATGTATGTGGGATAACTTCACCAACCATGTTGATACATATACAGAATTTTGATTGTTGCAACCACAATTTATTAACCCTTTACTCAACATCTCCTACACGACAATATTGTCACTCTAATAAATTTATGTATATGTTGTGAATATATTTTGTTGTTAAGTTATTACTGCGTGACTATTTTAGTTATGTCCTGAAACTAAATAAGTTTGTTACCTCTATTGAGCCACAAGACAAGATGTTTGGTTGAGAAATTCTGAGGTGATTCGGCAAGTAATAACACAATGCTTCCACTTCTGATCAAAATCCAGTAGGTAATTCAACTGTCACATATCCCTGTTAAACCCTGAAAACAAATTCTTCCATATCCCGACCCATGGCTTTTAGGGAGCAAACAGCCTTCAACTTCTTTCCCATTGATCCCTCGAGTAGTAATCCATAGCCGACTGCTGGAAAAGATTTAAACAATATTAAATAGTAAATCACATTTCTGAACTAATTTAAAATTCTCGTTATTTGGTATTACCGACTGTTGACACCATAGAAATCTTGTAGTTTCAAAAATATACAATAGAGCTCCAACGATAGAAGTTTATCTCGCATATAGGTAGCTGACAGAATGAGAATAACCACACCAAAGTTAGAATTGACAAATTACATAAGGTATATCCATAAACTCGCACGGTATCAACGAAAATAACACACCTGAATCTCTTTTAGATACAACTTTCTGATAGCTTAACGTGAACTCCTAAAATTCTTTTTCTGTCTTGAATCTACGCTTGCCAGTTTTACGTTTTACTTCAGATGTATCCTAAACAGAACACGGGTTTAAATTAGTTTTTTTGTTGCCCCTAATACTCCAATCTACAGTTCACTAAAAAATAACATGAAAATACTTCAATCATAAATTTCCTGTTACCCTACATATTAACTCCATAAATAAACAATGCAACCTAGATGATTATTTAACTAGAAGTACAAAGTTATCACTAAATACTTTTCTGCTTGATTCAGAGCTCTCTGATGATAGGATTCGTTGTACATTGGCTGCTTGCATCTCCGCTCATTGCTCAGTTGCTGAAACACAAATGGCATTTTAACTAAATAGCTAAACTCGAAAACAAAGTGATCATATTATAAATTCATAAAAGCAAAAACCATTACACTTTTCTGAACGTTGACATGTTCCTTTGTTTAAAATGTTTTCAGTTGGTGATCCACCATCACTCTCCTATCGATTTCAACCAACTCCGTTAACTCAACAGATCGTCCTCGCTTGCTCCATACTTTCATCTTCCCGATCCCACGACTGAAAATCATCCACCACCAAATCAGGCATGGACTCGAATTCTACCAACCTCTCCTCCAGATAATCATTCACATCATCTCCTCTTGATCAAACGCCAGCTGAAAATTTGAAACACAATTTTGGTAAGAATACTGAATCTATAATCTTCGACAAGGTTTATTAATTCATCCTAGAAGGTGCATAGGAAAAATAATATAACATGGTAAAATATTATTCATCAACATGTGCTGCAAACATAAATAAAGAGACATTAATATGAGTTTTAGAATATCAATGTCACTTTATTTATGTTTGCAGAAGATAGACAGACATGACAGAAAAAACAATCAGATTTCATTATCATGCCAAATTGCGGTTTTCTCAGAATAAGAGGAGACTGCTAATCATATTATTTCATTCCTAAATTTACCTTGATGCCACTGACAAGGATCTCTTTAGTTTCATGGTCAACAAAAGTTGGGGGTTCTCTATGGATGGGCAAGTAGCAATCGGTCTCTGTAAAATCAGTGACACGTGTTAAGAAAAGATGAGAGACCTTTCTATGAGACGCAATGAAAGTAATACTCCTCAATGACAAAGTGGACTTATTGATATCGCATCGGTGATCAATAAGCTCTCCAATAGCATTGATAATACGACCAAGAGTAATATGTTAGACGTTAATTTTATTTATGAATATATAAACACACATAATTTTATTTACCTGTTAGACGTTAAATTTTTGCATTCCTATCTATGTTGTCAAAATCAATAAATTAGTCAAGATTTCTCATCTCTATGTTGGAATAGAAGCTTGCAGTTACCCATTTGTGTTAAATTAGAAGCTTGCAGTAGTCATTATGGTAGTCATATAAATCATATCGTTTTGTGCAATGCAGTAGTAGGATGTTGGTCTCATGTGTGTGTGACTCGTGTTGGTCGTGTTTGGGATTATAAAGAAAGAACATCTTTGACCACTATAAAAGCGCAGTTTGCATCTAATCTTAGCAGTAAGTTTTGTTGATGTAGTCTTTGCATGTGATTACCCAATATGATGCAACTATCTCTATGTTAAAAAACTATAGTAACATTCTACATAAAAATTACCTGACACCATCATCACCAAGGATTCCCATCATCATACCAGATCAAAAACCAGCAAGACCTAGACCTGAATATAAATGCACATCCATTAATATAATAACAATACCCTTAGCTTAAATTAGATAGTGATAATGACAGCCATAATTAGACCATTTAATATTAGACTATAGAGAAAAATATGAATGTTCCTAAAAAAAGTGAAGAAAACGAACCTTCGTGGTAACAAAATCAAAAGAGGACAACGAAAAAGCTTGAAAACCGAGCTGAGATAATCATAATTAGGGTTTTGAGAAAAGGAAGTTTGTTCATTGGGTTTTTTGAAGATAAGAATGGTATATGATTGAGATTAGGGTTTTGTCAAAAGTTTTTGTAACATCCGTGATTGTGTGTTATTAGTGATAAGTAAATTTTTATAGAATGATATACTTGTTTTTTAAAGTCATAACACAATACCTTGCTAGTTCCAGTGGTTAAGGCTTGTTTGTTTGGAATATTTGACCCGAGTTCGAATCCTTTAATTGCCCTTTTTTTACATTCAAAACATTATGAAAAAAATTACTAAAAATAATAATGGTGACATGGCATTATGAGGTGCTTATGTGGCATATCCCTCCTCTTATATATAATGTAAAGATATATATATATATATATATATATATATATATATATATATATATATATATATATATATATATATATATATATATATATATATATATATATATATATATATATATATATATATATATATATATATATATATATATATATATATATATATATATATATATATATATATATATATATATATATATATATATATATATATATATATATATATATATATATATATATATATAAATATCTATATAACTTGGACTATATATATATATGTTGTAATTTGATTACATTATTGTTTGATGATTATTTTAATACTTATACGAGGTATTTATACGACGTAGATTGTCACAAGAAACCCTAACTCCCCTAGAAAATCAATCGAAGCTATTCCCGTATGAATTCTAACTATTCAAGATCTAAACCAAGTTGTGGATATTTATGATCCCAACAAAATGGTTGATATTCGTAAAAATTTTTGTATTAGTTGATTATGATATTAAAGAAGAATTGGCGAGATTAAATCTGATATCGATGTCGTGACGATCTTTCCTTATAGAGTGGAGATTGACAAAACCTTACCACCTAGAAATGTGTCATCTGATTCGGTTTCACCCAATTCTTAAAATTTGAAATAGAAAAGGTGAATGTTGCACTTGAGGCTGTCATTGGACCCTTTACCCAAGAGCCTCATGTCACCAGTATCTTTCCGAGAACTCTAATTGAATGTCTGAGTCATTTCATACTAGTGACTCATTTGACAATTATTGTTGTAAGAGCTATAGGATCGAAAATTAAGCGTTGGTCATATCGAGCTTTTATTGCCCTTTCAAGGCCTAAGAATAAGGTTGAAAGTATTGGAGAATGAGGTAGGATATCGCATTGAGTATAAGTTGATTGAAACATTGAATAAAGTCAAATTTAACTCGTATGGAATACGAGATTGTTAAGAGGAAGTCGTTAAGTCCTGTGGTTGAATTATAAGGTTTTAAATGATTGTTGGTTTGTGTTACGGGTTGTTCCTAGGCCATTGTCCAATGAAGAGGATGCCCAGTATCCAAAAAGAAATAAATTGAAGAGATCTTCTTCTGAATAGGGACCGATGGATCTTCCGGGACAGGTGGAACACCTAATGACTCTTGTCGATTAGTATTCACTATGGTATCTTTTAAAAAAATCCCTAACTTAACTGAGACATCAGTTGGTAGGATGAGTCCTTAGAATTGTATGACATGGCGACACGTAATGTGTTGCGGTACAATTTTGACTTGTTTGTGATTAATGAGAAGACTATCTTTGATTGCTAAACTCTACATGTATCGATGTTATCTATCTTTTATTATTTCACCTTAATGATTGCATTAGTGATGCAACCATTAAACAAGTACTCATCTCGATTTAAGTTACGTTGTGGATTATTCTTTTTGAGCGCCATCGAGGTCATGAACCTCATGATTAATTGGCTAAGCTCATCTCCTATTATATTGTAGTTAGTTCTTGGTGAACAACTATTCATCACTCTTTTGCAGATCGCTATTTGTTTTTATAAAGTTAAAACAGTATCCCTTGATAAAAATTGAATTTTCGTCACCATATGGATTATTAAAAGTGAGATTTATGAGTAATCATTATCGAAATAAAGTTGTTTATGAAACACCTTGGAAAACTTAATTGCTTCCATAATGAAATACATCTCTGAAGATTCATTTGATTTTTATTTCATGATCAAGCATGAATATATATATATTTTAAACATGATGACAAAGTTTTGACGAACTGAATATTGCATCGTTAATCCTAAAATTGTGTATAGTTGCGCGCCTACGTACAATTTGGAAGGGACCATGCAAGGCTGATTAGTAGTCACCATGATATTGTTAATAAACATTACATTTTTCTTTGTAATTGTGAAAGATTGAATTTTTATGAGATCTGCAAGAAGTGAAAAATAGGGACATATTGTTAGGGACACCTACATATGTTCCCGTACTATTTATTCTACTGAATCGAATTTACTCATCTATGGAAATTGTCTTATTTGACAATTGACGTCCCCTTCTTATCCAATTCTCTCATGGTGAGATTCTTTTGAAAAGTATCTAATTACCGAGTGTTGATACCCGACTGGGTGCATCGACGTTTCTATCATTTCTTTTGATTAGCTTTCATTTGAATGATATGGGTAACGATCCGAGGTGCTTTCGAATGCGTACTCAATTCATGAAAACATGGGGTATATTCATATTCGTTAATGTTTTCGTCTGTATCTGATTTGAAATTCTCTCGCGTAAATTATGCGTTGACCTTACTCTTTTAATGTTAGTTATGTCTCCATATATCCTTGATTTGTGAAGAATTACGAGTTATTATTATTCTTTTGAGAAGTTCACATCTTATCAGTGGTAATAAAACTTGAAAGTTGGTAGTGCCAGTAGAATGGATTGATTGATTATGACATAATGTCATTGTCTAAATTGATGGGAACTCGAGTGGAATTCCACTAAAAGATAAGATGTTGATTATCAAAGGTGATCTAAATAATTTCTGATGGGTGACCATATCCTGCATTTGGACTTGAAATTATACCATGAATAGTTATGAACTAGTCATAGATCTTGTAATCTAGAAAGAACCTAAGGTGGATTTATTAAAAGATGTTCCTGTTATTTGAAACTTCTGATGTATTTGCTGATGAATTACCTAGACTTTTGCCATTAAGGCAAGTTGAATTTGGTATTGAATATATTCCTGGTGCTGCACCTATGGCATGTACACTGTGCGTTAGCACCATCTGAATCAAAGAATTACCGTACAACTGAGACAGAGTTGTCAGAAAAAGCTTTTATTCTACCAAGCTCGTCATTATGAAGAGCTATGGTATTATCATTCCTTATAATTAATGATTACCGTGAACTAAGTAAATTTACGGTCCAAATTTACATCCATTACCCAAGATGAAAGATTTGTTCGAGCATTTACCAGGTTCTAGCGTATATTCAGAAATTTGATCCACGTCATGGTTACCATTAAATTCGTGTCCGCGAAAAAGATTATCTATTCCAATCACTACATCCAGAACTCGTAATGAACATTATGAGTTTCATGTTATGTCATTTGGATTGACCAATGTACATGTAGCATCCAGAAATTTGGGGAATCACATGTGTAGACTGTAATTTGATAAATTCATGCTTGTGATCGTTAAGGACCATTTGGTTGTTTCTAAGAATAAGAAGGAGTTTGTAATCATTTGTAAACTGCCCTGAGTTGGCCGAGTAGTGAAAACCTGTACCTTGAGTATTTAACATATGATTTAAGGCTTGATCCTTTACATTAATTTACCGTGTGATTAATGTTAATGGGATCTATATCGACTCTTCAAAGATTAGAGCCATTAAGGCTTTGGGTTATACCAAAAAGAAAGTGCAAAAATGTTTTGACAAATATTTATCAAAGGATTTTTTTAAGGGAATCATTCCCTTATACCCAGATCATTTAACTAAACTCCCTTAGGAGTAATTGTTTGTGTATACCTCAAGACAACCTAAGAGGAATTGAGGAAATCCATTTAAACCATGACTTGGAATTTGAAACGAAAATTTTGCTTTTAAAAATTATTTTTTTGACCGAAGTATAAACAAAGATTTTTCGAACATTTACAAATCTTATTAATTATTCTCGATAAATCAACAAAAATCGTGTTAACTAAATTCAAATTTATTTTGAACATTTTTCTATAACTGGACGAACTGAGAAATCTAATTTTTTTTTTACGTTTCATATAAATTAAATATATATTATTTGATTACTTGTAATAATCATCGACGCTCTAAACGTCGGATTAAGAAAAACTGATAAAGATAATAGTTGAGATGAAACTAAAACTTAGAAAATATGAAGAAAGAATTTCGGAGTGAATTGTGGTCATGATATTTATGTCATCAGTGAAGGTGAATGTAGATACTGACACAAGTTAATCACAAGATTCATGGTTTAATTTTTGATCAAATGGTGGTGTTTATGGTGATATGGGACGACAATAGGGAGAGTAGAGAGAGAGATTGGAGTTTTTTGCATGTATGAAATGAGGGTAATGGTATGAGTTGCTAGTTTTAAGAGTTAAGGTGGTTTTGGTGTGAAACTAAGGACAAGTGTCCTTAGTTTTCATGTTTAGTTGACACATCATAGATGTGTTGGTTAAACTTGGCCGCCCCTTAGTGGGGGTGGGGAAATTGTTAACTTGTCTCATCCCCACTAATTTACGGGTACTCCTCGATTTGCGTGCCCTCGGGTCGTTTTACGAAAAACGTTTTTATAAATTATGAATCAACGGCACAAAACGAATCTAATAAAAATTGTCTCATCAAAACAGAGTTTAAAAACGTAAATACGTAAACCTAGGGTTTCCGGTTTAGTTGTAAAGGACGTTAAATTATGCACGTAAGCCCAAATTTCAACCCGTAAATTTGTGAGTTTATGAACCAACACAATTTAAAATTCCAAAATAATATTTGGGAATAAATTTATTTCCTGAAATGTCGGACTGTCACCAAAAACAGTGTATGTAAATGTAAACACGTAACGTAGAGTCCCCCGGTTTAGACGTAGTCGATCCTACTTTAAGATGTAAACCCAAATTTCTTCACAAAAATGAGTGTGTTCATAATATAACATTAAAATAATAATTTTAAATAATACTTGAGAATAAAATATCAACCATAAATTGATGGATTGTCACAGCAGTTACCCCTAAAGATGATCTTTGTCCTCAAAGATCGATTTATCTTACTACTCGCTTCTTATAGAATCAAGACATGTGGGCATTTCTTCCACATTCGATCTTTTCTCTCAAGTGTAATTCATTACAATACGCGAGTTTCATCAAACATAACTATGGGAATACGATCAAGCTTAATGTTGACTTACTTTCTCTATCCATGATGTTCACGGGTTTTTAATGAATGCAACTTTTCGCCGATCCAAACTTCATTAAGAAACAATAAGATTTTCACTTGATAAACATTTTATCAAGTTCGATATACGAACATAATTTATGCAGCGCTTGAAGTCCTCAGGTAGATCCAACTTATATGCCTTTCAAACCAACTTTTTACATTATCTCAATGGTCCCATACAACGGGGACTTAGCTTCCCACAATCTTTCAGATCATCAATTCACCTTTCCACAGTGAAAATTCTTGGCATAACTTCGCTACCCATCCAGCACTTCAAGATTTACATCTCACAATGGGTGTATTTTGTAGGGTTATGTTTGTCATCATAGGCAACTTAAACCTAAAAGACACGTCCAACTCACAATGGGTGTATGTCGGGTATCTTCATCCCAACTCCCACCTCCAGGTGTTCTTATATTTAGATCCTCACAAGATTCGATCTCGATCCTAATGCGACAATTATCAATGATAATCTCTCCAAAAGAAAGCGATTATCTTATCCATTACCAAAGGTCAATTATTCAAACATAAAACAAGATTACTAGTGTTTGTATCGTTACTTTACCTTGTCCCTTCGATTGGGGTGGTAAACAGTGCTCTCATCAAGATTCGTTCCCAATGACTTCTGAGGAAATCTCTAGAAATTCGATGCGAAGCGAGGATCTTGATATAGATGATCGATACATGCACACCATGCTTACATAACTCCTTTAAATACAAAAGAGTCAACTTCTCCATCGAGAATCTATCATTAACGGGAATGATATTAGCAGATTTGGTCAGTCTGTCGAAGATGACCCAAATCGAATCAAATTCAGATGATGACCTTGGAAGATTTGTGATAAAATCCATGGTGGTTCTATCTCACTTCCAAACAAGAATTAATAAGCTATAGAAGCAATCCTTATGGATTTTGGCGTTCAGCCTCAGCCTTCGCAAAAGTTAAACATTTACTAACACATGTTGCGATGTCTGCTTTCATATTTGGTCATTAGTACAACTTGTTTAGATAAGATACTTTTAATCAGAAATGGCATGAATAGAATACTTAAACTTATGAGATTCCAATATGACTAAATCTTAAAATCCTCCATATTTAGGCAACCACAAGCGGCCTTTTAAACATTTAACGCCATCGGCTCTTATTACTAATGGTTCACATTAGCTGCGAACCTCTTTTTATTATCTATATTATCCTTCTTACTAGCATCAACTATTTTTGAATTGTTCGGGCAAATTATTTTGCACAGTCATTAATAAGGAACACATCCTAATTGATTCTTTATAAATGAAAACCCTTTGAAGACTTGTTGATTTAAGGTGATCCTAACATCTACAAAGAAGTTTTCCTTGGAGTCTAGGGCTGATTTTTCTCAAGGTGTTTCATATACTTGGTGATCTTGAAGGTGTTCTCGATATATCATAAGATTGGTTATCAAAAACCAAGTCTTGTTTTCAACCTTTTCATCACTTTGGTGGTATAGAGATTGTTTCATCCTATCATCTTTTTATTTTGTAAAAGTACTCATGTATTTTCATTTTAGATGTATATGTATATGAAGATGAATTATGATCAAAGTATTATGTGGGGATTTTGTGTTAATAGATTTGGTTAAAAAGATTAAACTCTACAAGTTAAAATGTTAAAATCTTGATTAAATTGGTTGTATAAAACAGTAAGTAACCATATGAACACTTGGTAAAATGGCTTGGATTATTGAATATACAATTAGATATATGATTTTTACATATGTGGTGAGTTGGTCACTCAATGGAATCTATAAAATAAGGATGATTAAGCATTACCTAAAAAGGAGTTATTTGTAGCACATATTATGTAGTTTGTGTTGCCCAAATTTTTCTTCTATCTCGTTGTAGAACTCAAGATATGGCAAAAATGGTGGAAGTGACCTTGATAATCAGATTTGTAAATAAAAGTATATAATACTCCCTCCGTCCCAATTTTTTGTCCCCCAATAAATTTTTTTCATTTTATGATACCAAGATTAAATGCTATTCTTTATATATAATATGTCACATTTGCCCTCGTCATAAAAGCATTTACAACTTACCCTATTTGCATTACTAATACTCGTGCATATAAAGAGTAAATTATGGTCTCCATTATGACAGTCAGTTTCCCACTGTATTGATTTAGATGACTTTTTTACTCTTTTAAAATTATGGAGGGAAAATTCCCACCTCAACTTTCATATACAATACGTGAATGAAAGATCAATTTTTTTGAAATTAGTCCCAAAATTTTAACGAAAAAGATCTATATATATCACCCTAGTAAAAATCAGTTTACTTCATTCCAAGAATAAAACAAAAAAACAACACACACATTTAGCAAAAGTTATACTCGTAGATGGATTCCTCTACTAGCTCAACGTGTAAAAAAAACTTAAGTGATACCCAACGTCAATCCATTTATCAACAATTGTTGCTAAGAAGTTTTAATGGAAAACTAAGAAAAGGGTCCATAAAAGAAACAGCAACTTTATTTTCGGTATACCCGCGAACAGTACGTCGCATTTGGCAGCGAGCTCAACATCAAGTCCGTCATGGAGTACCGGTTGATGTATCTTCAAAGATGGTAAAGGTGGTTGGGCGAAAAAAGGTTCAAATCGACTTGGCTCAAGTTTCACAACTTCCGTTACGTCGTCGATCAAACATACGTTGTCTTGCAAAATCAATCGGTGTTCCAAAATCGACTTTACATAGGCGAATAAAAGAAGGTTTTCTTCGACCACATACAAATTCTATCAAGCCTGAATTGACTGATATAAACAAAAGAACAAGGTTAGAATTTTGTTTATCTATGGTCAATCCACCATTATCAAATGGCATTCGTAATTTTTCTGATATGTTTAATGTCGTCCACATCGATGAGAAGTAGTTTTACATGTCTAAGGAATCAAAACGTTGTTATCTTGTCCCTGAGGAGATTGAACCACACAGAACATGTAAAAGCAAAAAGTTTATCACAAAAGTCATGTTTTTAGCGGCTGTCGCACGACCAAGATATGACGTGTTTGGCAATGAAATATTTAATGGTAAGATTGGTATTTTCCCGCTCACAACACTAGAACCGGCTAAACGTTCTAGCAAGAACCGTCTTGCGGGAACGTTAGAGACGAAACCTATTTTATCCGTGACTAATGACGTAACAAGATTATGGTTGATAGAAAAGGTCCTTCCGGCTATTAGAGCTAAATGGCCAACAAGTCATACGGGTCCAATATTTATCCAACAAGACAACGTGAAGCCGCATATCGCCGTTAATGATAGCGAGTTTGTTGAAGAAGCATCTCGCGACGGATTCGCTATTCGACTTCGTTTTCAGCCACCCAATAGTCCAGATCTAAATGTGTTGGATCTTGGATTTTTTCGAGCGATTCAGTCACTACAGGAGCAGGAGTCTTTGAGGACAATTGATGAATTAGTTTCTGCCGTTCAAACCGCGTTTGAAAATATGCCATCACATGAGCTTAACAATGTGTTTTTAACATTACAAACATGCATGAACGAAATCATGAAGATTCGCGGGGGAAACAATTATCAAACGCCACATATAGGTATAGGCAGATTGGCACGACAAGGGAATTTACCATTACAAATCACATGCGAGGAAAGCTTGTTGCAAGAAGTGAGTTCCTATATGGCGTGTTAGAAAATTTTTAAAGAGAACTGCAAAGTGTTTGCATTGGGGAGATAAGAGTAATTGCATGGAGAATATAGGAAATCCTTTAAAGTCTGCTAAGTTTTTGTTTTTAAAGAAGAACATGCATGATCCTAATTTTATTCTTGAATGTGCTAATGTTTTGATAGCACTGTGGTTCGTAGTACTTTCTGAGTGGAAAACAAAGAAAAATTTGGTCATTGATTTTATTGCTTGTATTATGTCTCATTAATTAGGAGTAAATGTGATTTACATGGAGAATCAATATTTTCGTCAATAATCAATGTGCTGGGTAGAATAGGAAAAGTGTCTAATATGAGTCATCTCATTAATGTTTTTGACAATTTTTTTGGGACATATATAAATAGAAATGAGGCCAATAAAAATGGGACGGAGGGAGTACTTATTATTAGTTAGTTGGTTTTATGTATTTATTTTATAATAATATTACTTGAGTGCTTATTTTATACTCCCTCCGTCCCATTTTTATTGGCCTCATTTCTATTTATATATGTCCCAAAAAAATTGTCAAAAACATTAATGAGATGACTCATATTAGACACTTTTCCTATTCTACCCAGCACATTGATTATTGACGAAAATATTGATTCTCCATGTAAATCACATTTACTCCTAATTAATGAGACATAATACAAGCAATAAAATCAATGACCAAATTTTTCTTTGTTTTCCACTCAGAAAGTACTACGAACCACAGTGCTAGCAAAACATTAGCACATTCAAGAATAAAATTAAGATCATGCATGTTCTTCTTTAAAAACAAAAACTTAGCATACTTTAAAGGATTTCCTATATTCTCCATGCAATTACTCTTATCTCCCCATGCAAACACTTTGCAGTTCTCTTTGAAATTTTTCTAACACGCCATATAGGAACTCACTTCTTGCAACAAGCTTTCCTCGCATGTGATTTGTAATGGTAAATTCCCTTGTCGTGCCAATCTGCCTTTACCTATATGTGGCGTTTGATAATTGTTTCCCCCACGAATCTTCATGATTTCGTTCATGCATGTTTGTAATGTTAAAAACACATTGTTAAGCTCATGTGATGGCATATTTTCAAACGCGGTTTGAACGGCAGAAACTAATTCATAAATTGTCCTCAAAGACTCCTGCTCCTGCAGTGACTGAATCGCTCGAAAAAATCCAAGATCCAACACATTTAGATCTGGACTATTGGGTGGCTGAAAACGAAGTCGAATATCGAATCCGTCGCGAGATGCTGCTTCAACAAACTCGCTATCATTAACGGCGATATGCGACTTCGCGTTGTCTTGTTGGATAAATATTGGACCCGTATGACTTGTTGGCCATTTAGCTCTAATAGCCGGAAGGACCTTTTCTATCAACCATAATCTTGTTACGTCCTTAGTCACGGATAAGATAGGTTTTGTCTCTAACGTTCCCGCAAGACGGTTCTTGCTAGAACGTTTAGCCGGTTCTAGTGTTGTGAGCGGGAAAATACCAATCTTACCATTAAATATTTCATTGCCAAACACGTCATATCTTGGTCGTGCGACAGCCGCTAAAAACATGACTTTTGTGATAAACTTTTTGCTTTTACATGTTCTGTGTGGTTCAATCTCCTCAGGGACAAGATAACAACGTTTTTATTCCTTAGACATGTAAGACCACTTCTCATCGATGTGGACGACATTAAACATATCAGAAAAATTACGAATGCCTTTGATAATGGTGGATTGACCATAGATAAACAAAATTCTAACCTTGTTCTTTTGTTTATATCAGTCAATTCAGGCTTGATAGCATTTGTATGTGGTCGAAGAACACCTTCTTTTATTCGCCTATGTAAAGTCGATTTTGGAACACCGATTGATTTTGCAAGACAACGTATGTTTGATCGACGACGTAATGGAAGTTGTGAAACTTGAGACAAGTCGATTTGAACCTTTTTTCTCCCAACCACCTTTACCATCTTTGAAGATACATCAACCGGTACTCCATGACGGACTTGATGTTGAGCTCGCTGCCAAATGCGACGTACTGTTCGCGGGGATACCGAAAATAAACTTGTTGTTTCTTTTATGGACCCTTTTCTTAGTTTTCCATTAAAACTTCTTAGCAACAATTGTTGATAAATGGACTGACGTTGGGTATCACTTAAGTTTTTTTTACTCGTTGAGCTAGTAGGGAATCCATCCACGAGTATAACTTTTGCTAAATGTGTGTGTTGTTTTTTTGTTTTATTCTTGGAATGAAGTAAACTGATTTTTTCTAGGGTGATATATATAGATCTTTTTCGTTAAAATTTTGGGACTAATTTCAAAAAAATTGATCTTTCATTCACGTATTATATATGAAAGTTGAGGTGGGAATTTTCCCTCCATAATTTTAAAAGAGTAAAAAAGTCATCTAAATCAATACAGTGGGAAACTGACTGTCATAATGGAGACCATAATTTACTCTTTATATGCACGAGTATTAGTAATGCAAATAGGGTAAGTTGTAAATGCTTTTATGACGAGGGCAAATGTGACATATTATATATAAAGAATAGCATTTTATATTGGTATCATAAAATGAAAAAAATTTGTTGGGGGACAAACAAATTGGGACGGAGGGAGTAATATAAAATGAGTTATATACTATGATAAATCAAACTTCGCATTTTATAAAAGTACAAACTCAAATGTTTTCTAAAGTTATAAAACTATATATAATTTTTACGTCTTTTGGGCTAAAACCGAAAGATTAACGTTTTCGCCAAAAAAACTTAGACGGTCGGACCCGTCTAATGTAACATTTTTATAACTCATTTACTGATATGTAAGTATATTTGACAAGTAAAAACCGATAAACACGAGCTTTATAACTTATGGACCTTAACGGGCCAAAGTAACATTATTAGACTATTAGCATAACTAGTTTGGCTAAACACTAATGGAGTTACTCATGGGCTTAACCCACTTGGGCCCAACATATGAGTATATGCCTGGTATTAAAATTATAAATGGGCTAATATAATGTATTGGACTTTTAATGGGCTTATTGGGCCTTAATATATAAATAAGTTGAAACTAGTGTAACTAGTCTAAAATTTGACTAACACACAACAACTATACTGTTGTATGAAGAGATAAAATCCCACTTGATCATCATCATACTTATGATATCATCATATATACATAACCATTATTTTTTTTATAAAGTCATTGGACAAGAGTCAAAGAACGAGTATTATTTGTCTAGGTTTCCATGATTGAAGCACGTATCGTACTCCAAATCGCTGATAACCCGCCTTTCCAAATCAACGTGAGTTCATAGCCTCGAAATCTTTTAAATGTTTTATGAAATGCTTTATAAACCCGCGAGGGAGATAACATGTTAGTTTTAATAGGACACCAGTTGTCCCGATTGTTTGCTTATTGATATGGACCAGAATGATTATATGACCCGATGAATGATTATATGACCCGATGAATGAGACGAAATCGACTATTATTAGTTAGGTTATGTCACTAAAAGTCTCATTAGCATGAATTGTGAACTACCGGGATTTGGTAGACGCTTATGCATATAATAGTACTATTTGGGGAAGATCACCCCAGTTCGCGCCTTGACAGTTGATCCCCGTAGTGTCACATTGATTGGTAAGCGAATTTATGTATGAGGATATTTATATAAGCGTGATTATTGTGACGACATGCTATTTTAGATGGGCAAAGGAATTACGGGTTAGCTACCCATTGTTTGTTATGGTAAGGTAGCAATGTCATGCGGCTTATTATAATCCAATAACGAAAATACTGATATACGCATTGAATTATAATATATTGCCTGACTAGCAATACGTGTTCTTATTAGTGATATTATGTTCGTGTTTGTTTTTACATAACCATTTTCATATAACGGTTTTTATTTAACTCTATACAACGTTATAAAACGTATTATATGATGTTTTTGCGACAATGGTTCGTATAATGGTTTTGAAGGCAAAAGCCTATATTATGATTTACGACAAAGGTTCGCATAAAATGTCTTTGGCCTATTTTATAGCCTACGACAAAGATTTGTACAAAATGATTTTTGGTAATAATTATATATCAGTGATATACTAATGGGTTTTATTAAACTCTATGAATTCACTCGGCATTTTCGCTGACCTTTTTAACATGTTTTATCTCAGGTACTTGAAGGTAATTCTTGGGAAGACGACAAGAATTTATGGCCCGCATTCAAATAAAATTTCCATTCAAATTTTTTCTAAATTTGTATGATATACTATGACCTGAGGACCTACGTAATTTGACGTTTATGAATGGAAAATGCTTTATTATTAAACGACGCGATTTTTAAGAGTTATCTATGATTTGAGTAATGTGCTATCCCGTAACACCAATGACTCTTCCGCTGAACTAAAGTATGAATATTTGGGGGTGTTACATCTACTATAGTAATCAAGTTTCTGAATAAAAACTAAGTACAAGGAGGATTCTTACAAATACACATCACTTGTTAATTAGAAAATAAATAAACCTAATTGTATCTTTGCCAATATCACTTGTGTTATCCATCTCCAGCTGTGTTGACACCATTTTCTTCAAAACTTCCTTGGACATGGGATATTCACAATCCACAAGAAGATATTCAGAAAATTTTGTAGTACTCAAATGATAAACACCAGCTGCTGAATGTAGACGCCATTGAAGTCCAATAATATCATCAAGATCCAACCATATTGGATCTTCATCACTTGGTGACCACATTCTCTTGAATGTGGTCCAAATCTTTATTTCATTGACTGAAGTAGGTGCTTTAGCCCCATAATTGTTCTTCATCAATCCATAAAGATCTACCAAGTCTTTTCTATCTAGGCTTACAAACAAAGAGATAAGAGTTGTAAAAGTATGTACCTCCTTTCCATATCTACCAATCATCCAAAACCCACTTGCATCTTCTTCATAATGAACTATAGGGTTTCTAGAATCATGAGGTAATACCTCTACCACATGTGAAGCTTCCAAAGGTGAGAGCTTAATACTCCTTCTAATAACAGCTTCACTAGGATCACTTTATCCAAATTCTTTGGGAACTCAATAGGAAGTCCCTTCTTCAAAGGCCTTGGTGGAATTAAAGCCTTTTGGATCTGCATCTCTTCTTCAAGTTCTTCCTTTCTTTCATCTGAAAGAAGTTTGATAGTATTCTGCTCTTGACCACTTTCCCATATAGGATAAGCCCTATACTCCAACTCATCAAAGGACAAACCCTGCAACTTTTGAAAAGTCCAACCTCCTTGATGACATCTGAGTAACATATAGTAGAGCTCCCTTCTATCCTTCTTAGATTGTGAAAGAACCTTCCTAGCCTTATACTTCAGAATTACCTTGCGATCTCTTTGAACTCTTAGTAGAATCTCCAAACCCCAAATTTGATCTAAAATTGTCATGTCTGGATTCTCTATTACCTTATTCTCCCATGCAAAGTACATCTGAGCTATTTCAGGCATCTCATCATCTACCTAACTTTTCAATTCTACAAGCCTCTCCTTAGACAACTCATCACCATATTCAAGCCTTTTTGGATCTTCAATGATCATCACACTTGAATCAGTACTGTCATCATCACTTCCTTACTTACTCTCAATAGCAGTCTCCTTAATCCTCTCCTCTTTCTCAAGTTGTGCAGCCAAATTTGAATCAAAATGCACTTAGGCTGCATCCTTAGGAACTTTTGTTTCTACCATAATCCCTTTACCCTTATATGATATATCAATAGTTGGTAAAGAAGTTGATGGTACCTGTGTATACACATCCTTGATGATAGCTGATGACTGGGATACATCAACCATACCTGTAGGTCTATCAACGTCCAAAACCCGAGTGTCAACGCCTAACTTACTACTATCAACGCTTAAACTCCGAGTGTCAGCAACTGGCTTAGAAACCTGTTCCAGCATCACCATAAATGATATCTTCGTTGGAGTTACCAGTGAAACATCAATAACTGGCCTCTCCTTCAGACTAGTCAAAGCTTCAGCCATCTCTACACCAATAGAACCACCTGAGCCTTTGTCACTTAAATTAAATGGCTCAGTAGCAGCTTCCTCCCCTTTGTAAGAATCCTCCCCTGATGAAAGGACTCTTGTTTGTCGTCTCCTAGCCTCAGAAGTTTCCAAAACACCTAGCCTTTCCCTTAATTGAGTGAGTTCATGGCCTTGACCTGTGACAATCTGTACAAGGTCTGCATTTTGCTTTTGCAAGCTAATGCAAACCACCATCAATTCTAACAATGTGTAAGGTTCCAATTTGCCCTCCTCTGGAATGGTAATTTGACCTCCCAAAGTAGATTCATAGGGCATGGAGGGGGTCGTAATGATGTTAGGACTGGCTTGGCCTGCATCTAAGCTAGAACGAATAGTCCCAACCCCACCTATGTCACCAACCACACTTGTGGTGGTGGTTATCTTTTCAACATGGCTAGGACCACTAGAAGATAACACTCTAGTAGTCATTTGGCGTTTTACCAACCTAAATTCAGGGGGTGTAGAAGATGATGTGGATTGGGTGTCTGTTTGAAGGTTAAGGGGTGTTAGGGTTTGTTGGAAAAGGATGACAACGTTTGGATTTGTAGTGTTAACGCCAACATTTAACGTGTCAGCGTTGAAAGGTTCTTGGTCAACTTCCATTTGTTTGGGTGATGGTGGTTGTTCAGGCAATGGGTCTGGTTGTGGTAGTGGGTTTGGGTGAGGTTGTGCTGCTACAATAACAGCAAGCATGGCTTGGGTAAGGGGTAAGTATCTATGAGGTGGTGAATTCATGATAGGTGTGTAAACACCCATCCTTTTTACCACTTAATTACAATAATAACCGGGCCAAAACGTGTATTTTATGTCTTTTATGTCGAAATTATGCGTGGTTTGTGTTTTTGTTGTGATTTAGGACGAAAAGGTGAAAAGTGGCAAAACACGATCATTCACGGGCTTTTATCAAAGAAAAAGACGAAAGACGAAGTCAAGAAGTCAAGAGTGCAAAAAGAACGGAAGTCCAAGACCAATTCTAAAGATTTATCGAAGAAAAAGTCAAAAGACGGAAGTTTACTAAAAGCCGAAGAACTCAAGTCTTATTTATTGAAGAATTAAAAGACGAGTCCAAAGAAATCCCGAGCCAAAAGTCATTAAAGTCCAAGATTTAAGAAGATTAAAAGGCTTAAGGACTAATGGTTCAATTAACAAAAGATTAAGAAGAGAAGGACTAAGCATGCAATTAAGGAGAAAGGAAAGAGGGGAGGAAGCTTCCTAAGCACTCCCTAATCCTCCCCTATATATAGATTAGACTAGATTAGCATTTTTCTTTGTTGGCTAATAGTGACAATTAGTTCTTTCATTTTACTTTCCTTGTCATTTAATTACATGTCATTTACCTTAATTGTCTTGCACCTTAATTACATTTAATTTTAAGTAAGTTTCTCTTTTAAATCTTGTCAATCTTTACTTTTTCTTGTTAATCTCCTATCTACCTTTCTTTATTTGATCTTAATCTTCATGCTTTATGGTTTATGTTCTTGTTCTTGATTTTTATTGATTTATTTAAGTGGGTTTTGATTATTTTGGTTATATTTGTTAGTTTGATTGTTTTGGATTATTTGATTATCATTAGTAGATGTTTTGTGATTAGTTTGATTTAATCTTGTGGTTGATTTAGATTGGATTTGTTTAGATTCGTATGTACCTGTGTTTCCTTGTTCTTCGGTTTGTTGTTGTTACTGATCTTTTCCCAGGTAAAGTTCCGGATCAAGACAAAGTATTCTGGATCAACACCTTCATTCGGAACATAGAAAGTTCCGAATCAAGGCTTGTTCATTCGGAACTTTTTCCGAACCAGTAGAAGTTCTGAACCAAGAAAGTTCCGAACCAGGGAGTTTAATTCGGAAGATTTCATTATTCCTGATCACACTTTCATTCGGAACATTCTAAGTTCCGAATCAAGCTAGTTCATTCGGAAGTATTTCAAACTAGTGGAAGAGGTGTTTTATTCAGAACATTCTAAAATTCCGAATCAGCAAGTTCCAAACCAAGGGTTCCGAATCAAGGATTTGGTTTAGGAAGTTCCGAACCAATTGAAGTTCCGAACCAGTGAGTTCCGAACCAAGGGTTTCGTTCAAGAAGTTCCGATTCAGCAAAAGTTCTGAACGAAGGATTTATTCCGGATAAGTGACATATTTTGAATAGAGAATTTGTTCTGGATCAAGGATTTTGGTAAATATTCCGAGTGAAGGAGAATCATTCCGAACGAAGGTGACATTCCGGATGAGTGATTATTCCGAACGAAGGATTATTCCGAATGAGCTGTTTTCAGGTTCTTTCTAGTTTCTGTTTTTTATTTTTAATTTCAAGCTTTATTTTTCCCGCCTTTTTCCTTAGTCGCACTTTAAGTTTATTTGTCTTAGATTTATTTTAGCCTTGCCTTAGTTTAAGATTTAGTTGCGTTTTAAGTTTGCCTTAGTTAGTTTTAAGTTCGCGTCATTTACTTTTAGTTCCTTTTAATTTTAGTCACGCTTTTAATTACTTGTCATTTACTCTAAATTAGACTTAGATTTACTTTAACGCCCTTTTACTTTTAAGTTTTGCACTTTTATTTTAAAAAAAACAATCAAAAATATTTGTTTCACCAAAATCAACTGAGTCGTACTTTGAACCAGAAATCAATTCGTTAAGATACCAAGAACAACAATTGAACCTAGCAAAATTCTATTCATTAAAATGGCGCCGCTGCCGGCTCTTTTCGTAAAGATTAACGGTTTTCTGTGAAAGACGCATTGCTTTTTGGGATCCGTTCACTTGTGAGCGTTATTTTTCTTGCATAAAAATTTCAAAAAACCATAAAAATTAAAAATTGATAAAAATCCATAAAAATTAAAATTTTCAAGAATCCAAAAAGATTTTTTTTTTATTGTGTATATATATTGTCTTTGCGTTTGGTATTGTTTTCTTTTGCCTTTGTAGGTGTATGCGTACCAGATCTTCTAATTATCAAGAGCCCGAGACTCAAGAAGATTTAAGTATGGCAGGTGTTAACAACAACAATAATCCACCGCACCTCAATAATAATAACAACAATGTTCTTCCACAGCCCGATCTTCGGACAATGGAGGAGCTTTGTCAACCTACCATGTTTGGACGAGGAGGACCAATTGCGCCGATGCAAATCACGGCTCCGGAATTTTCGTTGAAGCACCACATGATTCAGCAAGTGCAAACAAATCCTTTTAGAGGAATGCCTGATGATGATGCCAACAAACATGTCGACAAGTTCATTACAATTACCCAAAGCATGAAGTTGCCCGGTGCCACAATGGATGTTCTTCGCCTACAACTCTTCCCACATACTTTATCACATCATGCCGAGAAATGGTTTGATCGTCTCCAGAAGAATTCAATTCATACTTGGGATGACATGACTCAACGCTTTTTGTCGCGCTACTTTCCACCATCCATGGTCACGAGCCTTCACAATCAAATCAGCGGTTTCATGCAAGAACCCGATGAATCTCTTTTTGATGCTTGGGAGAGATATAATGTCTTGATTGATCGTTGTCCAAACCACAACATGCACCCCGTCACATTGATTGATACTTTCTACAACGGTTTGACTTTTCGAGATCGTGATACGATTAATGCAGCCGCCGGTGGCACATTTATGAAAAGGAGACCCGAGGAGTGTAGAGAGCTTATTGAGAACATGACTACTCACAACAAAAACTGGGATTCCTCCGCTTCTTCAAGGAACAACCCGAGAGTCAATGTTTCTTCTACCTCAGCAAGCCCTGATATGACCGAATTCACACGCATGATGACTGAAATGAACAAAAGTATCTTGCTTCTCGCTTCAAACCAACAACAACAAGTTAAAGCGGTTGCTAATCCTTGTGAAACATGCGGCGGTCCACACTCATACACTGATTGTCCTTCTACTCAAGGAAATCCGGAAAATGTGTATGAAGCTTATGGTAATTATTCACCGGAAAATTACCAAGCTCGACCTCAAGGGGATAGAAATTTGCTGAGTTACCGATCAAACAACTACCTTTCACCCGGTTTTTCTCCTCAAAACCAAAACCCCGCCAACAACTACAATAGAAGCAACCAAATCCCACCAAGAGCTTCTAATCCTTATAACCCACCCGCCCAACAAGCCCCACCCATTAACCCCGATGTTGAAGCTATCATGAGAACCCAAGGTGAGCAAATCAAGAATCTACAGAGCCAAATTATCAATCTAAAAGGAGATATTACCAAGCAAGGGAATGAGATAAGATCCGAGCTTCGAGATAATATTCAATTCTCCTTCAGCACTCAAACGAATGATATTAAGAATATGCTGGCTAGTTTCTTGCCCACAGCTCAACCTTCTACTTCGAGTTCTCTACCTTCTAACACCGTCACCAATCCGCGAGCTAATGTGAGTGCTATTACTACCCGTAGTGGAGTTACCATAGTAGGACCACCTATCCAGCCCCCATCATCTACACCTCCTCCACCACCATTTATCCCTAATCCACCTACACCTAGTATTAGTGCACCATTACCGTCTCCGCCTCGTCATGACGATGTATCTAAGAAGAACCCTTCAACATCTCAACCTACACCTGCACCTTCACCACCTAAACCCAATATCCCTTATCCTTCACGGCTAGGCAAGACCACAATGCTCACCAAGGATGACTCTCAAATGTCCAATTTTATGAAGATGATCTCTCAACTAAATTTTAACATTAGCCTGGTCTAAGCACTTGTCCACATGCCAAAATTTGTTAAAGCATTCAAGGAATTACTTAACAAGAAGGAGAAGTTGATTGAGCTCACCAACACACGATTAAATGAAAATTGTTCTGCAGTTATTCTTAAAGAACTTCTGGAAAAACTTGGAGATCCCGGTCGTTTTGTGTTGCCTTGCATCTTCAACAAAACCGAAGAATTTACTGCCCTTGCTGATCTTGGGGCCAGTATTAATCTTATGCCTTTGAGTGTTTGGAAAACACTATGATTACCCGACCTTACTCCAACAAAGATGACTCTCGAGCTTGCAAATCGCACTCTCTCTTACCCCGTTGGTATAGCCGAAGACGTGTTTATTAAAGTTGGCACATTTACTTTCTCGGTCGACTTTGTTGTTGTAGATTATGAAATGGACCCTCGTATTCCTTTAATACTTGGTCGGCCATTCTTGAGAACCGGACGAGCTCTAGTTGATGTTGCCGAAGGCGAGTTAATCTTAAGAGTCGGGGATGATTCACATGTTTTTAAAATGGGGAAGCTTACAAGCAAATCCTATGGAAGAGCGTAAGTGAATATGATTAATGTGCTCGATGATTTTGTCATCTACAACAATCCTCTATTCGAGTCTTGCAATGATAATCCACTTTTTCACGATGATGTGGATGATTCTCTCTCCAATTTAGAACCTTCTCCCATATATGATTCTCCACCGGTCTTTGATGCTTATGATGATGATTCTAGCTCAGATTCGGATGATTATGATGACTTTACCTCCGAGTATCCCGACCCGCCCATTTATGATGATTTTGATGAGGCCGATACTCTTTCGAGTGATTCTTCACATGATAAAGATCCTCCGTCATCCATGCTTAATCCTACTTTGGATGATTACTCTTTTGAGGAAGACTTTTCTACATTTCTCAATACTTACTTCCCTCATGAGAGTGATGCTCCTCCTTTAGATTTTGAAGATTATCGTCTTGATCCTACTTTGGATTTGAAGAAAATTCTTTCAAAGGAGAAAAAACCGGTCGACACCAACATCCGCAGCACGTATGATTTAACACCTCTTTGTCCACCTTCTGAGGACGAGGTTGTGCATTTTCGTCGTGGATCATCTTCAAATTATGCTGAGCCTAAGTGCTATTTTCCCCTAAAGGAAAAGGTGTTCGACCTCGGTATCAATATTCTTGAGCCATCTCAGTATCCACCTGATGAAATAAAAGGAAAAATCTTTGGAACTATTGAAGACATGCTTGCACCACTTCACCCTTGCTTACACCATGCTCCATCTTTGCTTAAGGGAACCTTGCCTACTCTTCTTTGGCTTGCCTTGTTCGCCTTAAGCTTCTGCTACTTGATGGACGAAAACTATGTCTTTGATCCCGGTAGATATGTTTCATGCTTCTTCCTCTGCTAATCAAGGTCGAGTCAGGCTCACGACTCGGTAAACAAAAATCAAGCGCTTCTTGGGAGGCAACCCATGCATATATCTTTTAGCTTTCTTTATCCTAAGTGTAGGGGAGACCCGTTGGTTTGTTGTTTCCTCTCCTCTACTAATCAGGGATTCGAGCGCTCAATGATCCACTCTTGATGATTCTTGACGACCCGTGATTCCGTGTTCCCTTCTTTATCCTAAACTCTTTTTGATTCACTATTTTATATTTTCCAATACTAAAATAGGAATCTCGTTAGTTGTCTTTTCCTTAGCGAGATTTAAACAAAGTGCACAATGTCCTAGGTGTAGGGGAGTTTACTCCCACATGCTTACACATTAAGGACAATGTTTATATTAAGTGTAGGGGGGACTTCTATCGAAGTTAAGTGGCTCTTTTCCTTGTATTTATCCTCATTTTAACCGGAAAATCAATTTTTCGACATTTTTCAAAATTTTTGATCTATTTTGGCCTATTAGTTTTTCCCTTTGTATAGTTATTTTCTTTCCTTATTAGAATAAATTTTAATAAAGTGGTTTTAATTTTCAAACGTTGTGAATCTTTTGACTCAACCCGAGTTTACGTATCTTAGTTTACTCTAGCTAGTATCCTTAACGTGTTTAAGTCAAGTTTTGCTAGGCTTTTATATAGGGAGCTATAAAACGCGAAAGTCTTAACTCTCACGGGTTAAGAACAAGAACTTTTCGCAAGTTCCTATAATTGATCCTAGAGAGTCGTTTATCAAGGGAACTTTAAAATGCGATTTCTAAACTTGAAAAAGTCTAAGAGTTTGCAAGATCCTATAGGCGACTCGAAAACCCAAAACTTTGATTTAATAGGCTAAGCATCCACGAGTCTCATTCCTTGAGATTTTAAACTGTGGAGAACGAGATATGATAGAGTCAATTATAAGTTTGGTATTCTCTCGTGAATTTATGTTAGTTAATTATAAGCCTATTCTCCCATCGCTTGCTAATAAATTTATCTGCAATAAATAAGGTTGTACGATTTGAAAAGTTACTTAGCTTCTAGCCCAAGATCGTTTAAAAGTTTCTCGGTATGGATTAGAGTTTATAGCCAAGGCATAACTTATTGAAGCGGGATGCGAAGATTGGCGAGTCCAAAAAGGTCCTAACAAGACATGAGGGCTACATTTTGTTGCTAAAGATCCAAAAGTGATGTGAAGAATTATTTATCGAAAATCAATATGAAGGATCGAGACACACGACGAAAAGCAAAAACTCCCCAAAAGTCATGGAGACGTCTATCCGAAAAGACCCTAGCAAGGTATGAGGATAAATAAAGCCAAGTCCAAAAAGGAGGCGGATCGTTGTATATCAAAGTCCAAAATAAAGATTGGATAAAAATGAAGAAGTCGTGGTCCAAGTATGAATCTCTCAAAACTTCAAGTGAAGAAATTCCTATATGAAGAGAAGGCCATTATTTCATGAACGTCTCTCAAGGTTTGAAGTATGAAGTCGCTGCCAAAGATCGGTCCGAGAAAGGTCTCAAATCGCGAAGCGAGTTATGCCAAGATATAAACTTTATGAGGTCCCGAGAAGCAGTTTTAAAAGATTTTGTCCTTTAGCTAACTATTGATTAAATCGTTCACTTTATTTTCGGCCTAAATAACTATCGAAATAAGTCAAACAATGCATCCTCGTGATCATTCAAGACAACAATAAAATATAAGAAATACACCTAGGAATAAGGGAGTCTAAGTAAATAATTGGCCCACATGAGTTCGTGTTAGTTTGCTAACTTATAATAACAATGATATCGTTTTTAAGCTTGGTTTGGAGAAAGTGAAATCTTGAGGATGATGATTATTCATGACATTTTCAAAACCCAAGGTATGCTTTTGATTTCTTTACTTCAATGTTTAGAATTTTCTATCTCTTTAATAAAGGCCAAGGTGGATTGATTAAGATGAAAAATGTAAACGTGCTTTGTAACTAATGCATTGCATGAGGACATTGCAATGGTCAAGTGTAGGGGATTTGATAGGTATGTAAACACCCATCCTTTTTACCACTTAATTACAATAATAACCGGGCCAAAACGTGTATTTTATGTCTTTTATGTCGAAATTATGCGTGGTTTGTGTTCTTGTTGTGATTTAGGACGAAAAGGTGAAAAATGGAGAAAATACGGGCATTCACGGGCTTTTATCGAAGAAAAAGACGAAAGACAAAGTCAAGAAGTCAAGAGTGCAAAAAGAACGGAAGTCCAAGACCAATTCTAAAGATTTATCGAAGAAAAAGTCAAAAGACGGAAGTTTACTAAAAGCCGAAGAACTCAAGTCTTATTTATTGAAGAATTAAAAGACGAGTCCAAAGAAATCCCGAGCCAAAAGTCATTAAAGTCTAAGATTTAAGAAGATTAAAAGGCTTAAGGACTAATGGTTCAATTAACAAAAGATTAAGAAGAGAAGGACTAAGCATGCAATTAAGGAGAAAGGAAAGAGGGGAGGAAGCTTCCTAAGCACTCCCTAATCCTCCCCTATATATAGATTAGACTAGATTAGCATTTTTCTTTGTTGGTTAATAGTGACAATTAGTTCTTTCATTTTACTTTCCTTGTCATTTAATTACATGTCATTTACCTTAATTGTCTTGCACCTTAATTACATTTAATTTCAAGTAAGTTTCTCTTTTAAATCTTGTCAATCTTTACTTTTTCTTGTTAATCTCCTATCTACCTTTCTTTATTTGATCTTAATCTTCATGCTTTATGGTTTATGTTCTTGTTCTTGATTTTTATTGATTATTTTGGTTATATTTGTTAATTTTATTGTTTTGGATTGTTTGATTATCATTAGTAGATGTTTTGTGATTAGTTTGATTTAATCTTGTGGTTGATTTAGATTGGATTTGTTTAGATTCGTGTGTACCTGTGTTTCCTTGTTCTTCGGTTTGTTGTTGTTACTGATCTTTTCCCAGGTAAAGTTCCGGATCAAGACAAAGTATTCCGGATCAACACCTTCATTCGGAACATAGAAAGTTCCGAATCAAGGCTTGTTCATTCGGAACTTTTTCCGAACCAGTAGATGTTCCGAACCAAGAAAGTTCCGAACCAGGGAGTTTAATTCGGAAGATTTCATTAATATTGATCACACTTTCATTCGGAACATTCTAAGTTCCGAATCAAGATAGTTCATTCGGAAGTATTTCGAATCAGTGGAAGAGGTGTTTTATTCGGAACATTCTAAAGTTCCGAATCAGCAAGTTCCGAACCAAGTGTTCCGAATCAAGGATTTGGTTTAGGAAGTTCCGAACCAATTGAAGTTCCGAACCAGTGAGTTCCGAACCAAGGGTTTTGTTCAAGAAGTTCCGATTCAGCAAAAGTTCCGAACGAAAGATTTATTCCGTATAAGTGACATATTCCGAATAGAGAATTTGTTCTGGATCAAGGATTTTGGTAAATATTCCGAGTGAAGGAGAATCATTCCGAACGAAGGTGACATTCCGGATGAGTGATTATTCTAAACGAAGGATTATTCCAAATGAGCTGTTTTCAGGTTCTTTCTAGTTTCTGTTTTTGATTTTTAATTTCAAGCTTTATTTTTCCCGCCTTTTTCCTTAGTCGCACTTTAAGTTTATTTGCCTTAGATTTTTTTTAGCCTTGCCTTAGTTTAATATTTAGTTGCGTTTTAAGTTTGCCTTAGTTAGTTTTATGTTCGCGTCATTTACTTTTAGAGACTTTTAATTTTAGTCACGCTTTTAATTACTTGTCATTTACTCTAAATTAGACTTAGATTTACTTTAACGCCCTTATACTTTTAAGTTTTACACTTTTATTTAAAAAAAACAATCAAAAATATTTGTTTCACCAAAATAAACTGAGTCGTACTTTGAACCGGAAATCAATTCGTTAAGATACCAAGAACAACAATTGAACCTAGCAAAATTCTATTCATTAATTCATCTTCCCAAAAATTGCTTTCTTTTGATCAGGGATCGTATAAAAATCATTGTGATCCCTATTGCAGTACCTTTGTTCATCAAACACCATTTGTAAAAACCTTGGGTAAGCAAGAGTCATCTTGCTACCCTTGTTATGACATAATAAGTGTGTAAACACTTATCCTTTTGCCACTAAAATCATGGAAAAACAAGACCTAATCATGTGTTTAATATCGTAAAAGTCAGAATTACGCGTGGTTTTGTATTTTTGTGTTTAAATAGGTACAAATGATCAAAAGGAAAGAAAACACGAGATTTCACGGTCAAATGTTGAAGAAAAGTCCAATAAAGAGACGAAGACAATGTCAAAAGACCAAAAGTGTGCCGAAGATCACGAAAACCGTCAAAATCAACACGAAATTGAAGAAAAGATCGAGAAATCCGAAATCGAGCTCGATTCTAACGGATTTAATCATTTTTGAAGATATTCGAGCCAAATGGGTCCCACATTGGATAAATGGGTTCAAAAGCCCATTTAAGGAAAAAGGTTTCTTAAACTTTTAACCAACGGCCCAAATGAAAGCCCAAATGGTTTATGAAACGGTAGGAGTTTGCCTAAATTGGGCTAAGCCCATTTGATTCAATAAACGGCTAAGTGTTAATCATTTGTGGTCAACCCTTTCAGTCAAAATACAACCACAAACGTAATCCCACTCTCACCCACGTGTCTATTCACCCCACACACTCAATAAATAAAATATTTACCCCACCCATTTATTTACGATACAAACAATGCTCCACCACCACTTACTGTTTATCCTCTCCTTCATTCTCTCTCCATTTACACAACCACCAATTCAAACCCTAAAAAATACCATCACACAATTTTACCAACGAAAATTGGAGGTTTTACCCTCAATGGTTAATTCATACCATGAGGAATTAAATCCCCATAGTTTTCGGATGATCCACCAAAGGAGTGGTCCTCTCCTCTCACTGACGTGGCCAATCCTTGTGTTTTGATTGGCTCACACACCTCTCCACCACCAAATCCCCCAATCAGAGAAGTCCACCTCATCCATCAAACTAGCACAACAAATACAACTTTTGCCATGTTGGTAATCCAAGTGATGCAAGTTATTTTCCACCGCAAGATTGAAGAAAATGAAGAGAGAGAAGAAGAATGATGGATTTAACGGTTCGGATTTGATGCTTACGATTGAAGCTAAGAAGAGGGTTTCCAAGGGGTTTGCCTATAAAAACCCCCTCATATCTGAAATTTTAGATGCCTTTTCCTTTATTTTTAATTTTTATTTTCTGAAAAAATAGAATTAGGGTTATTGTAATTTCATTTCAAAGTATTGTAATCAGTTTAAAAGATTAATGAAATTTCAGATTTCTTAAATTCTTGTCTCGTTTAAATTTATTGCAATTTATTTTAATTTTATTTTGATTAAATAATTATTAAAATAAAAATATAAGAGATAATTTCCCCTACTGGGAAATTATAGAAAAAATATATTGGTTACTGTTTATGATGGTAATGATGGATATTGGGTAAAAAACGGTGGTGTTGGTTCGTTTGTATCGGTTCACAAGGGGGTTCAGCGCCCACCTTCTACTCAAAGGAATCGTCACTAGGTTTGTGTTTCTTTTTATTTTATTGTTAATTATATTTGTTTAATCTGCTGTTTGTGTTAAGTTTTTATACAACTGCTAAAGTTTTTATGTTGGATCTGTTTACTTTTGATTGAACTGATTAAGTTTGGTAGGTTTGAGTAGTATTGTTTAGTTACTGTTTGATTTTTATTTGGATCTATTTGTTTTTTTCTCTTATACTAGTATTTAGGTTTTAATTACTGTTTGGATATTTGTTTAATCTGTTTAGTTTTAGAGTCATTTGAATCTGCTTAAATTAGTTATCGGTTTGTGCTGATTTGTTTTTGATAGAGTCTGTTTTTGCATATGATATGCTTGCGGGTTGTTTTTAGTTAATACATTTGTTTTGAGTTTTAAATCCTTTATTACTCATAGCTTATTTGATTTCGTGTTGGTTTAGCTTATCTGATTATTGCTTATCTGGTCGTTTAGCTTATAGATTCGTTTGGTGGCTTATTGTTTTATTTTAGATAGTTCATATCAGCTCATTTAGTCTTTATCATTTTAGCTTATCGTTTAAACTGCTTGCTTGGCTTATTCGTTTTAGTTGCTTACTTGCTATAGCTAAGTGGTTTATTTTGGCTTTTAATTTGTGCTTATATTGTTGATACATAACAGATCCTATTGATCTGTTATTCTGTAATTCAAAAAAAAAATCCAAAAATATTAATAGCAAATTCGTCTCTGCCTAGATTCGAACACTAGACCTCCTGTCCAGGGACCATACACCATGACCAATTGAGCTAGGCTCTTATTTGTGTTTTATTCTGTCCAGTTTAATTAATATAGAGTATTTGAGTCTTGCCAGATTTATTAATTAGTTTTAAATACACATTTAGCTCTTGTTAATTAAAAGTTTTTATATTATTTTTCTTTTAATCAGTTTTTTTTTAAAATACAAAAAGACAAAAATATATTTATTTAATTATAATCTTACGTTTTAGTTTTCAAATTAGTTTTATTTACATTTAAAATTTTTACTTTAAAATAAAGATAGTTCCATTTTAAAAATTAGTTTATTTGTTTTTAATTAGTTTAAATTAGTTTTCAAAATTGTTTAAATAGTTTTAATAGTTAATTAATTAGCTTTTATTTTAAAAAGTTTTTAATTAGTTTTTAAAAATACCAAAAATACATTTACCAAGAACAAATAAGTTTTACGTTTAACTGGAAATCAATCCGAGTGAGTCGAGGAAAAACGAACATTAATTGATTTAAAAAGGATTGCAAAATTCTTAACATTAAAATGGCGCCGCTGCCGCTTCGCTCGTACGATTGATGATTTCTCGTGAAGACGTTTGGATTTTGGGATCCGTTCGCTTTGAACGTTAATTTTCTTGCACAAAAAATAAAAAATACAAAAAAAAATAAAAAATATAAAAATACAAAAAAATTAAAAAATCCACAAAAGCAATTTCTTTCCTAAGATTTGCACAAAAAAATAAAAAAAAATACAAAAGTAATACTTTTTCTTAAAAGTATTACACCAACCATATTACGTATTAGTGTTATTTTTCAGTTCGATTTCTTTCGATTTTTATTGTGAATATATATTTTTCTAAAAAATACAAAAAAGATTTTTCTTTTACTATAGTATATTACGTAGCACAATAATTTACCTACTTTTCAAATAAGCCTTAGTTGGGATTTCATCACCTAACTATTGTATTCGCATCCATAACGAAATAAAAAGGAAAAATAGATAAATACTAGTAAGACGTTTGAACTCAAAATATACAAACTATAAGGTGGGTATAAGGCGACGCGCTATAAAAGGCCGTCTAAGGAAAAAGGTTTTAAGTGCTTTGTGCCACCTCGTTTCCCCGCTTGCTTGTGTGTATATTGAGAGGGACGACCGATTATTGGTTTGCCAACTCATGTACTACTTAAGTATATATTTTTTTAGCTTTTTCATATTGCTCCTGATAGGTGTGTAAACACTCATCCTTTTTACCACTTAATTACAATAATAACCGGACCAAAACGTGTATTTTATGTCGTAAATGTCAGAATTATGCGTGGTTTGTGTTTTTGTTGTGATTTAGGACGAAAATGTGAAAAATGGAGAAAACACGGGCATTCACGGGCTTTTATCGAAGAAAAAGATGAAAGACGAAGTCAAGAAGTCAAGAGTGCAAAAAGAACGGAAGTCCAAGACCAATTCTGAAGATTTATCGAAGAAAAAGTCAAAAGACGGAAGTTTACTAAAAGCCGAAGAACTCAAGTCTAATTTATTGAAGAATTATAAGGCGAGTTTAAATAAATCCCGAGACAAAGTCATTAAAGTCCAAGATTTAAGAAGATTAAAGACTTAAGGACTTAATGGTGCAATTAAGAAAAGATGAAAGAGGGAGGAAGCTTCCTAAGTACTCCCTAATCTCCTCTATAAATAGGATTTATTTTCATTCATTTGTTTTTGTTGGATAGTTTGACAAACTATGCTCTTCCACTTTAATTTTTGCACATTTAATTACATGTCATTTACTTAATTGTCAAATTTAAATACTTGTCTTGCACCTTAAATTCCTTTAATTTCAAGTAAGTTTTCTTTTAATTCTTGTCAATCTTTATTTTTATTGTTTGATCTCCTATCTACCTTTCTTTAATCTTTAATCTTTATGTTTATTGTTAATGTTCATGTTCTTATTTTTATTGATTTGATTAAAGTGGGTTTTGATTATTTTGATTAGTTTTGTTAGTTTGATTGTTTTGGATTGTTTGTTTATGATTAGTAGATGTTTATTGATTATTTGGATTTAATCTTGTGGTTGATTTAGATTAGATTTGTTTAGATTCGTGTTGTTCTTGTGTTGCTTGTTCTTCGCTTGTCTGTTACTGTATTCCCAGGTAGTATTCCGGATCAAGCCCAAATATTCCAAGTGAAGGTGTGTTTCTTGGTTATTCCGGATCAAGGGTTGTTCATCCGGAATATTAGTGTGATACCCAGAAATCGAGGTCACTTACCTTACCCTAAATTACGCTTATTTTTGAAATTTTTAAGAAATTTTATTTACTATATATTCTATCGTTTTGGTTGAAAATAATATTTGGGGTCGTAATCTTGACGATTGACGATTTAAGAAGAACGATGACGACTACGATCCCGATGGATGCCCAAATTTCTACGCTTATTGTCGTTTTATCGATATTATAATTTTTCGAGGATTTTACTTTCGGTTCGTGTTAAGTCGAGTCGGGTGCGTTTTATTGCTTTCCGGGTGCATTTAAATTGTCCTAAAAGTATTTTGGAGTGTTCGGGATGACCCCCGACTCCCGCAAAATTTTCCAAGTCGACTAGTGAATCATTCCCGAAAACATTTGAGGTCGTTTTCATTCAAGGCCAAAAGAATGCCATTATTGCACCTAAGGGCATCAAATTTTTACAAAGTCGAAAAATAACACACACAACACAAAACACACTAAAAATTTTCTTCACTCTCTCTCTTTTCTCTCTTTAGGTCGACGGCCAAACACCACCATACCACCACCACATTTTTTTTTCTAGCTTGTTTTAATTAAAACCAAGGTTAGACCACATCTAGTTTAATCATTCCAAGTGTTTTGATATGCTTTAATCCAACATGCATTCATAAAATTTTTCAAGAATCAAATGGGTTTTTCAAAAATTTGTTTTGATGTTAATTGAGTTCATGCATGTTTAATTGGGGTATAGTAGATGGATAATCACCCAACAAACCAACCAAAATCAATTTGGTTGGTGTGTTTTGATCACCCACACCCCACGGCCAAATGGTGGTGTTTGGTGGATCATGGTGTTTGATGTTTTACTTATGGGTTTTTTGTTTAATTTATGTTTTTAGATGTTTTAGAATGGGTAAACCTCATTGAATGTTTGATTTGGTGAATGGGTTTAGGATGGATTTGGTAATTTTAGGGTGTTAAGGACTGATTAGGATGATTAGTAATGGTTAGGAGTGATAAGTTGAAGTTAGGTGTCGATAAAATGGTTTGGAAACGAGTGTTGGGTTGATTTTGAGATGGGTAAATTTAGGCAGATTGTTTAGGTTGTTTTAATAAATTTGATTTTGTAAACAGATCATGAGACTAGGATATATTTGTAGATCGTCCTCTTAGCTTCTATTTGGTATAAGATAGAGCTTACGACTCCTAACGAGTCAAAAGTTATGATGTTTTGAAAATGCGTGTACCGGAGATGAGAACCTACATAATCCGAAATTATGTTTGGTTTTGGGTCAAATCCCAGGGACCATAGATATAGTTTGGTAATTGATTAAAGGTTTATTTTTGGTCACAAACCTGCATTTGTGAGTCTATTATTAGACTTAGGTGTCAAATGGGTCAATGGTATATTTTAAATGGGTCAAATAAGTCCAACATGGTCAATGTGCAAAATCAGTCCGAAAAACGTAGGTTTAGTAATGTGTTGAGTAACGGGTCGTAAAAATGAAAACTTTTAATGGGATTAAAAATGGGTTTTCTATAGGTCTTAAGGTATTTTTGAGAATTTTCCTAAGTTTTATTAAAAGGTTTAAGTCTAGTAAAACAGCCCATACTTTTGGTAAGTATCGGCGAAAAACGTGAAAAAGGGTAATAACGTTAATAACGTAGATGAATAGTATAAAACTAGTAACAATTATTCTTTTGGTTTTGGCGTGAGTTTATAATTATCACAATTGACTAATATGTATATATTATACAATACTTAAAGTTTATAAATGAGATTTACTCATTACGCGTTATTGTTTGTTAGGTGTTGAAATCCCCGGGCATCCTCATCATCGTCAGTGATCGTCACTCGAAATCGTCGACTACTCTATATACATAAGGTGTGAATTTGTAGCCTCGCTTACTATTGTTTTAAATTGTTTTACCAGCGAGGGAAATGCATGCTAGTTTTCTAAAATGAACATATGTCATGAATGATTATTGGACCCGAATGTTGCTTAAATTGTGTTGAGTACCTAGTTGCAAAAGACCCTATATTCATTAACTATTAACTATTGTTTAATCCTAGTGTGGATTGAAAATAGCCGCTTATACAATTGATAGTACTATGGGGTTGACGACCCTATCCGAGACGAGGGCTAGTACGTTGAGTACCCCCTGCGGACGGATAACTTGTGATAAGAGATAAGGTATAATTGCAACTGATGCCTTTAGAAGGGGCAATGGTTTCATCTTAATCACGCCGGTAATTATTACGCGGGTATGAGTTAACGGATTAGTGTCATGATCTTAAACACAATTGTCATAACCTTGAAAATAGATTGTTTGATCGACAATTCTATGAATGATCGTGAATGATTTTTATAACACATATGTTCAAAATGAGATTATAAAACCTATGAATTCCACTCAACATTATTTGTTGACCTAATTTAGCATGTATTTCAGGTAACCGATGAACTATAGCATGGAGCATGCATTGGATGGGAGTTGTGTGTGGCTTGGCGTCTACTTGTTTTTCCACCCATATTTAACTTGAACATTTTAAATTTTCTATCATGTTAACAAAATTGTATCTTTTGGGGTTGAGATTCGTGGGGACCGAAACGCTAACTCTGTGTTGTATCATTTTGGGTTTAGAAAACCGTAGACATGTATGTTTTTAACAATGCTTAAATTATGTTAAAACTTTTACGTCTCTTTGAGTCGTTTGATATATCTTGTGTGCGATGATAACTGCCTAGCACCCAAATGTTGTAGTTCCGCTACGCATAGCATTTGTGGGGGTGTTAGAGATTGGTAATCAGAGCCATGAGTTATAGAGAACTAGGTCGTTTTGAAAAATCCTAAAATATAACTTTTAGTGTCGTAAAAAATTGTCCAACACAACTATCCTACATGGCTCCGGTAAGATTTATTTTTGTATTGATGGTATAGATGCATACCTTTGAGTTGAAGTAATATATGTGGGTATTTATTACGTAGATATTGAACTACTATATGTAAACGTTGAAATTGTACGTGGAGTACACGATACCGTAATTCTTGTATCACATATGCATGAGCATCATATTATCGCATTTTGGGCATGTGTACCACCTTTTCATTGCATTTGCATGCATGTATTTATAAATATTGAATAGTAATCTTACGTACCCTCCAAAATTCTCTGTTATTGCAGGAATGGCCGAGGTACCGCCTAACGGAAATGGAGACGAATACGTCGTAGGACACGAAGGGAGAAATGCGGTAACAGCTGTTGAAGGACAAGTCGAGACGAACAATGTGCAAGCTCAGGACCCCGATCGAAGGAGTACTACCTTCCCCAGGCCTACTCGTGTTTCTCATCTGATTGGAATGCCAGGTATCACCTAGAAGTTCCGACGCTGCAGCAAGCGCTAATTCTCTTCATCAGGACATCGTAAGAGTTATCTGCCCCGGACCCAGAGCTTATCGTGACGTTCCGCTTGTTTTGAGAAGAATGGATAGGTCGATGTACGAACGGTACGTGGTGGAAACTAGGGTAATCAAAAGGTTCTACAAGAATGAGAGGGCAGATCAGAGGTTGTTGGCAAGAACTGCAAGGATTGAATTTGATGGAGTGGCAAATAAGAGTGATATTAATAGTTTGAGATCGATGATAGCAAACCTGAGTGCTAGTCTTGAGCAAGTTAGGGAGGATCAGGCGAAGTTAGATAGGATGCAAAGTTGGGAGCATCGTGTTAGAGCATCCCTGCCACAAGATTGGAGATTTGTAGATGACTCGGAGATGGAGGCTAATGATTTTATGGTCCAGCCACCTGCCACAGGTGTGTGTATTACTTTAGGGAATCAGGTACCAGTGGAGTGTGGATCTACTTCTGGGACGAAGAAGGTAACTGAGTGTGGGCCGAATGATAAAGGAAAGAGGAAGATGGACGAGGAAGAGGAAGACAGTGATGAAGAGCCCGAGGAGGATGAAGAAGAACCACCATCCAAGAGGTCGTGTGGATCAGCACGTGACTAGTTGCTTGTATTTTATTTTATCTTTGATCGTTGTAATCGAACTATTTTAGACTCCTGTATGATGGTATTGTGATGAAAACTTGATGACTTAAGTTTGATGGTGTATTGTTGTAGTGGCATTACTTGTCACAGATTTTGGTTGATTTATCAATGCAATCCATGTTTACCTTTCATAATCTATGATATGTCTTTAATTTGCTCTTTTGTGATGTGAATTGATGGATATTAGTAACCTTGTAGTGATGTGTTGTTGTACTTATATTATGTCTTGAAAGAGAAATCCATCTTAATCTTGATGTGTATACTTACTGTGTTTTTCTATTTTCCCTGTCTTTGCAGAGAGGTGTACTTGAGAATTCACCATGCCTCCAACGCTAACAGCTAACCGTGTGAACACAATGATTCAAGAAGCAATTGCAAATGCACTCGAAGCGGATCGTGCAAACCGAAACCCAGATCAAGGTGGAAATGCAGGAAGACAGCAAGCCCCGAGGGAGTGTACTTATGCTGGTTTTATGAAATGCGGTCCCACGTAGTTTCGTGGAACTGGCGGAGCCCTAGAACTCCGAAGGTGGTTGGAGAAGATCGAAATTACTTTTGAGATTAGCGGATGTTCAGAGGAAAATAAAGTCAAGTTTTCAGCTGCCACTTTTCTTCATGACGCCTTAAGTTGGGGGAACAATCAAGTAGCCATTGTCGGATTAGCGGTAGCAAATGCGAGGACTTGGACTGCTACCAAGGCTCTCTTGACCAAAAAGTTTTGTCCCGAAGAGGAGCTGGGTCAACTAGAAGATGAGTTAAGGCATTTGTATTTGAGGAACAATAACATTACCGCGTATACAAGGAGGTTTAATGAATTGAGCCTTTTGTGTCCCGATGCCTTTGCTGATGATCACAAGAAAATGAAGCAGTACATGAAGGGTTTGTCAAGCAATATCAAGGGTGAGACAACTTCATCTAAGCCTGGGTCATTCGATGAAGCAGTCCAAATGGCTCACGCGCTAATGGATGTCAAACTGCAAGATAAGAAGGACTTCATTGCCGAAGTGAACAAGAGAAAGTGGTAGGCATCTCAGGGTAATCAATCCCAAGGTCAAAATCGTGGAGGAAACCGTAACAACCAAGGTCAGAACCGCAACCATCAGTTCAACCAGAGAAGAAATGATGGGATGAGAGTTGTCACTAACCCTAGAGGAACTAAGGTGAATCCCCATTGTGGTCGATGTAATTTGTACCATGTAGGGAATTGACCACCTGCGTGCGGCAAGTGCGGAAAAGTGGGTCATAGAATTGCAGATTGCCGAGCTAAAGGGGTGGCTACTGGGGCAAATGCCACGAAGGTGATGGTTTGCTTTAGGTGTGGAGAAAGAGGGCATAAGCAGGGGAACTGCCCGAAGGCTGGAAATAGGCAAGGAGGAAATAATGTTGCTGCTGTGTATCGAGTAGGGACTGCTGATAAACCACAAGGCCCTAATGTGGTTACCGGTACGTTTCTGCTTGACGCTTGTTATGCTAGTATATTCTTTGATTCTGGTTCCGACAAGAGCTTCGTAGATGTAAAATTTAGTCGTCATATCAATAGAGAACCGGTAATGCTAACGACTAATTATAACGTGGAATTAGCCGATGGGAAGATCGTTAGTAAAAATTCTATACTAAAAGGGTGTACCTTGAAGTTAGGAAATTACGCTTTTGATATCGACTTAATGCCCATAGAGCTAGATCGTTAGATGTGATCGTTGGAATGGATTGGCTGATGGCGCATAGTGCCGTGATTGTTTGTGGAGAAAGATTAGTTCAAATCCCGTTGAGGAATAGGGTTTTGACTGTGAAGGGAGATGAATGCACCTCTCGTTTGAAAGTGATATCTTGCTTTAAAATGATGCGGTATGTAGAAGATGGATGTGATGTGTTTTTGGCACAAGTTTCTAGTGATGGTGACTTAGAGGCAAAGTTAGAAGAGGTACCTCTAATTCGAGAATATCCAGAAGTTTTTCCTGATGAGTTGCCGGGTTTACCGCCCACCCGTGAAGTCGAATTTCGAATCGATTTGATGTCGGGAGCTGCACCAGTTGCTCGTGAACCCTATCGATTAGCACCATCAGAGTTGAAGGAATTATTGGATCAATTGAAGGAGTTGATGGACAAGGGATTTATTCGACCGAGCTCATCACCATAGGGAGCGCCAGTGTTGTTTGTGAAGAAGAAAGATGGGTCGTTTCGGATGTGTATCGACTATAGAGAGCTCAACAAGTTCAAGGTTAAGAATCGGTATCCATTGCCGAGGATTGACGATTTGTTTGATCAATTGCAAGGTTCCTGTGTGTACTCAAAGATCGACTTGAGATCAGGGTATCATCAACTGCGTGTGAGGGAGGAGGATATTCCTATAACTGCCTTTCATACGCGGCATGGACACTTTGAATTCCCAGTGATGCCTTTTGGGCTAACAAACGCGCCTGCAGTATTCATGGACCTTATGAATCGAGTATGCAATCCGTATCTAGATAATTTTGTCATTGTATTCGTCAATGACATTCTTATTTACTCTAAGAGCAAGGAAGAGCACGAGAAGCATCTGAGGAAGATATTGGACCTGCTGAAGAAAGAGAAGCTGTATGCGAAATTCTCAAAGTGTGAGTTTTGGTTAGAATCTGTTCAATTCCTTGGGCACGTAGTTGATAGCAAAGGACTTCGTGTGGATCCTTCCAAAGTTGAGGCAATCAAGGAATGGTCGGCACCGACAACGCCGACTGAAGTTCGACAATTCCTTGGTTTACCTGGGTATTATCGGAGATTCATTGAAGGATTTTCGTTGATTGCGAAGCCATTGACAAAGCTTACAGAGAAGAATCAGGTGTATGAATGGGGAGATGATGAAGAACTCGCTTTCAAAACACTTAAGGACAAGTTGTGTTCTGCTCCGATATTGTCATGGCAAGAAGGAACCAAAGACTTCATGGTGTATTGTGCCGCGTCTCGTAAGGGTTATGGAGCTGTGTTGATGCAGCGTGAGAAGGTGATTGCTTACGCGTCGAGACAATTAAGGAAGAATGAAGAAAACTACACTACGCATGATTTGGAATTGGGAGCTGTAGTTTTTGCGCTTAAGTTGTGGAGACACTACCTGTATGCGACGAAGTGTGTTGTATTCACTGACCACAAGAGTTTGCAGCACATTTTAGACCAAAAGGAGTTGAATATGAGACAAAGGCGATGGGTGGAACTACTGAGTGACTATGACTGCGAGATTCGCTACCATCCTTGCAAGGCGAACGTTGTAGCGGATGCACTTAGTAGGAAGGATAGAGAGAAACCTTTGAGAGTCAGAGCTTTAGTGATGACTGAGGGTGTTGATTTAACCGAAACAATATTGAAGGCTGAAGAGAAGGGATTAATGAAAGAGAATGTTGGTGCTGATAATCTGGGAAGACTGTTGAAACCTCTTTTTGTGGTTAGCTGAGATATTTTGAGAACCGGATTTGGTTACCATTATGTCCATCCGAGGAAGGAATGCCTGGAGTACGAGATTTGGTTATGAACGAATCTCATAAGTCGAAGTACTCGATACATCCTGGAGCGGACAAGATGTATCATGATCTGAAGAAAGTCTCTTTCTACTGGTGGCCGAATATGAAGGCGGAGATTGCTCGTTACGTTAGTAAGTGTTTGACTTGTGCGAAGGTTAAAGCCGAACATAAGAAACCGTCTGGGTTGTTGGTACAACCAGAGATCCCAGAGTGGAAATGGGAGAGAATCGCTATGGATTTCGTGACGGGTTTACCTAGAACTCCTAGTGGATGTGATATGATTTGGGTAATAGTGGATAGATTGACGAAATCTGCTCACTTCTTATCTATGAAGAAGACGGACAGCATGGAGAAACTTGCCAGTGTGTACGTGAAGGAAATTGTTTGCAGACATGGTGTACCTTTATCGATCATTTCGGATCGCGATAGTAGGTTTACTTCGGAATTTTGGAAATCACTTCAATGTGCGATGGGCACTGAATTGAGTTTGAGCACGGCCTATCACCCTGAGACTGATGGCCAAAGCGAACGAACTATTCAGACGATGAAAGACATGCTCCGAGCATGCGTGATTGATTTTGGAGGAAGTTGGGAACGCCACTTACCTTTAGTGGAGTTTTCGTATAATGATAGTTATCATGCGAGCCTCAAGGCTGCACCATTCGAAGCATTGTATGGAAGGAAGTGTAGATCACCTGTGTGTTGAGTGAAGTAGGAGAGAGTCAGTTGACTGGACCCGAAATGGTTTTGGAGACGACAGAGAAGATTGTGCAAATTAAGAACCGGTTACTTGCTGCAAGAAGCCGACAAAAGAGACATGGTTATGCTTAAGGTTTCGTCGTGGAAGGGTGTGATTCGTTTTGGGAAGAAAGGAAAATTGAGTCCGAGGTATATTGGACCATTCAAGATTGTTAAACGAATTGGACCGGTAGCGTATAAGTTAGAATTACCGAATGAGCTTAGTGTTATTCACGACATGTTTCACGTATCAAATCTGAAGAAGAGTTTGGCGGATAAGGAATTGGTGATTCCTTTGGACGAGATTCAGCTGGACGATAAAATGCATTTCGTGGAAGAACCCGTGGAAATTATGGACCGAGAGGTCAAGAGGCTGAAGCATAGTAGAATTCCCATTGTGAAGGTTCGATGGAATTCTAGGCGTGGACCGGAATACACTTGGGAACGTGAGGAATTTTTCAAGGAGAGGTATCCTCATCTGTTCCAGCGGCACGAAATGTGAGTATTAGAAGAGGCGAGCGCCGGGACGTCGCTCTCTTTAAGGGGGGTGGATGTGATACCCAGAAATCGAGGTCACTTACCTTACCCTAAATTACGCTTATTTTTGAAATTTTTAAGAAATTTTATTTACTATATATTCTATAGTTTTGGTTGAAACTAATATTTGAGGTCGTAATCTTGACGATTGACGATTTTAGAAGAACGATGACGACTACGATACCGATGGATGCCCAAATTTCTACGTTTATTGTCGTTTTATCGATATTATAATTTTTCGAGGATTTTACTTTCGGTTCGTGTTAAGTCGAGTCGGGTGCGTTTTATTGCTTTTCGGGTGCATTTAAATTGTCCTAAAAGTATTTTGGAGTGTTCGGGATGACCCCCGACTCCCGCAAAATTTTCCAAGTCGACTAGTGAATCATTCCCGCAAACATTTGAGGTCGTTTTCATTCAAGGCCAAAAGAATGCCATTATTGCACCTAAGGGCCTCAAATTTTTACAAAGTGGAAACATAACACACACACAACACAAAACACACTAAAAATTTTCTTCACTCTCTCTCTTTTCTCTCTTTAGGCCGACGGCCAAACACCACCATACCACCACCACATTTTTTTCTAGCTTGTTTTATTTAAAATCAAGGTTAGACCACATCGTTTAATCATTTCAAGTGTTTTGATATGCTTTAATCCAACATGCATTCATAAAAATTTTCAAGAATCAAATGGGTTTTTCAAAAATTTGTTTTGATGTTAATTGAGTTCATGCATGTTTAATTGGGGTATAGTAGATGGATAATCACCCAACAAACCAACCAAAATCAATTTGATTGGGGTGTTTTGATCACCCACACCCCACGGCCAAATGGGGGTGTTTGGTGGATCATGGTGTTTGATGTTTTACTTATGGGTTTTGTGTTTAATTCATGTTTTTAGATGTTTTAGAATGGGTAAACCTCATTGCATGTTTGATTTGGTGAATGGGTTTTAGGATGGATTTGGTATTTTAGGGGTTAAGGACTGATTAGGATTATTAGTAATGGTTAGGAGTGATTAAGTTGAAGTTAGGTGTCGATAAAATGGTTTGGAAACGAGTGTTGGGTTGATTTTGAGATGGGTAAATTTAGGCAGATTGTTTAGGTTGTTTTCATAAATTTGATTTTTTAAACAGGTAATGAGACTAGGATATGGTTGTAGAGCGTCGTCTTAGCTTCGATTTGGTATAAGATAGAGCTTACGACTCTTAACGAGTCAAAAGTTATGATGTTTTGAAAATACGTGTACCGGGAGATGAGAACCTACATAATCCGAAATTATGTTTGGTTTTGGGTCAAATCCCGGGGACCATAGATATAGTTTGGTAATTGATTAAAGGTTGATTTTTGGTCTCAAACCTGAATTTGTGAGTCTATTATTAGACTTAGGTGTCAAATGGGTCAATGGTATATTTTAAATGGGTCAAATAAGTCCAACATGGTCAATGTGCAAAATCAGTCCGAAAAACGTAGGTTTAGTAATGTGTTGAGTAACGGGTCGTAAAAGTGAAAACTTTTAATGGGATTAAAAATGGGTTTTCTACAGGTCTTAAGGTATTTTTGAGAATTTTCCCAAATTTTATTAAAATGTTTAAGTCTAGTAAAACAGCCCATACTTTTGGTAAGTATCGACAAAAAACGTGAAAAAGGGTAATAACGTTAATAACGTAGATGAATAGTATAAAACTAGTAACATTTATTCTTTTGGTTTTGGCGTGAGTTTATAATTATCACAATTGACTAATATGTATATATTATATAGTACTTAAAGTTTATAAATGAGATTTACTCATTACGCGTTATTGTTTGCTAGGTGTTGAAATCCCCGGGCATCCTCATCATCGTCAATGATCGTCACTCGAAATAGTCGACTACTCTATATACATAAGGTGTGAATTTGTAGCCTCGCTTACTATTGTTTTAAATTGTTTTACCCGCGAGGGAAATGTATGCTAGTTTTCTAAAATGAACATATGTCATGAATGATTATTGGACCCGAATGTTGCCTTAAATTGTGTTGAGTACCTAGTTGCAAAAGACCCTATATTAATGAACTATTAACTATTGTTTAATCCTAGTGTGGATTGAAAATAGCCGCTTATACAATTGATAGTACTATGGGGTTGACGAACCTATCCGAGACGAGGGCTAGTACGTTGAGTACCCCCTGCGGACGGATAACTTGTGATAAGAGATAAGGTATAATTGCAACTGATGCCTTTAGAAGGGGCAATGGTTTCATCTTAATCACGCCAGTAATTATTACGCGGGTGATTGAGTTAACGGATTAGTGTCATGAGCTTAAACACAATTGTCATAACCTTGAAAATAGATTGTTTGATCGACAATTCTATGAATGATCGTGAATGATTTTTATAACACATATGTTCAAAATGAGATTATAAAACCTATGAATTCCACTCAACATTATTTGTTGACCCAATTTAGCATGTGTTTCAGGTAACCGATGAAGTATAGCATGGAGCATGCATTGGATGGGAGTTGTGCGTGGCTTGGCGTCTACTTGTTTTTCCACCCATATTTAACTTGAACATTTTAAATTTTCTGTCATGTTAACAAAATTGTATCTTTTGGGGTTGAGATTCGTGGGGACCGAAACGCTAACTCTGTGTTGTATCATTTTGGGTTTGGAAAACCGTAGACATGTATGTTTTTAACAATGCTTAAATTATGTTAAAACTTTTACGCCTCTTTGAGTCGTTTGATATATCTTGTGTGCGATGAGAACTGCCTAGCACCCAAATGTTGTAGTTCCGCTGCGCATAGCATTTGTGGGGGTGTTAGAATTAGACATTCCGGATCAGTAGTGCTTATTCGGAATAATTTATTATTCCGGATCAAGCATTTCATCCGGATTACCAAACATTCCGCATCATCCTTTTATTCCGGATCAACTATACATTCCGGATCAACAGAACATTCCGAATCAAGGAGACATTCCGGATCAAAGACCTTTATTCGGAATAATTAATTATCCCGGATCAAAGACTTCATCCAGAATCTTCAACATTCCGGATCAAGGACCAGCAAGGATAATATTCCGGATCAAGGCATTATTCCGGATCAAGCTTAAGTATTCCAAATCAAGACTTTATTCCGGATAAGTGACATATTCCGGATAAAGGATTTATTCCGGATCAAGGTTTTGGGTAAATATTCCGAGTGAAGAAGAACATTCCGAACGAAGGTGACATTCCGGATTAATGTTTATTCCGAACGAAGGATTATTCCGGATAATCTGTGTTCAGGTTATTTTTAGTTTCTGTTTTTAATTCTTTAATTTTCAAGCTTTATTTTTCTCGCCTTTTTCCTTAGTCGCACTTTACGTTTATTTGCCTTAGATTTATTTTAGCCTTTCCTTAGTTTAAGTTTTAGTTGCGTTTTAAGTTTGCCTTAGATAGTTTTAAGTTTGCGTCATTTACTCTTAGTGCCTTTCAATTTCCCGTCACGCTTTTAATTACTTGCCCTTTTATTTTAAATTAGAGTTAGATTTAAAGTAACGTCATTTTACTTTTAAGTCTTGCACTTTTAATTACTACAACGACACAACTATTTGTTTCACCAAAGAACGACTTAGTCGCATAGTTAACCAGGATCAATTCGATTAGACACACGACAAAGAATATTTTTAACTAGGTAAAATCTTAGTTATCAAATGGCGCCGTTGCCGGCTCTTTTCGTAAAGATTAACGGTTTTCTGTGAGAGACGCGTTGCTTTTTGGGATCCGTTCACTTGTGAGCGTTATTTTCTTGCTTATAAATTTCAAAAAAACCCATAAAAATTAAAAATTGTAAAAATCCATAAAAATTAAAATTTTTTAAAAATCCAAAAAGATTTTATTTTTATTGTGTATATATATTGTCTTTGCGTTTGGTATTGTTTTCTTTTGCCTTTGTAGGTGTATGCGTACTAGATCTTATAATTATCAAGAGCCCGAGACTCGAGAAGATTTGGTTATGGAAGGTATGAACAACAACAATAATCCACCGCACCTCAACAATAATAACAACAATGTTCTTCCACAGCCCGTTCTTCGGACAATGAAGGAGCTTTGTCAACCTACCATGTTTGGACGAGGAGGACCGATTGCGCCGATGCAAATCACGGCTCCGGAGTTTTCGTTGAAGCACCACATGATTCAGCAAGTGCAAACTAATCCATTCGCCGGAATGCCTGATGATGATGCCAACAAACACCTCGACAAGTTCATTATAATCACTCAAAGCATGAAGTGCACAGGTGCCACAATGGATGTTCTTCGCCTACAACTCTTCCCACATACTTTATCACACCACGCCGAGAAATGGTTTGATCGTCTCCCGAAGAATTCAATTCATACTTGGGATGACATGACTCAACGCTTTTTGTCGCGCTACTTTCCACCATCCATAGTCACGTGCCTTCGTAATCAAATCAGCGGTTTCATGCAAGAATCCGATGAATCTCTTTTTGATGCTTGGGAAAGATATAATGTCTTGATCGATCGTTGTCCGAACCACAACATGCTCCCTGTGACCTTAATTGATACTTTCTACAACGGTTTGACTTTTCGAGATCGTGATACGATTAATGCAGCCGCCGGTGGCACATTTATGAAAAGGAGACCCGAGGAGTGTAGAGAGCTTATTGAGAACATGACTACTCACCACAAAAATTGGGATTCCTCCGCTCCTTCAAGGAACAACCCGAGAGTCAATGTTTCTTCTACTTCAGCAAACCCCGACATGACCGAATTCACCCGCATGATGACTGAAATGAACAAAAATATCTTGCTTCTCGCTACAAACCAACAACAACAAGTTAAAGCGGTTGCCAATCCTTGTGAAACATCCGGCGGTCCAAACTCATACACTGATTGTCCTTCTACTCAAGGAAATCCGGAAAATGTGTATGCAGTTTATGGTAATTATTCACCGGAAAATTACCAAGCTTGACCTCAAGGGGATAGAAATTTGCTGAGTTACCGGTCAAACAACTACCTTTCACCCGGTTTTTCTCCTCAAAACCAAAACCCCCACAACAACTACAATAGAAGCAACCAAATCCCACCAAAAGCTTCTAATCCTTATCACCCACCCGCTCAACAAGCCCCACCCATGAATCAAGATGTTGAAGCTTTGATGAGAACACAAGGTGAGCAAATCAAGAATCTACAGAGACAAATTATCAATTTGAATGGAGATATTACCAAGAAAGGGAATGACATTAGATCCGAGCTTCAAGATAATATTCAATCCTCCTTCAGCAATCAAACGAATGATATAAAGAATATGCTGGCTAGTTTCTTGCCCACCACTCAACCTTCTACTTCGAGTTCTCTACCTTCAAACACCATCACCAATCCGCGAGCGAATGTGAGTGCTATTACTACCCGTAGTGGAGTTATCATAGTAGGACCACCTATCCCGACCCCATCATCTACACCTCCTCCACCACCATTTATCCCTACTCCTCCTACACCTAGTATTAGTGCACCGTTACCGTCTCCGCCTCGTCGTGATGAAGCACCCACCAAGAATACTCCACCAAACCCACCTTCAACATCTCAACCTTTACCTGCTACACCCACACCTTCACTACCCAACCCTAAAATTCCTTATCCTTCTCACTTAGGCAAGACCAAATTGCACACAAAGGATGACGTTCAAGTGTCGAGCTATTTGAAGATGATCTCTCAAATGAATTTCAACATTAGCCTTGTTGAAGCACTTGTCCACATGCCAAAATTTGTCAAAGCATTCAAGGAATTGCTTAACAAAAATGAGAAGTTGATTGAGCTCGCCAACACACGCTTAAATGAAAACTGTTATGCAGTTATTCTTAAAGAACTTCCGGAAAAACTTGGAGATCCCGGTCGTTTTGTGTTGTCTTGCATTTTTTACAAAACTGAAGAATTTACTACCCTAGCTGATCTCGGGGCCAGTATAAATCTCATGCCATTAAGTGTTTGGAAAACAGTATCATTACCCGACCTTACTCCAACAAAGATGAATTTGGAGCTAGCAAATCGCACTCTCGCTTACCCCGTTGGTATTGCCGAATACGTGTTCATTAAAGTTGGCACATTTACTTTCCCGGTCGACTTTGTCGTTGTTGATTATGAAATGGACCCTCGTATTCCTTTAGTACTTGGTCGGCCATTCTTGAGAACCGGAAGAGTTCTAGTTGATGTTGCCGAAGGTGAGTTAATCTTAAGAGTCGGGGATGATGCACAAGTTTTTAAAATGGGGAAGCTTACAATCAAATCCTTTGGACGAGAATCCGCGAGTATGATTAATGTGCTCGATGATTTTGTCATCTACAACAATCCTCTATTCGATTCTTGCAATGATAATCCACTATTTCAAGATGTGTGGATGATTCTCTCTCCAATTTGGAACCTTCTCCCATATATGATTCTCCACCAATCGTTGATGCTTATGATGATGATTCTAGCTCAGATTCGGATGATTATGATGATTTTACTTCCGAGTATCCCGACATGCCCATTTATGATGATTTTGATGAGGCCGATACTCTTTTGAGTGATTCTTCTCATGATGAAGATCCTCAGCCTTCACTAAATCCTACTTTGGATGATTGCTCTTTTGAGGAAGACTTCTCTACGTTTCTCAATACGTACTTCCATCATGAGAGTGATGCCCCTCCTTTAGACTTTCATAATTATGGTCTTGATCCTACTTTGGATTTGAAGAAAATTCTTTCAAAGGAGAAGCAACCGGCCGACACCAACATCCGCAGCACGTATGATTTAACACCTCTTTGTCCACCTTCTGAGGACGACGTTGTGCATTTTCTTCGCGGATCTTCTTCACATTCTTCTGAGCCTTAGTGATATTTTCCCCTAAAGGAAAAGGTGTTCGACCCCGGTATCAATATTATTCAGCCATCTCAGTATCCTTCTGATGAAATAAAAGGAAATATCTTTGGACCTATTGAAGACATGCTTGCACCACTTCACCCTTGCTTCCACCGTGCTCCGTCTTTGCTTAAGGGAACCTTGCCTACTCTTCTTTGGCTTGCCTTGTTCGCCTTAAGCCTGTGCTATTTGATGGACGAAAATTATGTCTTTGATCCCGGTGGATATGTTTCATGCTTCTTCCTATGCTAATCAAGGTCGAGTCAGGCTCACGACTCGGTAAACAAAAATCAAGCGCTTCTTGGGAGGCAACCCATGTATCTATCTTTTAGCTATCTTTATCATAAGTGTAGGGGAGCCTCGTTGGTGTTTGCTATCTCCTCTCTTCTACTATCCAGGGATTCGAGCGCTCAATGATCTACTCTTGATGATTTTTGACGACCCGTGATTCCGTTGTTCCCATTTTCCCGATTCTATCCGAAACTCTTTTCGATTCACTATTTTATATTTTCCAATATTAAAATAGGAATCTCTTTACTTGTCTCTTCCTTAGCGAGATTTAACCAAAGTGCACAATGTCCTAAGTGTAGGGGAGTTTACTCCCACATGCTTAAACATTGAGGACAATGTTTATATTAAGTGTAGGGGGGACTTCTATCGAAGTTAAGTGGTCTTTTCCTTGTATTTGTCCTCATTTTAACCGGAAAATCAATTTTTCGACATTTTTCAAAATTTTTGATCTATTTTGGCCTATTAGTTTTTCCCTTTGTATAGTTATATTTCTTTCCTTATTAGAATAAATTTTTAATAAAGTGGTTTTAATTTTTCAAAAGTTGTGAATCTTTTGACTCAACCCGAGTTTACTTATCTAAGTTTACTCTAGCTAGTATCCTTAACGTGTTTAAGTCAAGTTTTGCTAGGCTTTTATATAGGGAGCTATAAAACGCGAAAGTCTTAACTCTCACGGGTAAAGAACAAGAACTTTTCGCAAGTTCCTATAATTGATCCTAGAGAGTTGTTTATCAAGGGAACTTTAAAATGCGATTTCTAAACTTGAAAAAGTCTAAGAGTATGCAAGATCCTATAGGCGACTCGAAAACCCAAAACTTTGATTTAATAGGCTAAGCATCCACGAGTCTCATTACTTGAGATTTTAAACTGTGGAGAACGAGAGATGATAGAGTCAATTATAAGTTTGGTATTCTTTCGTGAATTTATGTGAGTTAATTATAAGCCTATTCTCCCATTGCTTGTTAATAAATTTATCTGCAATAAATAAGGTTGTACGATTTGAAAAGTTACTTAGCTTCTAGCCCAAGATCGTTTAAAAGTTGCTCGGTATGGATTAGAGTTCATAGCCAAGGCATAACTTATTGAAGCGGGATGCGAAGATTGGCGATTCCAAAAAGGTCCTAACAAGACATGAGGGCTACATTTTGTTGCTAAAGATCCAAAGTGACGTGAAGAATCATTTATCAAAAATCAATATGAAGGATCGAGACACACGACGAAAAGCAAGTACTTCCCAAAAGTCATGGAGAAGTCTATCCAAAAAGGCCCTAACAAGGTATGAGGATAAATAGATCCAAGTCCAAAAAGGAGGCGGATCGTTGTATATCAAAATCCCAAATAAAGACTGGAGAAAAATGAAGAAGTCGTGGTCCAAATATGAAGAATCTCTCAAAACTTCAAGTGAATAAATTCCTATTATGAAGAGAAGACCATTATTTCATGAACGTCTCTCAAGGTTTGAAGTATGAAGTCGCTGCCAAATATCGGTCCGAGAAAGGTCTCAAATCGCGAAGCGAGTGATGCCAAGATATGAACTTTATGAGGTCCCGAGAAGCAGTTTTAAAAGATTTTGTCCTTTAGCTAACTATTGATTAAATCGTTCACTTTATTTTCGGCCTAAATAACTATCGAAATAAGTCAAAAATGCATCCTCGTGATCATTCAAGAGAACAATAAAATATAAGAGCTACACCTAGGAATAAGGGAGTCTAAGTAAATAAGTGGCCCACATGAGTTCGTGTTAGTTTGCTAACTTATAATAACAATGCTCTCGTTTTAAGCTTGGTTTGGAGAAAGTGAAAACTTGAGGATGATGATCATTCATGACGTTTCCAAAACCCGAAGGTATGCTTTTGATTTCTGTACCTATTTTGTAATTTTCTATCTCTTTAATAAAGGCCAATGTGGATTGATTATGATGAAAAATGTAAACGTGCTTTGTAACTAATGCATTGCATGAGGACATTGCAATGGTCAAGTGTAGGGGATTTGATAGGTGTGTAAACACCCATCCTTTTTACCACTTAATTACAATAATAACCGGACCAAAACGTGTATTTTATGTCGTAAATGTCGGAGTTATGCGTGGTTTGTGTTTTTGTTGTGATTTAGGACGAAAATGTGAAAAGTGGAGAAAACACGGGCATTCACGGGCTTTTATCGAAGAAAAAGACGAAAGACGAAGTCAAGAAGTCAAGAGTGCAAAAAGAACGGAAGTCCAAGACCAATTCTGAAGATTTATCGAAGAAAAAGTCAAAAGACGGAAGTTTACTAAAAGTCGAAGAACTCAAGTCTAATTTATTGTAGAATTACAAGACGAGTTTAAAGAAATCCCGAGACAAAGTCATTAAAGTCCAAGATTTAAGAAGATTAAAGACTTAAGGACTTAATGGTGCAATTAAGAAAAGATGAAAGAGGGAGGAAGCTTCCTAAGCACTCCCTAATCTCCTCTATAAATAGGATTTATTTTCATTCATTTGTTTTTGTTGGCTAGTTTGACAAACTATGCTCTTCCACTTTAATTTTTGCACATTTAATTACATGTCATTTACTTAATTGTCAAATTTAAATACTTGTCTTGCTCCTTAAATTCCTTTAATTTCAAGTAAGTTTTCTTTTAATTCTTGTCAATCTTTATTTTTATTGTTTGATCTCCTATCTACCTTTCTTTAATCTTTAATCTTTATGTTATTGTTCATGTTCATGTTCTTATTTTTATTGATTTGATTAAAGTGGGTTTTGATTATTTTGATTAGTTTTGTTAGTTTGATTGTTTTGGATTGTTTGTATATAATTAGTAGATGTTTATTGATTAGTTTGATTTAATCTTGTGGTTGATTTAGATTTGATTTGTTTAGATTCGTGTTGTTCTTGTGTTCCTTGTTCTTCGCTTGTCTGTTACTGTATTCCCAGGTAGTATTCCGGATCAAGCCCAAATATTCCAAGTGAAGGTGTGTTTCTTGGTTATTCCGGATCAAGGGTTTTTCATCCGGAATATTAGAAATTCCGGATCAGTAGTGCTTATTCGGAATAATTTATTATTCCGGATCAAGCATTTCATCCGGAATACCAAACATTCCGGATCAGCCTTTTATTCCGGATCAACAGAACATTCCGGATCAACAGAACATTCCGAATCAAGGAGACATTCCGGATCAAGGACCTTTATTCGGAATAATTAATTATTCCGGATCAAAGACTTCATCCGGAATCTTCAACATTCCGGATCAAGGACCAGCAAGGATAATATTCCGGATCAAGGCATTATTCTGGGTCAAGCTTAAGTATTCCGAATCAAGACTTTATTCCGGATAAGTGACATATTCCGGATAAAGGATTTATTCCGGATAAAGGTTTTGGGTAAATATTCCGAGTGAAGAAGAACATTCTGAACGAAGGTGACATTCCAGATGAATGTTTATTCCGAACGAAGGATTATTCCGGATAAGCTGTGTTCAGGTTATTTTTAGTTTCTGTTTTTAATTCTTTAATTTTCAGGCTTTATTTTTCCCGCCTTTTTCCTTAGTCGTACTTTACATTTATTCGCCTTAGATTTATTTTAGTCTTGCCTTAGTTTAAGTTTTAGTTGCGTTTTAAGTTTGCCTTAGATAGTTTTAAGTTTGCGTCATTTACTCTTAGTGCCTTTTAATTTCCCGTCACGCTTTTAATTACTTGCCTTTTTATTTTAAATTAGAGTTAGATTTAAATTAACGTCATTTTACTTTTAAGTTTTGCACTTTTAATTACTACAACGACACAACTATTTGTTTCACCAAAGAACGACTGAGTCGCATAGTTAACCAGGATCGATTCGATTAGACACACGACAAAGAATATTTTTAACTAGGTAAAATCTTAGTTATCAGCTCCTCAAGAGGGAAAATCCTTTTCCTCTCAAAGTCGACTGAGGTCACCTACCTCATTCCAAGTTTTAATTGTATGCGCACTCGCGCGCATACATACATACCGATTGGTGTACCAAACTCTTCCATTTCTTCCAAAAAGAAGAAGAAGAAGAAAAACAAAAAGGCCATCATTAAAGCCGATCCCGAGAATTGAGCTTTCGACATAACGATGGCAACGGATAATCGACCAATGATTGAGATTCTACAATCTCACGTTGAAGGAAACGATGATGCGATTGTGGTTCCGGATATTGGAGCTAATAATTTTGAACTTAAAACGGGTTTTATTCAAATGGATTCTGCTACACCATTTTTAGGCCGTACTAATGATGACCCACACGCTCATATCAAACGTTTCATACAATTAGCCAACACCGTCAAATACAATGGGGTGCCACAAGAGGCTATTCGCTTGCAACTCTTTCCTTTTTCCCTCGAGGGACAAGCCCGGATTTGGCTTGATAAGGAACCATCCCAAAGTATTACCACATGGATCGACTTAGAGACCAAGTTCATAAACTACTTTTTCCCACCATCACGGACCACTTCTTTAAGGAATGAGATCATCACCTTTGAACAACAATATGAGGAAACATTTAGTGAGTCTTTTAATCGATTTAAAGAGCTTTTAAGAAAATGTCCACAACACGGATTCACTAAAGTGCATCAAATTAATACGTTTTACAATGGTTTAACTCTAAATGACCAAGACTCACTTAATAGTGCCGCGGGGGGCAATATTCTTGTGAAATCAATGAACAAGGCTTGGGCCATAATTGAAAACAAGGATAAAGTGCAAACCAAGAGTGTTAGGGCCATGATACAAGGCGTTTACCTAGTAAGAAAATTTAAAGTTCGTTGTTCCTGTCTAATCAAATTGATAACTGGTTAACTATGCGACTCAGCTGTCTTTGGTGGAAACAATAGTTGTGTCGTTGTAGTAAAATTAAAGGTGCAAAAACTTTAAAGTAAATCTAAATCTAATTTAAAATAAATGGCGAGAATTTAAAGCGTGACGAAAATTAAAAGGCAATTAAAATAAATAACGCAAACATAAAACTAACCTAAAGGCAAACTTAAAACACAAATAAAACTTAAAATAAGGCAAGGCTTAAAATAAATCTAAGGCAAGTAAACTTAAAGTGCAACTAAGTAAAAAGGCGGGAAAAGTAAAGCTTAAAAATTAAAATAAACTAAAACTTAAAATAAACTAAAAATATCTCACTCAAAATAAGTACTCGTTCGGAATGTCACCTTCGTTCGGAATAATTCTTCTTCGTTCGGAATAATCAACATAAAACACTCATTCGGAACAAAATGCTCATCCAGAATAATTGAACAAAAGCATTGATCCGGAACATAAATTATTCTGAATAAACACCTTTATCCGGAATGTTCCGAATGAGCTCCTTGATTCGGAATGTTCCGAATGAGTTCCACTGGTTCGGAATATTCCCTTGATCCGGAATGTTCCGAATGAATTTCCTGATCCGGAATGTTCCGAATGAGTTCCCTGATCCGGAATGTTCCGAATGAGTTCCACTGGTTCAGAATATTAGCTAGAACCCCTTGATTCGGAATGTTGCTCTGATTCGGAATAACAGCTTGATCCGGAATATATCACTTATCGGAATATAAAGTTCTTTACTCGGAATAATCACATCAAACCCTTCATCCGGAATAACTTAGCTTGGTTCGTAATATCCTGGAAACAAACAGTAATAGCGAAGAACAAGGAGAAACAAAAATAACACGAATCTAATCTAGATCAATCAAATCAAACCAAAAGATTAGACAAGACTAATCACAAATGATCTAATAACAAATACTAATCAATCCAAATCAATAACACTAACACTAATAATCAAAATAATCGAAACCCACTTAATCAATTTAATAAAAACTAAAGAACATAAACATGAACAATAAACATAAAGATTAAGATCAAACAAGAAAGGTAGATAGGAGATGAACAATAAAAGTAAAGATTGACAATAATTAAAAGGAAACTTACTTGAAATTAAAGGTATTTAAGGTGCAAGACAATTAATTAAATGACATGTAATTAAAGAACAAGTAATTAAAATGGAAGAACTAGTGTCACTCTAGCCAACAAAAACAAATGAAAGGAAAATAAAGACTATTTATAGGAGGATTAGGGAGGTGCTTAGAGGAAGCTACCTCCTCTCTTTCTTCTTTCTTTAATTGCATCATTAAGTCCTTAATCTTCTTAATTCTTTGACTTTAACGACTTTGTCTTGGGATTTGTAAACTCGTCTTTTGATTTCTTCAATAGATTAGACTTGAGTTCTTCGGCTTTTAGTAAACTTCCGTCTTTTGACTTTTTCTTCGATAAATCTTCAGAATTGGTCTTGGACTTCCGTTCTTTTTGCACTCTTGATTTCTTGACTTCGTCTTTTGTCTTTTTCTTCGATAAAAGCCCGTGATTGCCCGTGTTTTCTCCCCTTTTCACGTTTTTGTCCTAAATCACAACAAAAACACAAACCACGCATAATTCCGACATTTACGACATAAAATACATGTTTTGGCTTGGTTATTATTGTAGTTAAGTGGTAAAAAGGATGGGTGTTTACACACCTATCAAATCCCCTACACTTGACCATTGCAATGTCCTCATGCAATGTATTAGTTACAAAGCACGATTACACTTTTCATCATAATCAATCCACATTGGCCTTTATTAAAGAGATAGAAAATAACAAAACAAGTAAAGAAATCAAAAACTTACCTTAGGGTTTTGAAAATGTCATGAATGATCATCATCCTCAAGTTTTCACTTTCTCCAAACCAAGCTTAAAAACGATATCATTGTTATTATAAGTTAGCAAACTAACACGAACTCATGTGGGCCAATTATTTACTTAGACTCCCTTATTCCTAGGTGTATCTCTTATATTTTATTGTTGTCTTGAATGATCACGAGGATGCATTGTTGACTTATTTCGATAGTTATTTTGGCTGAAAATAAAGTGGCACGATTTAATCAATAGTTAGCTAAAGGGCAAAATCTTTTAAAACTGCTTCTCGGGAACTCATAAAGTTCATATCTTGGCATAACTCGCTTCGCGATTTGAGACCTTTCTCGGACTGATATTTGGTAGACTGCATACTTCAAATCTTGAGAGACGTTCATGAAATAATGGTCTTCTCTTCATAATAGGAATTTCTTCACTTGAAGTTTTGAGAGATTCTTCATACTTGGACCACGACTTCTTCATTTTTCTCCAATCTTTATTTGGGATTTTGATATACAACGATCCGCCTCCTTTTAGGACTTGGATCTATTTATCCTCATACCTTGATAGGGCCTTTTTGGATAGACTTCTCCATGATCTTTACGGGAGTATTTGCTTTTCGTCGTGTGTCTCGATCCTTCATATTGATTTTTGATAAATGATTCTTCACATCACTTTGGATCTTTAGCAACAAAATGTAGCCCTCATGCCTTGTTAGGGCCTTTTCGGACTCGCCAATCTTCGCATCCCGCTTCAATAAGTTATGCCTTGGCTATGAACTCTAATCCATACCGAGCAACTATTAAACGATCTTGGGCTAGAAGCTAAGTAACTTTTCAAATCGTACAACCTTATTTATTGCAGATAAATTTATTAGCAAGCGATGGGAGAATAGGCTTATAATTAACTCACATAAATTCACGAAAGAATACCAAACTTATAATTGATTCTATCATCTCTCGTTCTCCACAATTTAAAATCTCAAGGAATGAGACTCGTGGATGCTTAGCCTATCAAATCAAAGTTTTGGGTTTTCGAGTCGTCTGTAGGATCTTGCAGATTCTTAGACTTTTCAAGTTTAGAAATCGCATTTTAAAGTTCCCTTGATAAACGACTCTCTAGGATCAATTATAGGAACTTGCGAAAAGTTCTTGTTCTTAACCCATGAGAGTTAAGACTTTCGCGTTTTATAGCTCCCTATATAAAAGCCTAGCAAAACTTGACTTAAACACGTTAAGGATACGAGCTAGAGTAAACTTGGATAAGTAAACTCGGTTGAGTCAAAAGATTCACAACGTTTGAAAAAATTAAAACAACTTTATTAAAATTTATTCATGTAAAGAAGGAAAAATAACTATACAAAAGTAAAAACTAATAGGCCAAAATAGATAAAAAAATTTGAGAAATGTCAAAAAATTGATTTTCTGGTTAAAATGAGGACAAATACAAGGAAAAGGCCACTTAACTTCGATGGAAGTCTCCCCTATACTTGATATAAACATTATCCTCAATGTTTAAGGATGTGGGAGTAAACTCCCCTACACATAGGACATTGTGCATGTTGTTTAAATCTTGCTAAGGAAGAGACAACTTACGAGATTCCTATTTTAATATTGAGAAATATAAAATAGTGAATCGAAAAGAGTTTAGGATAGAACCCGGAAGAAGGGAACACTGAATCACGGTTCGTCAAAAGTCATCAAGTGTGGATCATTGAGCGCTCAAATCCCTGAATATGAGAAGAGAGGAAATAGCAAGCACCAACGGGTCACCCCTACACTTAGGATAAAGAAAGCTAAAAGATAGATACATGGGTTTCCTCCCAAGAAGAGCTTGATTTTTGTTCACCGAGTCGTGAGCCTGACTCGACCTTGATTAGCATAGGAAGAAGCATGAAACATATCCACCGGGATCAAATACATAGTTTTCGTCCATCAAATAGCACAAGCTTAAAGCGAACAAGGCAAGCCAAAGAAGAGTAGGCAAGGTTCCCTTAAGCAAAGATGGAGCACGGTGGGAGAAAGGGTGAAGAGGTGCAAGCATATCTTCAAAAGTTCTAAAGATTTGTCCTTTTATTTCATCAGATGGATACTGAGGTGGCTTAAAAGTTTCAATACCGGGGTCGAACACCTTTTCCTTTAGGGGAAAATAGCACTCAGGCTAGCAGAATTTGAACTCTAAGAAAATGGACAACCTCGTCCTCAGAAGGTGGACAAAGAGGTGTGAAAACATACGTGCTGCGGATGTTGGTGTCGTCCGGTTGCTTCTCCTTTGAAAGAATTTTCTTCAAATCCGAAGTAGGATCAAGACCATAATCATCAAAGTCTAAAGGAGGAGCATCACTCTCATGAGGGAAGTATGCATTGAGAAAAGTAGAAAAGTCTTCCTCAAATGAGTAGTCATCCAAAGTAGGATTAAGCATGGTTGGCGGAGGGTCTTCATCATGAGAAGAATCACTCGAAAGAGTATCGGCCTCATCAAAATCATCATAAGTGGGCATGTCGGGATACTCGGAAGTAAAATCATCATAATCATCTCCATCGAAACTAGAATGATCATCATAAGCATCATAGATCGGTGGAGAATCATATATGGGTGAAGATTTCAAATTGGAGAGAGAATCATCCACATCATCTTGAAAAAGTGGATTATCAATGCAAGAATCGAATAGAGGATTGTTGTAGACGACAAAATCATCGAGCACATTAATCATATTCGCCGATTCTCTTCCACAGGATTTGCTTGTAAGCTTCCCCATTTCAAAAACTTGTGCATCATCTCCGACTCTTAAGATGAGCTCACACTTATTCACATCTATTAAAGCTCTACCGGTTCTCAAAAATGGGCGTCCAAGTATTAACGGAATACGAGGGTCCATTTCATAATCAACAACGACAAAGTCGACCGGAAAAGTGAATGTGCCAACTTTAATGAATACATCTTCGGAAATACCAACGGGGTAAGCGAGAGTGTGATTGACGAGCTCAAGAGTCATTTTTGTGGGTGTAAGGTCGGGCAATGATAACTTTTTCCAGACACTTAAAGGCATCAAATTTATACTTGCCCCGAGATCGGCTAAGGCAGTAAATTTGTCGGTTTGGTTAAAAGTACAAGGTAGCACAAAACGACCGGGATCTCCAAGTTTTTCCGGAAGTTCTTTAAGAAGGACGGCAGAAAAATTTTCATTCAATCGAGTATTAACAAACTCGGCCATCTTCTCCTTCTTTCTAAGCAATTCCTTAAATATCTTGACAAATTGTGGCATTTGAGCAATAGCTTCAACAAGGGTAAAGGTTATTTTTATGCCGGCAATCTTTTCCAAAAGTTTAGCGACTTGAAGGTCATTCTTAGTCAAAATTCTAGCCTTGTTGAGTCGAGAAGGGTAAGGAATGCTGGGGTTGGGTGGTGGAGGTGTAACAGGTGAAGGTTGAGATGTTGAAGGGTTCTTCTTGGGTACATCATCATGACGAGGCAGAGACGGTAATGGTGTACTAATACTAGGTGTGGGAGTAGTAGGGATAAATGGTGGTGGAGGAGGTGTAGATGATGGGGGCGGGATAGGTGGTCCTACTAAAGTAACTCCACTACGGGTAGTAATAGAACTCACATTCGCTCTTGGATTAGTGACGGTGTTTGAAGGTAGAGAACTTGAAGTAGAGGGTTGAGTGGTGGGCAAGAAACTAGCCAGCATATTCTTCAAATCATTCGTTTGATTGCTGAAGGAGGATTGTATATTATCTCGAAGCTCGGATCTAGTGTCATTCCCTTGCTTGGTGATATCCCCTTTCAAATTGATAATTTGGCTCTGTAGATTCTTCATTTGCTCTCCTTGAGTTCTCATTAAGGCTTCAACATCTTGATTTATGGGTGGGGCTTGTTGAGCGGGTGGGTGATAAGGATTAGAAGCTCTAGGTGGGATTTGGTTGCTTCTATTGTAGTTGTTGTTGGGGTTTTGGTTTTGAGGAGAAAAACCAGGTGAAAGGTAGTTGTTGGACCGGTAACTTAGCAAATTTGATCCCCTTGAGGTCGGGCTTGGTAATTTTCCGGTGAATAATTACCATATGCTGCATACACGTTTTCCGGATTTCCTTGAGTAGAAGGACAATCAGTGTATGGGTGAGGACCACCGCATGTCTCACAAGGATTGGCTACTGCTTTAACTTGTTGTTGGTTTGTAGCGAGAAGCAAGATATTTTTGTTCATTTCGGCCATCATGCGGGTGAATTCGGTCTTATCGGGGTTGGCTGAAGTAGAAGAAACATTGACTCTCGGGTTGTACCTTGAAGAAGCGGAGAAATCCCAGTTTTTGTGATGAGTAGTCATGTTCTCAATAAGCTCTCTACACTCCTTGGGTCTTCTTTTCATAAATGTGCCACCAGCGGCTGCATTAGTCGTATCACGATCACAAAAAGTCAAACCGTTGTAGAAAGTATCAATTAAGGTCACGGGGAGAATATTGTGGTTTGGACATCGATCGATCAAAACATTATATCTTTCCCACGCATCAAAGAGAGATTCATCAGGTTCTTGCATGAAACCGCTGATTTGATTACGAAGGCTCGTGACCATGGATGGTGGAAAGTAGCGCGACAAAAAGCGTTGAGTCATGTCATCCCAAGTATGAATTGAATTCTTCGGGAGACGATCAAACCATTTCTCGTCGTGGTGTGATAAAGTATGTGGGAAGAGTTGAAGGCGAAGAACATCTATTGTGGCACCGGGCAACTTCATGCTTTGAGTGATAGTAATGAATTTGTCGAGGTGTTTGTTGGCTGATGAGATGGTATTTATACATGATCTCATAGTTCTTTTCGGGCTTTAAATGCATTAAAATGTCATAAAATACCATATATATGCTTGTGTTTGTTTACTTGTGTATTTTAGGTATGGATATCGTGAAAAAGACAAAAGATCACAAGATACAAGGAAAAACGGACACGAGAAACGAAGCCGTACAAAGAACCGGGCCCTAATCATGGAATTTTCATCAAATACCCTTAAAGACTTGAAGACAAAACAAGATTGATCCTCATTCTTTGAAGAAATGACACTTAAAACCCTTGTATATTAATAATTACAAGTTTGGTCCCTTAAGTTTGTCAAAATTACAAAAAGGTCCTTCAACTTTGAAGAAATGGCAAGAATAGTCCCTCAACAATTTCAAATTGCCAGATATGGTCCCTCATGAAGTGAAAGACATAATGAAGACTTTTGAAGATCATCATTGTCCAAGTTCAGCCCTTGAATTATCACAAAGTGTCAAAAATCATCCTTGAAAAGCTTTGGAAAAGTTTTTATGCCAAAAGTGTCAAGTGTGAAAACTTATTAACAAAGGAGATGCGTTTTTAGGGCTCAAATCTTCATATGCCAAAATATCCAAAACCCAAGGACCAAATGTGACAACTTCCAAACATTTAAACAAAAACACCCGCCTAACACATGTTTCTCCCCTAAATTCGGATCTAAATGTTTACTGTTCACATTTCTTACCACCCAGATTTCACCCTCACTTAACTTGGGTACAAACCTAATTCCTTTTGGCCACGTGTAATTCCCACACGTATAAACCTTTCCCACGCACAAACTCACCAATCCCACCACTTGAGGACCCCACCCCCAATTCCCTCTCAGCCAATCACATCATACCTTAGTCCCCAAGGCACATGACGTGTCCAAAATGAACGTCCATGATGTATAGCTTACTCACAACGCACAAATGAACAGCCATGATCAAAAAGGACAGCTCACCAACTCAAAACCGTCAAGGGCAACTTTGGGATTTTCTATGCATTAGGGTTTTGTTATCTGCATTCTAGATAGTTCTTAGGTCTCTATATAAGGAGCTCACAGAATGTGTGAAGCCCTTGTTCCAATTTCTCTTCAAAATTTTGTAATCCTTTTAAGATAAAATAAAAGTTTGGTATTTGTTTGAAAACATTATAATTCCTTTTTATGTTTATTTAAAGTGGTGTTTACTGTTGAAGAGAGATTGAGTTCCATCTTTTTTAAATTTGGTTAAGTAATATTGAGGTTTCAAATTATTTCAAAGTTTCTGAAAATTTGAGAGATTTTTGTCAGAAATTTGTGTTAAGGATTTGGTGTTCTTAGTTCATGTTATTGGTAATATAAGGGTAATAAAAACGTGTTTAGAAAGTTTGGAAAAGTTTGGTAAGGTTTTAAGAAGTAAAAAGAAAGAAATCAGAATATACATCTATTGCATATTTTTTGTGTTCTATGGTTTGATTTCTCTTAGCAGGTAGTGAAGAAGTGTTGATTTGTGTTCAGCACCAGCCCGGGCTGGTAAGGAGGAGGATTGACATCCTCTAGGGCTTTGGATGTTAAAGCCCTAAGGTATTCTTCTTGTTTCCCTTTTGAAAATTCAGAAAAAGTGCAAGTGTATGTGAATGATTGATTATCTGTTATTAGTGTGATTAAGGTGTTGGATTCATGTTTATCTGAGCTTGTATGCATGATGGATGTTATATGAGTCAGTTTAAATAAGTTTTTAAAGGTTTTGAGTTGAAAATTTTGGTTTCATAATTTTAAAAGGGTGTTTGGCAATAGGTTTAAGCAGGGCTTTGATCTTAATTAGTGTTCTTAAAAAGTGTTAGAGTCTTTAAAAAAGGTTAAGATAGGTTAGTAGTAAGTAGTTAATTAGTTTGGGACAAGATTTAAATAAGTTTGATAGGTTTTAAAGGAAAAAAGTAAGTTTAGAATCTGCATATTTTCAAGTCTGCTTATTTTTCATCAGTTTTGGTGTTGAATCTTTGAAAATCTGTGAGTGATTGTGTGATTTTAGGATTGTTATTGATTGTGCACTTGTTTGAGAGTTTGTGTGTTCAATTTGAGCTCCTAGAAATCACTAGGTTGCATTTGATAGCTCATAACAGCCCACTGTCCTAGTTTTCTGTCACAGCAACTAGCCTAGGGTGTTGTGTGTTTGATTTTTGATCTTGTGGTGTGCTAAGTGCCTGTTATTGATTGTCTTGACTTCTTGTGCTCAAAGGAGCACAAGAGTGCCCCAATTGCTCCAAAATATCCACCAAACAATCATTGCCAAGTCCTCTTGGCTCACAAGTGTTGAAGTGTGCACTCACACTTTTTACATCAGCAACAATAAGCAACCTGGCAACATTTTTTGTCCTAAATTAGCCTTAATCTTTGTTAAAAAGTGAAGTGGAGTTGAGTTTATAAGTTTGTTTAAGTGTCTGATTGGTTGGCAAAAGTTTAAAAAAGCAAAAAAAATAAAAAAGGAATAAAAAGGGTTGCTAAGATTCGAACCTCCGTCTCCACTCCCACACACCAAACACTTAACCATTGCGCCCTTGGGCCTTTTACTGACCAAGGGTGCAAGGGAAATTAAGTTAACACGTTTTTCATTTGTGTTAGTTTTAAAAAGCCGTAGCTTAAATCCTCAATTCCAGCTTATTTATAAGCTACTTTTTGTTCTTTTTATTTTTCATAGAAACTTATTAGTATTGTTGATTTTTCAAGCCTAGTCTTATATTTTTCCTTTTAGTAGATTATTTATTAGAATTTATTTATTTCCCGTTTTTATAAAATCAATAAAAAATACCAAAAAGATTTTTAATTTTCAGGAAAAATAGTTTTTAGTTTTTAATATATATTTTTGAGGTTTACATCTAATTTTGGTTTCAAAAACTTTTATTTTTAATTTTATAATATTTTAAGGTTTTTTATAAACTTTAAAGATTTTTATAAAATTATTAAAAAAGGTTTGGAAGCTCTAATTAGTGTTTTTCTCTTAGTTATATTATTTAGAATTTTTAGAAATTTTTTATTTCAAATTTTAGAAACTTTTATTTTTTAGTATTATTTTAATAATATTTTATTATTAAAATTTCAAAATTTTATCTTTCTTTCTTTTTCATTTTTCCTAGGTTCTTTGTCATTAATTAGGACCTTTTCCATTTTTAGAATATTTTTATAACTTTTAGATTTATTAGGTTTTAATCATTTTTAATCATTTTTAGAGTTTTAAAAAAAGTTTTAATAGCTTTTAATTTTTAGAAAATTACTTTTTAGTCTTCTAATAATATAAGTTAAGTAATTATTCAATAAAATCATATTTTAGACATTTGAATTAGTTAAATTTAATTTTAGGGCTTTAATTAGCATTTAAAATTAATTATTTAATTAATAAAAGGTTTTAAAATATCTTTGTTGGATTTTTATCTTTGTTTATATTATTTAAGACTTGTTTTTAGCCTTTTTGATATTTTGTTTTTGGTAGTATAATAATTTTTTAATTTGAGTAGTTTTTCACGGCTTTACGTTTTCGTCGTAGTTTAATTTTCAAGAAACCGTCTCCTCATCTTCTCAATATTAATCTCAAATACATACAAATTAGAACACACACATATACCTCCTTGGGAAACGAACTCTTTCTCTCATTTTATTTGATTGTGGGTCATTACTTGTGGTTTTCCTAAATCACTCGTCGATACTTACCGCTCATATACGTTCTTTTTGTTTTCCTAAACAAGAGTCGTATTTTACAACAATCATTTTGGCGCCGCTGCCGGGGAGGTGTGTCGTGCTTTAATTTGGAAAATTTTGTTTTTGATATTATCCATAAATAGTATTTGTGTTAAGTGGAACTCCCTTAACACGTATTATCGGTTTTCTTGGTTTTTCTTTGTGAATATTATTAATATATTGTATTAAGTATCACAATCAAAATACAATATCTCCAAAAGTGTGAAAACACAACCTTAATTGGGATTTGATCTCCTAATTATTGTATTCGAATCTCAAACAAAAAGAAAAGGCAAAAATAGATAAATACTTTCGTGAAGCTCGATTTTGAAAAATACAAACTATAAGGTGGGTATAAGGCGGGTATTATAAAATATACCCTAAGGAAGAAGGCTCTTAAGTGCTTCGCGCCGCCTCGTTTCCCCGCTTGCTTGTGAGTATTTTGAGATTGAAGGCTAATCGAGGGTTTTGCCGCCCAAAGTATTAATACGTATACTATATTTGCTTGGTTTTCTTTGTGATTAAACCCTCGTGAACAATTTGGTTTTCACCAAAGTTCTAAAGTCATTCGAAGGCGTTCACTCCACGTGATCGTTTTCATTCCTTTGAGGCTTCTTTAATCAAGAGTTTGATTCGAGGAGAGATTTTGTAGATTGTTGTCTACGAAGATACACCAAAATTCAAAAAAATTAAATATCATCAAAAACACAAAAAAAAATTGAAAATCCACAAAACAACCAAAAAGAATCTTCTTTGCTCACCTCCCATTCTTCGTGAAGTTTATGATCACTCGTAATCAAGCAAAACGAGCTCGTAAACGACTTCAAAAGCAAGCAAATCAAGGATCGTTGATTGTTGAAGAACCTCCAATTGTTGAACCTATTGTAGAACAAGAAGTCGTAATGGCTAATCGTACTATGATGGAGTTGCTACAAGCACCCACCGAGGGTTTTGGAGAGGCCATTGTTATTCCCGCCATCCTTGCGGAGAATTTCGAGATTAAGACGGGTTTAATGTCGATGTTGCAAGCAAACAAGTTTCGAGGTCACGAGAAAGACAACCCGCATTACCATATTAGGAACTTCAACCGTCTCACCGCTACTAGCAAATTCAAAGATGTTCCACATGACGCCATTAAGATGATGTTGTTTCCATACTCGTTGGATGGTCCCACAAAAAATTGGCTCGAGAAAGAACCGCCAAATTCGATTTTGACATGGGCCGATCTCGTTTCTAAGTTTGTGAACAAATTTTTTCCACCATCGAAAACAACACACTTAAAAAATGAGATTTCACGATTTGTGCAAAGAAACAATGAAAGTTTTTCAATGGCATGGGAACGATTTAAGGAGATGTTACATGAATGTCCTCATCATGATTTTTCGGAATTGCATCAAATTGATACCTTTTATAATGGGCTTAATGATCATGAACGAGATTATTTGAATGCCGCCGCGGGTGGTAATTTTTTGTGCAAGACGACAAATGAGGCTTTACAAATCATTGAAAATCGATCTAAGGTTTATAGCCCTCGTAACACACCGAGTGTTGCCAATATGGGTTCGTCATCGTCATCACAATCATCTCGTAGCATTAATGCCTTACATGATGAAGCTAATGAGGAAAATCGTTTTTTTGATAGATTTGCTAATCTAATGTCCCATTGGAAAGCTCAAGAAGCTTCCAATTCCGCTTCGGTTAAAGCGGTTGCTAAGAGTTGTTTATCGTGTGGAGGAGCTCATGATCTTTCCGAGTGCATTACCGCGAACGGTAACACTTCGAGTGCTTATGTAGCAACGGGAACTTACAACCAAAACGGCCAAGGTTCCCGCCAAAATCAAGCTCCACCAAATCAAAATGCTAATAATTATCGAAACAACAACCAAGGTAATTACCAAGGCAACACACGCAATTACAACAAAGGGAATTATCAAAGTGGGAATGGACAAATCTCTAATCAAAACCAAAACCGTGATTTTCAAAACACTACACAAGGTTTTCAAAATGCTCACACGAAAAATTTGCAAGGAGAATTTTTAGATTATGCAAAAGCAAATGATGCTAAATTTGATAATATGCAACGTGAGATGATTAGCTTAAGGTCCGAGTTGAAAAACGAGCTTAAAAATGAACTTGCTAATGAACTTAAAACTCATGCAAATAAAATGGAAGGAAATGTCCAACGTCTTCAACAAAACCAACAAAAGATGGAATTAGGACAACATGAGATTAAGCAAGAGTTATTGAAAGCGGATGCTAGGCAATCAAAATTTGAGGACCGAATGGCTAAGATGTTTGAAGCAATCATGTGTAAGCCCTCTTCTTCGGGTGGTCTTCCTAGTGATACCATTAACAACCCGAGGGGAGAATTGAAGGTTGTTGCTACACGAAGTGGTAAAACTTTCAAGGAACCAATCTCTCGTCCAAGTACTTCTACGGAGAAGGAAATCGAGAAAGAACCCGAGGTGATGGTCGAAAAGGAGCATATTACAATCCCACGAAGTACCGCTCATACCACACCTACGGTTGAACCAATACCAATTGTGGAACCCGAGTTTCCAAGGCCGTTGCCTAATGACCAACCCACACCACCTTTACCTTACCCTTCAAGACGTAACAAAGAGAAAGCACAAGAAAGGAACAATTATCAATTTGAGCTATTTATGAAAATGTTTCGTGATTTGCACTTTAACATAAGTTTTGCCGATGCTTTAATCATGATGCCTCGATTCGCCGCAAACTTCAAAAGTATGCTTAACAACAAAGAAAAGTTACAACAATCGTCTAGTTGTTCATCGGTTTTTCTAAGCCGCATACCACAAAAAGTCGGTGATCCCGGTAAATTTTTGATTCCGTGTGCTATACAAGATATGGAGGAATGCTACGCCTTGGCCGATCTTGGCGCTAGTATTAATTTGATGCCTCTCGAGATTTTCAAATCGCTTTCGCTTCCGGCTCTTACTCCTTCGAACATGTCCATCGAGATGGCCGATCATTCTACGATCATGGCATGTGGAGTAGCCGAGGACGTTTTCGTTAAAGTCGGAAAATTTTACTATCCCGTTGACTTTATCGTTGTAGACATTCCCATCGATCGAAAAGTTCCTCTCATTTTGGGTCGTTCATTTTTGGATACATCACGAGCACTTATCGATGTTCATGCTCGAAAAATCACCCTTCGTTTCAATGAAGAAGAACTTGTCATCAATGCAACACAAAACTCCAATCTTTCTCACGTCTATTCTATTGCAACTTTAAACCATGGTGACTCGACCAATGTCATTTGCAAAGAATTTTCACCAAGAGTTTTAGGGAATGTCGCCAAAAACAATTTACCATTTCCTCCACCGGTGGAGGTTATGAGTGCTAAGAAACCATCAATACTTGAATCGAAAAATCCTTCACTTTCGTTCTTGAAAAGTGTTGATAAGTTGCCGGTTTCTACGGAAGATCTTTCGGATGATGAATATGTTGGCCCCGATGGGGGGGTTTTCTTCGTCGATAAACGTTTTGAGAACTTGCCACCACCAAAACCAAAACGGTTTCAAAATGTGAGAATTTTTAGTGTGACTAACATCGTCTTAGAAACACCGAATATTTTCGACATAATCAAAAAGGGTTTTCATAAGGAGAGTTTAAAAGATAAAAAGGAAAAAGATCTCAAATGTGATTTAATTGATTTTTCTACAAATCTAACTCCGTCATCACCACGTGATTTGAGTGCTACAAACTCGTCTACTCCTTTTGACGATGTTTTGTGTGGTTCTAGTATGGGGGAAGCCCCTTATGTTCCCTCATCCTTGTCCACCGAGGACGAGATATTCGATCCCGGAATTTCATGTAAAGGGAAATCTCGGTCTTCCACCGATGCAATAAATGGAAACTATATCTATTTGCTTGGTGCGAGTCTACCTCGAGTAGCTCAAACGTTTGTCCTACCAATTGTCTCACCCTTCTACTTCTCATCTATTTTCTTCAAACTCTTTGAGTTTATGGCACATGTTGGAGTGGTGTTAATTTGTTTTCCCAATGGAAACGAGAACGCCATCTTCGACCCCGGTATTTTGCATCATTTAAGGACTTAGTCCTTTTTACCGGTTGCTTTTTGGGCCTTCTTTATCATGTAAGCCCCATCAAAAATTGACCACACCATGATATCCCTAAATGTTCACATTTTAAGGGAATCGAGTCGAGCTCATGACTCGGTAATCAAAAACGAGGTGCCTCGTGGGGGAGATCCCATGCTTATCTTTATGCTTTAATATTCACTAATAAGGGGACTTGTACCCTTCCAACTCGTTGTCTCGTGGTTGTTTGTGATTGTGTTATCTAGATCATCATCATCGTCTACGATTGAAGACTCTCGTGTTCGTTTACGTGAGCCTCCATCGTTCGTTTGAAGAAGTTTTTCACGAATCCATGACATATCCTTTATTGTTCTAACAATTATCTTTTAGCATAATTAATAAACGGCTTTAGATATATTGTTGATCACCCTTTCCATGCTAGATCCTAAGCATTCGACTCTTCGTCTCTAGTATGGGGGTGCTCCACCTTTAGACTCGAAACATTGAGGACAATGTTTACTTTTAGTATGGGGGGGTAAATAGGTACTTGCTTTGCTACGCCCTCACGTTTTCCAACTTTCAATGTTTTGCTTTGCTAATAAGGCTAAAAATGGCCAAATTTTAAAATTTTTCTTAGTTTTCATAAGTGTTTTTAAGACACGAATGTATATTTTCCGATGGGTAGAATAAGAGTTAATTTTTGACTTGATGGACATTTGGAGCCATTTACATTCCTTAACCCGCTCAATTCAAGTTTTGCTAGACTTTTATATAGGGAGCTTTAAAACGCGAAAGTCTTAATTCATTCGGGTTAAGAACAAGAACTTTTCGCAAGTTCCTATAATTGATTCTAGAAAGTCACTTATCAAGGGAACTTTAAAACGCATTCTCTAAACTTGAAAAAGTCCAAGAAAGTGCAAGATCCTATAGGTGGCTTGAAAACCCAAAACTTTGATTTGATATAGTCTTAATGAAAGCTAATCCAAATTTGGCTTAATTTTGACTTGCACGGCTAAGTATTCACGAGTCTCTTTAATTAGAGGTCTTTAAATAGTGAAGAACGAGAAATGATAGAGTTAGACAAGTGATCATGCTAAACGTAGAACATGAAAATGTTCTTTCAAAAACTCATATGTTTTTAATTGTGGCTTTTTCTTCCCATAAGATCAATGCATTAGGAATAAATCATAATTGCAATAAGTAAGGTCGTACGATTTGAAAAGTTACTTAGCCTCTAGCGCAAGATCGTTTAAAAGTTGCTCGGGGTTGAATAGAGTTCATAGCCAAGGCATAACTTATTGAAGCGGGACGCGAAGATTGGCGATTATCCAAAAAGGCCCTAACAAGGCATGAGGAGCTCTATTTTTGCTAAAGATCCAAAGATGATGTGAAGTATCATTGTTCCAAAATCAATATGAAGGATCGAGACACACGACGAGAAGCAATTACTCCCCTAAAGAATGGAGAAAGTCTATCCAAAAAGACCCTAACAAGGTATGAGGATAAATATATCCAAGTCCGAAAAGGAGGCGGATCGTTGTATATCAAAATCCAAAGTAAAGATTGAAGAAAAATGATGAAGTCGTGGTCCTATATGAAGAATCTCTCAAAAACGTCAAGTGAAGAAATTCCAAATATATGAAGAGAAGACCATAATTTCGAGAACGTCTTCCCAAGATTTGAAGTATGAAGTACATGCCAAATATCGGTCCGAGAAAGGTCTCAAATCGTGAAACGAGTTATGCCAAGATATGAACTTAAGGAGATACACGAGAAGCCGTTTTAAAAGATTTTGTCCTTCGGCTAACTATTGATCAAATCGTGCTACTTTGCTTTCGGACTAATAACTACTCAAATAAGTCAATATGAATCACTTGTGATCCATGACAAATAGATAAAAAATGCTAGTAACCCATTTCTTTTATAATAACTAGGATTGCGGGGAGAAAAAGTATTACACAATTTGAACGTATGAGTAGTGTTAGCATTGTGACTTGTACCAACAATGATCTTGTTTTTGCACTTAGCATGGAATGTATGACAATCAAGGATGACGAAGTTTACTCTAAGGGACATTAACTTGTTTCTATTCTTAGACCCTAAAAGTCACCTTTTGGTGATGAAAATCATACATTATGTCTTTACACATCATCGTAGAATGTTGCAAGTCTTTTACTCTTCAATAAAGGTTAATAAAATTGAACTTTGGTGATGCTTAGATACTTTATTCTAGCATTGCGTGAGGGCACGGCAATGGCTTAGTATGGGGGAGTGATGAGATGGCATTTATACATGATCTCATCGTTCTTTTCGGGCTTTAAATGCATTAAAATGTCATAAAATACCATATATATGCTTGTGTTTGTTTACTTGTGTATTTTAGGTATGGATATCGTGAAAAAGACAAAAGATCACAAGATACAAGGAAAAACGGACACGAGAAACGAAGCCGTACAAAGAACCGGGCCCTAATCATGGAATTTTCATCAAATACCCTTAAAGACTTGAAGACAAAACAAGATTGATCCTCATTCTTTGAAGAAATGACACTTAAAACCCTTGTATATTAATAATTACAAGTTTGGTCCCTTAAGTTTGTCAAAATTACAAAAAGGTCCTTCAACTTTGAAGAAATGGCAAGAATAGTCCCTCAACAATTTCAAATTGCCAAATATGGTCCCTCATGAAGTGAAAGACATAATGAAGACTTTTGAAGATCATCATTGTCCAAGTTCAGCCCTTGAATTATCACAAAGTGTCAAAAATCATCCTTGAAAAGCTTTGGAAAAGTTTTTATGCCAAAAGTGTCAAGTGTGAAAACTTATTAACAAAGGAGATGCGTTTTTAGGGCTCAAATCTTCATATGCCAAAATATCCAAAACCCAAGGACCAAATGTGACAACTTCCAAACATTTAAACAAAAACACCCGCCTAACACATGTTTCTCCCCTAAATTCGGATCTAAATGTTTACTGTTCACATTTCTTACCACCCAGATTTCACCCTCACTTAACTTGGGTACAAACCTAATTCCTTTTGGCCACGTGTAATTCCCACACGTATAAACCTTTCCCACGCACAAACTCACCAATCCCACCACTTGAGGACCCCACCCCCAATTCCCTCTCAGCCAATCACATCATACCTTAGTCCCCAAGGCACATGACGTGTCCAAAATGAACGTCCATGATGTATAGCTTACTCACAACGCACAAATGAACAGCCAGGATCAAAAAGGACAGCTCACCAACTCAAAACCGTCAAGGGCAACTTTGGGATTTTCTATGCATTAGGGTTTTGTTATTTGCATTCTAGATAGTTCTTAGGTCTCTATATAAGGAGCTCACAGAATGTGTGAAGCCCTTGTTCCAATTTCTCTTCAAAATTTTGTAATCCTTTTAAGATAAAATAAAAGTTTGGTATTTGTTTGAAAACATTATAATTCCTTTTTATGTTTATTTAAAGTGGTGTTTACTGTTGAAGAGAGATTGAGTTCCATCTTTTTTAAATTTGGTTAAGTAATATTGAGGTTTCAAATTATTTCAAAGTTTCTGAAAATTTGAGAGATTTTTGTCAGAAATTTGTGTTAAGTATTTGGTGTTCTTAGTTCATGTTATTGGTAATATAAGGGTAATAAAAACGTGTTTAGAAAGTTTGGAAAAGTTTGGTAAGGTTTTAAGAAGTAAAAAGAAAGAAATCAGAATATACATCTATTGCATATTTTTGTGTTCTATGGTTTGATTTCTCTTAGCAGGTAGTGAAGAAGTGTTGATTTGTGTTCAGCACCAGCCCGGGCTGGTAAGGAGGAGGATTGACATCCTCTAGGGCTTTGGATGTTAAAGCCCTAAGGTATTCTTCTTGTTTCCCTTTTGAAAATTCAGAAAAAGTGCAAGTGTATGTGAATGATTGATTATCTGTTATTAGTGTGATTAAGGTGTTGGATTCATGTTTATCTGAGCTTGTATGCATGATGGATGTTATATGAGTCAGTTTAAATAAGTTTTTAAAGGTTTTGAGTTGAAAATTTTGGTTTCATAATTTTAAAAGGGTGTTTGGCAATAGGTTTAAGCAGGGCTTTGATCTTAATTAGTGTTCTTAAAAAGTGTTAGAGTCTTTAAAAAAGGTTAAGATAGGTTAGTAGTAAGTAGTTAATTAGTTTGGGACAAGATTTAAATAAGTTTGATAGGTTTTAAAGGAAAAAAGTAAGTTTAGAATCTGCATATTTTCAAGTCTGCTTATTTTTCATCAGTTTTGGTGTTGAATCTTTGAAAATCTGTGAGTGATTGTGTGATTTTAGGATTGTTATTGATTGTGCACTTGTTTGAGAGTTTGTGTGTTCAATTTGAGCTCCTAGAAATCACTAGGTTGCATTTGATAGCTCATAACAGCCCACTGTCCTAGTTTTCTGTCACAGCAACTAGCCTAGGGTGTTGTGTGTTTGATTTTTGATCTTGTGGTGTGCTAAGTGCCTGTTATTGATTGTCTTGACTTCTTGTGCTCAAAGGAGCACAAGAGTGCCCCAATTGCTCCAAAATATCCACCAAACAATCATTGCCAAGTCCTCTTGGCTCACAAGTGTTGAAGTGTGCACTCACACTTTTTACATCAGCAACAATAAGCAACCTGGCAACATTTTTTGTCCTAAATTAGCCTTAATCTTTGTTAAAAAGTGAAGTGGAGTTGAGTTTATAAGTTTGTTTAAGTGTCTGATTGGTTGGCAAAAGTTTAAAAAAGCAAAAAAAATAAAAAAGGAATAAAAAGGGTTGCTAAGATTCGAACCCCCGTCTCCACTCCCACACACCAAACACTTAACCATTGCGCCCTTGGGCCTTTTACTGACCAAGGGTGCAAGGGAAATTAAGTTAACACGTTTTTCATTTGTGTTAGTTTTAAAAAGCCGTAGCTTAAATCCTCAATTCCAGCTTATTTATAAGCTACTTTTTGTTCTTTTTATTTTTCATAGAAACTTATTAGTATTGTTGATTTTTCAAGCCTAGTCTTATATTTTTCCTTTAAGTAGATTATTTATTAGAATTTATTTATTTCCCGTTTTTATAAAATCAATAAAAAATACCAAAAAGATTTTTAATTTTCAGGAAAAATAGTTTTTAGTTTTTAATATATATTTTTGAGGTTTACATCTAATTTTGGTTTCAAAAACTTTTATTTTTAATTTTATAATATTTTAAGGTTTTTTATAAACTTTAAAGATTTTTATAAAATTATTAAAAAAGGTTTGGAAGCTCTAATTAGTGTTTTTCTCTTAGTTATATTATTTAGGATTTTTAGAAATTTTTTATTTCAAATTTTAGAAACTTTTATTTTTTAGTATTATTTTATTATTATTTTAATATTAATTTTTCAAAATTTTATCTTTCTTTCTTTTTCATTTTTCCTAGGTTCTTTGTCATTAATTAGGACCTTTTCCATTTTTAGAATATTTTTATAACTTTTAGATTTATTAGGTTTTAATCATTTTTAATCATTTTTAGAGTTTTAAAAATAGTTTTAATAGCTTTTAATTTTTAGAAAATTACTTTTTAGTCTTCTACTAATATAAGTTAAGTAATTATTCAATAAAATCATATTTTAGACATTTGAATTAGTTAAATTTAATTTTAGGGCTTTAATTAGCATTTAAAATTAATTATTTAATTAATAAAAGGTTTTAAAATATCTTTGTTGGATTTTTATCTTTGTTTATATTATTTAAGACTTGTTTTTAGCCTTTTTGATATTTTGTTTTTGGTAGTATAATAATTTTTTAATTTGAGTAGTTTTTCACGGCTTTACGTTTTCGTCGTAGTTTAATTTTCAAGAAACCGTCTCCTCATCTTCTCAATATTAATCTCAAATACATACAAATTAGAACACACACATATACCTCCTTGGGAAACGAACTCTTTCTCTCATTTTATTTGATTGTGGGTCATTACTTGTGGTTTTCCTAAATCACTCGTCGATACTTACCGCTCATATACGTTCTTTTTGTTTTCCTAAACAAGAGTCGTATTTTACAACAATCATTGGCATCATCATCAGGCATTCCAGCGAATGGATTAGTTTGCACTTGCTGGATCATGTGATGCTTCAAAGAAAACTCCGGAGCCGTGATTTGCATCGGCGCAATTGGTCCTCCTCGTCCAAACATGGTAGGTTGACAAAGCTCCTCCATTGTCCGATGATCGGGCTGTGGAAGAACATTGTTGTTGTTATTGCATCGGCGCAATTGGTCCTCCTTCACGAGTCTCGGGCTCTTGATAATTTGAAGATCTAGTACGCATACACCTGCTAAAGCAAAAGAAAACAATACCAAACACAAAGAGAATATATATACACTTATAAACAAAATAAAATCTTTTTGGATTTTTGAAATTTTTTAATTTTTATTGATTTTTAATAATTTTTAATTTTTTTTAGATTTTTTGAAAATTTATAAGCAAGAAAATAACGCTCACGAATGAACGGATCCCAAAAGGCAACACGTCTTTCACAGAAAACCGTTAATCTTTACGAAAAGAGCCGGTAGCGGCGCCATTTGATACAAGGCTTTTGCCCGTATGAAAATTATAAGTTCGTTGTTCCTGTCTAATCGAATTGATAACTGGTTAACTATGCGACTCAGCTGTCTTTGGTGGAAACAATAGTTGTGTCATTGTAGTAAAATTAAAGGTGCAAAAACTTTAAAGTAAATCTAAATCTAATTTAAAATTAATGGCGAGAATTTAAAGCGTGACGAAAATTAAAAGGCAATTAAAATAAATAACGCAAACTTAAAACTAACCTAAAGGCAAACTTAAAACGCAACTAAAACTTAAAATAAGGCAAGGCTTAAAATAAATCTAAGGCAAGTAAACTTAAAGTGCAACTAAGTAAAAAGGCGGGAAAAGTAAAGCTTAAAAATTAAAATAAACTAAAACTTAAAATAAACTAAAAATACCTCACTCGGAATAATTACTCGTTCGGAATGTCACCTTCGTTCGGAATAATTCTTCTTCGTTCGGAATAATCAACATAAAACACTCATTCAGAACAAATTGCTCATCCGGAATAATTGAACAAAAGCCTTGATCCGGAACATAAATTATTCCGAATAAACATCTTTATCCGGAATGTTCCGAATGAGCTCCTTGATTCGGAATGTTCCGAATGAGTTCCACTGGTTCGGAATATTCCCTTAATCCGGAATGTTCCGAATGAATTTCCTGATCCGGAATGTTCCGAATGAGTTCCCTGGTCCAGAATGTTCTGAATGAGTTCCACTGGTTCGGAATATTAGCTAGAAACCCTTGATTCAGAATGTTTCTCTGATTCGGAATAACAACTTGATCCGGAATATGTCACTTATTCGGAATATCAAGTTCTTTACTCGGAATAATCACATCAAACCCTTCATCCGGAATAACTTAGCTTGGTTCGGAATATCCTGGAAACAAACAGTAATCGCGAAGAACAAGGAGAAACAAAAATAACACGAATCTAATCTAGATCAATCAAATCAAACAAAAAGATTAAACAAGACTAATCACAAATGATCTAATAACAAATACTAATCAATCCAAATCAATAACACAAACACTAATAATCAAAATAATCAAAACCCACTTAATCAATTTAATAAAAACAAAAGAACATAAACATGAACAACAAACATGAAGATTAAGATCAAACTAGAAAGGTAGATAGGAGATGAACAATAAAAGTAAAGATTGACAATAATTAAAAGGAAACTTACTTGAAATTAAAGGTATTTAAGGTGCAAGACAATTAATTAAATGACATGTAATTAAAGAACAAGTAATTAAAATGGAAGAACTAGTGTCACTCTAGCCAACAAAAACAAATGAAAGGAAAATGAAGACTATTTATAGGAGGATTTGGGAGGTGCTTAGAGGAAGCTTCCTCCCCTCTTTCTTCTTTCTTTAATTGCATTATTAAGTCCTTAATCTTCTTAATTCTTTGACTTTAACGACTTTGTCTTGGGATTTGTAAACTCGTCTTGTGATTTCTTCAATAGTATAGACTTGAGTTCTTCGGCTTTTAGTAAACTTCCGTCTTTTGACTTTTTCTTCGATAAATCTTCAGAATTGGTCTTGGACTTCCGTTCTTTTTGCACTCTTGATTTCTTGACTTCTTCGTTTGTCTTTTTCTTCGATAAAAGCCCGTGAATGCCCGTGTTTTCTCCCCTTTTCACGTTTTCGTCCTAAATCACAACAAAAACACAAACCACGCATAATTCCGACATTTACGACATAAAATACACGTTTTGGCTTGGTTATTATTGTAGTTAAGTGGTAAAAAGGATGGGTGTTTACACACCTATCAGACCACTATGGCAAGTGCTAGTTCTAGTGAGAGTGACAAGAGAATCGATAAACTCACTTCGCTTGTTGAATCACTTGCTCTAAAAAGCGATGCCCTAAATGGTCAAGTTAATGCCATGAAAGAAACTTGTGAAACATGTGAGACTTGTGGTGGACCGCATTCATACTATAATTGTGACAAGGTTTACAATAATCAACAAGAAGTTTATGCTTATAACAAAAATGAAAATGAACGGATTCATTTCAAACCAAATGTTGATGTTAACCATTTGTCTTACAAGTCTAATAACTATTTGGCTCCCCCGGGTTTTGTAGCACCACAAAGACCACCCCCTCCCGCCCAAAATAGGAACCAAGGTCCTCAACAGGGTAATTTTCAAGGAAATTCTAATCAGCGGGGTTTTAATCAAAATCAAGGGAACTTTCATGGGCAAAACCAAGGGTTCAATAACCAAAATCAAGGATTTAATAACCAAGGTTTTCAAAATCAAGGATTTAATCAAGGTTATAATCAATATCAAAACCAAGGTTTTCCTAATCAAGGTTATCCTAATCAAGGTTTTAACAATCAAGGGTATAATCAAATGAACATGCATAACCCTCAAATGGACTTAGTTCTACAAAAATTGACCGACCATGAACGAATTATGAGAGAAATGCAAGAATCGACCGATAAGAAATTTTTGACTATGATTCAAAACCTTCGTCCCCAAGGTGCCCTCCCTTCGAACACCGTGACCAATCCTAGGGCTAATGTTAATGCTATCACTACTAGGAGCCGTAAGACCACCGTAGAACCTTCCTATCCCCCACCTAACCAAAGACCCGAGATACCTTCTTCTTCTACACAACCTCCTTCTTCTTCCACTTGTGACATACCACCCATTATGCATTCGTCTACACCTTATGTTCCACCGATACCCAAATTTTCTACCACACCTTCGGTTCCCAAACCGGTTCTTTCACCTTCCATTTCTATTCCTCCTCCTCCACCAAAGGATGTAAGTGAGCAATCCACTCCAAAGCCTTCCTCTCAACCAAATATACCTTATCCCTCAAGGTTGCGGAAAGAGAAATTGAAGAATAAGGATGATATTCAAGTTTCGAACTTCCTAAAAATGATCAAACAATTGAATTTTAATATCACCTTTGCCGAGGCGCTCGCTCACATGCCTAAGTACGCAAAGATGTTTAAGGACCTTTTAAGTGATAAGAAAAAATTGCTCAATATTGCCAACACCCAATTGAATGAGAATTGTTCCGCGGTTCTTTTGAGAAAATTACCGGTTAAGTTAGGAGATCCCGGTCGATTCCTTATTCCTTGTAATTTTCCGGGTGTTGAGAATTGTATGGCTTTGGCGGATCTCGGAGCGAGTATCAATCTTATGCCATTGTCCGTGTGGAAACAATTATCTTTACCCGAGCTAGTCCCCACTCGTATGACATTAGAATTAGCTAACCGTACGGTTGCTTATCCGGTGGGGATAGCCGAGGATGTTTTTGTAGGAGTCGACAAATTCACTTTTCTTGCCGATTTCGTCGTAGTCGACTATGAAATGGATCCCCGTGTTCCCTTAATTGTGGGACGACCCTTCTCGAGAACCGGGCGTACATTAATTGATGTAGCCGCGGGTGAACTTATCATGAGGATCGGGGATGACAAAATCGTCTTTAACATGGGTAAAATTTACAAACTTCCCGATGAGCCCGAATCCGTGAATTACATCGATGTGCTCGACGAAGCATGCGAAGAACATTTTCACTAGGCTTGTAAGAGCGGGATTTCTCCTTTACCTCATGTTGAAACCGTAGCTTCTATTGCTCCTTCATTGACTCCATTTGGAGAAAGTGGTTTTCTTTTACAAGAATTTGAAGCGAGTTTAGGGGATGTGGATCTAAAATATGACGATTCTCCCACCGATTGGAAAGAAGACATTCGTACCATTGAGAGACTTCTCAATGAGAACCATACTTCTCCACCTACTCCTAAGGAAGTTACAAACGATGATCCTAATTTGATTTAGCCTTCCATCGACAATCCACCGGATTTAGAGCTTAAGGATTTACCGTCTCATTTAGAGTACGTTTTCTTAGAGGAGGATAATAAGTTGCCCGTCATTATTGCTAAGGACTTAAAAGAAGATGAAAAATCCCGACTTATCGATGTGCTTAAGAATCATAAGAAAGCAATTGCTTGGAAAATCTCCGACATTCGCGGAATTGATCCTAATTTTTGTACTCATAAAATTCTCATGGAAGATGACTTTAAACCCGCAATCCAAAATCAAAGAAGGGTTAATCCAAAAATTCATGAAGTCATTAAGAAAGAAGTTATCAAACTTCTCGATGCCGGAATGATTTAACCTATCTCGGATTCGCCATGGGTTAGTCCCGTCCATTGTGTGCCTAAGAAAGGCGGAATCACCGTTGTTCCCAATGAAAACAACGAGTTGATTCCTACTCGACTCATAACGGGTTGGCGAGTTTGCATCGATTATCGTAAGCTCAATGATGCCACTCGTAAGGATCATTTCCCTCTTCCTTTCATGGATCAAATGCTCGAGCGTTTAGCGGGTAATGATTTCTATTGCTTCTTAGATGGTTTTTCCGGATATTTTCAAATCCCTATCGATCCAAAAGACCAAGAGAAAACCACATTCACTTGTCTCTATGGAACATTTGCTTACAAACGAATGCCTTTCGGCTTATGCAATGCTCCCAGGACTTTCCAAAGGTGTATGATGGCGATATTTCATAACATGGTTGAAGAAACTATGGAAGTCTTTATGGAAGATTTCTCGGTATATGGTGATTCTTTCTCTTCTTGCCTTGCTAATTTAGAACGTATGCTTAAACGGTGTGAAGACACTCGTCTCGTTCTTAATTGGGAAAAATTCCATTTCATGGTAAAAGAAGGCATCGTCCTCGGTCATAAAATTTACAAAGCCGGTATCGAAGTCGACCATGCTAAAGTTGACGTCATTGCTAAGTTACCTCCACCTACCACCGTCAAAGGAGTTAGAAGTTTTTTAGGCCATGCGGGATTTTATCGACGTTTCATCCAAGATTTCTCAAAAATAGATCGTCCAATGACTCATCTCTTAGAAAAGGGTGCTCCTTTCATCTTCTCTCAAGAATGTCTCGACTCTTTCGAACTTCTTAAAGGTAAATTAACTAAGGCACCGTCGTAGTCTCTCCAAATTGGGAGTTACCTTTCGAGCTCATGTGCGATGCTAGTGATTTCGCGGTAGGAGCGGTTTTAGGTCAACGAGTGAATAAACATTTCCAACCCATTCATTATGCTAGTAAGACAATGACGGGGGCTCAATTGCATTATACCACTACCGAAAAAGAGCTTTTAGCTGTAGTGCATGCTTTTGAGAAATTCTGCCCCTATCTTGTGCTTTCCACCACCATCGTTTACACCGACCATTCCGCCTTGAAATACTTGTTGACCAAGCAAGATGCTAAACCGAGACTCCTTCGTTGGGTTTTGCTCCTATAAGAATTTAAAATCGAAATTTGTGATAAAAAGGGAGCGAAAAACCTAGCCGCGGATCATCTTAGTAGACTTGAGGATCCTTATCAAGGGGAATCTCCAAATCAAGAGATTAATGAATCCTTTCCCCTTGAGACCTTAATGTCTATTAATTCCAATCTTGATGATACCCCATGGTTTGCGGACATTGCAAACTATTTGGCGGGTGGTGTTCTTATCGAAGGGTAATCGTCCTAACAAAAGAAAATTCTTCAAGGACGTTAAAAAACGTACTATTGGGACGACCCTTATCTTTTCAAGCAATGTGCAGATTTAATCATTCGTAGATGTGTTGATGGGCCGACGGCTTTACAAATCCTTGAAGCTTGCCATAAAGGACCCATCGGTGGTCACTTTGGTCCTAATTACATCGCTAAAAAAGTTTTTGACTCTGGATTCTATTGGCCCTCCATTTATCATGAAGCACATGAAATGGTTAAGCATTGTGATGCTTGCCAAAGACAAGGCAAGATCACACATAAAGATGAGATGCCTCAAAATTTCATCCAAGAATGTGAAATCTTTGACGTATGGGGCATCGACTTTATGGGGCCATTTCCATCCTCCAATGGAAACAAGTACATCATCGTAGCCGTTGACTACGTATCAAAATGGGTTGAAGCAAAGTCTTTACCTACTAATGATGCGAGGGTGGTTGTTAACTTCTTAAAACAATTGTTTGCTCGATTCGGTGTGCCTCGTGCTATTATTAGTGATCGCGGGACTCGTTTTTGCAATGATCAATTTGAACGAGTCATGGCTAAGTATGGTGTCAATCACTGACTTTCCACCGCGTATCATCCACAAACTAATGGTCAAGCCGAGGTTTCTAACCGTGGTCTTAAGAGAATCTTAGAGCGAACCGTGGGAGAGCATCGTGCCTCATGGGCCGATAAATTAGATGATGCTTTGTGGGCTTTCCGTACCGCTTATAAGACACCGATAGGTTGTACCCCTTATCGCCTTGTGTACGGAAAGGTGTGCCACCTCCCCATTGAGTTGGAGCATAAGGCTTATTGGGCCTTGAAATGGGCTAATTTTGACATAAACAAAGCCGGTAATCATAGGAAAATCTAACTCAATGAACTCAATGAACATAGGAATGAGGCTTATAAAAATTCATTAATCTACAAGGAGAAGACTAAGCTCATTCATGATTCCAAGATTAAAAACCGAGAGTTCCATGTTGGTGATCAAGTTTTACTCTTTAACTCTCGGTTGAAAATCTTTTCGGTTAAACTTAAGAGCCGTTGGTCCGGTCCATTCACCGTGGCCCAAGTCTTCCCTTATGGCACCATTGAGTTATCCCAACCAAATGGGCCCAATTTTAAGGTGAATGGCCAACGGGTTAAGTTGTAATATGGAGAGGACATCTCTCACGAGATGATTCCATCCCTCTCCATATTTCCCTTGAATTAATTCGGGAAATCGAGTCGAGCTAGAGATTCGTGATAAATAAATCAAGCATCGTATAACTAGGTTAGATTTTTACCTTTACCATCCTTTCCACCCTTTTTCACCTTCATCCATTTCCACCAATAAGTGTAGGGGGAGCCAAGTAGGTTGTTTGTGTGTTGTGATGTTGTGCAGGGACATATGCTTTGATGATCCACTTTTGGTACTTTTGACGCGACCCGTGATCCCGTGTTCCTGTGTACCTGGTTGTATCAAAACTATTGTGATTCATACTTGTATATAAATAAAACGAATAAATGCAATCACTTTAGTTGTCCCTTCCTTAGCTCGATTTTAAACAACGTACTCAATGTCCTAAGTGTAGGGTAGTTTATTCTCCCACATGCCTAAACATTGAGGACAATGTTTATATTAAGTATAGGGGGGACTTCTATCAAATTTTAGTGGGCTTTTCCATGAATTTGACCCCATTTAACCGGAAAAATTTTGAAAAATTTTCAACGTTTTTCAAATTTTTGATCTATTTTGGCCTAGTAGTATTTTTCATTTATGTCTTTCCTTTTATCATCGCATCTTATTTATAATTTCCATTTCAAGAATAAAGTCAAATATAAATAAATAAAATGGTTTTAACAAGTTTAGATGTCTTTGATATATTAGGCCCGTCGTGAATATTTTGACTCAACCCGAGTTTACTTATCCAAGTTTACTCTAGCTAGTATCCTTAACCATATGGACCTTAATTGGTTTATTAGGCTAAGCATCCACGAGTCTCATTCATTGAGATTTTAAATTGTGGAGGATGAGAGATGATAGACTTGATAATAAGTTTAAGGGTTAATTTTTGCTTATATGGTTTTTGTGGCTCTTTCTTCCCGCTTGTATATTTAATTGCTTAATAAATGAGGATTCTTGCGGTGTAGATTCGATATCTTAACTCTTAGCTAAATCTTTAATCTCCTTGTAATTAAAGCATGAACACATTGAGGGTGCCAGCGTTGTGGACTTCCGACTAAGGTGGCTCATAACCGCTAAGTAGGAGGTATTCAGACCATGGGACCGCATAATTTGGCCTACTATATATATTATAAATAAAGAAAGAATAAGATTAAAACATGACCTCAAGGAGCCTTAGGGTGTGGGGCATGTAGCACAAACCTTGTCATTAGAGCCTTAGGGTGTATGGCATGGTAAGTGTTGAATAAAAATTGATCAATAAAATCAATTCCCTCGTTTATCGTTCAAGGAGCCTTAGGGTGTGGACAATAGACGGGGAGAATTTTAACATCTTAAAGAGTCTAAGGGTATATGATGTGAACTTGCTAAACTCCACATAAAGTCTACATGACTTTGGAGGAATAATTAATAAGTAGTACTATTTGGCCAAATTTTGGGTCCGGGAATTTATTCCCCAAATCGTGTTAAATCATCCTTGATATGGGCTTACTTTAGTGACAACGTTTTTGAGGACGAGGTTTGGTTTTGAGTGTCGGGTTTGCACCGTTTGGCCATCATTTTTCGATTAATAATTATCAAATAAGTCAAATGAGCCTACGGGTGAATGACAATCAATAAAATCTAGAGATACAAAGTAGGAATTAGAGAAAGAGTATTACACGATTGTCTTATATAAGCGGTTTTAACTTAAGGACTTATGGTAAACAATGATCTCGTTTTTAAGCTTGGTATGGGGAACGTGAAACTTAAGGGTGATTAATATTCATGACACCAAAGCCCTAATTAAAGTCTTAGATTTCTTTACAAGTTTCTTCCATCAAATAATTTCAATAATAAATCCTTAATAACTTTTGTTTCCTTTATAGTTTTTATCTTTTCGTCGTCGTAGTAGTAGTAATAGTAATAAAGGCCGAGATGGATTAATTATGAGAAAAATGTAACTTAATGCTTTAAAACTATGCATTGCATGGTGTCATTGCAATGGTCAAGTGTAGGGGATTTAAAAAGTGTGTATACACTTATCCTTTTACCACTAAAATCATGGAAAAACAAGACCTAATCATGTGTTTAATATCGTAAAAGTCGGAATTACGCGTGGTTTTGTGTTTTTGTGTTTAAATAGGTACAAATGATCAAAAGGAAAGAAAACACGGGATTTCACGGTCAAATGTTGAAGAAAAGTCCAAAAAGAGACGAAGACAAAGTCAAAAGACCAAAAGTGTGCCGAAATCACGAAAACCGTCAAAATCAACACAGAATTGAAGAAAAGATCGAGAAAGCTGAAATTGAGCTCGATTCTAACGGATTTAATCATTTTTGATGATATTCGAGCCAAATGGGTCCCACATTGGATAAATGGGCTCAAAAGCCCATTTAAGGAAAAAAGGTTTCTTAAACTTTTAACCAACGGCCCAAATGAAAGCCCAAATGGTTTATGAAACGGAAGGAGTTTGCCTAAATTGGGCTAAGCCCATTTGATTCAATAAACGGCTAAGTGTTATTCATTTGTGGTCAACCCTTTCAGTCAAAATACAACCACAAACGTAATCCCATTCTCACCCACGTGTCTATTCACCCCACACACTCAATAAATAAAATATTTACCCCACCCATTTATTTACGATACAAACAATGCTCCACCACCACTTACTGTTTATCCTCTCCTTCATTCTCTCCCCATTTACACAGCCACCACTTCAAACCCTAAAAATTATCATCACATAATTTTACCAACGAAAATTGGGGGTTTTACCCTCAATGGTTAATTCATACCATGAGGAATTAAATCTCCATAGTTTTCGGATGATCCACCAAAGGAGTGGTCCTCTCCTGGCCAATCCTTGTGTTTTGATTGGCTCACACACCTCTCCACCACCAAATCCCCCAATCAGAGAATTCCACCTCATCCATCAAACTAGCACAACAAACACAACTTTTGCCATGCTGGCAATCCAAGTGATGCAAGTTATTTTCCATCGCAAGATTGAAGAAAATGAAGAGAGAGAAGAAGAATGATGGATTTAACGGTTCGGATTTGATGCTTACGATTGAAGCTAAGAAGAGGGTTTCTAAGGGGTTTGCCTATAAAAGCCCCCTCATATCTGTAATTTTAGATGCCTTTTCCTTTATTTTTAATTTTTATTTTCTGAAAAAATAGAATTAGGGTTATTGTAATTTCATTTCAAAGTATTGTAATCAGTTTAAAAGATTAATGAAATTTCAGTTTTCCTAAATTCTTGTCTCGTTTAAATTTATTGCAATTTATTTTAATTTTATTTTGATTAAATAATTATTAAAATAAAAAGATAAGAGATAATTTCCCCTACTGGGAAATTATAGAAAAAATATATTGGTTACTGTTTATGATGGTGATGATGGATATTGGGTAAAAACGGTGGTGTTGGTTCGTTTGTTTCGGTTCACAAGGGGGTTCAGCGCCCACCTTCTACTCAAAGGAATCGTCACTAGGTTAATTATATTTGTTTAATCTGCTGTTTGTGTTAAGTTTTTATACAACTGCTAAAGTTTTTAGGTTGGATCTATTTACTTTTGATTAAACTGATTAAGTTTGGTAGGTTTGAGTAGTATTGTTTAGTTACTGTTTGATTTTTATTTGGATCTGCTTGTTTTTTTCGCTTATACTAGTATTTAGGTTTTAATTACTGTTTGGATATTTGTTTAATCTGTTTAGTTTTGGAGTCGTTTAAATCTACTTAAATTAGTTATCGGTTTGTGCTGTTTTTTTTATAGAGTCTGTTTTTGCATATGATAGGCTTGCGGGTTGTTTTTAGTTAATACATTTGTTTTGAGATTTAAATCCTTTATTACTCATAGCTTATTTGATTTCGTGTTGGTTTAGCTTATCTGATTATTGCTTATCTGCTCGTTTAGCTTATAGATTCGTTTGGTGGCTTATTGTTTTATTTTAGATAGTTCATATCAGCTCATTTAGTCTTTATCATTTTAGCTTATCGTTTAAACTACTTGCTTGGCTTATTCGTTTTAGTTGCTTATTTGATATAGCTAAGTGGTTTATTTTGGCTTTTAATTTGTGCTTATATTGTTGATACATAACATATCCTATTGATCTGTTATTCTGTAATTAAAAAAAAAATCCAAAAATATTAATAGCAAATTCGTCTCTGCCTAGATTCGAACACTGGAACTCCTGTCCAGGGACCATACACCATAACCAATTGAGCTAGGCTCTTATTTGTGTTTTATTCTGTCCAGTTTAATTAATATAGAGTATTTGAGTCTTGCCAGATTTATTAATTAGTTTTAAATACACATTTAGCTCTTTTTAATTAAAAGTTTTTATATTATTTTTCTTTTAATCAGTTTTTTTTTTAAAATACAAAAAGACAAAAATATATTTTATTTAATTATAATCTTACGTTTTAGTTTTCAAATTAGTTTTATTTACATTTAAAATTTTTAGTTTAAAATTAAGATAGTTCCATTTTAAAAATTAGTTTATTTGTTTTTAATTAGTTTAAATTAGTTTTCAAAATTGTTTAAATAGTTTAAATAGTTTAAATAGTTAATTAATTAGCTTTTATTTTAAAAAGTTTTTAATTAGTTTTTAAAAATACCAAAAATACGTTTACCAAGAACAAATATGTTTTATGTTTAACCGGAAATCAATTCGAGTGAGTCGAGGAAAAACGAACATTAATTGATTTAAAAAGGATTGCAAAATTCTAAACATTATGACACATGCCATCAAAAATCATTTTTGAAATATTATATTTTTGCCTAATAGCAATACACACAAAGGCACTCCAAATAGATCAGTTGATTTCATTGTGTGCAGTACACTTAAGACTCAAACATTGAAGAATAACATGTATCAAGTACTTCCAAGCTGGGGGGAAATTCTTGTTTTGTATATTTGTTTAAATGGCCATCTTCTGGCAAAGGATAGCCCAAAGCTTGGAGTACTTGTTCTAGCTCTCTAATGGGTAGGGTGGTTATACCATCTACATCATTAAGATGCAAAGCTTGGCGAACCAGAGCTTCAGTAACCACCCATGGAAGCCCATGTACAATATTAGTTAATGTAGTCACATTATTAACTGTTAAGGAAGTAACTGTATTCCAAAACTGTTTAATATGTGTGACAGGGATAAGAGGAGCATGAGAAAGTTCATACCTAATGGGGGATGCATTCAAATACTCCACCATCTGAGTATATTGGGGAAACAGAGCATCATCAGCTTCTAAATAAGTAAGCATGTTATGCTGACTTCTGAACCCCAATTCCAAATCTCTTGATTTAAACTTAGGCGCCATTGATGTAGAAAGCTGTGATAAAAGTTATGAAAGATGAAGGTTTGAGAAAATCTAGTTAGACAAGAATAAGCAGTTACCCTGTTTCAAAGGAATGAGCCAAATATAGGAGAGGTGAAAACATGTAATTGGTCAAAACATGTGGCAGTTATATTCAAAATATAATGATTAAAATCTTGAAAATATATAACTTATCTTTTGCATTAATAAAAAGTTACCAACTCCTAAAATTACGGCCCAAATTTTCTTCAAAAATAACAACTGGGTAGGACCCAATGTTTATCAACGGTCCAAAATAACTTATCAGCGCCCAACGGCTATATTCTTGTCAACGTTGGATTTTACCATGTCAACGTCAAAATTGGTCTTAACAATGCTTGGAAAGAAAACTGTCAGCGTCCAAAAATAAAAATAATATAAAAGAAAAAGGACCTTAACAAACTAATTAATCCTAGTGAAGATAACTCATAGACTGAAAATCACCATAGGGTGGCAAGCACTGTCCAATCATGCACACTTGCTTATGCAAGATAGACATAATTTTCCTCAAGTGTCCCTTGCTAACAAAAGTTCTTAACAACGAAGTTATCTCATAAAATCCTTTGTAATTTCCCAGGTAAGCCCGATAAAAATCATACCCAAGTCACCCAACATAACACATCCAATTCTATGTCAAAAAGTCTTGGCAGCGTGCAAAGTATATCAACTTTGCATGCTACAGTGCCTCACGATTTAGTAAACTAACTCGTACTCACCAGTGGACACAATCTAGAATTATGATAAGAGTATTATATGAATACCCAAAAATTCCTAAAGGTTTCTTAAACCTCCCCTTAAATCATGATATACAAGTTGCCAAATATAAATTATGCAATAAAAATTTATGTCAAGATAGGAATGTAAATATTCCAACCATCATCCATAAACTTGAACACACTACAAGTAAGCTCCAAAGATCCATAAGCAACTCTGTATCCATTTGTACAATGCTCATAATTCCTGCATAATTAGATCAAAAACCACAAAACTAACATGTTGCTATCAACGTCATTTTAACACTTATCAGTGTTAAAATAACCTTTGTCAGCGTTAGACAAATAAAGTGGAAAACCTAATTTTGTACAAAGACCAATAACAATGCATATCCTGTACATACTTTTACAATAAGTTCCAAAAACACATATTAGGTGAGATTGATCATTCTAATAGTTGTTACCAAGTATTGAAATCTCCCAGCATCAAAAGGTTTAGTTAATAAATTAGCCACATTTTCTTCTGTGTCAACCCTATATGGTTGTATTAAGCCTTTTTCAAAACAATCTCTTATAAAATGATGTCTAATTTCTATGTGTTTTGTTTTAGAATGATCTACAGGATTCTTAATAATGCATAAAGTACTGTTATTGTCTAAAAAAATCTTGGTATGCATAAAATTATACCCATAATCTAATAGTTGGTTCTGAATCCATAAGACTTGTCCACAACAAGCAGCTGCAGCTACAAATTCTGCTTCAGTTGTAAAGTTGGCCACCACTGTTTGTTTCTTGCATTGCCAAGATACTAACCAATAAGCTCTAACGGAGAATCCTTTGGATACCATAATCCCAAGGTGGGATAGTACCTAAGGTATCTAAAAATCCTCTTGACAGCTTGAAAATGACACTCTTTGGGAGTCACCTGATGGCGTGCACATGCACACACAGCAAACATAATGTCAGGTCTAGAAGCTATAAGATACATCCACCTCTTTTCCATCTCCAATCTTTCCCCAAGGGTGTTCCCTATCCATGGGTGTGCTAGCCCGTTTTTCATGTGGAGAAAAACCAAACTTCTTCAAGATCTCTGCTACATATTTGTCTTGAGAGATAAATATACCATCTTCTTTCTGATGAACTTGTAACCTTAGAAAGAACTTCATCTCTCCCATTGCACTCATATTGAATTTGTTTGTCATGAGCTTGGAAAAGTCTTCACTCATCTTTTGACAGGAAGAGCCAAAGATGATATCATCCATATAGACCTCAACAAGTAAGAAGTCCTTACCAGTCTTCTTGGTAAACAAAGTCTGATGTATGGTGCCCTCTTGAATCCATTTTCCACCAGATAGGTGGATAATGTGCCATACCATGCTCTCGGGGCTTGATGAAGTCCATACATTGCTTTCTTCACCCTATACACCTTGTCTGGATGTTCTGAATCCTCAAAACCAGGAGGCTACATTCTATAAACCTCCTCTGCAATTGTGCCATAAAGAAAAGCACTATTCACATCCATTTGATAAACTGTGAAGCCCATGCAAGAAGCATAGGCTAGGAAAATCTTTATTGCTTCAATCCTTGCAACAAGTGCAAAAACCTCTTCATAGTCTATCCCTTCCTCTTGTGTATAACCTTGAGTAACTAAACGTGCCTTGTTTCTGACCATAATTCCTCTCTCATCCTTTTTGTTTCTAAGAACCCATCTTGTCCCTATAGGTCTGACATATCTAGGACAATCTACTAACTCCCAAACATCTTGAATAGCAAATTTGTGAAGCTCATCTTGCATTATTTCCACCCAACTTGGTTCTTTGAGAGCATCAAATACCTTCTTGGGTTCCTGTTGTGACAGAAAACAAGCAAACAAACATGCCTGAACAAGAGGTGTATCAACCTTCTTGTGGATATTGGCAATAAAACCTCCTTGATTCTGATGAGATCTTCTTGTTTGAACAGGAGACATCACATCACCAATGATTAGAGAATAAGGATGATTCTTGATAGTAGATGTAAGTATTCCTCCTTCAAGAATTGTGTTGTCTTCAATTTCAGTCTCCATATTGCCAATATCATCTTCAAATTCTCCTCCATCATCACCTAAATGAACCTCTTCGTGTACTATTGATGGTTCACCTTGTTCAAAAACATTTGAAGAGAATAAATGGTCAAAAGAGTTGTCAACGCCTGAACAAGGCTTGTCAACGTTTGAGCCATCAACACTTGAATTTGGCCTGTCTGTGACAATCTGTCAATTTATGGTCGATATTTTATTCTAAAGTATTATTTAAAAACATTATTTTAATTTTATAATATGAACTCACTCATTTTTGGGAAGAAATTTGGGTTTACGTCTTGAAGTAGCATCGACTACGTCTAAACCGGATGACTCTACGTTACGTGCTTACGTTTACATACACCGTTTTGGTGACAGTCCGACATTTCAGGAAATAAATTTATCCTTGAATATTATTTTGGAATTTTAATTTGTGTTGGTTCATAAACTCACAAATTTACGAGAAGAAATTAGAGCTTACGTGAATAATTTAGCGTCCTTTACGACTAAACCAGAAACCCTAGGTTTACGTATTTACGTTTTTGAACTCCGTTTTTGATGAGACAAATTTTATTATATTCTTTTTGTGCCGTTGATTCATAATTTATAAAAATGTTTTTCGTAAAACGACCCGAGGGCACATAAATCAAGGAAACTAGAATCGAGGAGTACCCGTAAATTAGTGGAGATGAGACAAGTTTACACTTGCCTCACCCCCACTATGGGTGGAAAGACTTAGCCAACACACCATATGTGGTGTCAAGTTTATATACACACTAAGGACACATGTCCTTAGTGCATACACAAACCACCAAACTAACAAAACTAGCTACACCATAAACCATTTCTCATTTCATACATGCAAAACCACTCAAACACTCTCTTCTCTCTCTATGAACGTCCATAGCCACCCTCCTATCACCATTTTCATCAAATTTTAACCATAAACAAAGGCTATAATCAACATATGTTGAAGCCTACTTGAAAAGATGAAGATTGGAGGTGAGTATAACATGTGAAAAGGAGTTTTCATGGAGGTCTTTGGGCTGATTTTCAAGAAGGAGTTTAGGGTTGATTTCATGGAGGTGTTCATCCATTTGAAGGACTCAAGAAGTTGTCTTGCTGAAGTTGAAGATTTGGTAACAGGGAACCAAGCCTTGTTCATCAATATCCCATCTTTTCATCATCTTGGTGGTATAGAGATTATTTCTCCCTATGATCTTGTTATTTTGAATATGTAATCTTGTATTTTCTTCTAATGTATATGTATATCATGATATATGATGATAAAAATATTATGTGGGGATCATGTGTTAATAAACTTGGTTAAAAAGATTGAAAACTACATGTAAAAGTGGTAAAATCTTGCTTAAATAAGTAGGCTGTATAAAAACAGTAAAGAACCTTATGTTAAACTGTTAAAATGGCATGGATGAATTCATATATAGTAAGTTATAAGACTTTTACACATGTGAGAGTTAGCCATACAATGGAATCTTTATAATGAGTGAGATATGATCAAAACAAAATGGAAGTGCAAATCTTAGTAGTCTGTTTTGTATGGACTGTTAGGGACACTTAGTGTTAGATTGAGAAGTAGCTATAACTAAGTTAATTATAGCACATAATATGAAGTTTATGTCACCCAAAAACGGGCTTCTATCTCCTTGTAGAACTCAAGATATGGTAATAATGGTGAAAGTGAAAATAATAATCAGATTTGTAAAATAAAAGTATATAGTATAATATTAGCACTCAAGTTAATATAATATAAAATGTATACCTAAAATCCACTAACTTATATATTACATATAAAAAAGTATCTACTTTAATAAATAAAAGGGACATTTTATAAAATTAGCAATTTGATAAGTTTTATAAGTTATAAAACTAAAAACATAAGTTTTAAGTCTTTTCGGCTAAAACCGATAAATTAACGTTTTCGTCAATTAAAACTTAGACGGTCGGACCCGTCTAATGTAAACTTATTATAACTTATCTATTGATGTATAAGTATATTTGACAAGTAAAAACGATAAAACCCGAGCTTTATAACTTATGGACATTAACGGGCCAAAGTAGTCTTATTGGACTATTAACCCGACAAGTTTGGCTAAACACTAATGGACTTACTCATTGGTCTTAACCCACTTGGGCCCAAAATATGAGTAAAGGCCTGGTATTAAAAGTATAAATGGACTAATATAATGTATTGGGCTTTTAATGGGCTTATTGGGCCTTAATATGGAATTGGATTGAAACTAGTGTAACTAGTCAAAAATTTGACTAACACATAACACTATCATGTTGAATGAAGATATAAAAACCCACTTGATCATCATCATACTTATGATATCATCATATATATACGTAGCCATTGTTTTTATAAAGTCATTGGACAAGAGTCTAAGACAAGTATTATTTGTCTAGGTTTCCGTGATTGAAGCACGTACCGTACATCCAAATCGCCGATAACCCGCCTTTCCCAATCTACGTGAGTTCATAGCCTCGCACTCTTTTAAATGTTTTATGAAATGTTTTATAAACCCGCGAGGGAGATAACATGTTAGTTTTAATAAAATAGGACACCAGTTGTCCCGGCTGTTTGCTTATTGATTTGGACCCAAATAATTGTATGACCCGATGAATGATTATATGACCCGATGAATGAAATGAGATGGATTATTATAAGTTAGGTTATGTCACTAAAAGTCCCATTAGCATGAATTGTGAACTACCAGGATTTGGTAGACGCTTATGCATATAATAGTACTATTTGGGGAAGATCACCCCAGTTCGCGCCTTGACTGTTAATCTCTGTCGTGCCACATTGATTGGTAAGCGGATTTATGTATGAGAAGATTTATATAAGTGTGATACCCTAGAACCGAGGTCACTTACCTTACCCTAAATTACGCTTATTTTTGAAATTTTTAAGAAATTTTAATTGCTATATATTTTATCATTTTGGTTGAAACCAATATTTGAGGTCATAATTTTGACGATTGACGATTTAAGAAGAACGATGACGACTACGATCCCGATGGATGCCCAAATTCCTATGTTTATTGTCGTTTTATCGATATTATAATTTTTCGAGAATTTTTCTTTCGGTTCGTGTTAAGTTGAGTCGGGTGAGTTTTTATTGCTTTCCGGGTACATTAAATTTGTCCTAAAAGTATTTTGGAGTGTTCGGGATGATCCCCGACTCCCGTAAAATTTTCCAAAATGACTAGTGAGTCATTCCCGTAAACTTTTGAGGTCGTTTTCACTTAAGGCCAAAAGAAAGCTAATATTGCACAACAAGGCCCTCCAAAAATTACAAAAAGGAAATGGACCACACACAACACAAAAACATTCAAAAAAATTTCACAAACTCTCTCTCTTTTCTCTCTAGGCCGCCGGCCATACCACACCACCACCACCACCACATTCAAATTTTCTTGTTTTTGATTAATTCAAATTAAAGACCACACTTTCAAAACCTTTTGTAAGTACTAATCAAAGGTTTAATCCAACATGCATTAACTTGATTTTCCAAAAATTAAAGGATTTTTCAAAAGTTTGTTTTGATGTTAATTAAGTGTATGCATGTTTAGTTCAAGTATAGGGGAAGTATAATCACTCAAAAAACCAACCAAAATCAATTTGGTTGGTGGTTTTGATCACCCACACCCCACGGCACAAGGGGGGTGTTTGGTGGATCTTGGTGATTGTTGTTTTGTTCATGGATTATGTGTTTATTACTTGTTTTTAGATGTTTTTGAGTGGGTAAAACCCATTGCATGTTTGATTTGGTGTTTGGGTTTCGAGATGGATTTGATATTTAGGGAGTTAAGGACTGATTAGGATGGTTAAATATTATTAGGAGTGCTTAAGTTGAGGTCAAGTGTCGATAAATTGGTTTGGAAACGAGTGTTGGATTGATTTTGAGATAGGTAATTTTAGGCAGAATGTTTGGGATGTTTTCAAAAAATTTATTTTGTAAACAGGTCATGGCACTAGGATATAGTTTTATAGCGTCTTCTTAGCTTCGATTTGGTATAAGATAGAGCTTACGACTCCTAACGAGTCAAAAGTTATGATGTTTTGAAAATCGTGTACCGAGAGATGAGAACCTACATAATCCGAAATTATGTTTGGTTTTAGGTCAAATCCCGGGGACCATAGATATAGTTTGGTAAATTGTTAAAGGTTGATTTTTGGTCTCAAACCTGCATATCTGAGTCTATTATTAGACTTAGGTATCAAATGGGTCAATGGAATATTTTAAATGGGTCAAATGAGTCCGACTTGGTCAATGTGCAAAATCAGTCCGAAAAACGTAGGTTTAGTAAAGTGTTGAGTAACGGGTCGTAAAAGCGAAAACTTTTAATGGGATTAAAATATTGTTTTCTACAGATCTTAAGGTATTTTTGAAAATTTTTCCAATTTTTATAAAAAGGCTTAAGTCTAGTAAAACAGCCCATACTTTTGGTAAGTATCGGCGAAAAACGTGAAAAGGGTAATAACGTTAATAACATGGACGAATAGTATAAAACGAGTAACACTTATTTGTTTGGTTTTGGCGTGAGTTGTAATTATCACAATTGACTAATACGTATGTAATATATACAGTACTTAAGGTTTATAAATGAGATTACTCATTACGCGTTATTGGTTTGATAGGTGTTGATTTTCCCGGGCATCCTCATCATCGTCAGTGATCGTCACTCGAATCGTCGACTACTCTATATATATAAGGTGTGAATTTATATCCTCGCTTACTATTGTTTTAAGTTGTTTTACCCGCGAGGGAAATGCATGCTATTTTTCTAAAATGAACATACGTCATGAATGATTGTTGGACCCGAATGTTGCCTTAGAAATTGTGTTGAGTACCTAGTTGCAAAAGGCCCTAAATTCATGAACTATTAACTATTGTTTAATCCTAGCGTGGATTGAAAATAGCCGCTTATACAATTGGTAGTACTATGGGGTTGACGACCCTATCCGAGACGAGGGCTAGTACGTTGAGTACCCCCTACGGACGGATAACTTGTGATAAGAGATAAGGTATAATTGCAACTGATGCCTTTAGAAGGGGCAATGGTTTCATCTTAATCACGCTGGTAATTATTACGCGGGTGATTGAGTTAACGGATTAGTGACATGAGCTTAAACACAATTGTCATAACCTTGAAAATAGATTGTTTGATCGACAAGTCTATGAATGATCGTGAATGATTTTTATAACACAGATGTTCAAAATGAGATTATAAAACCTATGAATTCCACTCAACATTATTTGTTGACCAAATTTAGCATGTGTTTCAGGTAACCGATGAAGTGTAGCATGTAGCATGCATTGGATGGGAGTTGTGTGTGGCTTGGCGTCTACTTGTTTTTCCACCCATTCTTAACTTGAATATTTTAAACTTTATGTCATGTTGTGAAAATTATATCTTTTGGGGATTGAGATTCATGGGGACCGAAACGCTAACTCTGTGTTGTATCATTTGGGTTTGGAAAACCGTAGACATGTATGTTTTTAACAATGCGTAATTTAAGTTAAAACTTTTACGTCTCTTTGAGTCGTTTGATATATCTTGTGTGCGATGATAACTGCCTAGCACCCAAATGTTGTAGTTCCGCTGCGCATAGCATTTGGTGGGATGTTAGAATAAGCGTGATTATTGTAATGACACGCTGTTTTAGATGGGCAAATAAGTTTCGGGTTAACTACCTGTTGTTTGTTATAGTAAGGTAGCAATGTCATGCGGCTTATAATAATCCAATAACGAAAATACTGCTATACGCATTCAATTACAATATATTGCCTGACTAGCAATACGGGGTCTTATTATTGATATTATATTCGTGTTTTGGTTTTACATAACCATATTCATATAACGGTTTTTATTCCACTCTATACAACGTTATAAAACGTATTGTATGATGTTTTTACGACATTGGTTCGTATAATGGTTTTGAAGGCAAGAGCCTATAGTATGGTTTACAACAAAGATTTGTATAAAATGTTTTTGGCTTATTTTATGGCCTACGACAAGGAATTGTACAAAATGATTTTCGGTAATAATTTTATACCGATGACGTTTTCGCTGACCTTTTCCTTTAACATGTTTTATCTCAGGTACTTGAAGGTAATTCTCGGGAAGATGACAAGAATTTATGACCCGCACTTAAATAACAATTTTCATTCAAATGCTTTGTAAAAGTGTATGAAATATTATGACTTGGGACCTATGTAAATTTGATATTCATGAATGGAAAATGCTTTATTATTAAACGACGCGATTTTTGTGTGTTGTCTATGATTTGAGTAATGTGCTATCCCGTAACACCAACGACTCTTCCGCTGAACTAAAGTATGAATATTTGGGGGTGTTACAGTTTGGTACCAGAGCTCTCGTTATAGAGAACGAAAGATTTTTAAAACCAAGGTTTTGAATAAAACATTTCAAAATCTTTTATCTATAAACATTTTTCTCAAAATGTCTGTGACAATTAGTGACTATGGAATGAAATGGTGTTATTTTAAATGTGATTGAGGTTGGTGTGGTTGAGGTTGGTGTGGTTATCGTTTATGAGTATAGAAGTACTCATAAGTAAATCTAGGAACGGTTATTTCATGTTTATGAGCTCACAATTAGTGACTATGGAATGAAATGGTGTTATTTTAAATGTTTACGTATATGTATAAGTATTATAGTAATAGTGTATTTTTTTAGGATTTACGGTTTAGAATTTAGAGGTCTCGTTGAGGTAATTAGTCAAATGAATATTTTTCGGGATGGTTTTAAGTCATTTAGGACTTAGTTATAAAGTTTATTTCAAAATTTGAGATTTTTTATAAAAGTGTATATTTTACGACTTTTACGGTAAAACGCGTAAATTTGACTAGTTTTACGGTTTTGAGGTTTTGGGAGTTTTAGGAGCTGAAATAAATTAAGGTAAATGAAGGTAATACTAATAAGATATTAATTAAAAATAAAAAAAAAAAGAAAAAAACGAATTTAAGGGGGTTAGGTCGGTTTGAAAAAGAAAAAAAAGGGAAAAAGAGGAAAAAAAGGAAAGTGGGCTTATTCTTGGACTAGGATTTTATGTACACCCTATATATTGTTTTTAATCACAATCAAATTCATTATTATTCCATGGAGATATTAAAAAAATTCGTGGGTTACATAGAAGGTTTTTAGGGTTCTTCATAATTTTGGGGGTTTTCATAAATCAAAGGTAAAGTCTTTAATCCCTTTTTAATTAAATTGTTTCTTTATGTTTTCTTTAATCATCTATGATGGATTTAGGTTAGGGTTAATTTAAAAGCAGTAAATTAATGTTATATTAATGGTGTTATAATGATTACATAAATTAGGGCTTGTAATTAGAGGGATTAGGGTTAATTAATGAGGTTGATTTTGTTAAACCCGTTTTAAAAAACTGGGCAAAATTTTGAGTCAATTGTTTTGATCATATTAGGAGTTCTACAAACTCTTATTTTACGATTCAAGTATACCTGGAAAGGTAATTGAAGTGGCTTTCCAAAGCAAGAAACGAGAACTAAATTGGAGGTAGGGAAGTGGGTCAAAAACAGGTTACAACAGTCGGAGGTCAAAACAGTTTTGTAATCAGCCTGTTTTCTTTTTAAGTTTTAGGTTGTTTGGGGTACTTAGGGATGCATTGGGATATTCTCACGAACATGAGAAATGTTTTATATATTGTATTAAGTATATCCACTTGGGATAAGGTTGTAGTTTAGGGTAAGACCCCTTAATGGTAACAAACTTTTGGTATGTTTAAAATGAGGAAATCTGGAATGACAAAAGTATATATATATATATATATATATATATATATATATATATATATATATATATCGGTGTTAGCCAACATATGTTAGGGTATGAATATTCTATTTACAGAAACCATGGGTATGTTTAAGTGGATGTTTGACTTAAAGTTTTAAGACTTAAAAACTGGGACTGTTTTGTGTAAAATATGAACGGGATAGTTATTAAACTTAATCAAGTTAAGGACTTGTTAGGGAAGGGTAATGGGATGGTTAGAGCTTATCAATGAGGTTTTTATATGGGAATAGGCTAGATGTCCATCATAGGTTGATGAGCCATCTTAGTGATTGGTTCGTGTATTGATTTCGTGTTTTTGGTTTGTTAGCTTGTTGCTAGTGCGAGGACTTGTGAAGAAGCTATCAGGTGAGTTTCATAGTCCCATGTTTGATATTGATTTTGACTTCCAGATGGGATGGAAGAGACAATGTGTTGAGTTATTTTCTAAATTGATGCTATGAATGTGTTTGTGATTTGAGATGGACTTGTGTGTACATTATGTGATTAACTGCTATGTGATTTTTGATTGTGTATGATTTGGATCGGGGGACACGTGCCGTCTCAGTTATTATGGTTTGACAAGGTAGTGTCCTTGTGGTTTGACAAGGTAGTGGCCTTGTGGTTTGCCAAGGTAGTGGCCTTGGGATAGGTACATAATGTGATCATCTATGGTACCATGATGTCGTTTGGCAAGGTAGGAGCCTTTGATTGGTTTGGTATAATTAATCTTGATTGATAGTTGTTAATGCATATTTGTAGCACATTGTCCATATGTTATTGTGTTGATGGTTGTTATTCACAGCTTATAACTGTTTTAGCGTTAGAGTCTAAACCTATGACTCTCACCAACTTTATGTTGACGTGTTTTAGTGTCTCTTTCAGGTGATACTATGGTTAAGCATGATAACATAAGTGGCTAGGATTGGAGAAGATTAGGATTGCATGTAGAAGGAGAATCCCCATTTCCTTCTTAGTTTTTATTTGCTCATTTAAATAAGTGATACTGTGGCACATATGTTTGTTTTGATTATGTTACTTGTTTGTCTTGGGTAAGAGGTAGGATTGTTACCTGACACCTGCATTGTTTGAGATATTGTCATGACATTGTGTCACCTTTTCATGACATTTTTTATTTCATATAGTTATCTCTATAGACACGCCATGTTGTGATGATATCCATACGTCGCGCCCCATATTCCGCCATGGTGGGGTGTGACAGAATGGTATCAGAGACAATGGTTATAGAGAATTAGGTTGCCTAGTCGTGTAGCCTAGTCTATAGCTTAAGGGTCCCTGCATATAGGCGTCATAGGAGTATGTGTGCATTTTATATTAATTGATGTGTTTGGATGTTATTTATTGCGATATTTTTACTAGTATGAATTGAACCATATTAAGTTCATACTTAGCTACATGTTATTTTCTTTTCGACTTTTGAATAGTGCGGGTTGAACTATAGTCGTATACGCTAGTCATTGTTGGGTTCCGTTTAATTACGTTTTCGTGATCTTTATACATTTTGAATTTTGTCTACGGTGGTTCAGCTAGATTACGAGTTTATTTGTTTCATGCATTGGCTATGTTATTTTAATACATGTGATTTTGGACCTTATGTTATGTTGTGGATTATGTGCTTATATGAGTTGTAGGATCTATGTGATTATTTGAGTTGGTAGACTGATGTGTTATGTGTAGTACTAATTCTTATAAGTGTCATCATAGGAGGGAGTGCATTAGTGAAAGGGGACTGGTATAAGTATGGTGGCCAACATAGTTATACAAGTACCACGACATCAATGGATTCCTAAGTATGGTTGCATGAAAGAGGGTTAATACATGCTTGTATAGTATATGTTGGATGGACTTGAGTGTATGTACGCGTATGCCTATATATGTATATATCCCTTCTACTTATCAGTTGTATTCTTAGGAAGGTTTTGTAGCTCTTTTCTCTTTGGGATGTTCAACTTCTGTAGTAGCGCATTTATCGAGTCCTCATTTCACGTGTTTGTTTGTACGGTATTTTTGGTGTAGAGGCTATTGAGAGGGTGGAGATTTCATTTTGGAATAACGATATCTTTTGTTTGAGTCATACATGGTAAAAAAATAAAACTTGCAAATAGTAAAATCAAAATATTTGTTGGTAGTCGATAAAATGAGGGTAAAGTGTCGAAAACGTGTTTGAAATAAGGTGAAATATAAATTTTTTTTAACATATAAGCATGACTTGTTTATTTTAAAATATTTTGATTTTGATCACCTAAAGTTAATGTTCTTTAGTTAGAAATTTTGTTCTTATTAACTTAAATATGTTAAAATCATGTATTAATCATATGATGGGTGAGAATTTAAATTTTCTAGAATTAAAATAAATTAGACCTTGAATTTTGTAATTAATAACGGTTTTTTTTTTGGGTTTAAAATTGTTTTGGTCAAAACTTATTAGTTTTTAAAGCTTTTTGAGTGATTCAAAAGCCTAAAATTATGTACTCGGAACGTACTTTTCAAATATTCAGGAAGTTTAGTAATGGGAAGTCAGTATCTTGGTCGAATTAATTTTACAAGTGTCGAGTTCAAGGTTAATTTTCGGACAACATGGTTTAAACTTGTGTTTTAGGTATTTTGGGGTAATGAACACTTGGAGGGTTAACATAGAGATGAGTTGGGATGGAATTTGAGAGTTCTTTAGACCTTATACTACGTGGTTATATTTGATGAGTTTTGAATTATGGTATTTATGAGTAAGACCGAAATCGGGGTGACAGTTTTAAACTCGTCGAGTTATGTAATGGCTCCTAACTTGATTTCAAGACAGTTCTTGTTTGATGAGTTGCGAGATTTAGTTAGGTTGGTTACATAACTTTATGGTTTTAATAAGTTTCCTCGCGGACGGTTAAGGCTCATGTGTTGTTCGTTGAGATTATTTTAGTATAAACTGAGTTCACGTTTGAACGTAAAGGTTTTATCAGGGATATGTATCCTCGTTTGGTTGCTGAGATTAAGTTTGAGTTTGGGAGTAAATCTCGGGACGAGATTTCTATTAGGAGTGAGTGATGTGACAACCCTAGGTTTTGGATTTGTCACTTGGTCTTACTTTTAGGTTATTTTATGTGTGCTTACTTGATTGTGTGATTACATGTTTATTTTGTGTGATTGAGGTTGGTGTGGTTATCGTTTATGAGTATATAAGTACTCATAAGTAAATCGAGGAACGGTTATTTCATGTTCATGAGCTCACAATTAGTGACTATCGAATGAAATGGTGTTATTTTAAATGTTTACGTATATGTATAAGTATTATAGTAATAGTGTATTTTTTTAGGATTTACGGTTTAGCATTTAGAGGTCTCGGGTGAGGTAATTAGTCAAATGAATATTGATGGTTTTAAGTCATATAGGACTTAGTTATAAAGTTTATTTCAAAATTTGAGAATTTTTTATAAATGTGTATATTTTACGACTTTTACGGTAAAACGCGTAAATTTGACTAGTTTTACGGTTTTGAGGTTTTGGAAGTTTTAGGAGCTGAAATAAATCAAGGTAAATTAAGGTAATACTAAGAAGATATTAATTAACAACAAAAGGAAAAAAAATAAAGAAAAAAACGAATTTAAGGGGGTTAGGTCGGTTGGAAAAAGAAAAAAAAGGGAAAAAGAGGAAAAAAAGGAAAGTGGGCTTATTCTTGGACTAGGATTTTATGTACACCCTATATATTGTTTTTAATCACAATCAAATTCATTATTATTCCCTGGAGATATTTAAAAATTCGTGGGTTACATAGAAGGTTTTTAGGGTTCTTCATAATTTTGGGGGTTTTCATAAATCAAAGGTAAAGTCTTTAATCCCTTTTTAATTAAATTGTTTCTTTATGTTTTCTTTAATCATCTATGATGGATTAGGTTAGGGTTAATTTAAAAACAGTAAATTAATGTTATATTAATGGTGTTATAATGATTACATAAATTAGGGCTTGTAATTAGAGGGATTAGGGTTAATTAATGAGGTTGATTTTGTTAAACTCGTTTTTAAAAACTGGGCAGAATTTTGAGTCAATTGTTTTGATCATATTGGGAGTTCTACAAACTCTTATTTTACGATTCAAGTATCCCTGGAAAGGTAATTGAAGTCTCTTTCCAAATCAAGAAACGAGAACTAAATTGGAGGTAGGGAAGTGAGTCAAAAACAGGTTACAACAGTCGGAGGTCAAAACAGTTTTGTAATCAGCCTGTTTTCTTTTTAAGTTTTGGGTTGTTTGGGGTACTTAGGGGTGCATTGGGATCTTCTCACGAACATGAGAGATGGTTTATATATTTTATTAAGTATCTGCACTAGGGCTAAGGTTGTGGTTTAGGGTAAGACCCCTTAATGGTAACAAATTTTTGGTATGTTTAAAATCAGAAAATCTGGAATGACAAAAGTATATATATATATATATATCGGGGCCTTAACAGTAGCTTTAAGGTTAGGGCCAGTGGGAGGTGTTAGCCAACATATGTAAGGGTATGAATCTTCTATTTACAGAAATCATGGGTATGTTTAAGTGGACGTTTGACTTAAAGTTTTGAGACTTAAAAACTGGGACTGTTTTGTGTAAAATATGAACGGGATAGTTATTAAACTTAATCAAGTTAAGGACTTGTTAGGGAAGGGTAATGGGATGGTTAGAACTTATCAATGAGGTTTTTATATGGGAATAGACTAGATGTCCATCATAGGTTGATGAGCCATCTTAGTGATTGGTTCGTGTATTGATTTCGTGTTTTTGGTTTGTTAGCTTGTTGCTAGTGCACGGACTTGTGAAGAAGCTATCAGGTGAGTTTCATAGTCCCATGTTTAATCTTGATTTTGACTTCCAGATGGGATGGAAGAGACACTGTGTTGAGTTATTTTCTAAATTGATGCTGTGAATGTGTTTGTGATTTGAGATGGACTTGTGTGTACATTATGTGATTAACTGCTATGTGATGTTTGATTGTGTATGATTTGGATCGGGGGACACGTGCCGTCTCAGTTATTGTGGTTTGACAAGGTAGTGGCCTTGTGGTTTGACAAGGTAGTGGCCTTGTGGTTTTCCAAGGTAGTGGCCTTGGGATAGGTACATAGTGTGATCATCTATGGTACCATGATGTTGTTTGGCAAGGTAGGAGCCTTGGATTGGTTTGGTATGATTAATCTTGATTGACAGTTGTTAATGCATATTTGTAGCACATTGTCCATATGTTATTGTGTTGATGGTTGTTATTCACAGCTTATAACTGATTTAGCGTTAGATTCTAAACCTATGACTCTCACCAACTTTATGTTGACGTGTTTTAGTGTCTCTTTCAGGTGATACTATGGTTAAGCATGAGAAGATAAGTGGCTAGGATTGGAGAAGCTTAGAATTGCATGTAGAAGGAGAATCCCCGTTTCCTTCTTAGTTTTTATTTGCTCATTTAAATAAGTGATACTGTGGTACATATGTTTGTTTTGATTATGTTACTTGTTTGTCTTGGGTAAGAGGTAGGACTGTTACCTACTTACCTAGACACCTGCATTGTTTGAGATATTGTCAAGACATTGTGTCACCTTTTCATGACATTTCTTAGTTCATATAGTTATCTCTATAGACACGCCATGTTGTGATGATATCCATACGTCGCGCCCCATGTTCCGCCATGGTGGGGTGTGACAATGTCTAAAAATCTTTTGACTATAACGGTGCCGAAGAATTCCCGAGTTACCGACAAGACCCGACTGAGAAGTGTTATTTTAATATATATATATATATATATATATATATATATATATATATATATATATATATATATATATATATATATATATATATATATATATATATATATATATATATATATATATATATATATATATATATATATATATATATATATATATATATATATACGAAGAATTCCCGAGTTACCGACAAGACCCGACTGAGAAGTGTTATTTTAATATATATATATATGTACACATATATATATATATATATATATATATATATATATATATATATATATATATATATATATATATATATATATATATATATATATATATATATATATATATATATATATATATATATATATATATATATATATATATATATATATATATATATATATATATAGAGGGGCGTTATTGTGGTGACCGGTTTTAAAATAAAAACAATAAGAATCAATCTGGAGCGTCGAATGTATCATTAATGACCTCATGTAATTAAAAATACATTAAATAGTTATAATGGCATTTATGGTAAATAACATGAAACCCATGGCAATTTTTGACCCTATATAATAGCCAAATGTCATGCGTCTATTGTAGCTATTATTTTTCCTTTTCATATATAAGCCACCATGTTATCTTTTATAATATTAGATCAATTTTATTACAGTAGTATTTTTTCGCACCAAACATTTAAATATGACTTACACCCATGTGATACACAGTTGACAGTATAATTGGTGAAGTTTAAACGTTCTACAAAAATGTGTTTAATATTTATGTGTCATTACAAAATGCGTTGAAAACGTAAACGTGTGAGTGTGTCACATAAAATGTGTTTACGGAAACTTGTTGTGTCACTAAAAACTATTAAATATGTCAAACGATTTACATTCTTACCAGTGTATCATAAATTAATTTATCGTAATGAGTTTATACAAAAAATCAACATGTCGCTAGAAATTTGTCAAAAATATAAATGTGTCGCGTAGAGTGTATAAAAACCTTAAAGTGTCACCATAAGTGTATGAAAATACTTACGTGTATGAAAAAGCATTTAATTAAAAATACTCAAATGACACGTATTTGAAAAAATCTCAACCAACTAAAAAAAACCCAAGTGATACGTATCTGAACAAATATTCAACAAACTATAAAAACCCAAGTGATACATATCCAAAACATTACATAACTAACTAAAAAAACCTAAGAGATAGATATGCAAAAAATATACAACTAATTAAAAAAGACTTAAATGATACGTATCCGAAAAATACACGACCAACTAAAAAAAATCAAACGATATATATCCGAAAAAATACACAATTAACTAAAAAAGACAAATGATACGCATAAAAAATACACCACAAAAGACCCAAATGATACGCATAGAAAATAGCCAACCAACAAAAAAAATATCAAATGGTACGCATCCAAAAGATGCACAAATAGCTAAAAAAATCCAAATAATATGTATCCGAAAATTACACTAACCAATTAATAAAATATAAATTTATTTCATTCGTAAAATTACACTCACGATTTAAAACATATATGTTAAAGTTTAAATTTATTTCATTCGTTGTCATAATGGCAATCTTTAAAGACACTACTATAACATAATTAAATAATAGTACTATAACATAATTAAATAATAGTAAAACAATTGAGACGCCCTCAAAATAAAACTTATGTATTTCGTATCATGGATAAGAGAAAAGGCAGATATGGCAATTTTCGTGTTGTATAATAATAATTACGAGGAGAAAGAGAATAGGAATACGGTTTAATAAATGTTAGAGATAAGGTAGAATACCTTTAATGCCCTTTTAAATTCTAAAGTAAATTTTGTTTTTTTAATAAAAAATAACACTTGGCACAATAAGAGAGGTTCTTATTGTTTTTATATTAAGATCGGTTCTTACTTGAACGCAAATCTATATATATATATATATATATATATATATATATATATATATATATATATATATATATATATATATATATATATATATATATATATATATATATATATATATATATATATATATATATATATATATATATATATATATATATATATATATATATATATTTATAACTTGGAGTATATATATATATGATGTAATTTGATTACATGATTGTTTAATGATTATTTTAATACTTATACGAGGTATTTATACGACGTAGATTGTCACAAGAAACCCTAACTCCCCTAGTAAATAAATCGAAGCTGTTTTTGTAGGAATTCTAGCTATTCCAGATCTAGACCAAGTTGGGGATATTTATGATCCCAACAAGATGGTTGATATTCGTAGAAATGTTGGTATCAGTCGATTGTGATATTAAAGAAGAATTGGCAAGATTAAATCTGATATCGATGTCATGACGATCATTCCTTATAGAGTGGAGTTTGACAAAACCTTACCACCTGGAAAGGTGTCATCTGATTCGGTGTCACCCAATTCTTAAATTTGAAATCGAAAGGGTGAATGTTGCACTTGAGGCTGTCAGTGGAGCCTTTACCCAAAAGCCTCATGCCACACGTACTTTTCCGAAAAGTCTAATTGAATGTGTGAGTCATTTCATACTAGTGACTCATTTGATAACTATTGTTGTAAAATCTATAGGATTGGAAATTAATTGTTATTCATGTAGAGCTTTTATTGCCCCTTCAAAGTCTAAGAATAAGGTTGAAAGAATTGGAGAATGAGGTAGGATGTCGCATTGAGTATAAGTTGATTGAAACTTGAATAAAGTAAACTTTAACTCGTATGAAATATGAAATTTGTAAGAGGAAGTCATTAAGTCCTGTGATTGAATTATAAGGTTTTAAATGATTGTTGATTCGTATTAAGGGATGTTCCTAGGCCATTGTACAATGACGAGGATGCCTAGTGTCCAAGAAATAAATTGAAGAAATGTTCTTCTGAATAGGAACCGATGGAACTTCCGGGACAGGTGGAACACCTAGTGACTATTGTAGATTAGTATTCATTGTGGTATCTTTTAAAAATCCCTAACTTAACTGAGATATCAGTTGGTAGGATGAGTACTTGGAATTGTATGACATAGTGACACGTAATGTGTTACGGTATAATTTTGACTTGTTTGTGATTAATGAAAAGACTACATTTGATTGCTAAATCCTACATGTATCGATGTAATCAATCTTTTCTTGCTTGTTCCTAATGTTCGCACTAGTGATGCAACCATTGAACAAGTACTCATCTCGATTTGAGTTACGTTCTGGATTATTGTTTTTGGTGCCATCAAGGTCATGAACCTCATGATTATTTGGCTAAGCTCATCTCTTATCATATTGTAGTTAGTTCTTGGTGAACAACTTTTCATCACTCTTTTGCAGATCACTCATTGTTTTATAAGCTAAAACAGTATCCCTTGAGAAAATTGAATTTTCATCACCATAAGGATTACTCAAAGTGAGATTTATAAGTAATCGTTATCGAATAAAGTTGTTTATGAAACACCTTGGAAAACTTAATTGTTTTCACAACAAAGAACATCTCTGTAAATTCATTTTGATTCTTACTCCAGAATTAAGCATGAAAATATTTTAATTTAAACATGATGACAAAGTTTTGACAAACTTAGTATTGCATCGTTAATCCTAAAATTGTATATAGTTGCACGCCTACATACAATTTGGAAGGGACCATTGATTGGTGTATTTTGCATACACCTAATAGCATGTTAATTTAGCATAATTGTATATTTATTTGTCGTAATATATGCACTTTGAGTGTGTTTTGTGATTATTTAGGTTACGAGCGAAGTGGAATAAAAATGGCCGCTTAATTAATTTTTTTGAGAAAAGACATTGTGAGCGCCGATGAATGAAGAAAAAAATATTGAAGAAAAAGATTTGAGCGCGTCGCAATATTTTCGGTCATCTTTTATTTGTCCGGGCTTTGTTTGAGCAATTATTGGTGTTGGGTTAATTTTTATTGGACCAAGGTTATTATATGTCAAAAGAGTTAAATTAAAAAAAAATACTTTTGGACCACTTGGACTCAATGGCCCAAAAGCTTAAACCGACACCAACTACAACTTATAAAAGAAGAAAAGGAGCATATTCTTTTTAGTGTGGGACGATTGACAAAAGAAAAAAAACAGAGAATTGACTATTAGAAAAGAAAGAGAGATCAGCCGCAAGGTGCAAGAAAGAAAAAAAAACGCAAAAGAGATTGGAAAAAAAGGATTTGACGTTTGACTTTTGGGAGCATAATTGATTGGAAAAAAAAGAGAATAAAGTGGGGTGTACGGTGGGGTTGATTACACAGGAATAAAACCAAAGAAAAAAAAGGTTTTATTATTTGATGGTGATGTTTGATATGCATCGGGTCGGGTACACCACGATATCCGGCTAATTTTGTTGTAATTCCTTCCGGTAACTTTATTTATGGTTTGATCATTACTTTTGGATTATCATATTTTTATTACATTGATTTATGATTTATTTATAAATTATTTTTATTGATTTGATATTATGTTTAATTATTTGTGTTAGACAATTTATTGTTAGTTAACGATTCATACTTATTTTATTTAGTAAAAAAAAAAAGATGGTCATATAATCAACATAAGTTGTACATAAATAAATTGTTAAAACATAATTATTGGTTAGATTAATATAAGATTTATTATTGCGAGTCGTTGATGAACATAATAAATGCCGACATTAATTCATTCATATTAAGTCAAAATAATCTTTGTAATCGGTTCTAAAAAGTTTCGATAATCCATAAGTGTGACCAACCATAAATATTAGGAGCTGGAAGGGATTACATTTTTTCTTTTAATTGTTTACATCTTTATTTTATTTTTCTAGCTTTATTATTAGCTTAATAATTATTTTAATTTTTTAATCCGTATTTTTATTATCAAAAGTATTTTAGTTGTCAGATTTCAAAACCAAAACCTTTATTGATCAGTGATCACCTCAAAACTTAAACTAAAACCACATAGTCCTCGTGGATCGATACCAGCTTGCCCTATCTAGCATAAGGTAATTAGGTTATTTTTTACCGACACTTCGACGTCGATCAAAAATTTGGCGCCGCTGCCGGGGACTCAGTGAGCTTTTCGTTTAAGTTTTTGTTAATATTTTTCTTTAATAAAATACAAAAATACAAAAAGATTTTATTTTTCTTGTGTTGTTTTGTTTCTTGTGAGTGTACAGGTTAGTGTATGCGCACACGTAGATCGGGACGTACATCACCGTTAGCTTACGATCCTGAGGTTGAGAAAAGTGCAAGGTTAAGAAGGAAGACGTTTCGACAGTTTTCTACTAATCTTGATTTTTCAGGTTTAGTAGAGCTTTTCGCTGAAATGCCAGGTGACGAAGATGTTGGCGGAAGTGCTAGCGGCAGTAGTAGCGGAGAAGAATCTCCACCACGGGGTGTTGATTCTTATTACAGGCCGGGGATCTTCGAGGATCCCTCGCCTATCGTTTATCTGGATCCGGTTAAAGGGGTTACAAGTAACTTCAAGATCCAGCCGAACCTCATAGCAATCTTGCCAGTGTTTAGAGGTCGTGAGGAACCATAAGCACATCTGCGAGAATTCTTCTCAATTGCTGACACACATCAGGTTAATAACATTACAAAGGATGAGGTAAGACTTCTCCTTTTTCCTTTCTCACTTAAAGATCAAGCTAAGGACTGGTTCTCATCTCTTGAGCCATGTAGTATTAACTCATGGTCTGAAATGCAATATGCTTTTCTTGAGGAATTTTATTCTATAAGTAAAACTGCTGCCATTAGGAATAAGATTAAATCCTTTCGTCAAATCCCAGGCGAGCAGTTTCATGAAGCATTTAATAGACTTAAGGAGTTATTAAGAACATGCCCTCATCACGATGTTCCAAAATGGGAGCTTGTCAAAGTCTTCTATGATGGGTTGGATTATAACAACCAACAATTTGTGATGGCCACTAGTGGGGGTATGTTTTTCTCGCGACCTATGGAAGAAGAATGGGAGTTTTTTGAAAAACTAATCAAAGGTTCTAAGACCCAAGCTTCAGTGGATCGAAACAACCACCTATCTTCCGCCAATTATGTGTCTAACCAACGTGGCACAAATTCTGAAATTAGCGAGTTAAGTAAGAAAGTTGATCTTTTTTTAAAAAATATAGGGAAAGGTGTTCCGAATGTGTCTAATGTGTCGCATAGTGGGTGTTCAATGTGTGGTGATCCGAGTCACTCTGTCGATAATTGTCAAAGTTGGGGGGCACCACCAAATGAGGAGGTAAATGGAGTCTATGGTGGTCGTCCACGAAATGACCCATTCTCCGAAAGTTACAATCCTGGATGGCGCAATCACCCCAATTTTTGTTGGAAAGATGAAGACAATCGCCCTAATAATACCCAACAACAACACTATGGTTACAAACCAAGGTATGAGGGTGGCGATTCATCTAACTTCCAACAAAATTCTTACAATCATAGGCCACAAAAACAATATCCAAATCAGGGCCAAGGGCAAGATGACAACCGTCTCTTGAATCTTGACCGAAAGTTTGATAGGCTTATGGATTCATTGTCTACCAAAAATCAAGAGATCAATAGAAAATTTGAGGTCACTAATCAAAGACACGAGACCACTACTAAATCTATTGCACCTCTTGAGAGACAAGTTGGTCAATTAGCGGATCAATTAAGCAAAACAGATGAGGGAAGGCTACCGAGCTACCCCACCATGAATCCCTCACACAAGAAAAATGGAAATGAGCACGTGAATATGGTGACATCTCTTCGAAATGGTAAAATCTACAACAATGACAAGGGGATTCCAAATTCTCCTGGTGTCGAGGATTTCGTCCCTGATGACGAAATTATTGTTGAAGGTAAAAATTCTGATAATGTTAAGTCCGGTTCTGAGTTGGTAAATGATTTGTTAAATTATTTTCCTAAACCAACAACACCGAATCCTAAAGCTACTGAAACTCCCGAAGTTAAGGAGGGTGGTGTGTCCAGCACACCATACCCCACAGCTTTAGAGAAATCGACATCTGCAAGGTTAGCTAAAAAGGGTCCTCACGCTGAGGATATGTGGGAGACTTTCAAGCAAGTTAAAATCAATCTCCCCCTTATTGATGCTATCAAGCAAATTCCTGCGTATGCCAAGTTTTTAAAGGACTTGTGTACTCAGAAGAGGAAGCTGAAGGCGTCGTTGCCTAAAAAGATTGACCTAACTGAGCATGTTAGTGCAGTCTTATCTAGCTCCCTTCCTCCTAAATTCAAAGATCCTGAAGCACCGTTGATTTCAGTGTTGGTCGGAAATATTGCCATTAAAAAGGCGCTCATTGATCTTGGTGCTAGTATCAACATCCTTCCTGCTAGTTTGGTTGATAAGTATGACTTAGGAACTCTTCGTAAGACTGAGACAATTATTTCCTTAGCCGATCGATCTACCAAAATTCCTAGAGGTATCTTAGAGGATGTTATTGTGAAAGTTGATGATTTCTATTACCCAGTTGACTTCTTTGTTATGGACACCGAGTCACAATACAAGGATGTTCAACCAACTATTATCCTTGGCCGCCCATTCTTAGCCACGATAGATGCTAGGATTAATTGTCGAACTGGAGCCATGGATATTGTATTTGGTAATAAAAAGATAAGACTGAATGTGTTTAATTCTATGAATTCTCCTACGATGAATGAATGTTACCAAGTAGATGTGATTGATGAGGAAGTTCAAAAGTATGCATCATGTATGCTTAAGAATGATCCTTTAGAATTATATCTAACTGGTGATAATGAGGAGATTCTTGATGTTGCTGAAGTTCAAGAGATTCAAGAGTGTTTGGTCAGTTCTTTGGACCATCAAAAGCCACCTTGGTCTTATAAAGTGGAGCCCTTGCCTTCTACTTTTGACACGGCGACGAAGCCGTCTTTGGAGGTGCCTCCAACTCTTGAGCTAAAACCTTTGCCATCTAATCTCAAATATGCTTTTCTAGGTCCTAACAATACGTTACCCGTTATTTTTGCTTCTGAGCTTTCTGAATCACAAGAGGGAGCACTTCTAAAGGTGCTTTCCAAGTACAAAGCAGCAGTGGGATGGACAATTGCAGACTTGAAAGGGATCAGCCCTTCATTATGTATGCCTCGAATTGTTACAGACCCGGATATTAAGCCAGCAAGAGATGCGCAAAGGCGTCTGAATCCTAATATGAAAGAGGTGGTGAAGACGAAAGTTCTTAAATGGTTAGATGCCGGTATCATCTATCCCATCTCGGATAGTAAATGGGTAAGTCCTACTCAAACGGTGCCTAAAAAGGCCGGAATCACCGTTGTTGAAACCGAGAATGAGGAAAAGCTCACAACCCGACCAGTCACTGGGTGGAGAGTTTGTATAGATTACCGTAAGCTGAATAATGCCACATCTAAAGATCACTTCCCACTACCTTTCATTGATCAAATAGTTGAGAAGCTTTCTGGTAAGAAATTCTATTGCTTCTTGGATGGGTACTCCGGTTATAATCAAATACCCATCCATCCTGATGACCAGGCCAAAACTACGTTTACGTGTCCATACGGGACGTTTGCATTTCGAAGAATGCCTTTTGGCCTGTTTAATGCACCCGCTACCTTTCAGCGGTGTATGATGAGTATCTTTTCTGACATGGTTGGAGAATCTGTAGAGATATTTATGGATGATTTCTCCATCTTTGGTCAATCCTTTGAAAGCTGCCTTGATCAGCTTGAAAGCGTGTTAAAAAGATGCACCGAAACTAATTTGGTGCTTAGTTGGGAGAAGAGCCATTTCATGGTTCGAGAGGGAACTGTATTAGGGCATGTTGTGTCTGAAAAAGGATTTGAGGTTGACCGTGCCAAAGTTCAAGTAATTTCAACCCTTCCTCCTCCCACTACCGTCAAAGGTGTGCGTTCTTTTCTTGGTCATGCCGGGTTCTATAGTCGATTTATTAAAGATTTTAGTGTTATATCAAAGCCTCTTTGTAATCTACTCTTAAAAGATGCACGCTTTGACTTTAATGAATCATGTCTTAAAGCATTCATTATGCTTAAACAAAAGCTTGCAGAAGCCCCTATTCTGCAATCACCTGATTGGTCGAAGCCTTTCGAGATCATGTGTGATGCGAGTGATTATGCCGCTGGGGCGGTTTTAGGACAGCGGGTCGATAAGAAACCCGTTGTTATCTTTTATGCTAGTAAGACTTTTTCAGAAGCTCAAATGAATTACACCACTACTGAAAAAGAGTTGTTAGCCGTGGTTTTTGCTCTTGATAAGTTTAGGTCTTATATTTGGGGGCATTCTAAGGTGATAGTATTTTCAGATTATAGTGCCTTAAGACATTTGTTGACTATGAAAGAGACAAAACCGAGGTTGCTTAGGTGGATTTTGCTTTTACAGGAATTTAATCTAGATATTCGGGATAAAAAGGGGTCAGAAAATGTAGTTGCCGACCATTTGTCTAGAATTATCCCTCCGCCGTTCAACCCTTCTGATGTGATTAAGGAAAGCTTTCCGGATGAAAGTTTGTTTGAGGTTTCTAAGGTTCCTTGGTACGCAAATATAGTTAATTACCTAGCTGTTAAAAAGCTTCCGGATTTTTGGTCCAAGCAACAAAGAAAATACTTCTTCTCCCAGTTGAAGCATTATTTTTGGGAGGATCCAGAGCTCTATAAGGTGTGTGCTGACCAAGTCGTTAGGAGATGTGTTCCCGACCATGAGCATATGGACATATTGGCTCATTGCCATTCTTATGCATGTGGTGGTCACTTTGGTGCTACGAAAACTGGGCATAAAGTCCTGCAAAGCGGTTTCTTTTGGCTGACTATCTTCAAGGATGCCCAGTCTTTTGTGAAAGCATGTATTCGTTGCCAACAAGTTGGAGGGATTTCAAGGCGTGATCAAATGCCTATGAATCCCATACTTGTTGTTGAGATCTTTGATGTGTGGGGTATTGATTTTATGGGACCATTCCCCACTTCCCATGGCAATGTTTACATTTTAGTGGCAGTTGATTATGTGTCTAAGTGGGTAGAGGCTGAGGCTACTAGAACCAATGACCATAGTGTAGTTCTTAAGTTTGTTAAGAAGAATATCTTTGTTAGGCATGGAATTCCTAAGGCTATCATTAGTGATGGGGGTTCTCATTTTAAGAACTTTAGATTTGGAAAATTATTGAAACACTATGGAGTTAATCATAGGATAGCTACCCCTTATCACCCACAGACTAGTGGACAGGTTGAAGTATCTAATAGGGAGATTAAGCGAATTTTGGAAAAGACCGTTCGTAGTGATAGGAAAGATTGGTCCTTAAGGTTAGATGATGCATTGTGGGCATATAGGACGGCTTTTAAGACTCCTATTGGTATGTCACCGTGTAAGTTAGTATATGGCAAGGCGTGTCATTTACCGGTTGAGATAGAGCATAGGGCTGAATGGGCGATTAAGACCGTTAATCTGGTAAGAGAAAGCAGGTAGTTCTAGGAAACTTCAATTATCTGAACTAGATGAGATTAGACGTGATGCCTATGAAAGTTCTAGGATTTATAAGGTGAAAACCAAAGCTTTTCATGATCGACACATCACCAAGAAGTCCTTCTTGGTTGGTCAAAAAGTTTGGTTATTCAATGCTAGACTTAAGCTTTTTCCTGGAAAGTTAAGAAGTAAATGGACGGGTCCATACATAGTGACTCAAGTCTCTCCATACGGAGCCATTGAAATAAAAAATATGGTGGGTGGAGAGCCTTTTAAAGTTAATGGACACCGTTTAAAGCCGTATATTGAGTTGGAGAGTGATCAGATGGAAACGGTGGATGTGGTTTACTTGGAACCACTCCAACCGTCTCAATAGCTCATATGAGTTATGTCTGGCTGAAGACGGTAAACTTAGCGCTTCGCGGGAGGCAACCCGTGGTTTGTGGAACTTTGTGGGTGTGTTCACTACAAACCCTCACGAGATAAAACTCGTCCAATCGGGCTACCGAGTGGTTTAAAGGCTTGTTCATACGCTAAATGCAACCGTGGTTCCTACGAAAGTGAGTTAGATTTTTGTTTTTTGTGTGAGGTTGTCAAATTGATTTTTAACCAAAATTTCAATTTAAAGTTTTTGCATTAGGGACAATGCAATGCTTTAAGTTGAGGGGGGTGGCACATGTGTTACATGTTTTTGTGTGAAATTTTGGTCAAAATGGGTTAAAATGTGATTTTTGGGAAAAATTGAAAATTTTTAAAATTTTAAATCACATTATAAGAGTCTTGTGCTAATTAGATGTGGAAGTTTCTTCTACATATATGTTTGTTGAGTGTTTACAGATTCTGAAGATTAGCTTGTGGATGATTTATTGGAGCAAGCTAGAGGATTTGACCATAATTATCAGGTGCACCCGATTCCATTGTATAATTTGGTTATTAAATTGATTTGATTGTTTTCATGTAGTTAGGCATATGTATAATTAGATGATCAAACCACGCCGGTTAAATTCCCTCTACTTACCTTTGCTTAGATCGAGTAAAAAGTTTGAATAAATAATATTTAATATGGTAATGTAATTATTTGGTTAAGACACTTAGAATTGATCTTATTCGGCTCGCCGCCCGCGCACGGTGGCCTTAGAAAAGAGCTGGAGAACTGTCATAATTATTGGTGGTAGTCATATGCTGGGCTTGCCTATCTGATTCGTCACCCGCGCAAGGTGATACTTTAGTTGTTAGCATGGGTCAGACGCCAATTTTTATGATGGATAGCATTGCACTTAGCTGAGACAATTTTATGTGAAATAACCCAATCCTTGTATTGTTGTAATGAAATTAGGAAGATCAGTTTAATTTAGTGCATTGTATAATTATACTATGTGGTAGATAACTCCATCATGTGATGTACCAGTAGGCACGAAGTATAATTGTTCCCATTTAATTGAAACAGATAAATTAACCGGTTCTCATGTGACAGTGTGTCTTAGTATGCACCTATAGGATATATATTCATTTTTCTGAATAATTGGTCTTTATATCAACCTTAAAAGGAGTGTATAAAGCGTTCAGGATGACTTGTATAAGAAACGGTCCCGAATGGCTAAAAAAGATAAAGCTTATGTGTGATGTGAAAAAAAAAAAAAAAAAAAAAAAAAAAAAAAAAATGAAAAAAAAATGAAAAAAAAAAAAATGAAAAAAAATGTGTGAAAAAAAGTGGAAGTATGTAAGCTAAAGTATGCTGGCTTATGATGTGCTCTTTTGTATAAAAACTCCAATGTTATAAAAGGTGTACGATATTTTCACCTCTTGTTTTAGATTAATGTTTATATTGATTATAGGTGTGCATTAGGTACGTTGGACGCATGGTTAATTATATGAAACATAAAGTAAATAGAGTCAATGGGAATGGTTATGCTAAGTGTTTAAGAAGGACAAAATATTGGTAATCATTTTGGATTATTTGTCATGTAGAATGGTTATAAGTGTATTAGGTTGAATGTGATCTTTTTGATGAAATTTCAATAGTGTGATTTAAAATTATGAAATTAACATGTTTTTATATTTTTATTTTATTTTTACTCGAGACGGAAAAAGGTTCAGTGCGAGGGATCTGATTGGTGTATTTTGCATACACCTAATAGCATGTTAATTTAGCATAATTGTATATTTATTTGTCGTAATATATGTACTTTGAGTGTGTTTTGTGATTATTTAGGTTACGAGCGAAGTGGAATAAAAATGGCCGCTTAATTAATTTTTTTGAGAAAAGACATTGTGAGCGCCGATGAATGAAGAAAAAAATATTGAAGAAAAAGATTTGAGCGCGTCGCAATATTTTCGGTCATCTTTTATTTGTCTGGGCTTTGTTTGAGCAATTATTGGTGTTGGGTTAATTTTTATTGGGCCAAAGTTATTATATGTCAAAAGAATTAAATTAAAAAAATATATATATATACTTTTGGCCCACTTGGACCCAATGGCCCAAAAGCTTAAACCGACACCAACTACAACTTATAAAAGAAGAAAAGGAGGATATTCTTTTTGGTGTGGGACGATTGACAAAAGAAAAAAAAACAGAAAATTGACTATTAGAAAAGAAAGAGAGATTAGCCGCAAGGTGCAAGAAAGAAAAAAAAACGCAAAAGAGATTGGAAAAAAAAAAGGATTTGGCGTTTGACTTTTGGGAGCATATATGATTGGAAAAAAAAAAGAGAATAAAGTGGGGTGTACGGTGGGGTTGATTACACAGGAATAAAACCAAAGAAAAAAAAGGTTTTTTTATTTGATGGTGATGTTTGATATGCAGCGGGTCGGGTACACCGCGATGTCCGGCTAATTTTGTTGTAATTCCTTCCGATAACTTTATTTACGGTTTGATCATTACTTTTGGATTATCATATTTTTATTACATTGATTTATGATTTATTTATAAATTATTTTTATTGATTTGATATTATGTTTAATTATTTGTGTTAGACAATTTATTGTTAGTTAACGATTCATACTTATTTTATTTAGTAAAAAAAAAGATGGTCGTATAATCAACATAAGTTGTACATAAATAAATTTTTAAAACATAATTATTGGTTAGATTAATATAAGATTTATTATTGCGAGTCGTTGATGAACATAATAAATGCCGACATTAATTCATTCATATTAAGTCAAAATAATCTTTGTAATCGGTTCTAAAAAGTTTCGATAATCCATAAGTGTGACCAACCATAAATATTAGGAGCTGGAAGGGATTATATTTTTCTTTTAATTGTTTACATCTTTATTTTATTTTTCTAGCTTTATTATTAGCTTAATAATTATTTTAATTTTTTAATCCGTATTTTTATTATCAAAAGTATTTTAGTTGTCAGATTTCAAAACCAAAACCTTTATTGATCAGTGATCACCTCAAAACTTAAACTAAAACCACATAGTCCTCGTGGATCGATACCAGCTTACCCTATCTAGTATAAGGTAATTAGGTTATTTTTGACCGGCACTTCGACGTCAATCAACCATGCAAGGCTTATTAGTAGTCACCATGAAATAATTAATGAACATTACATTTCTTTGTAATTGTGGAAAATTGAATTTTTATGAGATCTGCAAGAAGTGCAAAATAGGGACATACTTTTAAAGACACCTACATATGTGCCCGTACCATTTATTTTCTTAATTGAATTTACTCATCTGTGGAAATTGTCTTATTTGACAATTGATATCCCCTTCTTGTCCAATTCTCTCGTGGTGAGATTCTTTGAAAAAGTATTTGATTACTGAATGTTGATACCCGACTGGATGTATTGACGTTCCTATCATTTCTTTTGATTTGATTTCATGTGAATGACCTGGGTAACGATCCGAGGAGCTTTTGAATGCGTACTCAATTCATGAAAACATGAGATAGACTCATATTCGTTAATGTTTCTGTCTGTATCTGATTTGAAATTCTCTCGCGTTGATTATGCGTTGACCTTACTATTTTAAGGTTAGTTGTGTCTCCTGATATCCTTGAATTTGTTAAGGATTATGAGTTATTATTAGTCTTTTGAGAAGTTCACATCTTATCGACGGCAATAAAACTAAAAAGTTGGTAGTGCTATTAGAATGGATTGATTGATTATGACATGATGCCATTGTCTTAATTGATGGGAACTCGAGTAGAAATCTCCTAAAAGATAAGATGTTGATTATCAAAAGTGATCTAAATAATTCCTGATGGATGACCACATCCTGCATTTAGACTTGAAATTATATAATGAATGGTTGTGAACTAGTCATAGATCTTCTAATCTAGGAAGAACTTAAAAGTGAATTTATTAAAAGATGTTTCTGTTATTTAAAATTTTATGAGGTATTTGCTGATTACTTACCTAGACTTTCTCCAATAAGGCAAGTTGAATTTGGTATTGATTATATTCCCGGTGCTGCACCTGTGGCATGTGCACTGTACGTCAGCACCATCTGAATTAAAAGAGTTATCGTGCAACTGAGAGAGTTGTCGGAGAAAGCTTTTATTCTAACGAGCTCGTCATCATGAAGAGCTATGGTGTTATCATTCCTTATATTTATTGATTACCGTGAACTAAGTAAAATTGGCGATCGAAATCGATATCTATTACCCAAGATGAAATATTTGTTCGACCATTTACAAAGTTCTAGAGTATATTAAAAAATTTGATCCACGACATGGTTATCATCAACTTTGCGTCCGCAAAGAAGATTATCTATTCCAATCACTACATCTGGAACTCGTAATGAACATTATGAGTTTCATGTTATGTTGTTTGGATTGACTAATGCACATGTATCATCCATAAATTTGGTGAACCACGTGTGTAGGCTGTAATTTGATAAGTTCATGCTGGTGATCATTAAGGACCATCTGTTTGTTTATAAGAATAGAAGGAGTTAATAATTATTTATAAACTGCCCGGAGTTGTCCAAGCAATGAAAACCTGTATCTTGAGTATTTAACATGTGATTTAAGGCTTAATCCTTTACATTACTTGACCGTGTGATTAACAGAAAATGGAATATATTGACTCTTCAAAAATTAGAGCCATTAAGGCTTTGGGTTTTACCAAAAAGAAAGTGGAAATATGTTTTGACAAATAATTTATCAAAGGATTTTTAAGGGATCATTCCCTTATACCTAAATCATTTAACTAAACTCCTTTAGGGGTAAATGTTTGTGTATACCTCAAGACAACCTAAGAGGGATTGAGGAAACCATTTAAACCATGACTTGAAATTTGAAATGGCAATTTTTGCTTTTCAACTAAGAAAATTTTGACCAAAGTATAACCAAAGACTTTTTGAACATTTACGAATCTTAATAATTATTTTCGATAAATTAAGAAAAATCGTGTCAACAAATTTCAAATTTATTTTTAAACATTTTTCTATAATTGGACGAACTTAGAAAATTTAAAACTTTTACGACTACGTTTCGAAAAATTAAATATTTATTACTTAAATACTTGTAATATTAATCGATGCTTTAAACGTCAGATTGAGCAAAACTGATAAAAGTAATAGTTGAGACGAAACTAAAACTTAGAAAATATGAAGAGAGAATTTTTGAGTGAATTGTGGTCATGATAATTACTTCATCAAGAAAGGTGAATGTAGATACTGACACATTATGTAGAAAGGATAAAGAATCAATTAGGATGCGTTCCTTAGAAATGACTGTGGAAAATAAATTGCCGAGCAATTTAAAAATAGATGATGCTTGTAAAAAGGATAATATAGATAATAAAAGGGGTTCACGGCTAATGTGAACCATTAGAATTAAGAAGCAGATGGTGGTAAATGTTTTAAAGGTCACATGTGGTTGCCTAAATATGGAAATTTTGAGATTTAGATATGTTGGAATCTCATAAGATTAAGTATTCTATTCATGTCATTTCTGACTAAATGTATCTTTATCTGAAGAAGTTGTACTGATGACAAATTATGAAGGCAAACATCATTTCAGACATTAGTAAAAATATAACTATTGCAAAGGTCATCATCTGAATTTGATTCGATTTGGGTCATCGTCGACAGACTGACCAAATCTACTAATATCATTCCTGTTAATGATAGATTCTAGATGAAGAAATTGACTCTTTGTATTTAAAGGAGTTGTGTAAAAATAGTATGCCTGTATCGATCATCTATATCAAGATCCTCGCTTCGCATCGAATTTCTAGAGATTTGCTCAGAATTCGTTGGGAGCGAACCTTGATGAGAGTAGTGTTTACCACCCCAATCGAAGGGACGAGGCAAAATAACGATACAAAACACTAGAAGTCTTGTTTTATGTTTGAATAATTGACCTTTGGTAATAAATGGGAAAATCGCTTTTCTTTGGAGAGATCATCATTGATGATTATCACATTAGGATCGAGATCGAATTTTGTAAGGATATATATATGAGAGCATCTTTAAGTAGGAGTTGGGATGAAGACACCCGACATACATCCATTGTGAGTTGGACATGTCTTTTAGGTTTAAGGTTGCCTATGATGACAAACCTAACCTTACAAAATACCCGACCCGTGAGACCTGAAATGAGTGTTGAAATTAGGATCTGATTATTGACTGCCAGTAGTGGGCAGGAGGTTATGTGAATATGAAGTGTAGATCTTGAAGTGTCGGATGGGTAACAAAGTTATGCCAAAAATTTTCACCTTGGAAAAATGAATTGATGATCTGAAAGATCATGGGAAAGAATTCCCCGTTGTATGGGACCATTGAGATAATGTGAAAGATTGGTTTGAAAGGCATATAAGTTGGATCTACCCTAGGACTTCCAGTGCTGCGTTAATTATGTTTCGTATATCGAACTTGATAAAATGTCTATCAAGTGAGAATCTGATTACTTCTTGATGAAGTTTAGATCGGCGAAAAGTTGCATTCATAAAAAACCCGTGAACATCATGGATAGAGAAAGTAAGTCAACATTAAGCCTGATCGTATTCCCGTAGTTATGTTTGATGAAACTCGCGTATTGTAATGAATTACATTGTGAAAAAAGACCGAATGTGGAGGAAATACCCACTGGCTTTAACTCTATAAGAAGCGAGTAGTAAGATAAATTGATCTTTGTGGACAAAGATCCTGTTTAGGGGTAAATGTTGTGACAATACGTCAATTTATGGTCGATATTTTATTCTTAAGTATTATTTAAAAACATTATTTTAATGTTATAATATGAACTCACTCATTTTTGAGAAGAAATTTGGGTTTACGTCTTGAAGTAGCATCGACTACTTCTAAACCGGAGGACTATACGTTACGTGCTTACGTTTACATACACCGTTTTGGTGACAGTCCGACATTTCAGGAAATAAATTTATCCTTGAATATTATTTTGGAATTTTAATTTGTGTTGGTTCATAATCTCATGATGAGACTGCTTTTATACATAGTCTCATCGTCCAAAACGGGCTTTAAATGCATTATATATCATGAAAATGGCCACATATATGCTTGTGTTTGTTACTTGTAGATTTTAGGTACGGATATTGAGAAAATGACAAAAGATCACAAGAATCATGCAAAAACGAACACGGGAAACGAAGCCGCACAATGAACCAAGCCCTAATGAAGATTTTTCAAGAAAAACCCTTGAAGATTTGAAGATTATGCAAGAAGGGTCCTCCAATATTGAAGAATTGACCCTTGTATCTTCATAATTACAAGATTGGTCCCTAAAGTTTGTCAAATTACAAAAAGGGCCCTCTACTTTGAAGAATTGGCAAATTTAGTCCCTCAACAAAACTAAATTGTCAATATTAGTCCTCCTCAAAATCAAACATACCATGAAGGCCTTCAAGTTACAATAAATTACAAGTTTGGTCCTTAAAATATGTCAAATTGCAAAAAGGACCCTTAAATTTGAAAAATGGCAAAAATGATCCCTCATTAATCATGACTTGTCAATTTCAGTCCTCCAAGAAGTCAACCATAAAAGTCAAGACCATTAACTATGAAGAAAATGCCAAATTATCCCTTCAAGAATCAACAAATGGCAAGAAATACCCCTGAAATACAAAACTTTTTGGGGGCAAAAGTGTGAAAACCAAAACTTCAAATACAAAGGAAAACGAGTTTGGCCGGTTTTGTTTACAAGTGACAAGGAAGAAGGAAACAAGGGACTAATTTGGGCAGACAAGAGAAGATACCTTAACCACTCTCCATGTGACACGTAGCCCACTCACTCCAACCCACCAATCACAACTAACCTTTCATCCACCTCACCCTTCCACTTAAACCGGTTTATTATTTAATAAACTTGGCACCTTAACACATTTTTAAAATTAATCCCACCCTAATCTGGATTAAACAAGCTACTATTTACACATGAACAAGAATTGGGTATTCTTGTTTAAGTAAAAATTAAACCACCAAAACTTCCAGATTAGTGATTAGGGTGTCCCTAAACACAACCCAACTTTGAAAACCCTTGCCACATCATCACCTTTGTCACATGAATAACCCTCTCACACGGTTTTTGATGAAAAGGCCAAAACTTGCCATTCATCTAACGTCTAGTATCAAAGTTTAGTTTTTAAGCTTGTTTGAAGCCCTTACATACATTTTCACCTTGCCAGCAACAACAAAATTCCAAACCAAAGTCACACGTTCAAGATTCTTCAAGCTACTCAAGGGGCATTTTTGGGACTTCACCACCAATTAGGGTTACGTTTTTTTGCATTCACTAGTCTATTTGTAGCCTATATAAGGCATAGGACCCTTACAATTTAGCTTTGCTCTTGATTTTTCCTTAGTTCACAATTATGTAAGTCTCATTTTCATATTAATGAAGTGTGTTTGAAATTTGTGAAGAAAGACCAAGTGCCAATCTTTATTCCTACTTATTATTGTTTAATGTTAACTAATCTTGAATCCTAAAACCTGTTTTCAAAGGAGTGTGCAAAAGTTTGCGTATTTTCCTATAATCTTGATATTTTGCTAAGTCTTGTTCAAACCTTGGAATTTTTGGGCTATAAGTGATCTATACACCCTGGTAAGGAGCTTATCAAGGTGTTGTGAGCTTATAGTTTGGGGATAATCAAGTGTGGGGAACAAAGGTTGCATTAATCAAGTTTTCCTCTTTTTCTGTTTTTGATAATTTTGTGCTTTAACCTTGTTGAATCTTAGCAGGGTTGTTTGTGGAAGCTTTTGCTTGTTCTTGCTAGCACATAAGCTTAAAATTCGTGGGTGTGGATGTACATCCATGAGGTTTGAACCTTTCTACCTTAAATCTGCTTAAAATCTTGATTTTTGGTGATTTGGTGCATTGCTTGTGTTCTTGTGAACTTTGTGGCTTAATCTTGCTTAATACTGCATATTATAACTGTTAATCTGTTTGATTGGGCTTGGGTAACCTTGGAATACACATATACATGTTTAAATTTGATTTGAAAAAGATAAGGGGTGTTTGGGATTATCTGTTTAAGATGATAGATTGTTATTGTTTTGTTGAAAAGAGTTGTTCACTGTTGGTATCTGTTATTCACTTGGTTGTATGCTAATTTCAGCAAGTTTTCCGTCTTATAACATCAAATTAAAGATTATGCCATAACTCACTTGTTTTGACTGATTTTGACCTAAAATTTTGGAAATACCTAGAGTATATGCATTTTTAGGGTTAAAAGGTGTTAAATCAAAGTTTGTGTAACCTGGTTTGAAGATTTGAGTGTTTGAAATTGGCTTGTTGGTCAAGTATATCAGCAAAGTGAAAAATCTGCTTGTTTAAGTGTTCATTAGTAACTTTTTGTGCTTGAATCTTGATTTAGGCCTTGAACCAATGCATGTAACTTGTTAATTTATGTTCATTTGAATTAAATATAGCTTGTATGTGCTTTTGGTGCAATTTGGTTGGCTGAATTTTGCTTAAACAGCTTATTAAGCTCTTAACTGCTTATGTTCATGTTTGTGACTGATCTGGTGATGTTTTGATTAATCTGTGCTATTTGGCTGATTGTGATTGTGTTTTTGTGATTGTTATTGACTCCTTATGATTAACTGGTCATTTCGGTGCCTTTGTGAAACTTGAATCCACAAAAAAGTCACTAAAGACAAATAGTCAAGAAAGTCAAGTAGTGGGAAAAGTCCCCACTGCTCAACACCCGAAACTAGCCCCTGCTAGTGTAATTTGTCACTCAGCTTATTTATAAGCGACATTGGCTTATCCAGACTTGCAAAAACTTATTTTTTGTGATTGATCTTCATTATTTGACCCATTTATTTAATATGGAGCTTATCAGACTTTGACTTTGACTTTTTACTAGAAAAATCATCAGGTTGACTTTTAATTAAGTGCTTATATGCTTATACCAGCTTATTGAGTGTGCTTATTGAAATTTTTTTTGTTGATTAAGCTTAGTTAAGTCATTTAAAAGCTTTTGAAAGTTGAATCAGCTCTTAGGGTGCCCTAGAACTCGAAAACGACTATTTTGTCGTTTTGTGAAGATAGCTTATTGCTTATTCAGGCTTATTCCTTGTGCTTTTGCCAATTTTCTTTTTACAGATCTCTTAAGTAACTCAAAAGAAGCTTGTGTGTCTAATTTGAGCTTATGGTATCAGCTTATAGCTTAATGGGCCAAAAATCCCATTAAGAATAAGCTGCTTTGAAATAAGCTAGCTTAAACACATTTTCAGCTTTTGGACCTTCAGAGTTTTGTTCTTAAAATCAAATTTTAAGTCAGATAGGAGCTTTTGGGCTTAATTAGACAACATTTTTCTTATTGGGCCTATTTGAGCCCATTAAGGGGTCTGTTTGGACTTTTGGCCCGTTTCAAGGCCCATTAGGGGTATTTTGTAATTTTAACTTCATTTCTGTGTTTATTAGGTTAAAATAAGCTAGTTGCAACTTTTTAGATTTTTTTATAAATTTTGGATTTTTATTAATATTTTATTATTATTTTATTATTAATACTTAAAATTTAGATTTTTCAAGTTTTTTCATTTTTCTTAGTTAAAATACATTAAGTTAGGAATTTGACAATTTTTAGAATATTTTTATTGTCATTAGATTAAATTTTAGAATTATTTTAAGTTTAAATAGTTTTTAATTGTTTTTAAATAGTTTTAATTAATTTTAAAATTTTCAAAAATAGTTTTATAATTAGTTAAGTCATTTTAGAGGTTTACAATTGAAAAAATGTCATTTTGGGCTTTTTGTTAATTAAATTGATTTTTTGGGCTTTAATTAGCATTAAAAAATTATTATTTAATTAAATAAAAGGTTTGAGTGATTTTTGATTTTTTGTAAACTCTAATTAAAGTATTTAGGAATTATTTTAATTTTCTAGGAATTTTTAGGGTAAATTTTTAATTTTGTCAATTTTTACGGTTTTACGTGTATGACTTTTTGTCTTAGTTTTAAGCCATAATCGTAACCGTCGTTCTCTTCTAATCTCATTATTTCTTTTCTTTTCTCATAAATATAATCACAAACCATTAATAAATTATTAACACAACGCACTTGCCTCCTTGGGAAACGAACTTGAACTTCATTGGTCTTTAGTGCTTGGTTTTCCTAAACCGACACTTAATACTTTCCCTATTTTGCTCTCTTTTCCTAAAGAGTAGTAAAAACACTACATAATTTTGGCGCCGCTGCCGGGGAGGCGTGTTGTGTTTTGATTTTGAAATTGTTGTTTATATATACTAACCATAAATAGTATTTGTATTAGTAGCACTCTACTAATACGTATTATCGGTTTTCGTTTTTTGTGTGAATATTGTTAATATATTGTATACGTAGAATAATAAATTCACAAGTACTCCAAAAGTGTGAAAAAACAACCTTGATTAGGAGGTCATTACTCAATCATTGTATTCGAATCTCAAACAAGAAAGAAAAGGCAAAAATAGATAAATACTTTCGTTAAGCTCGATTTTGAAAAATACAAACTATAAGGTGGGTATAAGGCGGGTTATTATAAAATATACCCTAAGGAAAAGGGCTCTTAAGTATTTCACGCCGCCTCGTTTCCCCGCTTGCTTGTGAGTATATTGAGATTGAAAGCTAATCGAGGGTTTTGCCGCCCAAAGTATTATTATTAAGTATCATATATACTTTCTTGGTTTCATTTGATTAAACCCTCTTGAACGTTTTGGTGTTCCACCAACGTTCTAAAGTCATCGAAGGCGTTCACTTCACGTGATCGTTTTCATTCTTTGATGCTTCTTTAATCAAGAGATTTGAGTAAGGAGGAGATTTGTAGATTTGTGTCTACTTAATACAATCACAAAAATCCAAAAAAGGTAAAAACAATCAAAAACCACAAAAAAATTGAAAAATACAAAACACCAAAAAGAATCTTCTTTGCTCATCCCCACGTTGTACGTGACGTTTATGCAAACTCGTAACCAAGCAAGACGTGCACGTAAACGAAAAAACCGAAAGGAGTCAACACCTACTCCTAATCTTTCTAGTGAGGAGTCTCCTATTGACGAACCTATCGTAAGAGAGGAACCAACCATGGCGAATCGTACTATGATGGAGTTACTTCAAGCACCCACTGAGGGCTATGGAGAGGCTATTGTGATTCCCGCTATCCTTGCGGAGAATTTTTAAGTGAAAATGGGTTTGTTGTCGATGATCCAAAACAACAAATTCCGTGGTGATGAAAAGGACAACCCGCACAACCATATTCGCCAATTCAGTCGTCTTACCGCCACTTGCAAATTTAAGGATGTTGCTAATGACTCGATTAAGATGATGCTTTTTCCGTATTCCTTAGCGGGGCCCGCTAACATTTGGTTAGAGAAAGAGCCACCCAATTCTATATTGACGTGGAAGGATCTCGTTTCTAAGTTTGTGAATCAATTTTCCCCGCCCTCTAGGACTACGCATTTGAAAAACGAGATTTCAAAACTTTCACAAGAATTTAATGAGAGTTTTTCAACGGCTTGGAATAGGTTTAAGGAAATGTTACATGAGTGTCCTCATCACGGTTTTTCCGACTTGCATCAAATTGACACGTTTTACAATGGTTTGAATGATCATGAAAGGGATTATCTAAATGCCGCCGCGGGTGGTAATTTTTTTGTGTAAAACGGTTGAGGAAGCGTTGTTGATAACTGAGAATAGATCTAAGGTGTATAGTCCTCGTAACACATCGAGTGTTCGTAAGGCTTCGTCTTCGGCTTCACCTTCTTTGTCCAATACCATCGATGCTTGCCAAATTGAGGCGAACTTGGAAAACAAAATCTTTGATAAGCTTAAAGGACTTTTAATTGAATTCAATGTTGGAGAACAAAGTGCTCCCGCTACGGCTAAAGCGGTTGAGGTTTCATGCATGTATTGTGGTGGAGGTCATGATTTCTCCAAGTGCATTACCAACGGTGGTAACACTTCGAGTGCCTACGCAGCCGCGGGAAGTTACAACCAAAACGGTCAAGTTACCCGCTCTAATCAATTGACTCCACCGGGTTTTGCTCCTAATAAAAATGCTAACAACAACTATTGAAACAATCAAGTTGGTTTTAAAAACAATTAAGAATGAAACTATGGGAATCAAGGGGCTAATAATCAAGTTTCAAACAAAAATCAAAATAATGATTTTCAAAACAACAACAAGGGTTTGCAAACTTTGAAAGATCTTCCAAATTAATTTGTTGAATACGCTAATGGAAACGATGCTAGGTTTGACAACATTCAAAGAGAAATCATTAGCCTAGGATCCGAGTTTAAGAACGACTTGAAGAAGGAGTTGAAAAATGAGTTAGCAAATGAGCTTAAAATCCATACAAACAAAATGGAAGGGAATGTAACTAGGTTAGAACAAAACCAACAAAAAATGGAACAAGGGCAACATGAAATAAAACAAGAGATGATTAAGGCCGAGAAGAGGCAATCCATGTTTGAGGACAAAATTTCATCTATGTTTAAGGCTATTATGTGCAAACCGTATTCGAGTAGTCTTCCTAGCAACACCATATCAAACCCTAAGGGAGAGATGAAAGTGATTACCACACGTAGTGGTAAGACACTTAAGGAACCGACTCCTCAACCAATTGCTCCTACGGAGGATGCAATTGAGGAAGAACCCGAGGTGGTGGTCGAAAAGGATCATGTCCCAATCCCACGAAGTACCGCTCATGCCACACCTACGATTGACCCATTACCACATTTGGAACCCGAGATTCCAAAGGCTATGCCTATGACTCAACCCACACCACCTTTGCCCTATCCATCGAGACTTAGAAAGGAGAAACGTCAAGAGCGCGATAATTACCAATTTGAGCTTTTTATGAAAATGTTTCATGACGTTCATTTTAATGTGAGTTTCGCCGATGCTTTGGTCATGATGCCTCGATTTGCCGCTAACTTCAAGAGTATGTTGAACAACAAGGAGAAATTGCAAGAATTGTCTAGTTGTTCATCGGTTTATCTTAACCGCATACCTTAAAAAGTCGGTGATCCAGGTAAATTCTTGATCCCTTGTGCAATCCAAGATATGGAAGAATGCTATGCCTTGGCCGATCTTGGTGCTAGTATTAACTTGATGCCACTTGGAATCTTCAAGTCGCTCAATCTTCCTAATCTTACTCCTTCACTAACGTCTATCGAGTTGGCCGACCATTCCACGATTCCCGCATGTGGATTGGCGGCAGACGTTTTTGTGAAAGTGGGAAAGTTATATTATCCGGTAGACTTTATCGTTGTCGATATTCCCACGGATCCTCAAGTTCCTCTCATTTTAGGTCGTTCGTTTTTCGATACGTTTATGGCTTTAATTGATGTGCATGCTAGAAAGATCACCTTACGTTTCAACGACGAGGAACTTGTTATAAACGCAACTCAAAAGTATTAAATTTCTCATGTTTATTCTGTTTCTACCATAAACCTCGTTGATATGATTGACGTTGTTTGCGAGGAATTTTCACAAGTTTTAGGTTTTGGTGATGATGAAAATAGTCGCAATACAACTATGTTAGATCCCATTCTTGATAACTCAACACCTACCTTCACTCCATTTGAAGGTGGTGGTTTTACGTTGGAAGGATTCGATGTTACACGTACTTCTGACGAAGACCTCGACAATGATGAGGACTTCTCGATTATCAAGGATTTTCTTAACGATTTTCCATTTCCTCCACCCGTGGAGGTTATGAGTATCGATCCCAAATCTTCAATTGAGGAACCACCTATCCTCAATTTGAAAGATTTACCTCCTCATCTAGAATATGTATTTTTGGAGGAGGACGACAAGTTGCCGGTTATTATTGCGAAAGATCTTTCGGATGATGAAAAAACCGCACTTGTCGATGTTCTGAAGGATCACAAAGGGGCAATTGCGTGGAAGTTATCCGACATTAAGGGTATCGATCCCAAATTTTGTACCCACAAAATCTTAATGGAGGAGGATTACAAACCCGCAATCCAATGTCAAAGGAGGGTGAACCCCAAAATTCACGACGTCATCAAAAAGGAAGTCCTCAAACTCCTTGACGCGGGAATGATTTACCCTATTTTCGATAGCCCTTGGGTTATTCCTATCCATTGTGTCCCTAAAAAGGGAGGAATGACCGTTGTGCCAAATGATGCCAATGAGTTAATTCCCACTAGACTCATGACCGGATGGAGAGTGTGCATTGACTATCGTAGGTTGAATGAAGCCACTCGAAAAGACCATTTTCCCTTGCCCTTCATGGACCAAATGTTGGAGCGTCTCGGGGGAAAATATTTCTATTGCTTTTTAGATGGTTTTTCCGGTTACTTCCAAATCCCCATCGATCCTCGTGATCAAGAAAAAACTAAGTTTACGTGTCCATATGGAACATTTGCCTATCGTAGAATGCCATTCGGACTTTGCAATGCACCGGGAACCTTTCAAAGGTGCATGATGGCTATTTTTCATGATATGATCGAGAAGACGATGGAAGTCTTCAAGGATGACTTTTCCGTGTTTGGTAGTTCGTTCACTTCGTGTTTGTCGAATCTTGAGAGAATGTTGAAGCGTTGTGAGGAAACCAACCTTGTGCTTAATTTGCAAAAATTTCATTTTATGGTTAGAAGTGGAATCGTCTTAGGGCACAAGGTTTCGAAAGCGGGGATTGAGGTAGATCAAGCTAAGGTAGACGTCATCGCCAAATTACCACATCCCAAAACCGTTAAGGGAGTTAGGAGTTTCCTAGGCCACGCGGTCTTTTATCGTCGATTCATCAAGGATTTTTCAAAGATCTCTCGACCTATTACACATCTCCTTGAAAAAGATGCACGTTTTGTCTTTGACGAAGATTGTATACGAGCCTTTGAAATCCTTAAGAGGAAACTTACCAAAGCTCCCATTCTTGTTGATCCCAATTGGAACCTCCCCTTTGAGCTCATGTGTGATGCTAGTGACTACGCTATTGGGGTTGTATTGGGGCAACGTCATGAAAAGCACTTCTTGCCTATTCACTATTCTAGCAAGACGATGATCGAGGCTCAACTAAAATACACTACAACAGAAAAGAAATTCCTTGTCATGGTGTATACATTTGAGAAATTCCGACCTTATCTCGTCTTGACGAAATGCATAGTGTATACGGATCATTCGGCTATAAATTATCTTATGGCTAAACAAGATGCAAAGCCAAGATTACTTTGTTGGATTCTCCTCCTTCAAGAATTTGATCACAAAATCGTTGACAAAAAAGGAGCCGAGAATCTAGCGGCCGATCATCTTTCTCGTTTAGAAGATCCTTACCAAATTGTTTACGAGCCCAAGGAAATCACCGAAACATTTCCGCTCGAGACACTTGGTGTAGTGAATTCTAAACTTGATTCTTCTACCCCATCGTTTGCGGACATCGTAAATTACCATGCGGGAAACTTCATCATCAAGGGTATGACGAATCAAGAAAAACGAAAATTCTTTCGTGACGTCAAGTTCTATTTTGGAACGACCCTTACTTGTTTCGGACTTGTGCGGATCAAATTATTCCACGCTGTGTCTTTCGTACCGAAGCTTCTAACATCCTTAGAGCTTGTCACGAAGGACCCACGGGTGGTCACCACGGTGCTAATCTCACGGCTAAGAAGGTTTTTGATGCTGGTTTCTTTTGGACTACTATTTACCGGGATGCACATGAGCTTGTGAAGTCGTGTGACTCATGCCAACGACAAGGAAAAGCCTCACAAAAAGATGAAATGCCACAAAATATCATCCAAGTGTATGAGATCTTTGACGTTTGGGGCATTGACTTTATGGAGCCGTTCCCATCATCTCGTGGTAATAAGTACATCCTTGTCTCCGTTGACTACCTATCTAAGTGGGTGGAAGCTAAGGCTTTTCCCACCAATGATACTCGTATGGTAGTCAAGTTTTTAAAAATCTTGTTTTCTCGGTTTGGAACCCTTCGTGCAATCATAAGCGATCGTGGAACCCATTTTTGTAACGACTAATTCGAAAGGGTCCTAAGGAAATATGGGGTTACACATCGGCTTTCTACGTCTTATCACCGACAAACGAGTGGGCAAGTCGAGGTTTCAAACCGAGCTTTAAAGAGGATCTTGGAGAGATCTGTTGGGGAAAACCGACAATCTTGGTCGGATAAGTTGGACGATGCTTTATGGGCCTTTAGGACCGCTCATAAGACGTCCATTGGGTGCACTCCCTATAAGCTTGTGTATGGGAAGAATTATAATTTTCCAATTGAACTTGAACACAAAGCTTATTGGGCCCTTAAGCATTGTAACGATGATATGGAGACTGCGGGAAAACACCGGAAAATGCAAGTAAATGAATTGGATGAGTTAAGGGATATTGCTTATGAAAATTCATTGATTTATAAAGAAAATATTAAAAAGTTTCATGATTCAAAAATTAAAAACCGGGTTTTTAACGTTGGGGATCAAGTTTTGATTTTAAACTCTCATTTGAAAATCTTTTCCGGTAAGTTGAAATCCCGTTGGTCCAGTCCATTCACCGTGACTCAAGTTTTTCCATATGGGACTATCGAGCTAGCTCAAAATGATGGCCCCAATTTCAAGGTGAATGGACATAGGTTGAAGCACTACTTTGGCGGGGAAGTTCCATCCTTGAACTACCTCGACCAAATCACCTTCCCCAATGATAATTAGTATTGAGGAGATCGAGTCGAGCTCATGACTTGGTAATAAAAAACGAGGTTCCTCGTGGGGGATTCCCATGCTTATCCTATGTATATATTATCGCTTTCTAATGTAGTAACGTGTGGTGATTTGTGCCCTTCCAACCTTTGTTTCGTGGTTGTTTCTGAATTGTGGTTTTTAGATGATCATGATCTTCACGATTGGAGCCTCTCTTGTTCGTTTTATGGGTGCACTCGATCGTTTGCTTTGAAGACTTTTTCAATATCCATGATATATCCTTTGATGTTCTAACCTTAGGTTTATAGCACACTTCATAAACGGCTTTAAATTTAACGGTTACACCCTTTCCATGCTAGATTAAGCATTCAACTACGTCTCTTGTATGGGGGTGTTTGCACCCCTAGACTCGAAACATTGAGGACAATGTTTATGGGTGAATAGATACTTGCCTTGCCAAACCTTCACGCTTTCCAAAGTTTATCTTTTTCTTTATCGTTTTGTTGCAAAATAAGGATAAAAATGGCCAAATTTAAAATTTTTCTCATGTTTTATTAGTGTTTGAAGACACGAATGTAGGTTTTTCGATGGCGAGAATAAGAGTAATTTTTGACTCGACCGTGCGTGTTGAGCACTTAGCTTCGATTCCTTAACTTTATTTTAGGCTAAGTCTCTTAAATGAGGACGAGAAATGATAGAGTTAATTATAAGTTACTATGCTAAACGTAGAGTACTCGTATTCTTTCAAAAACTCATGTGTTCTCGTTGTTTGCTTATTCTCCCCTCGCTTGTAAATATATTTTTTGCTTAATAAATATTGACTTAGCGGTTTAGTCTTGATTGTTGGTTTCTAGTCTTTTCTAGTAGCTTCCATGTAATTAAATTGGGAAGACATTAAGGTATCGCCAGCGTCATGGTTTTGAAGTATTGGCAACCCGAATAATCGAAAGCTTCACCCAATAATAAGATTTCAAGTGCTCACCTAAATCAAGCAAACAATTTGAAGCTCACAAGGCCGAAAAATCTATGCAAAATTGAAAGTGAATCAAGCCTTAATCTTTGAAGCTTTAAAGATCCAAAATTCGCTTTAGCGTGAGGATATACGTCTTTAGCCACAATAAACACCTCATGGCGAGGTTAAATAAAAGACAAGGCAAGACCGCAGTCATAATAAAAGCTTCATGGCGAAGTTGAATAAAAGATAGAGGTAAACCTATGATGATAAGGCCCTTCCGTTAGGGGGCGTATAAAAGTCTTGGTAATAAGCCTCATGTTCAAAACCGTTATAAAACCGTGTCTAACGATCCTTCTTGTTGACTTAATTTTTTGATATCGTTGTCTATTAGGAGGGGTTATTAATTCGATGGTCTTGGTTACACCGTTAGGACTCTATTTTTAGACCTAAATCTCTATTATCACATAAGTCAAACAATGTATCCTCGTAAAACATTCAAGACAAAATAAAATATAAGAGATACAACTTAGGAAAATGGGAGGATAAGTACGTGATTAGGGCATATGAGTAGTGTTAGCATTACTAACATATAATGACAATGATCTCGTTGCACGCTTAGCATGAAATTGGGATGAAAATCGATTTATTTCTAACGAAGCATTCACGTGTTCTTATTCTATGAACCTAAACGTCCCATTTTGCGATGAAAATCATACATTATGTCTAAAACGCAAGTGGTAGCAATAGTAGCAGTGTAGCTAGTTTATCATTCAGTAAAAGCGAATAAAAACGAATTTTGCAAATGCTACGATACTTTATTCTAGCATTGCGTGAGGGCACGTCAATGGTTTAGTATGCGGGAGTGATGAGACTGCTTTTGTACATAGTCTCGTCGTCCAAAATGGGCTTTAAATGCATTAAATATCATAAAAATGGCTAAATATATGCTTGTGTTTGTTACTTGTGTATTTTAGGTACGGATATTGAGAAAATGACAAAAGATCACAAGAATCATGCAAAAACGAACACGGGAAACAAAGTCGCACAATGAACCAAGCCCTAATGAAGATTTTTCAAGAAAAACCCTTGAAGATTTGAAGATTATGCAAGAAGGGTCCTCTAATATGGAAGAATTGACCCTTGTATCTTCATAATTACAAGATTGGTCCCTAAAGTTTCTCAAATTACAAAAAGGGCCCTCCACTTTGAAGAATTGCCAAATTTAGTCCCTCAACAAAACTAAATTGTCAATATTAGTCCTCCTCAAAATCAAACATACCATGAAGGCCTTCAAGTTACAAGAAATTACAAGTTTGGTCCTCAAAATATGTCAAATTGCAAAAAGGACCCTTAACTTTGAAGAAATGCCAAAAGTGGTCCCTCATTAATCATGACTTGTCAATTTCAGTCCTCCAAGAAGTCAACCATACAAGTCAAGACCATTAACTATAAAGAAAATTCCAAATTAGCCCTTCAAGAATTAACAAATAGCAAGAAATACCCCTGAAATTACTTTACAAAACTTTTTGGGGCAAAAGTGTGAAAACCAAAACTTCAAATACAAAGGAAAACGAGTTTGGCCAGTTTTGTTTACAAGTGACAAGGAAGATGGAAACAAGGGACTAATTTGGGCAGACAAGAGAAGATACCTTAACCACTCTCCATGTGACACGTAGCCCACTCACTCCAACCCACCAATCACAACTCACCTTTCATCCACCTCACCCTTCCACTTAAACCGGTTTATTATTTAATAAACTTGGCGCCTTAACACATTTTTAAAATTAATCCCACCCTAATCTGGATTAAACAAGCTACTATTTACACATGAACGAGAATTGGGTATTCTTGTTTAAGCAAAAATTAAACCACCTAAACTTCCAGATTAGTGATTAGGGTGTCCCTAAACGCAACCCAACTTTGAAAACCCTTGCCACATCATCACCTTTGTCACATGAATAACCCTCTCACACGGTTTTTGTAGAAAAGGCCAAAACTTGCAAGTCATCCAACGTCTAGTATCAAAGCTTAGTTTTTAAGGTTGTTTGAAGCCCTTGGATACATTTTCACCTTGCTAGCAACAACAAAACTCCAAAACAAAGTCACATGTTCAAGATTCTTCAAGCTACTCAAGGGGCATTTTTGGGACTTCACCACCAATTAGGGTTACGTTTTTATGCATTCACTAGTCCATTTGTAGCCTATATAAGGCATAGGACCCTTACAATTTAGCTTTGCTCTTGATTTTTCCTTAGTTCACAATTCTATAAATCTCATTTTCATATTAATGAAGTGTGTTTGAAATTTGTGAAGAAAGACCAAGTGCCAATCTTTATTCCTGCTTATTATTGTTTAATGTTTACTAATCTTGAATCCTAAAACCTGTTTTTAAAGGAGTGTGCAAAAGTTTGCATATTTTCCTATAATCTTGGTATTTTGCTAAGTCTTGTTCAAACCTTGGAATTTTTGGGCTATAAGTGATCTATACACCCTGATAAGGAGCTTATCAAGGTGTTGTGAGCTTATAGTTTGGGATAATCAAGTGTGGGGAACAAAGGTTGCATTAATCAAGTTTCCTCTTTTTCTGTTTTTGATAATTTTGTGCTTTAACCTTGTTGAATCTTAGCAGGGTTGTTTGTGGAAGCTTGTGCTTGTTCTTGCTAGCACATAAGCTCAAAATTCGTGGGTGTGGATGTACATCCATGAGGTTTGAACCTTTCTACCTTAAATCTGCTTAAAATCTTGATGTTTGGTGATTTGGTGCATTGCTTGTGTTCTTGTGAAATTTGTGGCTTAATCTTGCTTAATACTGCATATTATAACTGTTAATGTGTTTGATTGGGCTTGGGTAACCTTGGAATACACTTATACTTGTTTAAATTTGATTTGAAAAAGATAAGGGGTGCTTGGGATTATATGTTTAAGATCATAGATTGTTATTGTGTTGTTGAAAAGAGTTGTTCATTGTTGGTATCTGCTATTCACTTGGTTGTATGCTAGTTTCTACAAGTTTTCAGTCTTATAACATCAAATTAAAGATTGTGCCATAACTAACTTGTTTTGACTGATTTTGACCTAAAATTTTGGAAATACCTAGAGTATATGCATGTTTAGGGTTAAAAGGTGTAAAATCAAAGTTTGTGTAAACCCGCGAGGGAGTTAACATGTTAGTTTTAATAAAATAGGACACCAGTTGTCCCGACTGTTTGCTTATTGATTTGGACCCGAATGATTGTATGACCCGATGAATGATTATATGACCCGATGAATGAAATGAGATGGATTACTATTAGTTAGGTTATGTCACTAAAAGTCCCATTAGCATGAATTGTTAACTACCGGGATTTGGTAGACGCTTATGCATATAATAGTACTATTTGGGGAAGATCACCCCAGTTCGCGCCTTGACTGTTGATCCCCGTCGTGCCACATTGATTGGTAAGCGAATTTATGTATGAGAAGATTTATATAAGCGTGATTATTGTGACGACACACTATTTTAGATGGGCAAATGAGTTTTGGGTTAGCTACCCGTTGTTTGTTATAGTAAGGTAGCAATGTCATGCGGCTTATAATAATCCAATAACGAAAATACTGCTATATGCATTGAATTACAATATATTGCCTGACTAGCAATACGTGGTCTTATTATTGATATTATGTTCGTGTTTGGTTTTACATAACCATATTCATATAACGGTTTTTATTCAACTCTATACAACGTTATAAAACGTATTGTATGATGTTTTTACGACATTGGTTCGTATAATGGTTTTGAAGGCAAAAGCCTATAGTATGGTTTACAACAAAGATTTGTATAAAATGTTTTTGGCTTATTTTATGTCCTACGACAAGGAATTGTACAAAATGATTTTCGGTAATAATTTTATACCGATGATATATTAATGGATTTCATTAAACTCTATGAATTCACTTGGCGTTTTCGCTGACTTTTTCCTTTAACATGTTTTATCTCAGGTACTTGAAGGTAATTCTCGGGAAGACGACAAGAATTTATGGCCCGCACTTAAATAACAATTTCCATTCAAATGCTTTGTAAAATTGTATGAAATATTATGACTTGGGACCTATGTAAATTTGATATTCATGAATGGAAAATGCTTTATTATTAAACGACGCGATTTTTATGCGTTGTCTATGATTTGAGTAATGTGCTATCCCGTAACACCAACGACTCTTCCGTTGAACTAAAGTATGAATATTTGGTGGTGTTACACTGTCAGCGCCAGATTTTCCTTTGTCAGCGCTTGAAGATTCATGCATGTTTTCATCAACTAGTTTTTCTTGTGGACCATCTTTATCCTTTCCAGCAGCAGCAGCAACAACAAATCCATCTGTCCATATAGGAATGGTGACATACTCAAGTTTGGGAGCTGATTTGACTGCTTTTGTTTCTACTTCCTTGTGAACCTGTATACCTGAAATTTCAACAAATGGTTCTTCCACAACATTTGAATTCACTTTCACAATGTCTGAATTATTAACAGGCATATAATTCAAGGTTCTAGATAAAGGTTCTAAATCAAAGAACCAATTTGGCCCACTCTCAGGATCACTAGGTTTACTTTCTAAAAACCTAACATGTACTTTTTCAAGTATACATTTTAGTTTCTTAATGTAAACCCTATGTCCTCTACTCTGTACTGAATAGCCCATAAAATAGCCTTCGTCACCTTTAACACTAGACATCCCTAAGGCATCACTAGTATCAAGTATAACTACATGACATCCAAAGGGTTTAAGAAACCCAATATTAGGTTTCCTATTCCAAAATAGCTCATATGGTGTCTTATTGTGGATTTTGTTGATCAATGCCCTATTCTGAACATAGCAGGCTGTATTCACAGCCTCAGCCCAAAATGCAATGGGAAAGTGAGCATCAGCCAACATTGTCCTTGTTGCTTCTATGAGTGTTCTATTCTTCCTTTCAGCCACCCCATTTTGTTGTGGGGTTCTAGCTACACTATACTTCCTAGTAATCCTTTTCTTGACACAGAAGTCATCTAACAGCTTATTTCTAAACTCACCACCATTATCACTTCTAAGAATCTTATCCTCATTCCCTGTTTTCTTTTCAATTTGGGTAATAAAGTTAATCAAAACAGTGCTTGTTTCACTTTTCAAAGCAAAAAAGAAAGTCCAAGTAAATCTGGAAAAATCATCAGTTATGACAAAACAAAAAGATTTACTAGTTAAACTTTCTATATTAGTTGGACCAAACAAGTCCATATGTAACAAGTGAAGTGGTTTAGAACTAGAGTACACAAGTTTAGATTTAAAAGAGACTTTCTGTTGTTTGCCTTAAGGCATGCAACACAAGAATGATCATTGTGGAAAGCCTTTTCAGGCAAACCATCAACTAAACCATGTCTCACAAGTCTGTTTATGTTCTTAAAATTTATGTGTCCTAACCTTCTGTGCCAAAGATTACTTTCATCAATTGAAGCCTTAGCATATAGACAAGACAAATAATTATTCATCCTAATTCCATTAAGATTCACATTATAAATGTCTTTATGCCTAGGTGTTCTATAATCAATAAACTTCTCATCAGATATTTTAAAATATTTGCTTAACACCAAGCATTCAGTATTAGTGAAAAGAACTTTATTTTTGTTATCACAGACTTGTGATACACTAAACAGATTGTAATCAAGTTCTTTTACCAGAAATACGTTTTCAAAACGCAAATTGTTGGTGATAAGAGTGCCTTTTCCAGTGATAGTTCCATAGACTCCTCCAAAGTACACTTTGTCACCATCTTTAATGAGGGTAAAGTTGGTCAAATAATCTTCCTTCCCTGTCATGTGCCTAGAGCATCCACTATCCTAATAGCCATAATCATTTAACTTCTTTTTAATGCCTTGCACATAAAGAAAACAAATTAGTTTTCTTTGGGAACCGAAGCCTGAGCAGACTTAGATTCATTTGGTTGTTCAACAAGAATAGACTTAGTCCTTATAACAACCCCTTGTTCATCCCTTTTAGGATTGAACACCCAGTTAACCCTAATTGGTTTAGTTATGACCTTTGAAATATAATGAAATCAATTACAGGTCATAGAAATCCCATCTGAATTACGGTTTTGGTCTTGTTTGGGTCTCCATGTCAAGCTAGAAGAAGCTTTAGACCCATTTCCCTTTGGTTGCAAGTATTTGTCATTACTTGGTCTAACAGTGTTGGAAACATTCTTATCAATGTTAAAATTGTTCTTGACAGCGCTGAAATTACCCTTATCAGCGTCAAACCTAGGGTTTGCTACAGGAACCCATTGTTTGTTAGACCATGTATTAGTCTTTTGAAAAGGCCTTTGTCCATAAGTATTTGACCCTTTAGTAAAGAATGGAGCTGGTCTAATGACTTGTGGCCTTTTCTGGACGAAAGGTCTGGGTTTGACCATGGTTGACTTCCTATCAACATTGACTTTGGAAGCATTGACACACTTATACGCCAAATGTGAAAAACTCACACAACTATAACAAGACTTTCTAGACATAACTCTAGGTCTAGATGAAAAGAATCATGTCCCATTATCACTAACTTGACTTTTTGGTGACCTTGGTTTTATATACATTTCTGTATATTTAATACTAGGTTTTCTATCAACGTTTAATCCAAGGTCAATAGTCTTTCCAGTAGTGGGGTTGGTTACTTTTATGGGTGTAGACTCATTTGGGATCTCACTAAGCATTCCACCTTTAACAAATAAAGTAGGATTGGCTTTCTTCCATTGGTCCAAGTCAGTCAATTTTTGCTTATATTCCTCTACTGGAGTAATAACTCTTGGTGGAGGAATAAATTCCTTTTCTTGGAGTTCTGGTATACCAGTCAAAGTCAAATCCTTTCTAAGGACACGATAAAAGTTCCCAGCAGGTGGTGGAACACCAGCATACTCTTTCATCCCAATCCCAGTCATATCCCAAGAGTCTCTTTGTTCACTAACACATTTTCTAGGGTTTGAGAGGCTTTATCAAATCTTTGAAATTTAAGCCCTACTGACTCTTTGTGTTTAATGGCCTCGTCCAACTCAGCTTGTATGACACCTTTGGATCTCTCCAAAATATCCTTGAGGTCAACACTAACTTTAAGGACATGTGACAAAATGTTAATATGATCTTTTAGGTCAAGCTCCATGTTCTTGTATTCAGCCACAGTCTTTTCAGTTTGAGTTAGTTCAAGTTGATAATTAGTTAACTTACATCTTTAATAAAAAAACATCTGATTTTAACTTTAAAATTCCTTTGTAAAGTTTTTTAGTGTTTAGACGACAACCTTTACTACAAAATGCATCATCATATACCTCATTATCTGATGAAGTTGAAGAATATGCCATAAGAGCATAGTGAACATGCTCCTCTTCCTCCTTTTCTAAAACCAAGGCTTTGTTCTCTTCTACACCTTTGGCTATAAAGCTCCAATCCCAACCAACACCATCAATTTCTTACATGGCAACCATAGCCTTTGTGTCTTCAACCTTGATGATTTGGCTTGAAGGTTTTCCAACATCAGATCTTCTTGGAGATCTGAATTCTCTCATAAAATGACCCATTCCATGGCAATTGTAACACTCAACCTTGGATTTATCAAACCCAGCAGTATCTTTAGCATTAAATTTCATCTTCTTTTTGAATCTTCTATTCCATCTATTGGCCCTTATGCTTGCAAGTGCCATATTCCACTTTATGTCCATCTCCTCCAAATGCTCATCACTGATTTGCTCAAGGTCCACATATGTAATCACTGGATCATTAGGCAATGAAGCAATGTATGCACACACTATATCTAAATATATACAAGCAGGCCTAATCCTTGGAGAATCAACATTGTATGTGTCAGCGTCTGAATGTGGGGCGCTGACAAAGCTTGATCCAACATTGACCCAAGGTGATCCAGTAACGGGGTGCACATATGACTCCCTTTGATCAAATTGACCTTCACTATGTGAGAAGAAGGCCATGTTTCCATTGGTAGATTAGCTTCCTTGATCCAAAAGGATTTCATTCTCTACAATCTTTAGTTTATTGTAGACATCATCAAAAGTGGAACTTTTGTGAGCATTGGTAGCAATAATAGACCTTGCTTCAATCTTCCATGCATCACCAAGACTTTTAAGGAAGGTGGTAATGATATCAGCATCATCATACACTGTTCCCATAAAGGACAGTTTGCTTGTGATGTCAAGAAGTCTGCTTCTTACCCCACTTAGCTTTTCATTGGGAAGGGCTTTGAACACAACATAATCATTTAAGAGTTGCTTCTTCTTCTCTGAGGCAGTATCATCATTACCACCATAATTGACTTGAAGGGCTTCCTAAAGCTCTTTGGCACACTCAAAACCTCTATACTTGTGCTGATTTGATGGTTTCAAAGAAAGTTTGAGAATGCTCAAAGTGTTCATATCATTCCTTCTCTTTGAAATGTCTTAAATTGCAACAACTCTTCCATCTAAGGGTCTTTCTTTTTGATCCTCTTCAGTTGAGCCCTGAATTTATCTTGCAACAATAGCAGCAACAATCCTAGCATCCTTATTGAATGTATTTCCATATTCAATAATTTCCCATAGAGTGTGATCATGGATTTGAAGATACTGCTCAAAATTGAACTTCCATAGCTCAAAGTTGTCAAGGTCTAGCACGAGGATTTTTATATTGTGACTAGTGGAGGAGGTCATCTCTGGTGTAGACATTATGTCTGGTTTTTAGGGTTTCTTGAAAAATTAGGACTTTAGTTATTTAGGGTTTTTAGGGTTTTGTGTTCTTTAGATCAAGGTTCCCCAACAAGCTCTGATACCACTTGTTGATTCCAAACTTAGATCGATTTATCTTTGTGCAAACGAGATTGAATCAAGTTAAACACTTAGAGAAACTTTGTTGTATATGAAACAATCTACGTATTATGCGGAATTAATACTTAGAACAAGAACACACAAACAGAATAAACAAAACTTTCACATTGATTGATGATTGAACTTGCGTATAATGAAAGTGTAGAATACGTATATAACTAAAACCTAAAGGCCTCCTCTTATAGAATAAGGAACCTTGTACAAGAGTCTACGTATCAGCTATTTTAGGTAAAGATAATCATAAGAAATACATTGTCGAACATATCTTTACTAGAAACGCAAAACGTGTAGACTAAGTATCCTATCAGTGCTTGACTTATTCTTATCAGCGCTTGACTTCTTCTTGACAACGCTTGATCTGTCAACGCTTGATTTCTTCTTATCAACGTCTAATTTCCTCTTGTCAGCGTCTAAGTATCTTGGCTTCATTTTATTCCCAACAGGTACTTGTTTTACCATACTTCAAAGATACTAGACCTTGTTTCATAAGTACTGCTCTTGGAACAAAGTTCTTGGTAGAGATATTTGTAACCTTATGAGGTTTAGCTACCCTTTTAGCATGATCAAACTTAGGTTTTTCATCTTTAGATCTCTGCCAATTAACCTGTGCATTTTTCCCATTGTTATTCCTTGTAGCCTTTTGTGCATCCTTTTGTGTAACACTCTCATTTTTCGTATCGGTACAGCGGAAGGGTCTTTCAGAGTGTTACGGGATAGCACAATAACTCCAATCATAGACAACACATAAAAATGGTTGTTCAAGGTTTAACATACATTCATTCGATAAAAAGTTTTAAAGTGTACAACAGGTCCCAAATTATACAGGTCATTAAGTTTACAAAACATAGATCGAATGAACATTTTTAATATTAAGTGTGGGCCATCAGAGTCGATCTCCATCCGGATTACCTTCAAGCACCTGAGATAAAAACATGCAAAAATCATATCAGCGAATGCTGAGTGAATTCATAGAGTTTAATGAAAACCGTTATATAAAACATTCATTTAAAATCAGAACACAAGTATAATATCGGAAGTAAGTCCTCATATTGCTAGTCAGGCAATATATATCAAGCATACATCTTAAACCGTCCATGAGACCGTAGTCTCTATATTACCATGATAGGTAATATATTCATCGTTAATAGCGTCGTTATCATATATAGGATACATCGTATTTGAATTTATATATGTTTCATCTGAATTATATAGGATTATTATTAGCCGCATGACATTGTTACCTTACTATGAAAACAGTGGGCCGCGAACCCGACAAACAATTTGCCCATCTAAGTTAGCGTTTCGTCACAAAAATCACGCTATGGAATCTTCTCATACATAAATTCGCTTACCAATCAATGTGGTACGACGGGGATCAACCGTCAAGGCGCGAACTGGGGTGATCGTCCCCAAATAGTACTATCAAATGCATAAGCGTCTACCAAATCCCGGTAGTTCACAATTCATGCTAATGGGACTTTAAGTGACATAACCTAACTACTAATAATCCTTTTAGTCTCGAATATAGGGTCATAGCATCATTCGGGTCCATATCATTAAGCATACAATCGGGACTACTTGTGTTCTATTTTTATAAAAATCTAGCATGTTATCTCCCTCGCGGGTTTACAAATCATTTTATAAAACATTTAAAAGAGTGCGAGGCTATGAACACACGTTGTTAATGAAAGGCGGATTATAGGCTACGGGCGTGCTTTGGTCACGGAAACCTATATAAATAATAATCGGTCTTAGACTCGGTCCAATGAGTTTTATCAAAATAACAATATACATATGATGATTTTGTACATATGATGATGATCAAGTGGGTTTATACATCCTTGTTTACTCAATTTAGTGTTTACGTCTTGGTAACGTCTTACTAGTTCACTAGTTTTACCGATTTACCTATTTTAAGTCCATTAAGTCTTTTATAAGTTCTTTAACTTGTTTTTACCCCTTTTATACCTATATTATCAGTATATATACTTTTCATGTTGGGCCCAAATGGGTTAAGCCCAATAAGTTCTTTTTACAAGTTTTTATCTTATTAAGTCCAATTATTAGTCCAATATGTTTAGTTAGCTCGTAAATGTCCGTAATTCTTATAGTTCGGGTTTTATCGGTTTTTACTTGTCTTAATTACCTATACATCAGTATATGACTTTTATAAACTTTACATTAGACGGGTTTGGTCGTCTAAGTTTTATTTGGCGAAAAACGTTAATTTTACGGCGATAGCCGAAAAAGTCGTAAAAATCAAGTTTATAGTTTTTATTACTTATAAATATTATTTCACCACCATTTATATAATTTACCCATTTAATTAACCTTTTATACATTTATATAAATAAGTTTTATAAGTTAGTGGGTTTATATTTTTACATTTTATACATTATAATGTGAGTGCTTATATAATAATAATAAACATTATTTCCAAAAATCTGATTTTTAACTTCATGTTCACCATTTTTAACATATCTAGAGTTATATAATGAATTAGAAGCTCATTTTTGAATGGCATGATCTTCATAATATTTGCTACATTTAACTTAGTTATAGCTACTGCCCATTTTGAGTTTAACTTGCCTTAACAGTCCCTACAAAACTGCTTATTCAGATTATACCACCTAACTTGTTTTGATCATATCTCACTCATTATTTTGATTCCATTGCATGGCCAACTCTCACATGTGTATAACATCTTCTACTTACTGTAAATGGATCAAACCATGCAATTTTATCAGTTCATATTTTAGTTATCTACTGTTTTTATACAGCCAACTAAATAATCAAGATTTTAGCTTCATTTCTTATAGTTATCATCCTTTTTAAGCATATCTATCAACACTTGATCCCCACAAAACAATTTTATCATCATATATACATCATATAAATATACAAAATGAAAGAAAATACATTTGTTCTTTACAAAATAACAAGAGAAAAATGGAGAGGATGATCTTCTTTACCAATCCAAGTAGATTTCTTGTTTTAGGAAGACAAGAACTTGATGAACACAACAAGTATCTCCAAGACCATCAAATATCAAGAACATAGGTTGGAAAATCAGCCCTAGGACACAAGCAAATCACCTCCAAAGTTGTTGATATGGCAACCAAATGATCAAGGCTTCAAGAGAACACCTTAATAGAACTAGTAACCATGTGGTTTATGGCTAGAAGAGATCAAAGAGGGTGTTTGTTGGCTTATTTGGGACGGCAAAGGGAGGAGAGTTGAGAGGATTTTGAGAGAAATTTGCATGTAAGTAAATGGTATAATAAAACAAGTAGCTAGTTTTGATGTTAAGTGGAATGTGTTAGCTTAAAGGGTAAGCTAAGGCTTACACTTGTGTAAGTTTAGCTAACATGATGCCACCTTGATGGTGTGGTGTCATGTTGGCCGTCCATACCATGCTAGTGGGGTGGGAAAATGTGTTTTGTCCCATCTCACTAGTTTACGTGTATTTCTCGATTCTAGTTTTCTCGATTTGCGTGCCCTCGGGTCGTTTTACGAAAAACGTTTTTATAAATTATGAATCAACGTCACAAAACGAATCCAATAAAAATTGTCTCATCAAAAACGGAGTTCAAAAACGTAAGTACGTAATCCTAAGGTTTCCGGTTTAGTCGTAAAAGACGCCAAATTATGCACGTAAGCCCAAATTTAAATCCGTAAATTGTGAGTTCGTCAACTAACACAAAAATAAGTTTCAAAATATTATACGAGAAAATATTTCACTACCTGAAAATGTTAGATTGTCACAGCTTTTCCTCCTAAAAGGGATCAACGTCCTCGTGATCCATTTCATTTGGATGTACGTTTCTTATTGAAATCGAAGAGGTGCGGATATTTCTTCCACATTTCATCCTCTCGTTCCCAAGTATACTCCGGTCCATGCTTTGAATTCCATCGGATCTTGACAATAGGTATCCGATTTTGTTTCAGTTGCTTTACCTCACGGTCCATAACTTCTACGGGCTCTTCGATAAAATGCAACTTCCCATCTATTCGAACCTAACGGAATTTTCTCATCACTCACTGCTAGACATTTCTTCAGATTAGATACATGGAATGTGTTGTGAACACCATGAAGTTCTGGGGGTAACTCTAGTTTGTAAGCCACCGGACCTACTCTAGATAAAATCTTAAAGGGTCCAATATAACGGGGATTCAATTTCCCTCGTTTTCCAAATCTTTTAACGCCTTTCCATGGCGATACTTTCAACATTACTTGGTCACCCACTTCAAACTCCATTGGCTTCCGCCTCACATCCGCGTAACTTTTCTGTCTACTACGGGCAGTCAACAACCTCTTCTTAATCTGAACTATCATCTCCGTAGTCACCCGGATCAATTCCGGTCCCGTGAGCTGGGTATCCCCAACCTCACTCCAACATACAGGAGATCTACACTTCCTACCATACAAAGCTTCAAACGGTGCAGCCTTAATACTAGAATGGTAACTATTGTTATACGAAAACTCTGCTAACGACAAATGTTTATCCCAATTCTTACCAAAGTCTAACACACAAGCTCTCAACATATCTTCCAGTGTTTGTATCGTCCTTTCACTCTGCCCATCAGTCTGGGGGTGATAAGCAGTGCTCATATCGAGATTCGTTCCCAAAGATCTTTGGAGAGATTTCCAAAAATTTGATGCGAATCTAGGATCTCGATCTGAAATGATCGATACATGCACTCCATGCTTGCATACAACATTATCAAGGTATATTCGAGTCAGCTTCTCTAGTGAGAACTGCTCCTTAACCGGAATGAAGTGTGCTGATTTGGTCAGTCTATCGACAATAACCCAAACAAAATTGTTTCCAGATGATGTTCTAGGAAGCTTGGTGATAAAGTCCATCGTAATTCGCTCCCACTTCCATTCAGGAATCTTTGGTTGTTGAAGTAGTCCTGATGGCTTTTGATGTTCCGCTTTGACTCTAGCACAAGTCAAGCATTGAAGAACATACATAGCTATGTCAGCTTTCATATTCGGCCACCAGTACAACTTCTTCAAATCATGGTACATCTTATCAGATCCCGGATGAATGGAATACTTAGATTTATGGGATTCTAACATAATCAAATCTCTTAAGCCTCCAAACTTAGGTATCCACATACGACCTCTTAAGCATTTCACTCCATCAGCTCTAACCTCTAAAGGATCTCCTTCTCCTCGGAACCCTTCATTAACAAAATTCTCCTTCTTACAAGCTTCTATTTGCGCATTTCTAATTTGCTCAGGCAAATTATTGTGCACAGTCAAGACTAGAGAACGCACCCTGATAGGCTCTCTATCTTTCCTACTTAACGCATCAGCAACAACATTGGCTTTTCCTGGGTGATATTTTATATCACAATCATAATCACTTAACAACTCTATCCATCTTCGTTGCCTCAAGTTCAATTCCTTCTGGTCGAGAATATACTGTAGGCTTTTTTGATCGGTGAATACCGTACACTTGGTGCCATACAGATAATGTCTCCACAACCTAAGAGCAAAGACCACAGCTCCTAACTCAAGATCATGAGTAGTATAATTCTCCTCATTCTTCCTTAATTGCCTAGAAGCATAAGCTATCACTTTCTCTCGCTGCATCAAAACAGCTCAGTAGCCTCTAAGAGATGCATCACAATACACTACAAAATCTTCACTCCCACCGGGTAATGATAAGATTGGTGCACTACATAATTTTTGCTTCAATGTCTGAAATGCTCCATCTTCATCACTTCCCCAAACGAAAGGTTTATTCTTCTGAGTAAGCTTAGTCAAGGGTTTAGCTATCAAATAAAATTCTTTAATGAATCGCCTATAATAGCCAGCCAATCCTAAGAACTGTCGCACTTCCGTTGGCGTTGTCGGTGCAGACCAATTCTTAATAGCTTCAACCTTTGCAGGATCAGCATGAATTCCATCTTTGTTAATCACATGACCAAGAAATTGCACAGAATCTAACCAGAAATCACACTTCGAAAACTTAGCATACAACCTTTCATCCTTCAACAAATTCAAAACAATCCTCAAATGTTCTTTATGCTCGTCTTCATTCTTAGAATAGATCAGAATATCGTCAATAAACACAATCATAAATTTATCCAAGTAGGGCTTGCACACTCGATTCATTAAATCCATGAAAACCGCAGGTGCGTTAGTTAACCCAAATGGCATTACTTGAAATTCATAGTGTCCATAACGAGTTCTAAATGCAGTTATAGGAATATCTTCTTCACGGACGCGAAGTTGGTGATATCCTGACCGTAGATCTATCTTAGAATACACACTAGATCCTTGCAGTTGATCAAACAAATCATCAATCCTAGGTAAAGGATATCGATTTTTAATTGTCAACTTATTCAGTTCCCTATAATCAATGCACATACGAAAAGATCCATCCTTCTTCTTAACGAACAAGACTGGAGCTCCGCAAGGCGACGAGCTCGGTCGAATAAAACCTTTATCAGACAACTCCTTAAGTTGCTCAGATAACTCCTTTAATTCAGAAGGGGCTAATCGGTAAGGCGCACGTGCCATCGGTGCAGCACCAGGAATTAAATCGATTCGAAACTCTACTTGCCTTATCGGTGGAAGTCCGGGTAAATCTTTAGGAAATACCTCAGGAAATTAACAAATAATAGGTACATCTTCCAATCGTTTCTCCCTAGACTCATTCCCGGTCACTTGAGCTAAGAATAACTCACAACCGTTCCTGATGTAGTTTTGGATTTTAATACATGAAACGATTTTCAAACGGGATTCACCTCAACTACCATCAATTACTAACGTCCTATTCCTAAGAGGAATCTTAACTTTCTTCTCTCCACATAAGATAGTAGCATTATTCAACGACAACCAATCCATACCAATAATAATATCGAAACTACCTAATTCTATCAACATCAAATCAATCGGAAAGGAATGGTTCAAGAGATTTAGAGAGCATCCTTCTAATAGCTTATTAGTTTTCACTAATTTACCATCAGCCAATTCCACCTCGTAACTGGTACTTATCTCAACAGGTTCAATATCAATAAGGGCACTAAACTTAGTGGATACAAAGCTCCTATCGGCACCCGAATCGAATAAAGCAACAGCATAATGATTGTTGAGTAAAAACGTACCGGTAACGACATTCGGATCCTCTTTCTTCACCTCAATTGTTCCAAGTTGGTAGATACCACCCTGGGGGTTTCTTCCAGGTACAATCGCTTTCAACTTGGGGCATTCCGATTTCCTATGACCTTCTTCATTACAGTTGAAGCAAATGGTTCCCTTCTTACACCTTTCAACCTTGTGTCCAAGCTTTCCGCAATTTCGGCACTTCCAGCAGTCGCCAGCATGCCTCTTGTTGCCACACTTAGGACATCTATCATCGTTGCGCTGTTCATTGTTGGCAAGAGCATTTGCATTCCCCTTTCTCTTGTTCTGACGGCGATTAAAGATCTTCCTATTATCACCTCTATCTACACGCTCACCGTCTCTCTTTCTTTTCTCACCAACACGGGCTTCATCTTCCTTATCCTGAATTATCTGTCCAATCAGTTGGTAAGCCATTCGAACAGCATCATCAATGGTCTATGGTTTCGATGATGTTACGTCCCCCCGGATATTCCTAGTCAACCCTTTCACATATTGCTCAATTCGGATCTCTTCGGGTTCAACCAATCGAGGACATAGCAAGGCCAACTCATGGAATCGATTCGTATAACTATCAATGTCCACACCTTTCATTCTCAGATGAATCAACTCTTGTTCTAACCTAATGATCACACTACGAGGACAAAACTCCAAAGTCATCCACTTCTTAATTTCAGCCCAAGGAGTAGCATTAGCAGCATCAAGACCCATGAAAGCAATTCTCCCGTTCCACCAAGTCAACGCACGACCTTTAAGAGTAGCCATAGCAAAAGTCACCTTATCTTCCTCCTTACACTTACTAATCCTAAACACCGATTCAATCTTTTCAATCCACTGGCTTAGTCCTACAGCACCTTCAGTTCCATTAAAAGGTAGAGGTTCACACTTCATGAACGTCACATAAGTACAACTACCAACTTCAAGTGCATTAGTTCCAAGTCCTCCTATATTTCCTCCAGCATTAGCATTCACATTCACATTAGTACCGCCAATTCCACTACCGCCAGCTCCACTACCGCCAGCTCCACTATTGCCAGCTCCACTACCGCCAGCTCCACTACCGCCAGCTTCATTTCTAGCATTTGCCATAAATTCAGTCATAGATGCGGTAACTTGCTCCGTAATAATCCTACGTACATCATCCTCAGTCACAGCCTTCTTGGGCGGCATAGTTCTATAATTTCACAGTTTCAAAGTATTAAGCATTCATCCAACAAAGGATTCATATAATATGGATCGAATTCATAATCAAGATACAAATAAGGCACAATATGGAATTCAAGACAAGATACATATTTCATTTGATCTGAAACAAAAGTATTGTCTTAGTACATCCCATATCAAAGTTCTAACACTATATACACTCAAAATTCGTGCCAAGTCTATTACTAACAAGTCGGTTCAGTCAAAGCTACAAGCACAAAAGATATAAAGGTCACTACTAAATACAGACTGGTCTACTGAGAACCACCAGATTGTCCATCATCCATCGTCTTCTGAATCTTCGTCGGACGATCACTAGACACATCTTCAGCTGGGCGCTTACGGATTACTCCTCTTTCAACCATATCAGCATAAAATCTACTATTCCATCCCACAGATATATTCAACTCCTTTTCAGCTTTCTCACGCATCGCACGAGCCACACTCAACTGAATCTCCAAAGAATTCACCTTTCTCTTCATTGCAGCATACTCACCACTTTCCAACACTGATAACCTCCTAAAAGCCTCATTCAAACCACGTTCTACATCACTCAAATCCAAACTAAGCAATTCTCGCTCTTTCTCGCTAACCTTTGTCTTCGACTCCAAATAAGCAACCCGAGTCTGAACAACACCTAATCCAACCTCTGTCACACAACTCTTAACACGGGAAGCATCTAGATCACGTCTCAAGGCCCATGGTGCAAGACCATTAATATGAGTAGCCTCTCGAGTACTAGACGACTCTCCTATCTCACGTCTACGAGTAGCAATACCATCCGTACCGTCAGGTGCATCGTCATCCTCATCCTCCTCTGATTCAGAATCAGATTCAGATGATTCAGACATTTCATCCCTAGGTATCTCATCCTCAGAATCAGACAAACAAACTGGTGGGGGTAAAGGCTCGCCCTCTGGAACATCATACGGATAAATAAGCTCAGCTTCCTCATCGTCATCGACCTCAACATCTATACCTACATCCTCCTTGACATCCTCGTCGTCAATCTCGTCATCTAAATTATCTAACCCAATCTCATCATCATTCTCAATATCGACATTCTCAATCTCCACATTCTCAATCTCCACATTCTCAATATCCACATTCTCAATATCCACATTCTCAATATCCACATTCTCAATATCCACATTCTCAATATCCACATTCTCAATCTCATTCTCTACTAAGTCAACCTGAGGGGCAATCTGATCTCCTAGTCCTAACTCGGGCTCGGGATCCTCAAATGGTTCCTCCTCATCATCGATATCATAATCTACTAAGTCTAAATAAGGATCATCTTCTATATTAGGTTCGGGAATAGCATGGTTTTCTACAGGAATATTAGGGTCAGCCATGACAATATGCATTTATATATATATCTCGTATTAGGATAACATACTAGTTAAATAATTACATAATGAAATCACGATATATACATATATATAAATTAAATTATATATATCAAAATATATATCTTCTCAATAGGGCTTGTTGGTAACGTCAGAGATCTCTGGCACCGTTATAGTCAAAAGATTTTTTCAAATATTTTCTCAAATGTTCATTGTCAAAAGATTTTGAAAAGTTTTGTTCAAAACCTTGGTTTTAAAAATCTTTTGTTCTCTACAACGAGAGCTCTGGTACCAAACTGTAACACTCTCATTTTTCGTATCGGTACAGCGGAAGGGTCTTTCAGAGTGTTACGGGATAGCACAATAACTCCAATCATAGACAACACATAAAAATGGTTGTTCAAGGTTTAACATACATTCATTCGATAAAAAGTTTTAAAAGTGTACAACAGGTCCCAAATTATACAGGTCATTATGTTTACAAAACACAGATCGAATGAACATTTTTAATATTAAGTGGGCCATCAGCGCTTGACTTCTTCTTGACAACGCTTGATCTGTCAACGCTTGATTTCTTCTTATCAACGTCTAATTTCCTCTTGTCAGCGTCTAAGTATCTTGGCTTCATTTTATTCCCAACAGGTACTTGATTTACCATACTTCAAAGATACTAGACCTTGTTTCATAAGTACTTCTCTTGGAACAAAGTTCTTGGTAGAGATATTTGTAACCTTATGAGGTTTAGCTACCCTTTTAGCATGATCAAACTTAGGTTTTTCATCTTTAGATCTCTGTTGCCAATTAACCTGTGCATTTTTCCCATTGTTATTCCTTGTAGCCTTTTGTGCATCCTTTTGTGTAACACTCTCATTTTTCGTATCGGTACAGCGGAAGGGTCTTTCAGAGTGTTACGGGATAGCACAATAACTCCAATCATAGACAACACATAAAAATGGTTGTTCAAGTTTTAACATACATTCATTCGATAAAAAGTTTTAAAGTGTACAACAGGTCCCAAATTATACAGGTCATTAAGTTTACAAAACATAGATCGAATGAACATTTTTAATATTAAGTGTGGGCCATCAGAGTCGATCTCCATCCGGATTACCTTCAAGCACCTGAGATAAAAACATGCAAAAATCATATCAGCGAATGCTGAGTGAATTCATAGAGTTTAATGAAAACCGTTATATAAAACAATCATTTAAAATCAGAACACAAGTATAATATCGGAAGTAAGTCCTCATATTGCTAGTCAGGCAATATATATCAAGCATACATCTTAAACCGTCCATGAGACCGAAGTCTCTATATTACCATGATAGGTAATATATTCATCGTTAATAGCGTCGTTATCATATATAGGATACATCGTATTTGAATTTATATATGTTTCATCTGAATTATATAGGATTATTATTAGCCGCATGACATTGTTACCTTACTATGAAAACAGCGGGCCGCGAACCCGACAAACAATTTGCCCATCTAAGTTAGCGTGTCGTCACAAAAATCACGCTATGGAATCTTCTCATACATAAATTCGCTTACCAATCAATGTGGTACGACGTGGATCAACCGTCAAGGCGCGAACTGGGGTGATCCTCCCCAAATAGTACTATCAAATGCATAAGCGTCTACCAAATCCCGGTAGTTCACAATTCATGCTAATGGGACTTTAAGTGACATAACCTAACTACTAATAATCCTTTTAGTCTCGAATATAGGGTCATAGCATCATTCGGGTCCATATCATTAAGCATACAATCGGGACTACTTGTGTTCTATTTTTATAAAAATCTAGCATGTTATCTCCCTCGCGGGTTTACAAATCATTTTATAAAACATTGAAAAGAGTGCGAGGCTATGAACTCACGTCGTTAATGAAAGGCGGATTATCGGCTACGGGCGTGCTTCGGTCACGGAAACCTATATAAATAATAATCGTTCTTAGACTCGGTCCAATGACTTTTATCAAAATAACAATATACATATGATGATTTTGTACATATGATGATTATCAAGTGGGTTTATACATCCTTGTTTACTCAATTTAGTGTTTACGTCTTGGTAACGTCTTACTAGTTCACTAGTTTTACCGATTTACCTATTTTAAGTCCATTAAGTCTTTTATAAGTTCTTTAACTTGTTTTTACCCCTTTTATACCTATATTATCAGTATATATACTTTTCATGTTGGGCCCAAATGGGTTAAGCCCAATAAGTTCTTTTTACAAGTTTTTATCTTATTAAGTCCAATTATTAGTCCAATATGTTTAGTTAGCTCGTAAATGTCCGTAATTCTTATAGTTCGGGTTTTATCGGTTTTTACTTGTCTTAATTACCTATACATAAGTATATGACTTTTATAAACTTTACATTAGACGGGTTTGGTCGTCTAAGTTTTATTTGGCGAAAAACGTTAATTTTACGGCGATAGCCGAAAAAGTCGTAAAAATCAAGTTTATAGTTTTTATTACTTATAAATATTATTTCACCACCATTTATATAATTTACCCATTTAATTAACCTTTTATACATTTATATAAATAAGTTTTATAAGTTAGTGGGTTTATATTTTTACATTTTATACATTATAATGTGAGTGCTTATATAATAATAATAAACATTATTTCCAAAAATCTGATTTTTAACTTCATGTTCACCATGTTTAACATATCTAGAGTTCTATAATGAATTAGAAGCTCATTTTTGGATGGCATGATCTTCATAATATGTGATACATTTAACTTAGTTATAGCTACTGCCCATTTTGAGTTTAACTTGCCTTAACAGTCCCTACAAAACTGCTTATTCAGATTATACCACCTAACTTGTTTTGATCATATCTCAATCATTATTTTGATTCCATTGCATGGACAACTCTCACATGTGTATAACATCTTCTAATTACTGTAAATGGATCAAAACATGCAATTTTATAAGTTCATATTTTAGTTATCTACTGTTTTTGTACAGCCAACTAAATAATCAAGATTTTAGCTTTATTTCTTATAGTTATCATCCTTTTTAAGCATATCTATCAACACTTGATCCCCACACAACATTTTTATCATCATATATACATAATATACATATACAAAATGAAAGAAAATACATTTGTTCTTTACAAAATAACAAGAGAAAAATGGAGAGGATGATCTTCTTTACCAATCCAAGTGGATTTCTTATTTTAGGAAGACAAGAACTTGATGAACACAACAAGTATCTCCAAGACCATCAAATATCAAGAACATAGGTTGGAAAATCAGCCCTAGGACACAAGCAAATCACCTCCAAAGTTGTTGATATGGCCACCAAATGATCAAGGCTTCAAGAGAACACCTTAATAGAACTAGTAACCATGTGGTTTATGGCTAGAAGAGATCAAAGAGGGTGTTTGTTGGCTTATTTGGGACGGCAAAGGGAGGAGAGTTGAGAGGATTTTGAGAGAAATTTGCATGTAAGTAAATGTTATAATGAAACAAGTAGCTAGTTTTGATGTTAAGTGGAATGTGTTAGCTTAAAGGGTAAGCTAAGGCTTACACTTGTGTAAGTTTAGCTAACATGATGCCACCTTGATGGTGTGGTGTCATGTTGGTCGTCTATACCATGCTAGTGGGGTGGGGCAATGTGTTTTGTCCCATCTCACTAGTTTACGGGTATTTCTCGATTCTAGTTTTCTCGATTTGCGTGCCCTCGGGTCGTTTGAAAAACGTTTTTATAAATTATGAATCAACGTCACAAAACGATTCCAATAAAAATTGTCTCATAAAAAACAGAGTTCAAAAACGTAAATACGTAATCCTAAGGTTTCTGGTTTAGTCGTAAAAGACGCCAAATTATGCACGTAAGCCCAAATTTAAATCCGTAAATTGTGAGTTCGTCAACCAACACAAAAATAAGTTTCAAAATATTATACGAGAAAATATTTCACTACCTGAAAATGTTAGATTGTCACATTTTGTTTTACAATTTTATCCTCATGTAAAGTACAATATTTGATAAAATAACTTAGACAACCACAAACATAACATCCTTTTCTTCTTAAAGAAGACCCAAAAGGTTGTTTTGACTTAATTTTCTCAAAACCTATCCCACCCCTCTTGGTTTTATTATGTTTTACATTATTATCCAATGCCTTACTAGGAAATTTTACCTGCTTGAGAGCAGAACTAGTTTTAGACATTTCAGAAACAAAATTGTTCATTAAAGGCGGATAAACAATGCTTTTGGTCACAACAGATTTATCTTGGGTCAAAGTACTAGAGTTTGAATCATTAACAGCCTTTTGTTCATCTAACTCTATACCTGTATCATTACTAGGGGGCATGAAAATTCCTGACAATAGTGAAGGAACTGCCTTCATTCCTTCAGCATATCTATCATTTTTAGGTGTATTATCTGACTCACTAGAATTATCAAAAATCCACTTTGATAAGTCCTTGTCAGTTAAAGTTATCCCAGGTTGGTCCTCAATATATCCTAGGCCTGACTTATCATAATACCCCATTTCTGAATTAATCAGTTTACCCAATCCTTCAGAGTATTTTTACCAATGATTAATCACTTCCCTTTCATTATAAAGACAGGTTTTTAAAGCTTCATTTTCTGCTGATACTTTTAAAAGTTGTTTTTCAAAAGCTTTAATTTCCACGTCTTTTTCCCTCATTTGAAGAGTTATAATTCTTATTTTCTCTTCATAGTTTTGTTGACCCTTTTTATACAAAACTATATTATCCTCTAGCTTAGCAACACCCTGATTAAAAGAATTTAATTCTATAGTGCATGCGTTGATTTTTTTATACTGTTCATCTAGTTCTACTTTTAAGCTATTAAATTTAAGAACACAATCTTTAGAACAAGGATGTACCTCAGTATCTTCATGTGAGAGAGACATCAAACCAAGCTCTTCTTCTTCCTCATCTTCTGCCCAGTTCACCACTCCATCTACAGTTACCAATGCTTTGGTTCCTTTGGGACTCCTACTGTTTCCTTTTGGAAAGCTTTCAGTAATTCTTGGACTGGTTCTATAATTGTTTTTGGACTTTTGACTGCTACTTTCAGCCTTGTCTCTAGTGTACTCCCTTGCAAAATGTCCATTCCTTCCAATGGTGAAGATCTTCCAATGGCTGATTAGGATCAACAGTCATCTTCCTTCCAGTTTTCTTAAAGAACCTATTAGATCTCACAGAAACCATATCAGCTTGCCATTTGAGATCCATCTCTTCACCATCAGCATCATCCATTTGGAACAAGTCATTGAGAGTTAGTCTTGGCTTGTTGTCTTGTCCACCAAAGAATGACAAGGCATCATTGTCACTAAACAATGGTGAAGATATTCCTTGTGGATTTTGAGAGACTATAGGACTGCCTTCAGTACTTTGTGAGTAAGTACCTCTTGTAAGTCCCCCAGCGGTATTTTGGAAGTAAGTACCGCTGCTTGATCCACTAGCGGTATTTTGAAAGTAAGTGCCACCATTACATTCTGACACAAAAGCCAAGTTAGACTTTGTTGTTGTTGCTGCTTTGGTCACCTCAATGCCTTTTACATCTATCTCATAAGCTCTAAGATTGTTGTAGAGATGATCAAAAGGAATTGTATCCAGATCTTCCCTTGTGATGAAGTGCATAGCCATTGCTTTCCACTCTTGTGGAACACTCCTTAAGTATTTCAGATTAGCTTCTTCATTAGGAATTATTTGTCCAAAAACTACCAATTGAATAAGCAGCTTACTGAACCTTCCATAGCCACCATAGATTCCTTCTATACTGGAAACTGAGAAGTTATCAAATTATTGTTTTAGAACAATCTTCTTCATCTTCTTAGATTTGTCATAACCTCCAAATCTAAGTTTGATGGCATCCCACATATCCTTTGCATCCTTATAGTGATGAAAGCTAGGTAAGATGTCCTCTAAAAGTGCCATAGCCAAAGAAGTTCTGGCCTTTCTTTCTATAATCTCTACTTGTACCTCCTCAACAGTCACAGCAGGTAAAGCATATCATGTACCATCAGGAAACCCGTTGTGGAAACCTTGGTTTCCGGATCTTTGAAGCTACTAGGAATGCATCACGTTCATATGATTATACAATCAAAGCGGAATTAGAACATGACACATTAACAAGGTGTTTAGGGCACAAGAACATGAATTAAAACAAAAGGGATTGCTAATTATATTAATAATCAACAATCACTAGACGTGTATACATTGAATCCCACGTCTAGTACACACACGCTTTTAGGTTTACATTGTGAATAAATTGATATTAAAAACCTAAGACCATTGTTTCCTTTTATAGTGTAAGGATTAGGGTTTACAAGAGATAATAATGAATAAACAAGTAAATCTTCTATTTAAATAAACTTATGCAGAATATATCTTGCATGTTTATCTAAATAGAAGCTTCCATAAGCTTCTTTGTCTACGTTTTGTCAATGCTTTAATTGCATGTGACAATGCTTGCTTCCATCAATGCCTAATTTGTTCTTGTCAACGCCTGGAATACTCTTGTCAACGCTTAGACAAATACCTTCATGTTTTCTTCGTTTTTGAGTTTCTGCCACATCAACTTTTTGACCCAACAATCTTCCCCTAGTTGATGGTGGCAAAACTCTATGTGTATCTCTTGTAAGTTGTACATGATCTTCAGATTGCTTCCCCTCAAGTGTAGCATGTATTTCTTCACCTTTTTGTTACATTAACAAGGAAGTAAATAATGTATGCAATCTTTGAAGATTCTCCCAAATGTAGCTCTATGTAATGATCTTGAAGAAAAATAAATAAAGTAATCTTGATGTAGAAGTAGAATAACCCAACCTTGTGTTCCATGTCTTGTACGATGATGTGATGAAGTATGTAGCTGATACAAAAATCCTCATCCTTTGTGAGACACTGAGCACGATAATGTAACTCCTTCAAGTGATAGAAAATATGTGCATAGAGTACCATAAGAAAAATCACATATTCCTAGATCTTGTATCCCTTCATCAGTAACCATGTAAGCACAAACAAGTTACCTTAAAAGTCTATGACTGGGAGTGCACGACTTTAAGATATGATAGAACACAAACTCACGAAAATCTTCTTCAATCATCAAACTTACCACAAGAATTCGTCCCCTTAAGCTAACACCTCTTCATGACGAATTTAATGGAATAACATCTTCATACCATATGTAAAAGTTTCGTAACGGATAACTCTGTTACAAGGCTATCCCGATTACATAGTTTAAAATATCCATCAAATTCCCATAAAAGTTGCTAACTCACTTTAAGATCATTAATCCCTTTCAAAAATATCCGAGCCATAAATATCAACATGATATTCTAAATTAAAACGGAGATTCCATGTACCTTCGTGTGTATAATCCTCCTTTTTGTGTGCTCAAAACGTACTAATTTTCTCAAACAGCAGCCTTCCTTGTGTTATCTTAGATCCTTCTCTATCGAATATATCTGAAATGTGTATTGTCACATATCGGACAATACCTAACAGCGTTTGAAAAACCATATCTCGGACAACACTGTCAACCTATCAGCGTTGACTTATTCTGTCACGTCAAAATACTTCCTGTCAGCGTCTGGATTTCAAACGTCAGCGTCAACTTTAAACCTTGTCAGCGTCTTGTCCAAAACGTTGACGTCATCAGCAGATAATAATCTCAACAGTGGCCAAGAATAGTAATAACATTGGAAACTGAACAAACTTTGTAGCACAAACGTTTTTCAAACTTTGGCAATATCAATACATTCATAAAGCCCACCAAGTTAAAACTCAGTAATATCCAGCCCAATTGTAGATCCACATTCAAGTATTACTCCAGTTGGCATACGATGTATTCACATGTTTATCCAAATCTCAAGATTGGGAAAGAATAAAACACGTTATAATGTGAAATATTTAGTGAAAGTTACTCCCTTAAAAATAGCAACAAATATCACATGTTCTGCCAAGAATAACTGGATGCAGTTTTACCCACGCATGTATCTCCTAGAAATTTGCCATATCATAATCACGTCCAAAAATAACTTACTTTAGAAGACCCACGTGAAACCATATACCAGACCTGTGCTGCTGTCTTTTTTTTCTTGCAATAAATCGTCTCCTTTAAACGTAGTAATTGTAAGATGCTGTCCTTTTTCTTGCAATAAATCATCAGTAATCAACCGCAAACTATCATCCCTGCACCTTTTCATCTACGAACCAAATCATGTAGCAAAAATGGACTTGTTTCTTTATTGATTTAGGGTTTTATGATAAACCCTAATTTACTTTCTTTTATCATAACCGAAGAAACAAATAACCATATCATAACAGCAACATCTCTTTTTCTGTTTAAGAATGATCTAGGGTTTGTGAAAACCCTAAATCATTATTTTATGTGAAGACAGAAAATCTGAAAACCACCTCATCAGCCCATTTCGACGCTTAATAACTTTTGATTGAGGATAAAACAGGACAATCCCTCCGGTGGATGTTTAGATATGTGTATGAAGAACACACATATAAAATTTTGTTACGATCCAACGGTTCAATCGAAAGTTATGACCTTCTGAATACTGCTGCGCACACAAAAACGTCCAGAAAAACCCTAGACGGATTTTTCTTCTTTTCACCATACACGAACACCTTGTTGGTCGTAGCATCACGAGCTACGAGGCTCTGATACCAATTGTGGAAACCTTGGTTTCCGGATCTTTGAAGCTACTAGGAATGCATCACGTTCATATGATTATACAATCAAAGCGGAATTAAAACATGCCACATTAACAAGGTGTTTAGGGCAAAAGAACATGAATTAAAATATAATGGATTGCTAATTATATTAATAATCGACAATCACTAGACGTGTATACATTGAATCCCACGTCTAGTACACACACGCTTTTAGGTTTACATTGTGAATAAATTGATATTAAAAACCTAAGACCCTTGGTTCCTTTTATAGTGTAAGGATTAGGGTTTACAAGAGATAATAATGAATAAACAAGTAAATCTTCTATTTAAATAAACTTATGCAGAATATATCTTGCATGTTTATCTAAATAGAAGCTTCCATAAGCTTTTTTGTCTACGTTTTGTCAATGCTTGAATTGTATGTGACAATGCTTGAATTGCTCTTGACAATGCTTGCTTCCATCAACGCCTAATTTGTTCTTGTCAACGCCTAGAATACTCTTGTCAACGCTTAGACAAATACCTTCATGTTTTCTTCGTTTTTGAGTTTCTGCCACATCAACTTTTTGACCCAACACCTGTGTAACTTCTTAGGTGTATTCCCATTCTTGATAACTTGCCACAGAGTATGATCTATGTGATTCAAATAATGTTCCAACTGCATAGCTGTGACAACCCTGGTTTTGAGGTTCGTCACTTAATTTTATTTTGTGCTAGTTATGTGTCTTTACGTGTTTATGTGCTTATTGGTGTGTATAGATTGTGGTTTGGATATCGTTTCCGGTACGGGGTACCTTGTGAATGAAACGATGTGTGATGATTTCATGTTCATGAGCTCACATGGTAGTGACTATGAAATGAGATGGTGTTATTTAGTGGTTTTACGTATACGTATATGTATTATAGAAAATCGTATTTTTATGATTTTTACGGTTTAGCATTTAGAGGTCTCGGATGAGGTGTTTAGTCATATGAATATTTTTCGGGATGTTTTTAAGTCATTTAGGACTTAGTTATAAAGTTTATTTCAAAATTTGAGATTTTTTATAAAAGTGTATATTTTACGACTTTTACGGTAAAACGCGTAATTTGACTAGTTTTACGGTTTTGAGGTTTTGGAGGCTTTAGGAGCTGAAATAAATTAAGGAAATTTAAGGTAATATTATTAATACATATATTAATAATAAAAAAGAAGGAAAAAACGAATTTCAAGGGGTTTGGTTCGGTTTGTTTTGGACGCAAAAAGAAAAAAAGGAAAAAAAAGGAAAAAGGGAACCGGGCTTTTGTATTTGGGCTAGGACTGGTTAGGATTAATTATATAAGGTTTTTATTTATCAAAACACTTCATAAAATCCATGGAGATCAATAAGGAGTCGAAATATACAAGGGAGGAATTAGGGTTTTCATAACAATTTTGGTTTTTCATAAATCAAAGGTAAATCTTTTAACCCTTTTTAATTAAGGTATTTTAATTCTTTCTCAATAATCTTATGATGGATTTAGGTTAGGGTTTAATTTGAAAAACAGTAAATTAATGTTGAATTAATATTTATATGATGATCAAATAAATTAGGGCTTGTAATTAGAGGGATTAGGGTTAATTAATGAGGTTGATTTTGTTAAACCCGTTTTTAAAAACTGGGCAGAATTTTGAGTCAATTGTTTTGATCATATCGGGAGTTATAGGAACATTCAAGATGCGATCCAAGTATCCCTGAAAAGGTAATTGAAGTAGCTTTCCAATGCAAGAAACGAGAACTAAATTGGAGGTAGTTAAGTAGGTCAAAAACAGGTTACAACAGTCGGAGGTCAAAACAGTTTTGTAATCAGCTTGTTTTCTTTTTAAGTTTCGGGTTGTTTGGGGTACTTAGGGTTGCATTGGGATCTTCTCACGAACATTAGAGATGGTTTATATATTGTAGTAAGTATCCGCACTTGGGTTAAGGTTGTGGTTTAGGGTAAGACCCCTTAATTGTAACAAACTTTTCATACGTTTAAAATTAGTGAATTCTGGATGGGTAGCAATATATACACATATATCGGGGCCTTAACAGTAGCTTTAAGGTTAGGGCAAGTGGGAGGTTTTAGCTAACATATGTAAAAGTATGAATATTCTTTTTACAGAGATCATGGGTATGTTTAAGGGGGAGATCGACCCATAGTTTAAGGTATGAAAAACGGGACTGGTTTGGGTAAAATGTTAACGGGACGGGTTATGAAGTAAAAGGGGTTAAGGGCTTTATAGAGGGGTGTAATGAGATGCTTAGAGCGTATAAATGAGGTATTTATATAGGAGGAGGCTAGATGTCCATCATAGGTTGATGAGCCGTTTTAGTGATTGGTTCATGTTTTGATTATGTGTTTTTGGTTTGTTAGCTTTTTGCTAGTGCGAGGACATTTGGAGAAGCTCAATCAGGTGAGTTTCATAGTCCCATGTTTACTATTGATTTTGACTTCCAGATGGGATGGAAGAGACACTGTGTTGAGTTATTTTCTAAATTGATGCTGTGAATGTGTTTGTGATTTGAGATGGACTTGTGTGCATTATGTGATTAACTGCTATGTGATTTTTGATTGTGTATGATTTAGATCTGGGACACGTGTCGTCTTAGTTATTGTGGTTTGACAAGGTAGTGGCCTTGTGGTTTGACAAGGTAGTGGCCTTGTGGTTTGACAAGGTAGTGGCCTTGGGTTAGGTACATAGTGTGATCATCTATGGTACCATGTTGTTTGGCAAGGTAGGAGCCTTGGATTTTGGTTTAGAATGATTGATCTTGAATGCTAGTTGTTCATACATTATTGTAGCACATTGTCCATATGTTATTGTGTTGATGGTTGTTATTCACAACTTGTAACTGATTTAGCGTTGGAGTCTAAACCTATGACTCTCACCAACTTTATGTTGACGTGTTTTAGTGTCTCTTTCAGGTGTGAATGTGTTTAAGCTTGAGGATAGAAGTGGCTAGACTTGGAAGCCTTAGGATTGCATATAGAAGGAGATCCCCGTTCCTTCTTAGTTTCTTTTGTTTGTTTAATAAGTGATATCGTTGACACCTATATGTTTGTTTTGTTTGTGATATTTGATTGTCTTGGGTAAGAGGTAGGACTGTTACCTACTTACCTAGACTCCTGCATGTTAAGATATTGTCATGACATATGTGTCGCCATTTATGACATTTCTTATTTCATTTAGTTATCTCTATAGACACGCCATGTTGTGATGATATCCATACGTCGCGCCCCATATTCCGCCATGGTGGGGTGTGACAGAATGGTATCAGAGACAATGGTTATAGAGAATTAGGTTGCCTAGTCGCGTAGCCTAGTCTATAGCTTAAGGGTCCCTGCATTTAGGCGTCATAGGAGTATGTGTGCATTTTATATTAATTGATGTGTTTGGATGTTATTTATTGCGATGTTTTGACTAGTATGAATTGAACCGTAGTATGTTCATACTTAGTCACATGTTATTTTCTTTTCGGGTTTGTGACTAGTGCGGGTTGAACCATAATCATCCACGCTAGTCACTGTTGTATTTTGCTTAAATGGTACATTATACTACATAATTTAGTACAAGGTAGTTTCTATCTTTTATCGAGTTATTCTACATACCTGAGGTATGTTACTTTCTTTTGATGTTTAAGTCATGTTCTCTAAGAATCGTGTGGTGGTTCGAGCTACTAGGAGTACACGGGTAGGAAGGATTTTAAGTTGTTTCCACACTTACGGGCGACATGACTTATAACTGATTATGTTTTCGTTTTGGATTTAGTCTATGATGTTTTAGCTAGACTATGGATTTATGTATTTGAAGAGTATTACTATGTTATTTTAATAGATGGAGTTTTGGACTTTATTGTTTATGTGGTTATGAGCTTATGTGAGTAGATGGATTTATGTGTTATATGTTGTATTGATTCTTATAAGTGTCATCATGGGAGGGAGTGCATTGGGGAAAGGGTAATTGTATAAGTATGGTGGCCAACATAGTTATACAAGTACCACAACTTCAATGGGTTCTCAAGTATGATTGCATGAAAGAGGGTTAGTGCATGCTTGTATATGATGAGATGTGGATTTTGGGTATATTTATAATATATGGGTTTTGTGCCTTGTTGTGGCATGGTGAGATGGTTAAAAGGTGATTACTCGTATGGAAGAACGAGTGTATGACGCGATCGACTTGATATGTATGATAACGAGTATGTTTTGGGAGATTTAATAGGTATATATATATGCGGATGTATATATACTACTACGTGTTAGGTTATGGTATATGGTCGTTCACTAGTTATTATAACTTGAACGCACCTTGTGTTTGTTCGTGTTTTATGGTGCTGGAGTTTGTTGGAGTTCCAACGACGTTTTGAATCTTTTGAAGTGTGTCTTGTAGCGTATTCTTTGAGTTTCGTATTTCACGTGTACGTGTTAAAATGGTGTTTTTGGTTTCAAGTCTATTGAAATAACTTGGGGTCTCTTTTGAAATCTTTTGTGTTGGGTCTTACATTTCTTTTGGTCGGTATATATTGAGAAAAAGGGGGACTTGGAAATCTATTATAGGGTTAGATAGTTGGTTGTATTCGTTAAAATAAGGGTAAGGTGTTGGAGTCGTGTTTGAAATAAGGTGCAACATAAGATTTCTTTTTAATCAACACTTATTTATTTCAAATTCTAAAAGACTTTCTTTAAAATAGAGCGAAGTAAAATTTCTTTCTACTTACATAGTTTATATAATTGGGTTTAACCGATTCACGTCATTTATAATTATTAATACGAGGTTAAATTGAGTTTATGAAGGTTACACATACAATTATATCTGTCATTTAAAAGAGGTATATTAATCACTAAATCTATTCTTTAGTTTTTTTTAAACAACTAGTATAAAACTGATTGGGTCATAACTTGTTAGTTTTTAGAGCTTTTTGAGTGATTCAAAAGCCAAAAGTTATGTCCTCGGAACGTACTTTTCAAATATTCAGAATGGATCGTCATGGGAGGTCAGTATCTTGGCCGAAATGTTTGTACAAGTGTCGGGTTAAAGGTTGAGTTTGAATGGTAGTTTATTTTTATGATTTGGGATGCACGGGATACCTAGTTTTCGAGTTGAGTTTTGAGTTCGTCAAGAGGGTTGTTTGTAGATTGTTTGAATCACATAGATGTGGGAGGTAATAATAATAAAAAATAGATATATATTCTGTTGGAAAAATGTCGATCTTTTGCACGGTTTAAATAATATGTCGCGGGGCGTAATATGTTTTGGTTGCCATTGGGTGTTTCTTGGATTATTTTTCGTTGTCATGGGTCATTTTGAAATGATACACGTTTTGGGTTTGAGTTTTCTTTTGAGTCTCGTGGTTTTTGACTTGTTTTAACTGGTGCACGTGAAATGTCGTTAGTTATCTGTGGGTTGATTCGTTGATCGTATCTGATGGATTCAGGATGTAGTTTTGGTTTCATATTGTTCGGGAGTGTTGAGATAGTCATATGAAGACTTGGTAGCGCCTACACGCGTAAGTAGGTGACCATGAGAGAACGGTCGGAATACCCTTAGTGGGGAGGAAAGAAGTTCGTAGACGAACTAATGTGGTCATGAGGTCTCTTAGGAGTACCAAGGAGATGAATAGAGATTTGTGGGATACTAGCACAAGTAACGCGCCATAGAGAGTGTTGGAAGGGGATACAATACCTCAAAGGTATTTATGATTGTGCGTAAGGCATGTAAGTTTTCCAAAAATTTCTTGAGATTTAGTAGGTTTGCCTATTACTGTGAGGTAGAACCATAAGTAGAGCAAGTAGGAGAAGTGAGAGGAGTTGGAGTTAGTGCCTTTCCAAGGAAATTGTAGATGGAATGATTCCAAGAACAAGAGTTGATGGAAATTGCAACGGATTCAAGGTAAAAGTTGAGTTGCTTAGTAGTAGATTGGATGTGGAAAGCGGTTGAGTGGTCTGATGAGAGGAAGCATTGGTCTTTTAAAATGCGTGTAGAATTTTGCAAGTAGAACGAGGTAGGAATTTATTCGTATTGCCGCTAAGAGAGGGTGCAAGGAGGACATAGTTGAAACTGCCAACGAGGTGGTATGAACGCTTTGGGTTTATGGTTATGCATTTGGCTTCGCCAAAGCACTAGCGGTTTTCATGGAATCAATGAATCGAGTGTGCATGAACGTATATAAACGAGTTGTCATCAGGAGCATCGACGACATCTTGATCTACTCAAATCTAAGAAGGAGAGTGAGGCGAATTATGTGTTGGTTTTGTAGTGGAGTTATACGTGAGATTTTCAAGTGTGAGTTTTAGTATTAAGTTTACTATGATGAGCAGTTAGAGATGGTGGCATATCATGGAACCAGCAAGGGCGAAGTGAAGAAGGACGAGGAAGCGTTTTGGAGGCTGAAGAGGTGGATTGGATAATGAGCCAATCTTGGCATTATCGGAAGGACTGGATGAATTCGCGAAGCATGACGATACGTGGAGCAAGGATTTGGATGTGTACAAGAACGACAAAGAAAGGCGATGGCTTATACGTTGCAAGAACTGAAGATTTAGAAGAACTAGATAAGACATAGTTAGTGGAGCTAGATTCTTATATCTGCCTAGAAATGCTAGAGGCATTTGGTGTACGAGACGTGGGGAATGATCTATATGGATCATGAACGTCTCAAACACATATTCAATCGTCTTGATTTAACATTTGGCAAAGGTTAAGTGGTGAAAGAAAATTGCAAGACCAAGTACCATCTGGGAAAGGCAAGCATGGTTGATGAGACATGGAATAAGAAGAATGAAGTGAAGCTGAGAAGGACTTGAACTATATGGATGACGTATTAGGATGGTTTGGATGAAAGATGTAGGTTGCACGAGTTGAGTTGTCTAAAGCAGAGAACGCGTCAACATGTATGTTGCGTGGCTTGGACAATTATATGGAGAAAGGGACGTAGACTATACTTCCTACATAGATAGGAGTAGCTTAGAAAGGGGCGATGTAAGGACGAAGTTTGTGGAAGGGATACATAATGCAATGGAGGATTAAGTACGATAACATTTGAGTGACAGTCGATAGACTGACTAATTCATCACCTATTTCAAGAGGAATGAGAAGTCACGTAGTTGGGAAGTTGGAAGAATTGCGTACGGATGTGAGGGAATCAAGGGTTTTGCGTAAAGGTTAGCCTAATATGTATGGAGTGCCTTATGAAGGACTCTGGCGAGGGAAGAAACGAAGGGAAGCATCACATCGTAATGTATGGTAGGGAGTTAGGAAACTCATTAGCGATGCCTGAGTTTTCATATAGTGATCGTTATCATACTAGAAGTCGATAAATGCCATTTGAGGCACTATATGAAAGGATAGGGTAAGTTGTCCCCAATGTGGACTAGAATTGGTAAAAGAGGCCACTAATGTGGTAATGATGTTGTGGAAAGGATGAGAGCAACAGTGGATGCTATGTAGAAAAGGAGGAAACCACTAGAGTTAGTGACAAAGTTGTGTATGAAGTTTCACCCATAGTAACGGGTGGTACGTTTTGGTAAAATGGAAGAGTTGATGTAGAGTTTTGTAGGTCCATTTATGATCTTTGGAAAGATCGGACCATTAGCTTATGAGCATAGAATTACCTGGGGGAAATTGAGTGGTATACATGATATATTTCATGTATTAAGATTGGTAAATGTTGTTGAGAATGCATATTTGCATGTTCGGTTATTCAGGACTTGTGTTAATAAGAGTCTTTGTTTTATCAAAGAGCCATTTGTGAGATTTATTGTCTGTGAGGTCAAGAGTTTGGCAATGAGTTTAATTATTTTTAGTTTGTATATGTGGTATTTTGAAACTTGAACTAAAGTTCACGTGGAAACGAGAGGAGTTCGTTTAGAACAAATATCCTCATGTGATTTGTTGTTTGTATGTTTGATCCTAAGGAGTAAATCTCGGGACGAGATTACTATTAGGAGGGAGTGATGTGACAACCATGGTTTTGAGGTTCGTCACTTAGTTTTATTTTGTGCTAGTTACGTGTCTTTACGTGTTTATGTGCTTATTGGTGTGTATAGATTGTGGTTTGGATATCGTTTCCGAAAAGGGGTACCTTGTGAATGAAACGATGTGTGATGATTTCATGTTCATGAGCTCACATGGTAGTGACTATGAAATGAGATGGTGTTATTTAGTGGTTTTACGTATACGTATATGTATTATAGAAAATCGTATTTTTATGATTTACGGTTTAGCATTTAGAGGTCTCGGATGAGGTTTTTAGTCATATGAATATTTTTCGGGATGGTTTTAAGTCATTTAGAACTTAGTTATAAAGTTTATTTCAAAATTTGAGATTTTTTATAAAAGTGTATATTTTACGACTTTTACGGTAAAACGCGTAAATTTGACTAGTTTTACGGTTTTGAGGTTTTGGAGGCTTTAGGAGCTGAAATAAATTAAGGAAATTTAAGGTAATATTATTAATACATATATTAATAATAAAAAAGAAGGAAAAAACGAATTTCAAGGGGTTTGGGTCGGTTTGTTTTGGACGCAAAAAGAAAAAAAGGAAAAAAAGGAAAAAGGGAACCGGCCTTTTGTATTTGGGCTAGGACTGGTTAGGATTAATTATATAAGGTTTTTATTTATCAAAACACTTCATAAAATCCATGGAGATCAATAAGGAGTCGAAATATACAAGGGAGGAATTAGGGTTTTCATAACAATCTTGGTTTTTCATAAATCAAAGGTAAATCTTTTAACCCTTTTTAATTAAGGTATTTTAATTCTTTCTCAATCATCTTATGATGGATTTAGGTTAGGGTTTAATTTGAAAAACAGTAAATTAATGTTGAATTAATAATTATATGATGATCACATAAATTAGGCTTGTAATTAGATGGATTAGGGTTAAATAATGAGGTTGATTTTGTTAAACCCGTTTTTAAAAACTGGGCAGAATTTTGAGTCAATTGTTTTGATCATATCGGGAGTTATAGGAACATTCAAGATGCGATCCAAGTATCACTGAAAAGGTAATTGAAGTGGCTTTCTAATGCAAGAAACGATAACTAAATTGGAGGTAGGTAAGTAGGTCAAAAACAGGTTACAACAGTCGGAGGTCAAAACAGTTTTGTAATCAGCCTGTTTTCTTTTTAAGTTTCGGGTTGTTTGGGGTACTTAGGGTTGCATTGGGATCTTCTCACGAACATTAGAGATGGTTTATATATTGTAGTAGGTATCTGCACTTGGGCTAAGGTTGTGGTTTAGGGTAAGACCCCTTAATTGTAACAAACTTTTCATACGTTTAAAATCAGTGAATTCTGGATGGGTAGCAATATATACACATATATCGGGGCCTTAACAGTAGCTTTAAGGTTAGGGCAAGTGGGAGGTTTTAGCTAACATATGTAAAAGTATGAATATTCCTTTTACAGAGATCATGGGTATGTTTAAGGGGGAGATCGACCCATAGTTTAAGGTATGAAAAACGGGACTGGTTTGGGTAAAATGTTAACGGGACGGGTTATGAAGTAAAAGGGGTTAAGGGCTTTATAGAGGGGTGTAATGAGATTCATAGAGCGTACAAATGAGGTATTTATATAGGAGGAGGCTAGATGTCCATCATAGGTTGATGAGCCGTTTTAGTGATTGGTTCATGTTTTGATTATGTGTTTTTGGTTTGTTAGCTTTTTGCTAGTGCGACGACATTTGGAGAAGCTCAATCAGGTGAGTTTCATAGTCCCATGTTTACTATTGATTTTGACTTCCAGATGGGATGGAAGAGACACTCTGTTGAGTTATTTTCTAAATTGATGCTATGAATGTGTTTGTGATTTGAGATGGACTTGTGTGTACATTATGTGATTAACTGCTATGTGATTTTTGATTGTGTATGATTTGGATCGGGGACACGTGTCGTCTCAGTTATTGTGGTTTGACAAGGTAGTGGCCTTGTGGTTTGACAATGTAGTGGCCTTGGGTTAGGTACATAGTGTGATCATCTATGGTACCATGTTGTTTGGCAAGGTAGGAGCCTTGGATTTTGGTTTAGAATGATTGATCTTGAATGCTAGTTGTTAATACATTATTGTAGCACATTGTCCATATGTTATTGTGTTGATGGTTGTTATTCACAGCTTGTAACTGATTTAGCGTTGGAGTCTAAACCTATGACTCTCACCAATTTTATGTTGACGTGTTTTAGTGTCTCTTTCAGGTGTGAATGTGTTTAAGCTTGAGGATAGAAGTGGCTAGACTTGGATGCCTTAGGATTGCATATAGAAGGAGATCCCTGTTCCTTCTTAGTTTCTTTTGTTTGTTTAATAAGTGATATTGTTGACACCTATATGTTTGTTTTGTTTGTGATATTTGATTCTCTTGGGTAAGAGGTAGGACTGCTACCTACTTACCTAGACTCCTACATGTTGAGATATTGTCATGACATATGTGTCGCCATTTATGACATTTCTTATTTCATTTAGTTATCTCTATAGACACGCCATGTTGTGATGATATCCATACGTCGCGCCCCATATTCCGCCATGGTGGGGTGTGACAATAGCCCATGTCTTATCGTTATCACCCTTGAGAACTGGGAGTTTGACAGCAGAAAGAGTATGGGAAGGTGTTGTAGTTGTATAAGTAAACACGGCATCTATGGCTTGAACACCTTGTGGTAGTGCAGGATGCACAACTCGAGGTTGTCCCTGTGGTATTGGATCAGGATTCGGAATATCTTCCAAGTGAGGTTCATCACTATGTTGAGACATTGAGTTTTAGTGAGAGTGGAGTTTTTAGGGTTGTGTTCTTCTTTTTTAGAGTTTCTCAACAAGCTCTGATACCACTTGTTGATCCATTTGATTGGATCTATAGTCTGTTAAGAACTAGTATAGTAGTTTGTAATCAAACTAAAACACTTAGAGAACTCTTACTCAAGCTAAATAAGTTATGCGGAATCTAACTTATAAAGCACAGAAGCACATAAATACTTTTAACTATTCGATTCTCTTATTAATCGACTTGAATGAGGTACATGAATAACATCGTACCTATGTTCCTTTTATAGAGTAAGGAACCCTAGAAACCTTAGAATATTCTATAAAGATAACTATATCACAGACGATATATTATTAATATTCTGACTATCAAGTATATCACATAAGATATACTCTAACTATAACTATGACATATCTTATACAAAGATATATTCGTCCTAATCAATATAGCAGTACTTACTTTATAAGTAGTAGTACTTACTATGTATCGCGTTAACACTAACGGTACTTGAAAGATACTTACAGTACTTAAATTACACTAACGTTACTTTACACTTAGCAATAATTCCCAACACTCGCTTGATGATATCAAACGGACCGATGAATCGAGGACTAAGTTTTCCTTTGATTCCAAAACGTCTAACACCACGTGCCGGCGATACCTTAAGAAAGACATGTTCTCCCACGTTGAAATGTAAATCCCTACGATGCTTGTCGGCATAACTCTTTTGACGTGCACGTGCTTCTTTTAAATTCGCCTTAGCTAAAACGACTTTCTCGTTGGTCAAATCTATTATCTCCGGAACTTCAAGTGTTCGCTCACCAACCTGATCCCAGCAGATTGGGGCGCGACACTTCCTACCATACAACATTTCAAATGGTGCACACTTGATGCTGACGTGTCAACTGTTGTTGTATGCAAACTCTACCAAGTAGATATAATCGTCCCAATATCCTGTCCATTCAAAAGCACATGCTTGAAGCATGTCTTCCAATGTCTGAATGGTTCGCTCTGATTGTCTGTCTGTTTGAGGATGAAAATCCGTGCTAAGCTTAAGTTTGGTACCCCAAGCTTTATGGAGACTCCTACAAAATCACGAAGTAAACCGAGGATCTCTGTCCGAGATGATACTTGATGGAGCACCATGAATTCTCATGATCTCCTTCTTATAAGTTTCCGCCAATTTGCTAACTGGATCTTCCTTCTAAATCGGTAAGAAATGAGCTGACTTGGTAAGTCGATCAACGATAACCCAAATTGCATCATGCTTCCTCTTGATCTGCGGAAGTCCAGTGACAAAATCCATGGTGATCTTGTCCCACTTCCACTATGGAATGTCTAATGGTTGTAGTAGACCACTAGACCACTGATGCTCGATCTTAACCTGCTGGCAGGTAAGACATTTGGAGACATAGGTAGCAACATCCTGTTTCATACAACTCCACCAAAAATACTACTTGATGACGTGGTACATCTTGGTTGAACCAGAATGAATGGAGAATGGGGAGCTATGAGCTTCAGCCAATAACGCTTCCCTGGGTGTAAGATCATCAGGAACACACAGTCGAGTGCGCTGCCATAAGATACCCTCGTCATCTAACTAAAACTCCGTCTGCTGCTCTAAGTTATGTATGATTGCCTAGATTTCACCATCATCCTTCTGAGCTTCCTTGATCCTAGAGAGTAAATCAGGCTCCACTCTAAGATTTTCCTAGTAACCATGTTGTCCACGTACCATGATCTCAATATCTAGTCGCTTCAAGTCTCGTATAATCACTTCCTCTATCTTAATACTGATGATGTAACACCCCCAAATTTATACAATTCAATACAGCGGAAGACTCGTTGGTGTTACGGGATAGCACATTACTCACATCATAGACAACGCTTAGAAATTGCGTCGTTTAATAATAAAGCATTTCCATTCATAAATATCAAATTATATAGGTCCCAAGTCATAGTATTTCATACAATTTTACAAAGCATTTGAATGGAAATTGTTATTTAAGTGCGGGCCATAAATTCTTGTCGTCTTCCCGAGAATTACCTTCAAGTACCTGAGATAAAACATGTTAAAAGAAAAGGTCAGCGAAAACGCCGAGTGAATTCATAGAGTTTAATGAAATCCATTAATATATCATCGGTATAAAATTGTTACCGAAAATCAGTTTAAACAATTCCTTGTCGTAGGCCCTAAAATAGGCCAAAAACATTTTATACAAATCCTTGTCAAAATCATAATATAGGCTTTTGCCTTCAAAACCATTATACGAACCAATGTCATAAAAACATCATACAATACGTTTTATAACGTTGTATATAGTTAAATAAAAACCGTTATAGGAATATTGTTATGTAAAACCAAAACACGAACATAATATCAATAACAAGACCCCGTATTGCTAGTCAGGCAATATATTGTAATTCAATGCGTATAGCAGTATTTTCGTTATTTGGATTATTATAAGCCGCATGACATTGTTACTAATAAGTGTGTAAACACTTATCCTTTTGCCACTATAATCAAGGAAAAACAAGACCTAATCATGTGTTTAATATCGTAAAAGTCAGAATTACGCGTGGTTTTGTGTGAAATAGGTACAAAAGATCAAAAGGAAAGAAAACACGGGATTTTCCGGTCAAATATTGAAGAAAAATCCAAGAAAGAGACAAAGACAAAGTCAAAGAACCAAAAGTGTATTGAAGATCACGAGAACCGGCAAAATCGACACAACTTTGAAGAAATGATCAACGAAGCCTAAATCGAGTTCGTTTTTAGCGGATTTAATCTTTTGGAAGATATTTGAGCTTTGTGGGTCCCACATTTGGGTATTGGGCCCAAAAGCCCATTAAGAGTTTTAATATATCTAAAATATGGGCCAAAAGCCCATTATTTGGAAACTTAAAAGGGACGGATTGGCTAAAAGCCCAACAAAATTATGAGACGGATTGGAGTATTTGGCAAATTTGGGCCCTTAAAACCCATTAGGTATAAACGGTGAAAGTTAAAATAACTTTTCATTTTACCTATTTGGTCAACCCTCACTCACAAATACGTTTAGCCACCCACACACACTTATTACCCTTCGATACAAACAATGCAACCCTCTTTTATCTCTCTCTCAAACAAAACGCAGCTTTTCCACCACAAACCCTAGATCGAATATTTGGGGCTTTTAATGATCAAAGAGCGCGTGTATATCACAATTGGGAAATTAATTCCCAATCTTTTCGGGAAGAAGATGATGGTGGTCCTCATCTCATCTACGTGGCTCATCCCGCTCTCCTGATTGGCTTAAACAAATCACCACTACAAATCCTCCAATTAAATCTGGCCACATCAGCCTTGAAGTAACACAACTAGCACAAAATCGCCATGCTGGCAATCCATGTGACCCCAGGAGTATTTTCAGCCGTAGATTGAAGAAATGAAGAAAGAGAGAGAAGAAAGATGCATTGGACGGCCAAGATTTCTCTCCCTGCTCACCAAGTTTCACCAAAAAGCCATGGAGGTTGGCTATAAAAACCCCCATCATTCTGTAATTCGTGTGCCATTTTTTATTTTAATTTTTATTTATGCAAAATTAGTTTTTAGATTAATTGTAATTTCTTTTTTTCCACTATTGTAATCAATTCCAAGTATTAATAAAATTTATTTTTAGTTTAATCTTGTCTCATCTTTAAATTTCTGTTAAGGTTTATTTTAATTTTTCTTTAAACTGTTTTTATCAATATTATTATTATTATTTTTTTATTATAATTATTAAATTGTTAAATAAAAGTAAAAGTGGTTGATAATTTTCCCCCACTGGGAAAATTATAAAATCTGTTCGAAGGGTGTTTTTGGTTCAAGCTAGTTCGAGGTTCGGGTTGGTTAAGGAGGTTTCGATTTAGATTAAAAGGGGGTTCAGCGCCTTCCTTCGTCGCAAAGGTTTTCGTCTTCAGGTTCATGTTCCTTTTTAATTTCCTTGTTTTATTTTTGATTATATGATTTAAATAATTTATTGTTTTGATTTATCTGTTTTATTTTAAAAAGTTTTATATGATTGAGTTGATTTGAAAAGTTCTGAAATCTGAGTTTGGATCTATTTAGGAAACTTGATATTTGATCTGCTGATAGAAGTTTATTATTGATTTAGTTTTGCTGTAATTCTATCTGATCATATAGTCTGCTAGTTTACTAGGTTTTCGATTGCTGATATTTAAGACAGTTTAGTTTGCTGTTATATTTGGTTACATTTTTTTTTACTTTACTTCTTTTGATAAATTTTACTATTTTTCTTATTTGCTTTGCTGTTTGGATCTTATTAGCTGATATCATAAGCTATCAGGCCCATTTGGTATGATAGATTTCTTTTTAGCTGTTAAAAATTTAATTCCAAAAATATAGCAAAAATCGTCCCCAACGGGACTCGAACCCGTGACCTCACAGATAGTACCCCAACGTGATATCCATATGCACTAGTCCTTCTTTGGAGTTTTATTACACCTTATTTGATTAATATAGTTTTAATTAGCTGTCAGTTTATGTAACTAGTTTAAATTCAAGTTTTATTTAGTTAATTTTAATAAAAAGTTTTTTACAAGTTTTCTTTTATAAAGTTTAAAAAAATAAAAATAAACAAAATAAATATTTTATTACTTTTAGAAATTTTAAATTGCTTTTATAGATTAGTTTTTTTATTTAGTTTTATTTAAAATTAGTTTTAAATAGATTTCAATTAAATTAAAAGTTTTAGTTAGAAATTAATTTGAGTAAATTAGATTTAAGTTTTATTTAAATTTAAAATAGTTTTCAAATTTGTTTAGATAAGTTTTATATATAGTCTAAATTAGTATAAATTTAAAATAGTTAAGTTTTAGTTGATTAAATTAGACTTAAACTTAAAATAGTTTTAAAATAGTTTAATTAATTTTAATTAAGTATTTCTAATTAAATATTTCCTTTTTAATTAGATTAAATAGTTTTTTATTAAATAGTTTTCTTTTTAGTTTTTAAAATACTAAACAAGTTTTATTCACCAAGAACAATTAATCCACGTTTAAATTTGATATCAATTCGAGTGAGTCGAGGAGAAAAAGAGAAAAAGAATTGCAAAATTCCTACATTAAATTGGCGCCGCTGCCGCTTCGCTCGTTACGATTGACGATATTTCGTGAGAAGATTTGGATTTTGGGATCCGTTCGATTTTGAACGTTATTTTTCTTGTTAAAAAATCAAAAACATAAAAAAATCAAAAACTTAAAAATACAAAATTAATAAAAATCATCAAAAGTTATACTTTTCCTAAAGTATTACACCAAAAAAAATATATTACGTATTATTGTTATTTTTCTTATTTCGATTTCTTTCGTTTTTATTGTGAATATATATTTTTCTTAAAAAATACAAAAAACTTTTCTTTTACTATATTATATTACGTAAAACAATTAATTTACCTACTTTCAGATAAGACCTTAGTTGGGATTTCATCACCTAACTATTGTATTCGAATCCTAAACCAAAAAATCAAGGCAAAATAGATAAATAATAGTAAGAAGTTTGAACTCGATTTATATAAACTATAAGGTGGGTATAAGGCGACGCACTATAAAAGGCCGTCTAAGGAAAAATGTTTTTAAGTGCTTTGTGCCACCTCGTTTCCCCGCTTTCTTGTGCGTATATTGAGAGGGACGACCGATTATTGGTTTTCCAACTCAAGTAGTAATACGTATATATTTTTGTAGCTTTTTCATATTGAACCTCGAGAGGGATAATCCCTTTCCTCTAAAAGTCGATCGAGGTCTCCTACCTCATTCTTCATGTTTAGTTGTATGCGCACTCGCGCGCGTGCACACATACCGAGTGGTGTACCAAATACTTCTAATTCTTCCAAAAAGAAGAACAAGAACAAAAAGATCGTCACTCAAGCCGATCCCGAGAATCGCGCTTTCGACAATACGATGGCAACGGATAACCGACATATGATCGAGATTTTGCAATCACACGTTGAGGGAAACGATGACGCTATTGTTGTCCCCGCAAATTGGAGCAAATAATTTTGAAATCAAAACGGGTTTTATTCAAATGGTTTCCGCTACACCATTTTTGGGCCGTTCCCAAGATGACCCCCATTATCATATTAAGAGATTTATCCATTTGACTAATACGGTGAAATACAATGGGGTGACTCAAGAAGCAATACGTTTGTTTCTCTTTCCTTTTTCCCTCGAAGGACAAGCCCGGATTTGGCTTGATAAGGAACCATCCCAAAGTATTCTTACATGGGCGGATTTAGAGACCAAGTTCATTAACTACTTTTTCCCACCATCACGGACCACCTCTTTAAGGAATGATATCATTACCTTTGAACAAAAATATGGGGAAACGTTTAGTCAGTCTTGGGATCGTTTTAAGGAGCTTTTAAGAAAATGTCCACAACATGGTTTCACTAAAGTGCATAAAATTAATACGTTTTACAATGGTTTAACTCTTAATGACCAAGACTCACTTAATAGTGCCGCAGGGGGCAATATTCTTGTGAAATCCATGAACGAGGCTTGGGCTATAATTGAAAATAAGGCTAAAGTGAAAACCAAGAGTGTTAGGGCTACTATGGCAAGTGCTAGTACTAGTGAGAGCGACAAGAGAATTGATAAGCTTACTTCGCTTGTTGAATCAATTGCTCTACAAACCGCTAACAATACTAAAGCCATCAATGTGCAAGTAAATGCCTTAAAAGAGACTTGTGAAACGTGTGAGACTTGTGGTGGACCACATTCGTATTTTAATTGTGACAAGGTTTTCAATCAACAACAACAAGTTTATGCTTATAACAATAATGAATATGAGCGGGTTCATTTCAAACCAAATGTTGATGTTAACAATTTGTCTTATAAGAGTACTAACTATTTGGCTCCCCCAGATTTTGTAGCTCCACAAAGACCACCCCCACCAGCCCAAAATAGGAACCAAGCTCCTCAAAGAGGAAATTTTCAAGGGAATGCAAATCAAGGGAATTTTAATAGTCAAAATCAAGGGTTTCAAAATAATAACTTCAACCAAGGTTTTCATAATAACAACGGTTTTCAACCTCAATATCAAAACCAAGGTTTTCCAAATCAAGGGTATAATCAAATGAACATGCATAATCCTCGAATGGACTTGGTTCTACAAAAATTGACCGAACATGAGAGAACTATGAAACAAATGCAAGAGTCCACCGTTAGGAAGCTCGTGCAAATGTTGCAAGCCCTTAGACCCCAAGGAGACTTACCTTCTAATACCGAGATTAACCCTCGTGCTAATGTGAGTGCTATCACTACTCGAAGTGGAGCCACTTTAGTGGGACCTTCCATCTCTTCTCCCATAAAGGAGAGACAAGGCCCGGAGGTCATAATGAGTAATCCTACTCCCCCTTCGGTGATCCCTCCCACTACCACTCCTAGTACTAGTTCTCCATTGCCCAAAGAGCCTAACCATAAAGTTGTTCAAGAAATGAGTCATTCTCCTTCTCATCCTTCAAAGTCTAAACCCAATATCCCTTATCCCTCTAGGTTGGACAAGGCTAAAGTGCTCACCAAAGATGACGTTCATGTTCCCAACTTTTTGAAAATGATTTCCAACGTGAATGTTAACATTAGCCTTATTGAAGCACTTGCTCAAATGCTTAAATTTGTGAAGATGTTCAAAGATTTGCTCAATAAGAAGGAAAAAATGGTAGAGCTTGTGAACACTCGTTTAAATGATAATTGTTCTGCGATTCTTCTCAAAGAGCTTCCCGAAAATCTAGGAGATCCCGGATAATTTGTGTTACCTTGCTCGTTTCCTCAAATTGATGATTGTATGGCTTTAGCGTATCTTGGTGCTAGCATCAATCTTATGCCACTATCGGTATGGAAACAATTATCATTACCCGACCTTGTACCAACTCGCATGACTCTCAAGTTAGCTAATAGAACTCTCGCATACCACGTTGGTATTGCCGAAGACGTTTTTGTTCGAGTTGGTACATTCACTTTTCCCGTGGACTTTGTCGTCGTCGACTATGAGATGGATCCTCATATTCCGTTAATACTTGGTAGACCATTCTTACGATCCGGAAAAGCCTTAGTTGATGTGGCCGAAGGGGAGTTAATTCTTAGGGTTAGGGATGAACAACAAGTTTTTAAAATGGTAAAAATCACAACAAAATCAAATGGAAAAGAGTCGGTTAATATGATTGATGTTCTTAGTTATGATAATGAATAGATTTTTATTAATCCTTTTGTAATTAAAACGTCTAATCAAAATGATTTTGTGATAACTTCATCCCTTCCTTTAGAGCCTCAAATATTTGAAACTCCTATATACGATACTTATAGTGACGACACTTCTTTAAGTGATCACAGTATCTTCGGTTTAGACGACCTATCTTTTGACCCACCCACTTTTGACCCCCCCATTTTTGATCCACCAATCTTTTATACTTACAATGATGACACTTCTTTACGTGATCTCATTATTTTTGATGACCCACCTCATGATCTTAATGCACCTTATATCTCTATGAGTGATTCTTCCATTATGGAGACTCCTTTTGACTTTTATACCCCAATTTTAGAAGTCATGACTTTTGAGGAGGATCCTCCACTCTTAGAGATCATTCCTACTTTAGAGGAAATTCCATTTGAGGAGGATTTAGATATGTTTCTAAATACCTATTTTCCTCACGAGGATGGGTTTTCCTATGACTCCGATGATACTTATGTTTTCACATAAAGTTTAAAAGAGGACGACTTTCCCACTTTGGATTATGATGATATTTTGAGCTTAAATGTCAACACCTCTTGCTATTTTCCCATTAAGGAACCGGTGTTTGATCCCGGAATAGAGACTTTCGTGTTATCATTGCCATATCCCCATAACACCTTTCCTTGTAACAAATTTTTGACCAAAGGTACCCCACTTTTCTTTGCCTTGTGTGATTTTACCACCTCGGGGTTTATTTCATTTAGTGATGGAAATTATGTGTTTGACCCGGGTGAATTTTCATGGGGTATTTCTTATATAACTTTGTTTCACCCTTTATCATGGAGAGATTTTCCTCCCTTGGAAATCTCGGTTTTTCCATGATTTTTCCCATTTGAATATTGATATTCGGGAATTCGAGTCGAGCTAGAGACTCGTGATAAATAAATCAAGCATCGTATAACTAGGTTAGATTTTTACCTTTTCCATCCTTTCCACCTTTTTTCACCTTCACCCATTTCCATCAATAAGTGTAGGGGGAGGCAAGTAGGTTGTGTGTGTTGTGATGTTGTGCAGGGACATGTGCTTTAATGATCCACTTTTGGTGCTTTTTGACGCGACCCGTGATCCCGTGTTCCCGTGTACCCGGTTTCTTCGATAAGTTTTTTCTATTGTGATTCATACATGTATATAAATAAGATGAATAAATGTAATCACTTTAGTTGTCTCTTCCTTAGCTCGATTTAAACAACGTGCACAATGTCCTAAGTGTACGGGAGTTTACTTCCACATGCTTAAACATTGAGGACAATGTTTATAATATGTGTAGGGGGGACTTCTATCGAATTTTAGTGGGCTTTTCCATGAATTTGACCTCATTTAACCGGAAAATAAAAAAATTTCAACATTTTTCAAATTTTTGATCTATTTTGGCCTAGTATTATTTTCTTTTATTTTATTTTCTTTTGTCATCGCATCATATTTATAAATTCCATTTCAAGAATAAAGTAAAAAAATAAATAAATAAATAAAATGGTTTTAACAAGTTTAGATGTCTTTGATATATTAGGCCCGTCGTGAATATTTTGACTCAACCCGAGTTTACTTATCCAAGTTTACTCTAGCTAGTATCCTTAAACATATGGACCTTAATTGGTTTATTAGGCTAAGCATCCACGAGTCTCATGCCTTGAGATTTTAAATTGTGGAGAACGAGAGATGATACAGTTGATAATATGTTTAAGGGTTAATTCTTGCTTATATGAGTTTTTGTGGCTCTTTCTTCCCGCTTGTATATTTAATTGCTTAATAACTAAGGAAATTTGCGGGGTAGATTCGATATCTTAGCTCTTAGCCAAATCTTTTATCTCCTTGTAATTAAAGCATGAACACATTGAGGGTGCCAGCGTTGTGGACTTCCGACTAAGGTGGCTCATAACCACTAAGTAGGAGGTATTCAGACCATGGGACCGCAGAATTTGGCCTACTATATATATCATAAATAAGAAATAATAAGATTAAAACATGACCTCAAGGAGCCTTAGGGTGTGGGTCATGTAGCACGAACCTTGTCATTAGAGCCTTTGGGTGTATGGCATGGTAAGTGTTGAATAAAAATTGATCAAAAATTCAATCCCCTTGTTTATCGTTCAAGGAGCCTTAGGGTGTGGACAATAGATGAGGAGCATTTTTACATCATAAAGAGCCTAAGGGTATATGATGTGAATTTGCTAAACTCCACATAAAGTCAACATGACTTTGGAGGAATAATTAATAAGTAGTACTATTGGCCAAATTTCAGATCCGGGAATTTATTCCCCAAATCTGTTAAATTATCCTTGATGTGGGCTTACTTTAGTGACAACGTTTTTGAGGACGAGGTTAGGTTTTGAGTGTCGGGTTTGCACCGTTTTGCCTTCATTTTTGGACTAATAATTATCAAATAAGTCAAATTAGCCTACGGGTGAATGAAAATCCTTAAAAGCTAAAGATACAACTTAGGAATTGGAGAAAGAGTATTAGACAATCGTCTTATATAAGTGGTTTTAACCTAAGAACTTACGGTAAACAATGATCTTGTTTTTAAGCTTGGTATGGGGAACGTGAAACTTGAGGGTGATTAATATTCATGACACCAAAGCCCTAATTTATGTCTTAGATTTCTTTACGAGTTTCTTCCATCAAATAATTTCCAAGTTAATAAATTGTTATAACTTTTGTTTCCTTTTAAGTTTTCATCTTTTCACCGTAGTAGTATATCTTAATAAAGGCCAAGATGGGTTAATTATGAGAAAAATTTAACTTTATGCTTTCAAATTATGCATTGCATGGGGTCATTGCAATGATCAAATGTAGGGGATTTAATAAGTGTGTAAACACTTATCCTTTTGCCACTAAAACCAAGGAAAAACAAGACCTAATCATGTGTTTAATATCGTAAAAGTCAGAATTACGTGTGGTTTTGTGTTTTTGTGTGAATTAGGTACAAAAATATCAAAAGGAAAGAAAACACGGGATTTCCCGATCAAATATTGAAGAAAAATCCAAGAAAGAGACAAAGACAAAGTCAAAGAACCAAAAGTGTATCGAATATCACGAGAACCGGCAAAATCGACACAACTTTGAAGAAATGATCAACGAAGCCTAAATCGAGTTCGTTTTTAGCAGATTTAATCTTTTTGAAGATATTTGAGCTTTATGGGTCCCACATTTGGGTATTGGGGCCAAAATCCCATTAAGAGTTTTAAGATATCTAAAATATGGGCCAAAAGCCCATTATTTGGAAACTTAAAAGGGACGGATTGGCTAAAAGCCCAACAAAATTATGAGACGGATTTGAGTATTTGGCAAATTTAGGCCCTTAAAACCTATTAGGTCTAAACGGTGAAAGTTAAAATAACTTTTCATTTTACCTATTTGGTCAACCATCACTCACAAATACGTTTACCCACCCACACACACTTATTACCCTTCGATACAAACAATGCAACCCTCTTTAATCTCTCTCTCAAACAAAACGCAGCTTTTCCACCACAAACCCTAGATCGAATATTTGGGGCTTTTACTGATCAAAGAGCGCGTGTATATCACAATTGGGAAATTAATTCCCAATCTTTTCGGGAAGAAGATGATGGTGGTCCTCATCTCATCTACGTGGCTCATCACCTTCTCCTGATTGGCTTAAACAAATCACCACCACCAATCCTCTAATTAAATCTAGCCACATCAGCCTTGAAGTAACACAACTAGCATAAAATCGCCATGCTGGCAATCCATGTGACCCCAGGAGTATTTTCAGCCGTAGATTGAAGAAATGAAGAAAGAGAGAGAAGAAAGATGCATTGGACGACCAAGATTTCTCTCCTTGCTCACCAAGTTTCACCAAAAAGCCATGGGGGTTGGCTATAAAAACCCCCATCATTCTATAATTCGTGTGCCATTTTTTATTTTAATTTTTATTTATGCAAAATTAGTTTTTAGATTAATTGTAATTTCCTTTTTTTAGTATTGTAATCAATTCCAAGTATAAATAAAATTTATTTTTAGTTTAATCTTGTCTCATCTTTAAATTTCTGTTAAGGTTTATTTTAATTTTTCTTTAAACTATTTTTATCAATATTATTATTATTTGTTTTTATTATAATTATTAAATTGTTAAATAAAAGTAAAAGTGGTTGATAATTTCCCCCACTGGGAAAATTATAAAATCTGTTCGAAGGGTGTTTTTGGTTCAAGCTAGTTCGAGGTTCGGGTTGCTTAAGGAGGTTTCAGTTTAGATTAAAAGGGGGTTCAGTGCCTTCCTTCGTCGCAAAGGTTTTCGTCTTCAGGTTCATGTTACTTTTTAATTTCCTTGTTTTATTTTAGATTATATGATTTAAATAATTTAGTGTTTTGATTTATCTGTTTTATTTTAAAAAGTTTTATATGATTGAGTTGATTTGAAAAGTTCTGAAATCTGAGTTTGGATCTATTTAGGAAACTTGATATTTGATCTGCTGATAGAAGTTTATTATTGATTTAGTTTTGCTGTAATTCTATCTGATCATATAGTCTGCTAGTTTACTAGGTTTTCGATTGCTGATATTTAAGATAGGTTAGTTTGCTGTTATATTTGGTTACATTTTTTTTACTTTACTCCTTTTGATAAATTTGTATTTGATTATTTTAGTTTAAGACTCATCTGCTTAGTAAATGTTTAAGTTTAGGTGCTTATTTGGTTTTGATATTTTGCTGATAGATTTACTTTGCTGATTAGTTTCTATAACTGCTTATTTGATTTTGTTTTAAATTTAGACTTGCTTATTTTTAGTTTAAACTTTATTCACTTATTTTCTGTTTTTCTTATTTGCTTTGCTGATTGGATCTTATTAGCTGATATCATAAGCTATCAGGCCCATTTGGTCTAATAGATTTCTTTTTAGCTGTTAAAAATTTAATTCCAAAAATATAGCAAAAATTGTCCCCAACGGGACTCGAACCCGTGACCTCACGGATAGTACCCCAACGTGATATCCATATGCACTAGTCCTTCTTTTGAGTTTTATTACACCTTATTTAATTAATATAGTTTTAATTAGCTGTCAGTTTATTTAACCAGTTTTAATTCAAGTTTTATTTAGTTAATTTTAATTAAAAGTTTTTTATAAGTTTTCTTTTATAAAGTTTAAAAAAATAAAAATAAACAAAATAAATATTTTTATTACTTTTAGAAATTTTAAATTGCTTTTATAAATTAGTTTTTTTTATTTAGTTTTATTTAAAATTAGTTTTAAATAGATTTCATTTAAATTAAAAGTTTTAGTTAGAAATTAATTAGAGTAAATTAGATTTAAGTTTTATTTAAATTTAAAATAGTTTTCAAATTTATTTAGATATGTTTATATATAGTCTAAATTAATATAAATTTAAAATAGTTAAGTTTTTGTTGATTAATTTTGACTTAAATTTAAAATAGTTTTAAAATAGTTTAATTAATTTTAATGAAGTATTTCTAATTAAATATTTCCTTTTTAATTAGATTAAATAGTTTTTTATTAAATAGTTTTCTTTTTAGTTTTTAAATTACTAAACAAGTTTTATTCACCAAGAACAATTAATCCACGTTTAAATTTGATATCAATTCGAGTGAGTCGAGGAGAAAACAATAAAAAGAATTGTAAAATTCCTACATTAGTTACCTTACTACAACAAACAACGGGTAGCTAACCCAAAACTCAATTTGCCCATCTAAGTTAGCGTGTCGTCACAAAAATCACGCTATCGAAATCTTCTCATACATAAATTCGCTTACCAATCAATGTGGCACGACGGGGATCAACCGTCAAGGCGCGAACTGGGGTGATCGTTCCCAAATAGTACTATTATATGCATAAGCGTCAACCAAATCCCGGTAGTTGACAATTCATGCTAATGGGACTTCTAGTGACATAACCTAACTTTAATAATCCATTTTATTTCATTTATCGGGTTATATAATCATTCATCGGGTCCGGTAATCATTCGGGTCCAAATCAATAAGCAAACAATTGGGAAAACTGGTGTCCTATTTTATTAAAACTAACATGTTATCTCCCTCGCAGGTTTATAAAACATTTCATAAAAACATTTAAAAGAGTGTGAGGCTATGAACTCACGTTGATGTGGGAAGGCGGTTGTCGGTGATTTGGATGTACGGTACGTGCTTCAATCACGGAAACCTAGACAATAATACTCGTCTTAGACTCTTGTCCAATGAATTTATAAAAACAATGGATATGTATATTTATGATGATATTATAAGTATGACGATGATCAAGTGGGATTGTACATCTTTATTTACTCATTATAGTGTCATGTGTTGGAAAATTTTCATACTAGTTCCACTAGTTTAACTTCTTTTACTTGTCAAGGCCCAATAAGCCCATTATATTCTATTAGTCCAATTTACACTTTTAATATCAGTCCTATACTTACATGTTAGGCCCAAGTGGGTTAAGCCCAATAAGTAAATTCATAAGTGTTTAGCCAAATTAGTTGGATTAATAGTCCAATAAGGCTAATTTGGCCCGTTAATGTCCAAATGCTATAAAGCTCGGGTTTTATCGGTTTTTATTTGTAATAGGTACTTATATATTAGTATATGAGTTATAAAAAGTTTACATTAGACGGGTCCGACCGTCTAAGTTTTAATTGACGAAAACGTTAGTTTTACGGTTTTAACCGAAAAGACGTAAATCTTATGTTTATAGTTTTATAACTTATAAAACTTATCAAATTACCATTTTTATAAAATATCCCTTTTATTTAATATTGTACATATTTATATAAATGTAATATATAAGTTAGTGAGTTTTAATTTGCAATTTATACTATATTTATTTGAGTGCTATTATAATACTATTAAACTTTAATTTCACAAAATCTGATTTTTAGTTTCACTTTCACCATTTTTATCATATCTTGAGTTCTACAAGGAGATAGAAGCTCATTTTTGGATGAAATAAACTTCATATTATGTGCTACAAATAACTAAGTTTTACATACTGCTAAATACAAGCCTAAGTATCCCTAAAAGTCCTCACAAAACAGACTATTCAGATTGATACACTAATTTTGTTTTGATCATATCTCACTCATTATAATGATTCCATTGCATGGCCAACTCTCACATGTGTACAAGACCTAATACTTACTGTATATTGATTTCACTTTTCCATTTTATCAGTTTATCATTTGGTTACTGTTTTTATACAGCCAACATTATTAAGCAAGATTTTAGCCTTTTTACATATGGTTTTCCATCTTTTTAACCATGTTTATCAACACATGATCCCCACAAAACATTTTTATCATCATATATCATCATATATATATACAATAAGAAAGAAAATACAAGATTACATATTCAAAATAACAAAAGGATAGGAAGAAACAATCTCTATACCACCATTAGTGATGAAAAGATGAGGTTTTTGATGAACAAGACTTGGTTCTTGTTATCAAATCTTCAACTTTAGCAAGGCAACTTCTTGGGTCCTTTGGATGGATGAACACATACATGAAATCAACCCTTTAACCTCATGAAAACTCCTTTTCATAGGTTATGATCAGCCCTTTAACCTCATGAAAACTCCTTTTCATAGGTTATGAAATCAGCCCTTTAACCTCATGAAAACTCCATCATATGTATGAATAACACATGATATTGTGGTAAAAATTGGTCAAATGGGTGTTTGTTCTTGATTTTTGGACGGCATGGAGTAGAGAGAAAGAGAGGTTTTTGGTGGTATTGCATGTATGAAAATGAGAGTGAATGGTTTGGTTAGATGGTTTTGATGTGGTAGCTTGGTTTGGTAAATAAACTAGACAAGTGTTAACTTGTTAATATAAAGTTGACACCTCATAAGGTGTATGGGCTAAGTTAGCCGTCCAAGGTGTGGGGGTGGGGCAAAACTTGTTTTGTCTCATCCCCATTTAATTACGGGTACTCCTCGATTCTAGTTTCCTCAATTTGCGTGCCCTCGGTTCGTTTTATGAAAAACATTTTTATAAATTATGAATCAACGGCACAAAGCGAATCTAATAAAAATTGTCTCATAAAAAACGGGGTTCAAAAACGTAATTACGTAATCCTAGGGTTTCCGGTTTAGTCGTAAAGGACGTTAATTATTCACGTAAGCCCTAATCTCTTCTCGTAAATTTGTGAGTTTATGAACCAACACAAATTTAAAATCCCAAAATAATATTCACGATAAATTTATTTCGTAAAATGTCAGACTGTCACCAAAACGATCTATGTAGACGTAAGCACGTAACGTAGTGTCCTCCGGTTTAGACGTAGTCGATGCTACTTCAAGACGTAAACCCAAATTTCTTCCCAAAAATAAGTGAGTTCATAATATATCATTAAAATAATGTTTTTAAATAATACTTGAGAATAAAATATCGACCATAAATTGACGTATTGTGTGACAATCCGTCAATTTCAGGTCTTTATTTTGATCTCAACTATTACGTATTACGTGTTTACTTTAATGAGAATTTTAAATTATCGGCTAACCGAGAAAGTTATAGTTTGAAACTTAACGTAAGAATGTCGTTTAGATGAAAAATGACAAGAAATACGTTAAGTATCGATAATATATTCTCAAATTTATCATGTGAATGATTCTATTGTATTTATATTTATTTCTCGTGTTTTACGTTTTAACGAATGACGAGAACTACTAATAATCGCGATACCGACGAATGCCCGAAAATTTACATTTTATTATCGATTGTCTCGATATTTTATATTTTTGACGTTTTCGATTTAATTACGTTTTATGTCGTGTCTAAGCTTTATCATTATATTTATGAAGCGTTTTAACTTCTGAAAAGTATCTTTAAGAAACCCGAGTCCCGTAAATATTTTCAAAATTTACAATTTACATTTTCTACCTTGTAAACTATTTAATTGCATTTTGGACCAAAAGTATGCAAAATTGGCAAAATCTACCCATCCACCCCACTATATATTAATTCTCCACTATCTATTTTATAATAATAATTCATTTTTACATAAAAAAACAAAATATCTCTCTTTCTTTGTCTCTAAACCGTCCACCCCATCATCAACAACCCTTTGATTTTGATTTTCTACTTTGATTCTTCCAAATCCTATTCAAGACCCGTCTTGGATTTTCAACAAGCTTCATTTTGGTATAAAATTTTCCAACATGCATTCACTTAATTTTTCTTTTCAATTTTTGATGAAGAACATATTGTTTGATCCATTTTTATGGTTAAACATGTTGTTATTATTATTATTATATTTGAGTGAGTGTTGTTGCATGTTTATTATTTTGAGTGGGTAAATTTTTGGATGATCATTCAAGGGTGTTAGGAGTTAGATATAGGTGTTATGATGATATTAGGATAATATTAGGAGTATATGAATTGATAAAATGGGTTGAAACATTGATTTGGTAGGATTTTTAGATGACCATTTTACATTAGTAGGTAAAAAGGTATTTTTGAAAGTCTTAGGTCTGATTATAAAATGATATGATGTGATATTGTTGTATTAATCTTCAAGACGCTCGTTTTGCCGCTTGAATGAGCTTCTAACTCATTACGAGCGAAAAGTTATACTAGTTTTAGTATTCGTGTACCGGGAGACGAGTATCGGCACAATCCGAAAATTGTTGTCGATATTTGGATCGAATCTCGGGGACTATAAAATGAGTTTTAAAAATGTTCAAGGACTGTTTTAAGTTACTAAACCTCAGGTCATGAGTCTATTTTCAAACTCGAGTGTCGGTTTTGTAAACGGAATTGTTTAGATATGTCAAAATAGTTTTACAAGTTGAAGACGTAAATCTGTCCGGTTTTTATAACACGAAGGTGTGTCGGGCAGAAGGTCTTAAAAGTAATATTTTTGAATGAAACTTGAACTGAGTCTTCTTCATATTATATGTGAGTTTGTGACCAAGTTTCGTCGAAATCGGACAAGTCTAGATAGGGTAGATTGGTGTGTACATTTGGAGTGTACATGCTGATTGGTATTTTGGACATGTAGTTCAATAATTATGTGGCGTGAGTTGAGTATTCGCCATTGGACATGGGGATTTACTAAAGTGTTAAGTCATTATATAAATGACTTAGTTACTGGTCCGAGGGAAGTAAAATGATAATTTGACTTGCGTTGACTTGGCGTCTTAAGACGGGTCAATGTCGAGAGTGCAAGTGTTTAAAAGAATAATGTTGAATAAAAGGGTATAGTAATAACACTTGTATTATTAAATTTTTCGGGATTGTCTTGGTTTTGTAATTTTGATTTTTTTATCATTTAAGTATGATTTATACTTGAGTCGATTATTAACGAACGCGTCTTATTTGGTAGGTTGCGGTTTTCGTGTTTAAATGCGCATCACTAATCGTCGGCGATCGTCTCATTATCACTATTGGCTAAGGTGAGTCTATAGCCTCGCTTTTAACATGTTTACTTGTTTTATAAAACCCGCGAGGGGGATAACATGCTTGTTTTATTAAAATAAAGGGTACAACGAGAAGTTGTGGAAACCCTATTAATGGGTGCAACGAGAAGTTGTAGGAACCCTATTTACTTGAAAAGTATTTATTGAAATTGAAAGGTACAACTATAAGTTGTGGTAAACTCATGATTGTTTTAAAATTGAACACAAGGATCTTAATTGTATGTTTGGATGAAATTTATTACATAAGTTTGTTTAGCCTTAAAAGACCCATGAATCGTGAATTGTTAATCGAAGTAACGCTAATGCTATGGATAGATCTATCGGGGTGACGCCCAGTCCGGTCGCGACTAGCTATCGCGTGGTTTTGTGATGCACTAGTAATGAAACATCGGATGCATTGTATAAGAGAAATATACGCACTTGGCTAGGTGTGTTGGGCTGAAATAATATATGTTAACGTTCAATTTCACGAGACTTATGTAATGACACGATAATTATGTATGTACAACATAATTGTCTTTGATAAATTATTAACCATGGAAGGTTATTTTGAATACTTGTGTTCTCTTTATTTGAATTAAACTCTATTTATTCACTCGACAAATTTTGCTGACTTTTTAACATGTTTTATCTCAGGTCCATTGGGAAGGAACTCGAGGAAGGTGGTTTCGTGAAGCTTGCTTTTTTGAAATGTTTTGGCCCGCTTTTATAAATTATATCCATTCAAATAATTTTTACTATTTACTAGTTTTTGTAGAGTTGAAGTTATCTGGGACCGTGTATGAAATTGTACTTTTATTGAATGAAAATGAATGGATGTATATTAAAACGACTTGTTTTGAGCCGTTTTATATGATTATGAGATTGAACCATGATAGTAACACCCAATGACCCTTCCGCTGTTATGACCGAAATTTGGGGGTGTTACAGATTGGTATCAGAGCTCAAGTTATAGAGAACGAAAAGATTTTCCAAAAATGAATTTTTGAAATCTTTTAACTATACCTGTTGCAAGCGAAACCTCCGAGTTGCCAATGGATGAGAATGAAAGTATTTATATATATATGGATTATATATATGTTGTAATCTTTATCGATTATTTGTACTTGTGAATTAGAAGGTATGTTTTCATTTATTTAATTATAAATGGTAATTTTATACTTATACGAGATGTTTATACGACGTAGATTTTCACGAAGCCACCCTAGTCATTTAATTGCTAGCGCCGAAGCTATTCCTAAAATGAATCCTGTTATTCTCGAGATTAACTAAGTTGTGGATATACATGATCCTAACGAAATGGTTAATATTCTTGATGATATTCTTTTGGTTACGAGGATTTTGATTTCCTTGGTTCTTATTCTTGATTTATCGATCCGTTCATTTCGTTTAGCAAATTTAATTTGCGTTTTCATTAATCTTCAACATTATACTGTTTTGATAAAAACAAGTTTGTCCGAGATGGTACTATTGATTGTTAGGAATTGAGATTGATTTGTATAGTATTCACATGCCAACCAGGATTCCATATCATATCACTGATCATTTTCTGTTAAATCAGTTTCTCATTTGTTTCGATCTTGATCTTTTGCGTTGAGCTGGCGATGCTTGAATAAAGTGATTTATAATCGTTGAAATAAATTGGCCATTTATTTGAAAAAGGAAATTATAAATTGTTGAACTACAAATTTTTGAATCTTATTTGGAAGGACTTGATCAATCCAAGGAATAATGATTCATAAATGTGTGGGCTTAAGCATATAGTATCTGCATGATTAAACTCTTATTGACTCATAATTTGTTTGCTCGATTCATTCTTTGATTTTGTCCCTCTAATTCCTTGATCGTGAGATGGTTATATTGGGGCTGTCCAAAACCGCCAATTGAGGAGGATATCAAGCGTCTCTGAAAGACACTGAAGAAATCTTCTTCTTGTGGGACCGAGGAGCCTTCTTAGCCATGTGAATTACCTAGTAAGTCTTAGTAGATTAGTTTATAAATTGTAGTATCTTTCAAATCACTAACTAAACTATGACATCAGTTAGTAGGACTAGTCTTTTAAGTTGTATCGTATTAGACGATGATTATCTATAATGCTTAACAATACAACTTGTACTAGTTTGTGATCAATGGAATGACTATCTTTTGATTCTAAATTCTACATTGTTCTATTATTATCTTTCTTTTCCTTTCTCATTTAAATTCATGTGGTATAACGCAATCATTGAATGAATACTCATTATGATTTGATTTGTGTTACACAAGACTCATGCAGTCAATGAAAGCTATGACTGAAGCACAAATGCACCAAGTTATTAGTGAATAAGTTGCTGTATCTTTAGTTGAATGCATGGCCAACATGAACTATGGATCTGGAACCGGTGGAGCTGAAGCTGAAGCCGATAATGTTCGTGGTACGGATGGAACAAATGTGCCCGAAGTTAGAAGCTATATCTACACCTCCTTCATTAAGTGCAAACCGTAGACTCTTAAGGGGACTAAAGATGATGGAGGATTGTGTTAGTTGTTGAAAATGTTGGCGTCAGTCTTTCGAATCAGTGACCCTAATCAGGAGGATAAGGTGCAGTTTGAAATCGCTACTCTCCAAGGTCGTGCATTAATTTGGTGGAACGGCAGACTTGCTTCCATAGGTATCGTTACTTATGGGACACCATGGACTAAGGTGAGGAAGCGGTTAACTGAGGAGTTTTTCCTCGAAGTATTTCCAAAGTATGGAGCAAATGTTGTACAATCTTAGACTGAAGGGAACTAACATTGGTAGATATATCAAGTGTTTCCACAAGTTGACTCCTTTATGTTCAAGAATTATGGAACCTGAACCGTCAAGGTCAAGCAGTATATTCATGGCTGACCAAGAATATATGCGGTGATGTGACTTCTTCTAAGCCAATTGCTTTTGTGAAGCTGTCTGCGTGGCTTATTAGCTCATGGGACACATAATTCAAGGCAAGGCTGACAAGGTCACTGAAGGGAAAAAAATAATTCCAAATTGAAAATTCTTTTCGTGCATTAGAGCTCGTAAGTATATCGAAGAAGGTTGTGGATTATTCCTGGCTTAGGTATTGATGGTTGTATGATTACACTCGTTTAGGAAAACGAGGTAAAAGCGGTAAGTATTAAGCGTACGTTTAGGAAAACGTAAACACTTATGACCCTTTTTGTGGGATCGTTCTCGAGGAGGCTTAATGTGTGTGTTTAATTTGATTAAGATTTGAGATTATATTGATGAAAAAAGAGAAAGAAAAAGACGAATTATGCTAAAAATAACCCTAAGACGTAAAAAACGCAAAATCGTAAAATTTGACAAAACAAAAAAGTCTTCTAAAAATTACCAAAATTTTAATCTAAGTTAAGAAAAATCTAATTAAAACAAAAATGAAAACCAAATTTTGCAAAACCTTTTTATTTAATTTATATTAATTTTTAAAGTTTTTTAAAAAAAACTTAAAAATAAACTAAATTGATAAAAAGTCAAAATGAGAATTTTGATAAATGTAAACCTAAATTATGTTAATTAAAATCTAAAAACTATTTTTTGAAAATTTAAAATAAATTGTACTATTTTTAAACTAATTATTAAAAACCGGGTAATAAAATATTAATAAAAAATTAAAGGAAAACGTGAAAAATATAAAATTTGTGCCAAAAAGTCACAAACTAGAAACAAGGGAAAAATACAAAATGACAAAAAAGCTTGTTCAATAAGCTGGAATCAACTTATTTACAATCTAACTAATTATAATAAGCTGAAACAAAAACGTGCTAAGTAGTTAATGAGTTGGGACTTTATCAGTAAAATTCCCAAGGGCAGGCGATAAGTTGTGAGTGTGTTGGCAGTGGTGGCGCAGGTTCGAGTCCTGGCCACGCCAAAAAAATTTTAAATATTTTTTTTTACTTTTCTGTAGGTCCTCGTAATCCTTGGATTATCCTTGTGTTATGATTATCTAAAGAGATAGAAAGATAGATGAAGATGTAGAGAGAGAAACTAGAGAAAGGCTGGAGAGAATAAGAAATATTAGATTGAAGTGTGTGTAAAGTGAATGACCAACCCCTCCTAACATGCTAGGAGGGGGTTTATATAGCCCACCCTACATGTGGGCTATATGGACTATATTGGATCACGAGCCCAATATCATTGGAGTGACCGATCCTTTCTAAATACGTAAAAACGTATTTCCAACAATCTCCCCCTAAGGGAGGTCACTCCAAGTTACAATGTCCTAAATAGTCTATAGCTCGTGACTATGCTAATAATGATGTGACCGAGACTTTCCTTGGAAAAACGTATTTCCAACAATCTCCCCCAAAGGGAGGTCACACCATTTTACAAAATCTTAAACCTAGCATACTATGCTTGAGTCTTCGATCTTGTTCTTGTGAATATGCTGATGAGATCTTTGACTTTAGTCTTGAGCAAGTTCTCTTGCCTTAACCTTGTGCATTCATCACTTGTGATATTCGCCTCTTCGTGACTTCATGTTCCACATACTTATACCTTTATAATTCTTGAAAGCTTCAGAGTTTGATACAGCGGAAGACTTAACTTTTAGGCTTTCTAGAATTTAAATGAGATATTAAGTGCATAAAGTATAAGCATGTGGGGACGACTTCTTCTTGGATTCCGCAACGCCACCGTCTTCAAATGCCGCAACATAAGTAGACACGAACGAAATGGCTTTGAACATTTCATTCTAAATCGGTAGCATTTTACCTCCGGTCGGTGAAGACCGTTGGACGATATTAGATATCGTACCCGTGACGGATAGTTTCAATTAAGTAACTTCCTGACAGGATTTCGCGGGTAAACCCGTTCTCTTTAATCGACCGTCCAAAGCTGACTGCGAACATAAAGAGTGAATCATTTGGATAATAATATCCGCATGATTTGAAGTCGTCAATTCATGTTCCTGGAACAAGTGAAATTCAATTAAGAACCGCACCATCGTTGCTTTCCAGTTGTCACGAGCTTGATTCGTATAGAATCTTGCAAGTTACCTACCAAGTGCTGTTTGAGGTTAACACTAGAAGGATTTCCACTCATCACTGTGAACACTAAGGTATCACTTTGAGTGTTCTGGCAAGATCACTAAGATATTGCGTAGAGGCCTGGAACGTGTTTAAATTCAGTTAAGAATTAAACAGCTGTTGCTTTCTAGTTATAGCAAGTTTGATTCATAAAGAATCGCACAAGTCACCTACCATGAGCTTTTTGATATTCGCTCAAGAAGGATTTCCATCTTCATTGTAAGTACTTTCGTATTACTCGGATGTTCAAGCAAGATCATGAAGATTTTGCGTAGGACTCTTAAGTTCTTTCTTACTTTTCACAGTGTGTGAAGAAGCAAGGAAATATGAAAGTGTGTCCTAATGAGATATTTGATGATCTCAAATGGCTCTAGACTCGATCGTGCATTTTGGATTTTTTGTGATCGGAGGCTGGAGAGGAGTGCTACCATTTCAATACCAATTTATTCGTAGTGAATAAATCAATAGATAATGTGTTGTCTCCGTGTGATTAAAACAAATATCTTTTAAGAGATATCTGAGTTAGCTGGGATGGGTTGTGCCTTGCATCACTGGGTCCATGATGTTTGTCTTCAATATCAAGAATCATTAAACAATGATCTTAATAGCATATGTATTGACCCGGTTTCTGCCTAAGTTGAAAGGAGAGCTTCTTTCTTTACACCCTTTATCTTTACAATTCTTTTTCATTCTTCAACCCCTTCAATGCTTACCAATACGTCATCACTAGCACCTTGTTGTGATTGTTCCAGTGCTAACTTAAGTACTTGGTCGGCATTCATCTACGTTCACAATCTTTCTCCATCTTTCCTAAGGACTACTATTTCTAGCTATGGAATGTCCTTGGGAAGATTCCTCCGGTTCTAGAGAAATCATTGGACTTTAACCTATCCTACCATCCTTATGTCACCGCAATCTTCACCGTCGTGAATAGAGATGTTTTGGGTAAGTGTATGTCACCATGAAATCCATTTTGAAGTGCAAATCCATTTTTCTCCCCCTTAACATATGCCACGATATCCAAAAACATTTTGCACATGTCGGGATGAGCTATCACGTTAAGTCAAACCATTTATGATTGATCATATCCCATATTAAATCACATTTTCTCCCCCATATTAAAAATATTAACCCAATCGATGTTTTTAATATCAATTGATTTATTAGCATTTTAAGAAAATTTGGGAAGAAAAATGCAAATCCAATTATCTTCATGAATTACACAAGCTCCCCTTCAAGTTAATAAGGGTGTGCTGAAACGTAAATTAAATACCTTTTAAACACAAGTGTAAGGTATTTATCACGTGCAAAGATCATATATGATAATGAATTCACAAGATTAGCAATTTTACGAGGTTGGACCTG